>JAMWET010001428.1:0-600000 GCA_024036415.1 Prochilodus magdalenae | reverse complement strand
GAGATGCAATTACCCAATGCCCCCCTCTGTTGGCGCCAGATTGATTTTTGTGGATAGTCCATCTGCTTGATATTGATGCCTGCTCTATACATTCCTGAAGTTATTTTCGGTCTTGCTTATAAACTGTGCAGTTTAACAGACTGGCTTTCCCATGGAAAACTTTCCGTAAACAGTTTTTTGCACAGTTTTTTTTACCATGTTTACCCAACAATACGGACACAACTGTCCAGAAATACATTTGTTCTAGGACAAAGTTGCAGGACTATGAGCACTGGTTTATAGTATTTAGATAAAAAGTGGACAGAAGTGGAAGCATTATACATGACGAGTGGTGGTTTAGGCAAAAAACTGGGGAAAGGCCTGGCTAAAGTCTAACTGCACCAGTATCTCCACTAACTGAGGCTTTATTTAGATTATTTCTTCAAAACATGAAAAAACACTGAATACTTTAAATGCAATAGCATTAGCACTCTTATATGGATTTATGAATAACTATGATAGCATGAAAGTTCATATCTTAAACATGCCTGTGATTACTGTTGGTCACTGCGAAAATGTGTGGATGATTAATTTCACAGATGACTTAATAAGCTATAGTAACTAATGTTAGTATTGGTGATTGATTAGCAATCACAAATAAGTATATATGAATATTGGGGGACATGTACCAAAACAGTAGGCTTTCGTTTACCACTGTTTATACTATATAATATATATACAACTTTGACTCACACATTAGAACTACATTATTTTTATACTGATAACTAAGCCACTTTAAATGAGGGGCTAGTGCCCCACCAACATGTTATTTTGCAGATGATCTTTATTGGTCAACAGTAAGATTGAAGCAAACCTAAACGGTGTAGCTAAACTGTCCACTGCTGCACTGCTTGCTGTTTGTGCTTAATAGGGGTGCACAGCTGTTGTCCTGGGGGGGGGGCTGGTGTCCAGCACACTTTAGAGATTTCTGTAGTTAAACACAGCTGAATCAACTCAAACTGTACTGGATACTGTTCCTCCAAGTTTGAACACATCACTTTGCACTGGCTGTTTTTTAGGGAGGCACTGTATATACAAATTTCCTAAATGGATAGACCTTATGATATGCCGTAGCTGTATCATCTCCTACTCCTAGCTCTGACAACATGTATTTTCCTTGGCCTCCCCCCCTCATGGTTATTGGGTGCCAGTAACACACTAAAGGTTTAGCTCTAACGTCGGGCGTGGTTTGGAAAGCTGTCATGTTAAAATCAATTGTTACTGCTGTTGGTATATAAACTCACACAAATGCCACAGAAGGAAAAAGGCATTGGCCTCTGAAATACGAAAGGAGTAAGCCGTTCCCGGAGCGACCACAAGGAGGCGCTGGAAGCCTTCTGTGCTAACTGTGGCTGCTGTTGACTGAGTATTTGCTCCACTCTGTTTGTTTACCATTTGTATTCACAAAGTGCACTGTGCACTGAGACAAAAGTGAGCAGCATGCCAGAAAAATGTGACATACAAGTTCATACAATAATGATGTGACAAATCATGTCCTCAGACGCTAATCTAAACCATGCAGGAGGTCCCGAGGCTGCCTGATACGTGGTGTAATTTGATTCCGCTTTGACATAAGTAAAGAGTAGAGAAGGTTTATGACCATAAAAAAGCCACTTCACCTGCAAACACTAAGGCTGTGGCTTCAACTGATATTGAATATTTTCCACGCTATTTGCATAGCAGCACACAGTGTCCTAGGCATCATTATCTCTCCGGCTTCTGCTTGAGATGCTGGCACAGTAGATACTGTGGATTCAAAGGCTGATCTTAAGCTAAAAGTTTGTGACAACGGCAACTGCCATCGGGTAGCTGTAATGCTTTCACTGTCAATGCACAGCAAATTATGACAGCACACCCTTATTTAAAAATCGATTATGAATTGCCTTGTGAAAAGTACCATTTGAGTCAACAACCTTCAGTGCTGTGTATAAGAACAGGGGTCTGGTGATAAGCGTTTTTAGGCTTAAATATATTCATGCAAATTTCAAAATGGCAAAACAGAACAGGCATTTAGGCATCCTAATCACTAATTACGATTCATTTCACAGATTTGAATATAAAAAGAAGGAAATCCCGCACTCTGGAATTGAACAAGCAACAGTTCAGAACAGCGTGAACCATTTTATTTTATGGAGGACACGTTTCAGCTCAAGATTACATCTTCTTGTTAATTTCCTAAACTCAATCCTGCCAACAGTAACTGTACCAATACATCTAAGGGCCTGAAGATGTCATTTAACTCCTTTTTGAATTAAGTGTGTTTTGATCATCTGGTTTTTAGTGGTCTAGTTTTCAGGGAAATATCTTCTACTTGTTCTTGGCTGTGTAACAGAACTGGATTTTACCAGATTATTACATGCAGCTCACTTAACAGACTAAGGGAAAGCAACCTGGGATAACTGGAGCCACCAACTTTTTTTTAAAGATTGCAGTCAGCATGCACCAAGCTGTAATTTAGTTGCATCCTCTCTTGAGGAATTTTCCCTTAGATGGTATAGACACAGTAATGGTAACAGGAGAAGCACGGACATTAACAACAAGGGGAGCATTTTGGATTCCTACTTTGGCCACTGTGGCAGCAGCAGGGATTAATGGGGAATTTAACCTTTCATGTTATTTTGAATTAGATGATTGAGAATGATTACATTTTCTCCTTTTGTGATATTTCACTTTGTGCATTTACATGTATGAATGAGTAATGTAGATGAGCATGTAGCTAGAGTAAACTTGTATTGATTTGTTCACCTTGGTCTAGATGGATGATGGTTTGTTGATAATATGAGAGTCGTGCGACATTGAGTATTTTAGGCTACACTGGTTTGTTCAGCGAGGTGAAAGTCTATTTTCTTTGAACGTATTTAATATGATCTAATCAGTTTCACCTGTACTACAGAGATATGGTATTGGGCTTTGAGAGAAATCTGCAGAGGTATTAAAGTTGACGCTACCTCACATAATCCAATTAATTCCAAACACGCTCGGTGATTTTGAGGTCTGGACTGCCCATTGTTCTGAGAACACCAACAGCTCATTTGTTTGTAATCTCTTCTTAAATATCCCCTGAAACATGACCAAGCCATTCTGACTGGAAATGAAATAAATAAGTGAGGTCTCTGAATTTTGTACAGTATGGTTTATGGATTGTTCTTCATTCTTCATGTCACAGTTCAAAACACATTTCAGATGTTTAACTGAAATGGACTTTTATTGTGTCTAATGTATGTTAGGAAATGTTTGTACATTATAGCTTGTCACTACCAAAACAATCTTTACACTGCTGAAACATTCCCAAGCATTTCGTCAGATAATTGTAAGAACACGAAGATGCTAGAGAGCAGATGATTAGTCAGCACTGCTTTAAATAGCATCACATAGCTTGCTTAACTCTAGATCTGTGTTTCGGTAGTGACAACTTATGACATTCCTCACAGATTTTCATACTTTGGAACACATTCATTTTAGAACACTAGAATCTAACAGCTCACCATGTGGCCATGATGGACAAGAATGCAGTCTCATTTCCTACTCTTAAATGCAAAGGCTAATTCCATGGACTGTATTCTGTAGTAAGACATGGATATGTGGGACAGGGTTTTTTTTTATTTTATTTCTTTAAAAATTAAACTTGGAAATGTAATTGACAAGTTAAATTTTGGGGTTAGGGTTTGGGATAGGCACCTCCCAATAAAAAGAATTTAGTATATTTTTAGTGTATTCCTATTTTAATTAAAGCATTGAGTTTCAATGAAGGATCGCTAATAAATAGTTAATGATATGGTAATTTTCCGGTAACAAATTGTATTTAATCATTAATTAGACGCCAGTTTCCTAGTTGTTACTAAATAATAGATCAGAAATTGAGTGTCTGTTATTAAGGCCATTATGAGATAGGTAGTAAATAATAGTAACAAGTCGTACTTATTTAGAAATGACCTGCTTATTTCGTAGGTCTTTATATACAATAAGTGAGTGATTGTATTGCTAACAAGACTAAAAAAAGTAATGTAATAGAATAGATTTACCTTACCTATTCCTGGGTAACAATACTTGTTGATAAGTGGGCCTACATGTGAAGCACAAGACCATGCTGAACTGATGTTATGACCTGATGGGGGTGTAGTAAGTAAGAAACAAGATGGAAATAAGTGAGTTTGTATTTTACAGCTCTAATACCACATAGTGTTACAGTAATGAATGCTTATAACATTGCCCTGTGTCTGACCATTTAAATACATAACAATTAAGAAATAAAACATAAACAAGTGAATTAATATTTTACAGCCCTGATACCAGCTAATACCAGCAGGGCTACCTCAGTGATTTTGTGTTAATAACTCCAACATTATATATTACATACCAGCACTCATTTATTATTCTCTCTTATTGCTGCAAAATAAGCGGGTCATTCTGAGTAAATAAAACTTGTAACCATGTTTTTACCATTTTATTACTAAATACTTATATAATGACTATCTTTTTATTTATTAATGATTATTTTAATGATATTATTATACATATAATATTTAGGAACATGTTTGTTACCATTGTGTTTCTATTGCATTGCTGCCTTGCTACTACTACAATTGCTCACTAACTATATGTAAAGAATATGAAATAATCAGGTCTTTTTTAGGTAAGTACAACTTGTTACCGTTATTTAAACATTTCATTACGAACTACAATTCCTGATTTATTATTTAGTAACAACTAGGTATTGGCGTTTAAGTAATGATTAAATTCAACTTGTTACTGTATAATTACCATTTCGTTACCTACTTATTACAGATCTGTAAAGTAAAGTGCTACTAAAGTATTGCTAGGAATACTGGAATATAGGAATGTTGCTAAATGAAACCTTTCCCCAAAGACATTACTGATTCCACACTGACATTACACATAGGATTTTAACATAGCAACATTCATTGTAGACACAATGTGTGAGTGCTAAATAGTATGCCTATTGGACACCAGTCTTGTGGAAAGACTCTCAAATCTCACTGAATCAATAATCTTTTTAATGAGCAGGCAGAAGTGTAGATCCTCATGCTGTGACCTGTTCTACTCGTTACCTGGGAATCTTCCGGCACATCCTCTGTGTTTAGAAAGCCTGTACATTGAACAGCCTCCAAGATGTGAAAATGCTTGATGTTTTCGCACCTCCCCACATTGCTGAAGGTGACTTTGCGGTCCTCAGCTTCCTTATGTGTAATTGGAAGTGCTAATTCAGGGTATGTTGTAACTCCAAGGTCAATCAGAATAATTACGCTGAGTCTCCTCAATAGGAATAGGACCAACAGTGCTATACTGCTGCTCTGTGGATGTTTTTTTCTTTATTGCTTCATTCTGAATAACTCTGAGTCTGCTATGCGTGAAAATCCTAGGAGACCAGCAGGTATAGAAATGCTCACACCAGCTTGTCTGGCACCAACAATCATGCCAGGGTCAAAATCGCTGAGATCATGTTTTTTTTATATTCAGATGGTTGATGTGAACATTGCCTGAAGCTGCTGGTCCATATCTGCATGGTTATATGCACTGCACTGCTGCCAGATGATTGGCTGATTAGATAACTGAATAAATGAGTACATGTGCAGGTGTTCTTAAATGCTCAGTGCATGTATATGTAAATATGCACATGTATTTACACTAAATATACAGTATATGGTGTCAATTTTCGAAAAGTACCAGTAAACTACAGCAAAACAGCCTGTAAAACATATCCTTTACTGTTTATCACCACATTTATCAACCAAATCTATCCTGTATTTTTCTCATATCTGCATGTGCCACAATTGTTGGCACCCTTTTATTTAATACTTCCCTTTGCAAAGGTAAGAGCTCTGAGTCTTATCCTATAATGTGTAAAGTGTGATGTGACTAGAGAACATATGGCAAGGGAAGACCATACTGAATAAGATCCTTCATTCTAGAGGTTTTCTAAGGGGTTACATTTGGGGACTGAGATGACCATGGTAAAACCTTGACTCTGTGGTCAGTGAACCATTTTTGTTGTGGGATGCGTTTTGGATTTATTGGCCTGTTATAACACCCAAACCCACACCAGTTTAAGCTTCCTGGCTCAGGTTTGGAGTTTATTTCTGCTGGTACTTGATGGAACAGTGTTTGTGTTCAGGTTGTCCAGGGCTTTAAGCAGAAAACGGGCTCACAGATCCATCGCTGTACTTCACAGAACTTTTCTGCATGGCTATTTTGTGTATACACCAAACTGTAGATGCTGAGTTTGTTGATTCTTCTGGCAAAACATCTTAACTCTCTTCCTCACTCTACGTGCTTTCAGCATAGACATGCATCTTCTTTGGAGCAGATTCTTAACATCTCCAGCTGCATTAGACTTTTTAATTACTGCCCTGAAAGTGGATAATGAGCATTTGCCACAATTTTGTTTTTTTTTAATCCTTTGTGCAGCTCATCAACTCTTTGTTTCCACATTGCTGCTCTATGTTCCCTAGTCTTTCTCATAAATTGAAAACCACGGCTGACAATTTAAGCATTTTTAGGAGCTCAGGTGAAGTTGCTACTGAAAGATTTCAGAATTTTCAGGTGCCAACAATCTATGTGCCAACTATATAGATTTGAGACAAATATTTATTTTAATTTATTTTCAATCATTCTATATTATATTAAATGAAAGTTACATTTTGGGTGAGATTTTGAATCGTTTGTTTATATCCCATGTTTGGTAAAGTATGTTGTTTATGGCCCACTTTGCTCATGGGGTGCCAATATTTGTGTATATTGTGTTCAAATGGGATGCTATACATGTCAGACTTCAATAAAGATGATCATTCACAATATGCAGCTTCAACATCATTCTGTGGTCGACACCTCACATCAATAATCCCTGAGCAACCAGCTCATGCCAGGTCAACCTGATTCCCTCTAAAGGAAGTAACTCAAATTGACTAAATGCCACTTGCCCATTTGCATAATGCTAAATTAAGAGTAATCAAATTTAATGTTTAAAGTAATTGTACTTAAATGTTGTACATATTCAGTTATCCAGTTTTGCAAAGTGTGCAATTAGGAGCCTTAACATAAAACCTGATGTTTTCATTGAAGGAAATTTTATTTACCAGCTCCGGTGCAGCTTTGGAGTTCCACCAGGGAGCCCTATTGGTTATGCTGTTATAAATTTTGTACTGGCTGACAACAGTATTACTAGATATTTGTCAGTTTCTTTTATAACATATAGGCTCCTTTCCCACTATGGGTTTGATCACAGCCTCTAACCCCTACAATACCTTTTCTTATTTTCCAACTCAGTCTTTGATATCTTTGTATTTTGTTCCTAATAAAGAAACGCCTACAAGTGCCACCTTTAAAAGCTGACAATATTGCCTGAGCCAGACGGGCTGAGGGTAGCTTTATTCCCCCTCATGGGGAAAGAGCTGGACGCGTCTGAAACAAAAATAAAGGGCGTAACAAGAAGAAAAAAACTTTAACAAGATAGCTTTTCTGGACAGGGCATCATTCAGAACCTCACACAGAGAACCCAAGTCTTTGGCTCACAATAGACTTGACTGCTGAGAGATAGGAAAAGAAGATAAAAAGCTTTATGAGGATTTTTTTAGTTTAGCGTCCCCTTTTTATGTGACTTTGAGGTATTTTGGTGCATTTATTTGAATGTTTCCTTTGTACAGACCACTGGGAAAGAGGAGCTGAGATCTGTAGGGGTCTCAAACATACTTGCTCTCCAAGCTCAAATGGTGCTCTCCAAAGCCATATGCCTCTATAGCTGAGCCAAGTCATTCTCAAGTGAGTTCACTCAAACACGTTGAGCCATGTGGTTCCATTCTCTATAGAGGAGAGGGGGCTTTGTATCTTTGGATAGGCCTAAAACTTTTTTCACAGGAATGCCCTTAAACGGCTTGCTTGCTGCACAGCAACCTGCGCCTGGTGGTTAGCCAGGAGAATGCCCCTGGGGATAAATGAGGAGGCGGGTAATGATTTCACATGATTTGCACATGAACGGTAAGGCAAGCATTTACTAGCCAAACTTGCTAGCAAGCTTCGACATTACACATACAGCACAGCAGAGCCGAGTGCAGCTAATACGGCATGATGGCTAATTAAACACAAACACAAACACAATTAAACACAAATTAAACAAAACCAGTCCTTCTGCGAGGGCTCCCAGGATATGCAAATGAGTCATACAGAGCTCAAAGTCACAGCAAAAAGTAAAAAGATGATAATAATAATAATAATAATAATAATAATAATAATAACAATAATAATAATAATAATAATAATAATAATAATAATAATAATAATAACAATAACAATAACAATAACAATAACAATAACAATAATAATAATAATAATCATGTATAGTACAGTTATTTTATTATGTTTTTTTTTTCGGTTGCTCAGTTTGGATAGGAGAGTATGGCAGTATTTGCCAGTGTATCAGGCTACAGCCCCAAGCTCAGGGATGGTGTAGGGAACTATGGGAACTATGGTGTAGTTGATGTCATACGGGTCAACACATTTGTTTGTGGCAGAGCAATTTCCAGCACAGTAATTAGTTTCATGCTTTTTTCCACGATATTTTATTTAGTTTGTTCTGAGGCACTATGGGGAGGTTTATTTTGAGGACAAGCATTAAATCGAAATACGTTCTCACTAAACTTCACTCATTCTGCAGAGAATTACTCACCTATTGTTTATGCCTTGTTTTACGAGAACCCAGTGTGTTGACCTCACAACACAGCATTCCACTCCCACAACTGTCGTGGTCTATTTCTCCTGGGACTGTGATTCACTTTTCTTTGAGCATTTCAGTGGGGATCTGATCCCGTCTTCCCTCTGATCTTTTCCAGGAAACGCTTCTCCCAGGGGCTGGGGACACTTGCAACAAGCCAAGGGCCACACAATGCAGGAAAATGCCTGCAGCGGAGAGAGCCAGATGGAAAGCGTGAGTGCACTGAAATATTCTATACCACTGCAAATACACACATAACAGCTAATCTAATAAATATGTAAAAATATAAAACAGTGTGAGTTCCATTTTAACTTGACTAATCCTTTCACTGACTGACAGATTGCCTGACTCTGGTATTACTCCTGAAAGGGGCTTCACATTAACCATTAAAACAACAACAACATTAAAAATAAAAATGATATTTATCATCGTCATCATCATTTAAGTAACACTGTGTGTGAAAAAAAAGGATTTACAAAAAGGTGATGCAATACACTAAAATATACTAAATTGAACATATTTTTAACTATTTATTTAAATACCCATCAAATTTCCATTGCTTATATTCACAGGAACATTATTCCAGTTAGGAATGATAGCCGAGACGTCTGTTTGTACAGGGTTGGTTCATTGTGTTTGTTACGCAGTCCAGTTACATTTGGATTTGGAACAGATTTACATTGAACAAGGCATTTACAGGAACACTGATGTTAATCATGGTAAATCTTTATTGCCAAACCAACAACAATAACTGAGACTCAGTCTAAAGCGGGGGACAGGTTGGCTTGAGGCAGTAGCATGTGCGAAATGCTGGATTGTCACCACTCAGAAAAGAAATCAAATACTGTGATTTGTTGTAAGTGCCTTGCTGACAGACGCAATGACAGGATTTATTGTTTGAGGGTTTAGAAACAGTGTTAGTGCAGATCTGTACTATGATCTAAGGTCTAATTTGCTATGATCTAGGGCCACCTAACAGCATTCTGAAAACACAAAATGGTCATATGTTTTTGCCTTCAGCAGACCATGGCTAGCATCTGGATTTTTTAAACTTATAAATCTATGAAACCAAACATGTTAGCGTTGATTAGTTCATAAAAGATGACCATCCATTTTTGCCTTTTAACTATTACATTGCAATAGTTGAATAAGGAAAGTTTGATGCATACTGTACCTTAAACAGTGTAGTCCCTGCCTCAAATACAAATCCTGCATTTGAAATGCTACTACTTGTACACACACCAGAATGTAACTGCAACACCAAGGTGGAACCGAAGATTTGCAAATCAAGCTTAGGTGAATAGGAAGCCATTTTTTTAGCTCTCACATCTTTACCAAGAAAAGTTGTTAGGTTCCTCTGCAGGTTTTATTAGCCATGTTTCCTTTTTAAACATTTTGCAAGGGTTTTAATGATGTAGGCTACCATGATTAGAAACATCAAAACAAGCAAGTTGGGGATATTTAACACTGTTTGTTCTTTAAGTAAAATTATCTTTACAAAAATTTACCATCTTTTCCTGGCCGAGACGCCCGGTAGGACGAAGGCTTAAATCTCTTCACCACTCCGAAAAAGTCTACTTTGTATCTGGTAAAGCAAACACACCAGGGTCTGGGAGCACATTGTACATTGGACTCGATACAGTGGGGAAAATAAGTATTTAGTCAGTCACCAATTGTGCAAGTTGTCCCACTTAAAAAGATGAGAGAGGCCTGTAATTGACATCATAGGTAGACCTCAACTATGAGAGACAAAATGTGGAAAAAAATTGAGAAAGTCATTTTGTGTTTTTAAAGAATTTATTTGCAAATAAATGGTGAAAAATAAATTTGGTCAATAACAAACAAGCAAGATTTCTGGCTGTCACAGACCTGTAACTTCTTTTTTAAGAGGCTCCTCTTTCCCCCACTCATTACCTGTATTAATTGGCACCTGTTTGAAGTCGTTAACAGTATAAAGACACCCTGCCTACACCTCAAACACTCACACTCCAAACTCACCTATGGTGAAGACGAAGAGCTGTCGGAGGACACCAGAAACCGAATTGTAGACCTGCACCAGGCTGGGAAGACTGAATCTGCAATAGGCAAAGCAGCTTGATGTGAAGAAATCTACTGGGGAGCAATAATCAGAAAATGGAAAGACCTACAAGCCCACTACTAATCTCCCTTCGATCTGGGGCTTTTGTAATCATGCAAGATCTCAGCCCTTGGGGGTCAAAAGATCACAGAGAACGGTAAGGAAAAATCCCAACCACAAGGGGGGATCTTGAATCCTGCCAGGAAGCTGGGACCAAGTTTACAAGCTACCATCAGCAACACACTACGACTCCAGGAACTCAGATCTTGCAGTGCCAGACGTGTCCCCCCATGCTTAAGCCAGTCCATATCCAGGCAAACGTCTGAAGTTTGCTAGAGAGCATTTCTTCCAGAAGAGTATTGGGAGAGAATGGTTCCATTGGTGCAGATGAAACCAAAGTAGAACTATTTGGTTCTAACTACTTGTCGTTGTTTTAGGGGAGGCAAAGTGTAGTTGCATCCAAAGAACAGAACCATACCAACTGTGAATCATGGGGTGGTGGCAACATCATGCTTTGGGGCTGTTCTCTGCAAAGGGACCAGGACGGTACTGGTCCGTGTACATGAAAGAATGAATGGGGGACCATGTATTGTGAGATTTTGGGTGCAAACCTCTCACTTCCATCAGCAAATAGGCAATGAAAGATGAAACGTGGGCTGGGTCTTTCAGCATGACAATGATCCCAAGCACACTGCCAGGGCAACAAAAGGGAGTGGACTTCGTAAGAAACATTTCAAAGTCCTGGAGTGGGCCTAGCCAGTCTCCCGATCTCAACCCCATCGAAAACCTTTGGAGGGAGTTGAAAGTCCGTGTTGCCCGCCGACAGCCCCAACATCTGCTCTAGAGGGAGATCTGGCATGGCAGGAATGGGCCAACATACCAGCAACAAGTGGTGTGTGTTGTGAAGAACTTACAGAAAACGTTTGACCTCTGTCATTGCCAACAAAGGATATACAACAAAGTATTGAGATGAACTTTTGTTATTGACCAAATACTTATTTTCCACCATTATTTGCAAATAAATTCTTTAAAAATCAGACAAAATGACTTTCTCAATTTTTTTCCACATTTTGTCTCTCATAGTTGAGGTCTACCTATGATGTCAATTACAGGCCTCTCTCATCTTTTTAAGTGGGACAACTTGCACAATTGGTGACTGACTAAATACTTATTTTCCCCACTGTATGTTGAGAATATCGAAAGCAAACTTTAGAAAGGCTATGTGCCATAAATGGACCATCTGTAGAGTCATTGGTCATCCACTCACCAACCATCGAATAAGAGAATCACCTTTGTGTTATACAAGCTGGCCATGAGTTAGTGGGTGTAAGCCTAACAGCAGTTCACCATGGTCTGTATACATATACGCTGTATGCCACACAGTAAGACCGCGTGGAACTGAATTACATGACTAATTCGTCATTGCTTACCCCTCTACATTTTTACCTCGTTCTAGTGTACATTTCCAACCCAAATTCTTATTTATTCTTATTTATTTACTTATATTTACTTATAAATTTTCTCATTTCTGTGTTATTAATGTGGTGCATCAGAGCAGAACGAACCAAATGATACAGTAGCTAAATAAAACATGAAAATCACTTGTTTCATTTTAGGACTGAACTATAGTGTAAATGGACGTGTAAAACTGCATCTGGGAATTTTTGACCCTGACCAAATGGCACATATATTCTACATAGAACATTAAACTAAAATACTGAGTAAATATGTTCTAGGCAACCTTTACTAGATAGACCTGCAGTTTGTCAGGGTTGCTGATTAGCTTGGTTTGCAAACATATCCAGAAAGAATACACCCCAACCAAAACTCTTGACATTCATTGCTATGGCTATTTAACGAATATCATTTTTAGTAACCAGGAAATGCCAGAAGAGTATCTAACAGATGTACAGCCAAATTAGGTGCATTAATGTGCTTACCTCATTTTTGGCTGAACCTAACTGAACTATGCATGACTGAACTCAAATGAAACATTACTGTGAGCAAGATTTTTTTTTCTCATTCAAATTAGTCACAGATATAATGAGCAGAGCATTTGGCACTTTGAAATATTGATTGCCATAGCCTATGGCCGACAGTTGGTTCTTACAATCAGAGGAAATTTGGCCCGAGGTATTATTGCTGTGCTATAGGAAATGTACTGCTGGGCCACTATTCTGTTTTCTGAAAGCTCTGATTGTGTCTTGTGGTCTGAACTTCAGTCACACAGCAGGAAGGCCTTTGTGAATATGCAATGTATACTGGCTTTTGCGCTCCCTGTTGCGCATCGTAGATTTTTTGGAGCAAATGATCCGTCAAGGTTTATTTTCATCCATTTTCATTGAGAATTCAACATGAATTGCTTTCTGTACATTCCGAGGTCAAGTGTGATAAAACCTACCACTGATCATAGCAAAACAATCTACATGGCTTTTTTGTCTCCTGAGGGTAATGCTCAAAAGCTCACATCATTTGATATTTGGTGACAGTCTTCCAGAATACCCCCCTCTGCTTTTAATCTCATAGATAAACATCGTCATGATTTAATAATTGTATAATTTAAATCCCAATATATTTCCACCCCCAGTCACACTGTAACGGCAGGAGCTCATTTTCAAATAGCTTGCTAAATGTGTGTAGCGTTTCAAGGTTGGGAGGGGTTGTGCCAATATCAAGCATACCCCCACTTTATTCATATTTAATAGTCTGCCAAAAGCAGCGTAGCACTACACAGCAGCAGCTGAGCTAATTGGAATGTTTGTATCTTCAGCACATCTGTGAAAGTGCCGTTAATTATACCTAACGTTTGCTTATTTGCCCTCTTATTTATTTATGGCTTGACTGATGTGTTGCATATTTCACCCAGGTAATAAGATTAAGGTGCTGTCCGTAAAAGGCAGAAAGCTTTTGCAGGGTTAATTTGTTTCCCATGGGGCTTTGCTTCTTCGCTCAGCTGTGTCCATGCTGTTGGCACTGGCTTGGAGCGACCCATCAGTTCAGACAGGCAATATGTTTGTTTGCTCTTCACCATATGCAAGGAAACATTACCACCTGTTCATATGCCTGATTTTCAAGTATGGTGGACATGATTTGAAAGTGAGTCATTTAGCAGTGGAGGCTGAGTTTAATATTGCAAATGGAATTGCTCTTGGTAAAAATAAGTATTAAACCTGCAGGTAAGAGCTACTATGAATTATTGATTGTGGATCTGAAATGAAAACTGATATTTGGTCTATTTGGTCTGATACATACAGTGTACACAATGTTGTAATAATGCCAATCAGAAAATAACCTATAAAACCCTTAAACTGGGCAGTAAGCAACATATGCAAATGATCAAATTTAAAGCCAGCCAGTGAGAGTAGAGCTCATTAAATTATTTATGAGCTCATTAAAAATAAGGGAAATCAGCTTCTTCTTTCTAGGACCAAACCATAGGGTGTAAATGGTCAAGTCACATATATTCTATGTAGAACATTATGTGGGTTTAAAATGGGCTAAAAATACACAGTGCATGTCTGGTGAGAATTTGCCAAGGCAGAATGTTTAAGTGACCAATGACTTTGTGTCCAATTGAGTTAGCAACACTTGTTGTGTGAGCAGACCCTTGTACACTGGCCGCTTAAGTTGTTTGTTTATTAACAAGGCTTACTGTGCACCAAGAACACCAAGAAATAAAACATCCAGAAATGGTGGTGCACCATTTTGCTATGCATCCATACACCTTACACAAACACAATCTAGCAGCATTATCGGAAGACAGCCTTACATTTAACCTCACCGTAAATGTCAACTTCTGAAGTATGCAACGAGTTCCAGGCATTTCTTAAGGAAATGTTGAGGACTGATAAAGTGAAAACAGTACTTGTTGTGAAACTTGAAAGTCCACAGTCACAAAAGACATGTTTGGTGAAAAGTAGCAGCAGTTGATAAAAAGAACAGCTTGCCAACCAATAAGTGTATGGGTGAAGATATAATGCATGCATAAATGGAAGACTGGATTCCACAAAATACCAGCAGATTCTGTACAAATATGTCACACATTCAGCAAGAAACATGAGCTTAACACACAACATGGCCTCTACAACAAATAATGATCCAGAACATGCCTCACAATCCACTTATAAATTACTTCAATGAATGGAAGCTAAAGCCTTTGGTATGGTCCTCACAGTCTCCTGACTAGAGCTTTATTGAAAATCTGTAGGTAGCTCTTAAACTTGCTGTGTATGCAAGATGGGCCAAAAGCAATAGAGGTGCTCTGCGATTACTCCAAGTAAAAATCAAGCTTATTGCAGAACGCTAGCTGCCTACGAATAGTGTTAGCAAGCTGTGGCGTGTGTGTGATTCATTTCAGTTTAAAATAACAAAATGTGTCATTTGGCAGGGGTGCCCAAACTTTTGCACACCGCTGCAGATTAACCATTTCTGTTTTCCACCTTTAATGCAGGGTCCAAACCACTGTTTCTGCTGCATTTATAGTTGTGCTATGCTGGTACTGCGTGTTATAAATCAGAAAACAGAGTTCATATTTCATTGTTGCACAGTATTATTTGAAGTACAGAAGTAGATGATATACCAGAAAAGAAATGGCATTTTCAAAATAGCGTATTTTATTCAACTGCAAGACAAAGAAAGCTATAGGAAAGTAATGTTTCTCTCTCAGTCTGTTTAAAAATGCATGTAATACTTTTTCTGTGAGGAGAATAAATTAAGTTTCCTAGAATCCGAGACATTTTCTCTCGAATACCACAGTTACCTCTGATTAACAAGATCATTAAGGAGTCAAAACATGAATATTGCTGCATATAATCTAATGCTACTCTGCACAGAATTAATCGATAGACTCAGATGCTCCGTAAAAAAAAAATACAGTACACTTGGTCAGTGTGATAGTCTTACAGGCTGACCTGCACCCAGGCTCTACATGATTCTTTTAATGCTGGTAACATTTTCTCATTTTCTGGACATTCACCAGCTTCTTTTAAATTCCACCTTAAATGGTGCAGTGGTTACATTACATCATATTTTGGGTAACTGCTGCAACATTTAAGGTGGAACAGAGAATTTAAACAAGATTTTGACAAGGTAACAGACCTGGGGCACGTTCAAATTCGAATCATTGCGAACCCTTTTGCAAAGCTTTCTGGATTGAATGACATGTTCAGTGAAAACCATGTGAAGCGCTGTACACCCGCTGCATTCATGCTTTTGTGAAGGACTTTATCTGTATCCGCGGTGTGCCTTTTTGGAAACCAATAAAAAGATGGGAAAATGACTTGGGAGGGTGGAATATTGAAAACCACATTAATTTTGGCCAAAAGTAATTGAGCTTAGACCTGGTGTTTCAAATATAGGTATTACACCAACTATAGAATGCATGACTTTGAGTCAAATCAAGTCAAGGTAGTCAAGTCAAATCCCCAATGAGCAAGCCGAGGGTGGATTAACTCGAGAGGAACCAAGACTCGACAGGGTAACCCATCCTCCTGTGGTTGACACCAAATATCACAAGACAAGCAAAGACAAGCAAATAAAAGGCTTAGAATGTACAATTATGCGCAATATTAAATATATATCTGATAACTGTTAGAGTCCTTTATGAGTAGTAATAAAACCTGAAAGTCTGAATGAAACTCAGTCACTGTTAACAGTGAAACTAGTGACGTCTGTAAGTAGTGTATCACAGTAAACACAGTATCACAGTAAAGTTTGACCACCAATAACAGCTGCTAGAAGCCTACAGTGATGATCTATACGTAAGAATATAAGAAGTGTCCAGTGTTTGTGAGGCAGAGGAGGAAATGTCTGATTAGTTCATGAAAAGTCTGTGAGTAAATAAGCAGGGTCATCAGTTGAATCAGCTGTCTTCATTCTGACATAGAAGTACTGGCCTTCAGGTGTACAGGTGATTGTGAATTGAACACTTCTCACATTTTTACATATTACCCAGTGACCTCACCACTGCTGGATGTGTTCAGCAAAGTTACGGTAAACCAGTTTTATTAGGGAGCTTCTAAGTGAAAAACTTTTAAATGAAAAAAGGCTGTTTTTTGGAAATCAAGTCCCTAAAGAACAGCTGTTCAGGAAAAACCGAGCTTCACTTTGAGGGGAAAGATGAGTTGCAGTTGAAGGTCAAGCCAAAAGAAGAACTATTCTTGACTCAATTGTTAGACTGTTTGGCTTCCAACGTTGTGTAATTATAACCAAAGAAGTCATTAATAATGAATGAGGGGATGACTTTTATACGTGGTGTTGAAACTACCTCAGGGGATCCAGCTCAATAGACCATGCATTTATGAAGGAAACATTTTGAAAGGCGGAAAAACGAGAGAAGAAAGCTCTAGAGGACCTTTGGATGAAACCCTGGCCCTTCGCTGTTCTAAGATTGTGGTCAAAGTCATTATGGGGTAAACTATCACAAATACAGCACATTAAGATTGTTTGCCGAACAAACAAAAAAATGGTGTTCAGTGTTGGCATGTTTGGTGCCAGATTAGATGGGGACCGTTGAAGTATGGTGAGGAAACTCTGTGTTATTCAGTGAGCGATTGCTTTTTCCATTTGGCCAGAGGCTGTTTGGAGAAAGCTGGTGTTCTGTGTTACTGATCGATACCGGCGTGCGTGTGTCCAGAGGGATGGGAGGCACACACTCGTCTCTTGGCAGATCATCTCTTGGTGTCGAGAGAAGGCAGGATTGACAGTCGTGACAGGAATGATAAAGGAAATCCAGATTTTTCTTCTTCCAGATTGTTCATCACTTGAGAAACGTTATATGTAACACATGTGCATGTGGTTAGTTCTTGACTGGTATTAAAGAAAGCGTGGGAGACTCAGTGAGTGAGAGAGTACGAAAGGAGACAGGGAGAGGGAAAGACAAATAGATGGGAAGGGGGGAAATTAAGACGTGAATTCTTCATTTATATTAATCCCTTATGCACTGCTGTTTGTGACTTAAGCTGTTTGGATGATTAGCCATGCACAGCTGTTCCCGATCTGCCAAATAATGATTGACACAATGATATAAAAAACATGAAACAATGATGATGCAATGATGCAACTGATCCCCCCAAATCCCCTCCACCCAGTGTGCAATATCTGGACTGATCACACGCGTCTTAGCTGTGGCACACTTCAGGAGCCCTATACATGCTTCATCATTTACACACGTTAGTAAACCTCTATATATTCAACATTCAGAAATATGCACAGTCCTGCAGGCAAATCTATATTTTGAATTTAAGAAGTATACCTGCCAACAGCTTCATATACACTGCTCATCATATACAATGCAGAGGTCTGTCATCATATGCACCAACAAGAGATCTTGAGGTATGATCTTTATATATTTGTCTTTTTTAAACGGCCCATTTTTGTAAGTGTTGCAATTAAATGCATCTTGAAGCATTTGCATAATAGTATTACATAATAATTTGGGTTAAGTAACCATTAAAAGTCAGCCAAGCACATTTCATACTTTATTTCATTCGAGCACTCATTAATCAAGAAGAAAGAGGGGGCCCATCAGGGCCGAGCTGAATGGAGAGCTAATTTGTTGTAACCGCACAGTGTTTGTCAAGTGCTTGACTTTGCTTAAAGCAGCCAGAGGAAAAGATACATTTGAATTGTCTGTATTATTTAAGTTGCTTGTATCACTATATCTCATGTAATACATTTAATATAGTTGGCTAGAGCTCTAGGGCTTTGATAGGTTCTGTTTGGAAGAACACAGGGTGGAGTAGGCAATTCCCCAGCTGGGGAGTGCAATAATATAGACATGACAGAGACCACACTTGATTGATTCCTGTGTGCTAAAATTCAGAAAAGGAATGTCCATCTGTCTGGCACCCATTATCATGCCTTGTTCAAACTCTGCTACTCTGATTCACATTGCAATGAGCATGCTGACCAGTGTTCAGCTTCATTCATCTTACAACTTAAACAGGTGTTGTTATTCCCAAGCCATCTCCTGAGGTAATGCCACTGCATAATCATCTACTGCTATCCCATGACATTTGGTATGTTAGTAATTATTTTTTAAACCCATACATGAAATCCATCAGTATTTAGTGTGCCCACACTTTTCAGTTCTTATTAATTTCAGGAGACCTGCTTCACTTTTTTTTTAAGGAAACCGCAGGGATATTTTACCACACCTCCACAATTGGTTGCATGTTCTGCTTTTCACCATACATTCAGTGACAATGAGTTCTTTCAAACCCATAGCGTTGAGTTGACTTCTCCAGTGGAAGGATGGACAGAAACATCTGCGGATATATATTTTTTTTAGTTCTGAAGCAAGAGTGGGGCTCAAGATCTCTCTCAAAGCTGAAAGCTTTAAGTACTTTCAGTTTGATGGTGATCATTTTAGTTGTTCACAAGGTCAGGCATGGTTGTTAGGAATGCCATTTTCTCAGTATCTTTTCTCATAGTTTGAAAACTCCTGTTTTTTCTACCTACAGAGACATAACATTATGACCACCTGTGACCACACACTGTCCACTCTATTAGACATTCCTACCTTGCCGGTCCACATTGTATATAACACAGTTTGTGTTGGTCGTGTCTAGTCAGTGGTTACAGAATGCTGCCTGCAGGACGCTATTGGCTGAATAGTTTTGGATGGTGGTCTATTCTCAGTCTAGTAGTGACGGTGAGGGGACACTGCTGTCTTTATTGTAATCCTTGGTAATGCACTACTTCATGTTAACTAATGCATGGCTTCATGTTAATTAGCCTACACTTAATACAAAGTGTTACCAGTAAAGGCCGTGTCTCTGCTTTTCATGAACTTTTGATGCATGGCCTTCGGGTGTTGGATAACTCCTTTATTAACACCAATTTGAAAGTGCAAGCCTCGTTGATTTGTTAATCTGACATGACTATAGCTTCTTGAAGTGGACAAATATCATCAGATATGCTTTGCTGTTCATGTCTATCTGAGACTTAGCTAAAGAAGCAGTGGCTGTTTATGGATGAATGAGAGTTAAACCTCAGGCCACTTGAGTACAACCAGATGAAACATCTTCAACCACCATGTCTACTAACACCCGTTTCCACAAGCAGAAACCCAGGGCAAAAAGGAAGCCTCATGTGCTTTCACCCCAGATTGCATTCCCCTTCTTGACTCTGTTGTCTCTTGCCTAGGTGTCGGACTCGTCTGAGTCTCCTGAGACATGTCCGCTGACCTGCATGGAGCCCTTCACCGTCCGCAGGCTTTCATGTCGCAGTGTGCAGCTGCCCCCGCTCGCCTTCCGGCAAGCTGAGCAGTACTACTGTGAGAAGAGGCCAGAGACAGAGACGACGCAACCCAGACCCACCAGCCTCCCTCTGAGAACTCCCCCTCTCATCGCCATCACCTCTGCAGAGAGCAGCAGGTACACAGCCTGTAAAATGATTCTTTAGATCATTAGCAACTTAGCACATGGTCAGGAAACAAGCTTAGGGTGGATCAGGTTTTTATCCCTGACACATTAATTCACATTTCATCAGATACATTTGTTGTCAAATGTCTAGAAAATGTCCTATTTTGTTGAGCTGATATAATTTTAGGAACAGTAGACTGAGAGGTTTAGGCAGATCTCAGGGATCCCCAACCAGGCTACAGTGTTAGCCTACTAGTTCTAGCAGATGACATTCTAGTGGCTGGTTCAAATGTGTTTGGAGCTTAAATAGAACAGGGAAAATGGACTACACAGTAGGCCCTAATGGCTGGATTTAATAGATCTGTTTTACACAGTAGTGGACTGTAATTCAGTAAATGTAATTAGTTAGTGTCCTGTAAGTAGTGTGTTGGTGTATCTGTACTGAAGTGTTTCCATTTTAACATTTTACTCCACTACAAGTCGAATATCTTACTTTTACTCCTCTGTATTATGCTAAATCTGTCCTTAATTTTGGCTTATATGCGCATAAAAATGTATCATGTCAAAACAACATAATCGTGAAGCGAGCCCACCTATCAGGGTACAGTGTGCACTTTGTTTTGAGCTTGTTTTGACCTGTTGGACAGAACTTGGTTCTACCTAGTTCTCCTTCAGTGTTCTATGCTTATGATCATTTGATCAGTGCCAGACTAATTAATGACCCTCTATTAAAAGACTTGTGAACCGAAATTTAGAGTCTTGTTACAGAAATGATATAGGAGATTAGAGCCATAATAAATTGTGCCACTTACACTTTCCACACTAAAGGTAAATACTTTAGTACTTTTACTCGAGTGGAGGTCTAAAGGAGAAACTTCTACTTTTACTGCAGTAATATTTTACCTAGGGTATCTCTACTTTAACTCAAGTACATGGTTTGAAGATAAGCAACAGCATGTTTTCCAAAGCACTGCCATATCTGAAAAACAAATGCAGCGAAAAAATAGTATCATGATCTTTGTGTCCATGCCGAGCAGGCATACAAGCACAGAGCATGCTTTGTTTGTGTCGATTTGCTTTTGCTCACCAGAAAGGCCACTAATTTGCAAACTGCATTATGTTAACCAGTAGTTACTACTTTCCATTTATTGTTAGCCACCATGGTGAGCTATTCCTGTAAGCGTTCCATCTACCTTCCTGTTAAAGAAAACATATCTTCATTTCTCATCCTGCATCTACATCTTGCTATTAGCTAAATCAGCTAACACATAATGATTTTGCTAGCTAATGTGGCGTTATGAATGAGAGAATGACTGAATACAGCTATGGGAAACCATAATAATGGCACTGTCTGGTTTGTTCGGACATGCTATTCTTGAAAATGCAAGTAATCAGTATACAAGAGCAATCAGAAAGGTAATCAGGGTTATATCTAAAAATAAAAACAGCATTACATGCAAACTCATTTCATATTCTAATACCAAAGTTGCATATTTATATAATGAAGACAAAATCCTGAGAATATCTATGCTTTTCAGACATTACTGTGGAGTGGTTGCTATTTCAGCTGTGAACTTACAGTCAGATTCTCCAAAAGAAGAGAATCCAAATTCAAAAGAACCATATTCAGCATAGAAACTTTATTACAATGACAGCAGTAATAATGTGCTGGCAACCAAGTTACATGTGTTTCCAGGTAAGGCAGGGTAAGGCAAGGCAAGGCAAGTTTATTTGTATAGCTCCTTTTATACACAAGGACAATTCAAAGTTCTTTACATAAAAGGGAGAAAATCCAAAGACATAAAAACTAAATAAAAGCAAAATAATAATTTAAAAATCATTAAAATATCATTATTATTGTTAATCATGAAAACCATTAAATAAAATATAAATAAAAGTAAGCATAAGAATGAGGAAAATGGTAGAGGTTTAACTTTTTAACTAGCTATATGAAGAGCAGCTCCACAGAAATTCAGCTGAACGAACCAGGAGGATTATATAGACGAGGTGTTCTGTTAGAACAAATTGTTGTTTATCCAAAGCAAATGAGATCAAGCATTCCATCTAGAGACTGAGATCTGTCAATCAAATGCTCAGCCATGTGCAACAGCAGTTTGTCTCGCCAACATATGGGGTAAATACACCAGAGAGCCTTACTTTTCTATCTGCTAGTAAAAGACCATTTTGACATATGTTGTTCTATATTCTGTTTTTGGCTGTACTAAGTAACTTACCCCTAATGTTATTCCAGATTTCCAGATCCAGTCTATTATCTGAATCCACTGCATGTGCATTGAAATGCAAATTGAATGCTGTTATGGGTACAATAATGTGCTTGGCCACTTTGCCATGATATAATCAGTGTTGTCTTTCTAAAACACTTTAGCAAATTACTCATGAAGACCAAAACACAATTTAAGGCAGAATCGCAGTGCTGTATGTGATTTACTGGTGGTGATTGCAGTCCATTCCATTCAATTAATGACAAAACACAGCAGACTGAGACATGTGTAGCACACCCAGTGAACCTAAAGCTCTGTTATCTACCAGTTAATCTTGCTGTTGTGGACACACAATATACTGTACGTGTATAACATCCTCTGAGTAATATTCCAAAGCTTAATCATCATTTTACCAACACTGTAATCTTGTATAGCATTTTTATATGTAAGTATCCTCACCAATCACAAAGCTGATGGGGGTTGTTCTGCCTCCCATACAGCTTTGACAAAACCGTGTTATTATCTGGCCTCTTTTTTTACCTATCATCCATTAATTTATTCAGTTCTGTGTTTGGCCTTTTGTCTGTTTACTGGATTATCATATTTTTTAAACCACGCTGTATAAAATACTGTCGTATAAGTATTGTCTATATAACACTGCGTTCTGTGAGGCTTTTGAAGCGTAAACAACCTTCAATTAATGTAAAGGTTCTAGGAAGAGCCCCTTTAATTGGTATAGACAACTAAACTGAATATACCTGCTGACCTGTAGTGGTGCATTCAGCCTCCAATTGCTGCTTACGCCACCTGGTATTTTGTTTTCTGGGGAATTGTTATGCATCACTGTGAGAGGAGTAAGAGCTTCTGTGAATGTGTGTGTGTTTGTGTATGTGACTATCATCTTAATAATAACAGACTGTAATTAATGTACATTCTCTACTAGCCTTCATCTCAACTAGCTGTCATATTTGTATATGGTAAATGGTAACGTTGACATTACTTCGTGTCAGGTCTGCCCTGGATTTGCATGCTGGATGCTCTCTGATGAAATGGTGGCTAGTTCGGCATTACAACATAATGTCTGGTTTTAAAACTTGAAATAATCACAAGCACTTTGATGTTTTCTGGCCTGTCTCTGCTGTTCACCCTTCTCTCTTTCTCCATTTTGTAATCTGCCCCATCAGATCATGTCTTCTTCATGTCATGAGCCCAAAGCGAAGGTGCATTGTGTGACAGTAATAATCATACATGCAAAACAAAATCCATTCATTAGATAAAGCCTCATTGCAAATTACTTGCATAGGTTTTTATTTATTTTTTTTAAATCCCAGCGCTCTACCCATTGGCCTCAGCACCACCCAGACCAGCAGTTCTTACATACACATTTGCGTAGATGTAAACCCATATATACATTGTTATACACATACCTGTATGTTTGTGCGTATAATTTTCCTTATATGTCTAATTAAGTTGTTTTCTTAAGGAATCATTTTAACCCTACTTCTAACCCTTTAAGGCTCCCTTTAAAGAGTGTGACCTCAATATACCATTTCAATGCACTTACAAATTAGATTGCTGAGATTAGATTAGAATAGATTGCGTATAACAGCATGAACTCAATTTCACCATGGCTTTCTGCTCTCAAGATTCAGTTCAGAGGCAAAGTTCTGGCGCATTGCGTTCTGGGTCAAATCAGCAGTACAAGTGCAATAGCGAAAGCAACATCCCCCCACTTCCTTTTTTTATTTGATCATCAAAAAAAAACCCACCATGAATCGATTTTCTATATGTGGATAATTCCTGTGAGGAGATATGGCTTTGAGGCAGTTCCACTAGAATGCCCTATGAGCAGAAGCCTGTGCCTTTGCCCTCAGGAGATTTGAAACATGATTTCTGTGCCATAACCAAGAGCGTCTTAGGTTCTGTCCATGCACTTTGGCCTTGTGTGTTGTGTGTACACTGCACTCATATACAGTATGAAATTCAAAACCTGACTCATGTTTTTGAGTGGTCAAAGTGCTCAAAATCAAGACGTCAAACATGGTCTCCAAAAGCTATTAACAAAGGTCTCTCGGTTCTAATCCTCCTCTGATTACTCCTATTATGTACTTCACCTCATCTGCACATGGGGAATGACAACAAGGAGTTCCTCACTCAGGGTGTGTTCAATGATGAGGATATGATGTCAGCTGATAAACATTACTTGATGAACAACTGCTAAACATGGAAAGACTGAGGGCTCTACTTTACTCTATTGCAAACACTTGTCTTGAATTTGCCCTGCTGTCAGTGCAGATCTCAGACGCTGGAAAGTGATCCACGCAGTTGTTAGGTTTCAAGTCTCTGCTGAACTGAAGGAGTAAAAAACAAGTGTGCCTGATTGAAAATCTATCTTAATAAAGAAAAGAGAGGACCGGAGAACACATTTACTGTCGAAAGCAATTTCATGGTCAAGACGTGCAAGACTTTGAACATCAGCACTTTTAGTCTGATCATTGCTTTCCAGCATTTGGATTTCACACCTCCATTACAGCATCCGCGCCTGTCACCTGCACTGAGACAGAACCCGAGGTGATTGATTGTGCTGCTAAATGAACTGACATGCTACTCGGTTTACAGTTGCTTCATATAATGATTATACATTTACTTTACTGCACCTCAAAACTTGCAATGACAGGTCAGCTAAACTGGACATCACCCATCGCTGCGTCCTGCATGACTCCCATTTTCCAGAGGTGGATGGAGTACTGTACAACCACAATGGAGGAGAAAAAAACGATGAACGAAAAAACGATCAGAAATGATGGTACCTCTGAAAAATGTGACCAAAGGGACATGTTAAATCAAGGTGTGTTCACTAATAAGCATCACAGGTGTCTACAATCTTGTAAACAGTCAGTGGGCCTCTATATAGGGCTACAGGTAGTCACTGTGCTGTTTGGTGACAAGGTGTGTACCACACTCAACATGGACCAGAGGAAGCAGAGGAAAGAGTTGTCTCAGGACATTAGTAAGAAGATTATAGACCAGCATGTTAAAGGTAAAGGTTATAAGACCATCTCCAAGCAGCTTGATGTTCCTGTGACAGAAATTTAAGATCCATGGGACTGTAGCCAACCTCCCTGGACGTGGATGCAGGAGGAAAATTGATGACGGATAATACGAATGCTATCAAAAGAGCCAAGAAAAACTTCTAAAGAGATTAAAGGTGAACTTCAAGCTCAAGGAACATCAGTGTCAGATCGCACCATCCGTCGATGTTTGAGCCAAAGTGGACTTAATGGGAGACGACCAAGGAGGACATCATTGCTGAAAACAAAATATAAAAAACTGGATTTGCCAAACTACATGTTGACAAGCCACAAAGCATCTGGGAGAATGTCCTTTGGACAGATGAGACAAAAATTGAACATTTTGGCAAGGCACATCAGCTCTATGTTCACAGACGGAAAAATGAAGCATATCAAGAAAAGAACACTGTCCCTACTGTGAAACATGGAGGAGGCTCTGTTATGTTCTGGTGCTCCTTTGCTGCATCTGGCACAGGGTGTCTTGAATCTGTGCAGGGTACAATGAAATGTCAAGACTAACGAGGAATTCTAGAAAGAAGTGTGCTGCCCAGTGTCAGAAAGCTTGGTCTCAGTCGCAGGTTATGGGTCTTGCAACAGGATAATGACCCAAAACACACATCTAAAAACACCCAAGAATGGCTAAGAGAAAAACACTGGACTATTCTGAAGTGGCCTTCTATGAGCCCTGACCTAACTCCTATTGAGCATATTTGGAAGAAGCTAAAACATGCTGTCTGGAAAAGGCACCCTTCAAACCTGAGACAACTGGAGCAGTTTGCTCATGAGAAGTGGGCCAAGATACCTGCTGAGAGGTGCAGAAGTCTCACTGACAGATACAGGAATCATTTGATTGCAGTGATTGTCTCAAAAGGTTGTGCAACAAGATATTAAGTTAAGGGTGCCATCATTTCTGTCCAGGCCTGTTTCAGAGTTTATTATTTTAAATAATTCTAATGTCTGACTTTCAATTGTTCATTTTCACAGAATTTTTATTTATTATTACTTTTGTCAGATTAAAGTTATTTCTGTTACCATTGTGGGTTTTTCTTTCATTAACTGAGGGGTACCAACAATTTTGTCAACGTGTGTAGTCATATTAGTGATGTAATGACTCATCTAGAAGTAAAACTGCAAAAGGACTCGAGTAGAATACAGTTATACAATACAAAAAGAACACATACAATACAAAGTCAGAATAAGAACCATTTTTGGAATCTATTTGGTGTAAAACAAAAAACTGAAAAAGATTGAGGGAAAACAAGTGTGAGAAAGTGAGTGGAGTGAGCAACTGCTGCGCTATACAGAGGCTGTCACTGAAGAACAGAATTAAATCAAGCACAAAAAAAAATGAACAGCCAAATGTGAGCAATTATATGAACATACGGTGGCACTGTCAAAATTCTGTTATTGTAAAAGATGTAAAGCAAGTAAAAGATGATCTGATTTCTATGACGTTAAAGGTAAAAGACTATTGAAGGTAAAGGTATTATGTGTGTTTCTTTATGTTCTTTTGCAAACTGAATTGTGTGGTGAGGTTGCAAGAAAGGTTGTCTTCAGGTGAGTCTTTTATGAAGATAATACTTGTGCAGGACCAAAGTCTTCTAAAGCTTCCTGAAGGTCATCTTACAGTCCTACATGCAGCTCTTTTGGAACATTTTCTTGCTTCCAGATCCCAACTTGACCTTCACCATTCGTGTTAACTGCCATTTCCTAATTACATTAGGAACTGAGGAAACAGCTACCTGAAACGGATTTGCTATCTCCTTGTAGCTTCTCCTTCTTTATGGGCATCAGATATTTTGCTATTCAGAGTACCGGGCAGCAGCTTAGAGGAGCTCATGGCTGCTGATTGTTGGGATGAGGTTCGGGGAGTCAGAACTTTGGAATTTGCATCACCTGATCTTTCCGAACAAGCTGTAGCACTGAAGCAAGATAATTAAGGTCTGAGATCTTGGTAAAAGTTTTCTGTGAGCTCTTGGGGTGCCCAAACTTTTGCATGGTGCTGCTTTCTGTCGTTCAATCCAAAACTCACTTAACTATTCACGGTCACAGATTTTTGCACGGCACTGTAAGTAAAATGCTACTATCGGAAAACACTCAGAAACGCGGTGACAGTTAGCCTGAGTGCATGCACCCGAGTTACAGCCCACTCATACCCATTACCCTCATTACCCACCACATGTGACTGCAGTACATATACATGTATGACCTGCATTAGTCACACCACCTGCCTCTGATATGATTTGAATGAAGGCTCTCTGCAGGCTCTCCCAGTGTGCTCCAGTTGGCCCTTTTTGATTGACAGCACTTTGCATATTCGGTCACAGTCAACAGTGACCCATTCACAGTCAGGGCTTGGCACATATGGGCGTGGTCAACCAAACCTATCGACGGTACTGTGGAAGGGGCGTGGTCTGTAAAGCCCCTTGGCGCTACAGCTCCAGACCATGGACTGTAGGCTATATAGGCAGATACGCGAGAGCAGCATCTCTGAACATGCTTACCTCAGAGTCTTTGTGAGAACGCGGGGCAATGGACGTGCAACACAGCGTTTTACCTGTACACGGCAATCCGCTGCAGTGGCCAGCGAGCATATGGCACTCGCACCCAAAAGCTGTAAGGTAAAGCGGCGCTCTGTCATTTCGCTTCATTAAGTCGCCTAAAAGAAATGGACCCGAACTGGGAGAACTTGGCCAAACTGGCTCTAGTTCAGCTTTAAGTACTTACAAACCAGAGAACAAAGTAGTGCTGGCTCTCCGGTAAGTCGAGCGAGGATGGACGCCGGTGGCAAAGTGACCCCCTCCTGCCTAGTTCCTGGCAGCAGGACCGTAACGGAAAACGCTCCAGCCCCAAAACATCTGTGGAGGCAGCAGGACCGGCTGACCGTGGTGGAGCGCGAGAGCTGCCGCAGGAACAGGCGCGTGAAGCAGCGCGGATTTTCGGACAACGAGAAGTACCTTCGGCCGGGGACAATGGACCGGTCCTGCGCCGTGGACACCGGCGGTCGACCTGGGCTGAAGAAGTCGCGGATGTCGTGGCCATCGTCCTTCCAGGGTCTCAGACGGTGAGGGAGCTGAAGTTAGCCGCCGGAGTTTTGTTTTGTTGCGAGAGATGCTAAAGAGGAATTCCACCAAACGTTCAGAATTCTCTCTGTAATGTTGTAGGTTGTGTATAAGTAGAAGTCAAACAGAGTGGCTTGGGTTCAGGTGCTTATAGATTTCTTTAAAGAGGTGGCGAGGGGATCCAGGGGTCAAATATAGGCATCATGTCAAAGCCACGAGTGAAAATGCACATGAGGTTTCTTATGTGATGCTGATGAGGTTGAAGTGATATTCAAGTTTTCTTTAGGGACTGTTTAGCCTTAGAAACCCTTCAAGCATGCCTTCACCATGAATGGATTAACAAGACCTGATTAAAACATATATACAATCAAAACTCCCCATGAAACTCTCATAAAGTAATGTCTCAGACATCATGCAGCATTTTAATAACCATTTCATGCAGTAACTTTCTGTGGGGAGGTTTTAGAGGTGGATGTCTGATTCCACCACTGTAAACAGTTCTGACTAGTACGCAGCATTTCACACCGAACCACTCTGAACGTATCAGTTATGCAGAAATTCTGAAAAGTGGTGGACTTCCCCTTTAACTTTCTTGCTCAGTATAGCTTAGGCAGTATTAAAAAGTGACCATCATAATGTAGCCTGTGGGTTTAATTTCTTACTCACATTATGCATATTATGGAAAAAAATATGAATGAACTAGCCTTCACCCTGTGTTTTCTTTCTGTGCTCACATTGCCTAGGGTAGATCCCCCACCCCTCCCCCGTTTGTGCAGCCCTAACCTCCTACAGCCTTCATTTATAAATGGTGGAGGAAGCTGTGGACAGCTAATGAAGCAAAATGCCTGTCCAGACTGTCCGCTCCTCGCGCTTGCCTGATATGGTAGCTTATAGGCATTTGATTGTGCGATATTTTGTGAGCAGCGTAAGGCTTTATGACCTTATCGAGGCAGGAAACTAGGCAACAGCACAGTGAAACCTGAGCACTATCCTTTCTGACTGTCACTATCTGTGATCATAGCATAACTTGCAATGTGCCACCTAGCAAAACTTGTCCAAGGCTCACCCTGCATAAAAAAAAAACTGTCATTAATTAACTCCATCGCAACGTGTGAATGTGTTAAACGTATCTGACCCTGAAAACTGTGTTTGGTGTAGCGCAGGGACACAACCGAGTCAAGGGAGTTCATTTTTTTCTCATTGCATAAACATACAGGATCCCCTTCGCAGGAGATGTTTTAGCTGTGACCTCCCCTGCAAATGTGACCATTAGTAGCCATACAGCACCTGGGCGGATTAGGAGCTCAGCACCTCCTAGGGTGAGTGGTGTATAGCTGGCTTTAGCTGACTCTTTTCTGAGTGTGTAAAGGAGGAAAGCGTCTCGCAGTTGCATTGACAGCTACAGGCTGGAGATATAACTAACACAGTGGCCCAGGCCTTTGATAAAGTCTGTGATTTCTAGTTGTCTTGGTCCCACTGGCTTTATCTGTGGACTCTTTGAGGTTGAACATGTGAAAATATGATGAGTGTATTTCTGACAGTACATAATCTTCAAATGTTCAAATGATCATAGCATGGAAAGGAACAGTAGTTTAGAGGTATGGTGATGCTTGTGTTGTGTCTGTCATTTTCAAAGATGTCCTAGGTTTTTTTTTCTCAGTTTGCATTTCATCTCTTCATCTTTTGGCCTTTAACATCACTGCCCGGTTTCTTGTTTTGTGCCCCCCATCCCCCTTCTACGTTGTTCTTCCTCTCTCGCCCCCACCCTCCTGCCTTTTTTGTGACAGCACCAGCATATGTGAACATTTGTGCAGAGAAACACACCTACACACACAAATCTTTGATTTATTTGGTTTCAATGAATAAATGTATAGCCTCACCCTGACAGTCAGTTCAGGTGGTAACTAGCCTACAGCAACCTAAACCCAACACATATGGGTTATAAAATATACATCGCTGAACCTTCAAGCCTTTCTAGGTACTCAAAGGGGGCTTGATGGGTTTTGAAACACATGTTCTGTAATTAATAGTTCGGTGCTTTTTCGTATAATCCTTGAGCTTGTTGTATTTAGACAAAGTTATTCAGAGTGGTTGGTATGAAATGCTGCATTCTAGAGATGCATACTGAGTCAGAAACGTTCACAGTGATGTTGAAAGAAACCAGCGTCTGAGTTATTACATGGAATGGTTATATATATATATATATATATATATATATACATACAGTGTGTATATATATGTGTGTGTATATGTATATATACATACTATGTTTGGCTTAAAATTGATTTATAGCCTTATATTTTAATCCATTCATGTGGGACGGGTACAGTTAGGCCCCCAAAATGTAAAAAAAAATTATGGCTGTTACCATCATCAGTGTTGTGCATATATAAACTCAGAAGACATGAGTAGGTTCACTGGTGGTTTTGGATGGTAAATAAAATGGCTGTATTGGTACTGAAGACATCATGACCCTTGGTACCTTTCATCACCACTGCAGAGTCTGTAGGTTTCTCTACAATAGCTCACTTTACATCCAGCCCCTCTGGATGACCCTGTTGTCACTAGATTGGAATATTTAAATGTTTAAAAGTTGGTGGAATTCCCCTTTACGTTTTAATTGGCTGAGGGTTATAATCTTAAATCCAGTGTAAATCTGGCTTTTTAAGGTTTTTTCCCATGTTGTCTAGGTAGATACAGCTGAGCTAGCTCTTCCATTAGGACTTCAAGAGCTGGATTGAAGGCACAACATATCAGATTACCAGCCAACATAATTAGAAAGCAACAATATAATTTAGCAGTCATTTGATTTGGTATGAGTGGTGGCCTCATCTGTGTTTTTTAATCAGATGTTAAAAATGGAAAACAGATGCAGCTCTACACCAGGACTCTTTACTGAAAGACTCACTGTACACCACCTACAAGGCAAAATATATCCTTTGTCTAAACTTCTGAGTCTTCTGATTGTCTTTTCTCACAGTCAGCAGAAATGCAAAAACAGTTGCAAACCGTGGTGATATTTAGATATAGCTGTTAAAAACATTAGCAATATGTAAAATGCCGCAATCTGTCAAATTCTCATGTTGGACTGATTCCAATACATGCTTCAGTGACTCAGTATTGCCTCTTTAAGTGTAAAGTGGTATTACAAGGCATGATGGATGGGGGGCTTTTCTCTGTAGCACCTTACATAGATGTCTTTGACATCCTGTCACTTTTTGGTTAGTTTTAAAACAAAATATCAAACACACTATCAAACATAACGTGGCATATCTGTTATCAGCTCTAAATGTCTGTGTTTAACTCGAAATATCCAACAAATGTTTGTGTGAATTACCATTGACCTGGTGCTAACATAGTACTACAATCCTGTAGCTGTGATCTAGAACCTTAACGCTATGGTGCAGATTTTGTCCTTGTTTATAGCCTGAATTGAAAGTCTATATGTATTAGTCATGGCTTATTTCACATGTACGCGATTAGCGCATTTCTGGGAGGTGTGGGACTTGAAGACGCGCATGTGATGTGTTAATGAACGCAAAGTGTAAACTTTAGATCAAGTTTTTAAACGCAGGAAAAGTTTCTTCTCAGAACAGAAAGAACATTTTGAATAATTGTCTGCTCACATGCGTCAAGGCAACTGAATATAAACTAAAAATAAAATTAATCAAGTCCTGGCAGTCTGTTACTAATGAGAATGCCTGTAATTGCTTATAAGTCAGTTGCAATCTATATACTGATCACTGCAGATGGATTTCCTTCTGAGACAGCTGGAAATTGATGGCCCCATTTTAGCCACATTAACTTATGCACAGATTGCACAACTCACCACGGAATGATATCACAAGTCACACTAAAATTGATGCACCATGACCTTTTAAAAGTAAGTGCGCCCTAGACATTCGTGATGATCTGAGGAGACTGATTTGTTTTACATTTGGAGGACAGCAGTTTTAAATTGAGAATTCTTGCTTTGGTGCATCTGCTTTAGTAAAATATTAATGGCTTTGTTATTTGCTGGTAATTTGGTTCATTTTGTCAAGTTGCTTTATTGGAAGGTCATTTTACTTGAGACATTGATTTAGGCAACTCTACCCACCTCTAGTAATACTGTAATGCAATCAAATCTAAACTTGCTTTGTGTCAAGATAATCTGACACCTGCTTTAATCTGACAGCAACTGACATATTTACACATGTAACAATTAAAAGTTCATCACCTTTACTGTAAAAGTGCCCTTTTCTACACTTTGTACATTAAGACCATGTAAATGAATCACAAACAGTACTGCTTCCGGTGAGTCTGCCGCTCAGTACACATTACACTAACGCTTACTAAAGGTACCATGTGCAACAGAGCAGAGCTCATTGTAGTTTTCTCTTGGCAGGTGATGCAAATTACATCACCATAACTCAAGTCTGATAAGAAACTCAAATGAATAAGTCATTTCCTCCTCCTTAATCAAATAGTCATATGTCCTAAATCTGTTTGATTCCCAGAGTTTTTGTTTGTTCATGAATATGACATTCTTAGAAGACGCTACAAATTAACCGAACTATATGATTTTCAGTTCTGTGTTTTAACCAGTAAATAATACAGCGTGAAAACACATAGTTTACAGATGTGGCAGAGCACTGTAATACAGCTTCATCTATACTTCCATAGCTTTGATTCAGTGCCATGAATATGGCATGTATGGTACTGTAAAGCTCAATATATACACATACATTTGAAGCAACATATGCTGCATACAGATAGCTTTTTTGCAGTCTGGTCTGGTCAGCTAGTGAAAACATGTGCCACTTTATCAAAGGAAAAATAGGACAAATGAGACCCTGAACTATTGAGCAGCAGAATGTCAAGCAAGTATGGAAAACATTTCACCTTCAGAACTACAGCGATTAACTCATGTTCCTAAATGCTTACCGAGTGTTGTTAAGAGCAGAAAGAAATGAATACAGTGTTATTACAATACATATTGCTGGCAGCAAATTCTAAATATGGGGTTTACATGATTTGCACTTATTTGCATTTTGTTGTTATTTACATGTTGCACAGCATTTCAGCATTTTTTGGAAGCGAGAGAAAAGCTTGCAGCAGTGCATTTTGAGCCGTTGGGAAGAGAAGTCTAAATCTAGTTAGATTGGGCAGGAACAATCCACTGTCACATGCTTTGGCTAACTCTATGAATGATCCTGGACAGTCGTTCATTGTCCATGGAGTATAGAGTGTCTTTTCCAGCCGCTTGAGTCAGAAGTTTGTTGTGGAACTCGTGAGGGTTAGGATGGTGACGAGCGGTGATGAGCTGAGGTGTGGAGAGGATGACGTGAGTGGCAGCCTTGTGTCCTCCCAGAGCTAAAGTGTTTTGATGTGTTTGTGGAGCCAGAGGAGAAGCCTCTGGTGTCAATTATTACTGAGCTCTGTCGCTTGCGGCATCTGTGTGCAACAGCCAAGAGAGCTGGTGGCATGCTGTAAAGGGCTACTGGTCTCACGCTGCAGCTCACGTGCGTTTTTGAAAATACACCAGTTATCAAAGTGCAGCATGCTCTACAAATTTGGGCAGATTTTTTAAAATTGCAATTATGCTTATTATCGCAATCATAACAAATCCTTAGAATCAGGTATGTGCTGATCCAACTTTTCTGGTTTCAATACCAGCACCAATACTTAAACTTTGCATAGCAGTCAATACCCGGTATCGATTCGATGCCAGACATAAACTGCGGCAAAGTTATGGGACATTAGGCCTGTCACATATATTACATAATTAATACATAATAATATGAGCTGGATGCATTTTCATCAGTTGTCTTGAGCCTAATAATTGTAAATGAAAGAAATCACTTTGTTTCTATTCACTTTTCTAGTTGAAACTTTTTTAACTGTATGCTATAACACATTTAGGGTGTTATAACATGACATAACATAAATGACCTATTTGTTAATTTAATAGAGAGTTTAGCTGAAATTAATGTAGGGTTCTTCACTCACATTATCACTCTCTCAAAAGAGAAAGAGTGTGACTGTAGACACCAATAACACACACAGGTGTCCAGTATATCTTCTCTTGTTATTTCTGTTGTGTTCTTCATCTTTTCATTGAGCAGTCAGACCCAACACTGACATCAAGCCTATGTTAAAAAAAATAAGTTGTAAAATTGATGCTGCCTGAAACTGTGAAATACCAATTTCACCCACTTGTAAATTGCGCTTGAACAGCTGATAAAAGATTTTATGACTGGTAAACTCAGGATTCCAGATGATGCGAAAGCTTATGAGACATATAACACAATCATAAACCTTTTACACTAGTAAAAAGCACTAACGTTGCAGTAAAAAAAAAAAAATATATATATATATATAAATATATATATATGATGTTCTTCTGTTAGATCTGTGTGCATTTTTACTACAGCAAAGTAAAAACAAAAAACAGGAAAGCGTTCTTCGGACCCCTGAGCATTTTTCCTGTGGTCGGCATATCTATAAACGAGCCCCTGAATGGAGTGAAGCCTTTCTGTTTCTTTAAAGAGTGCTTGTAGCAGCTCTGTGTGTGACTGGACAAATTGTTGTGCTGCTGTAGCACAATGTGTATATGTATGTACAGAAAAAGTACTAGTTTGGGCTTGAATTCAGCAGTTGGTAGAAAGCAGCAGATGACCGAATGTTGTGAAAGCATAGCGACTCTTGAGTGACAGCTCTTCATGGAGAGATGGAGTGATCTATTAAGTAACTCAGTGCTGTCTTTAGAGCGAAGATTGAATACCCGTCTAACCTGTCAGGTTTTATTTGTACAATGGTCAATCTAACTGTAGATACACAAGCTTGTTACCGTCCACACAATACAATATATTACAATTCTGCATCACAGAACTAATAAATAAAATAGGAATAATTCATATCTGAAATGTAAATATGTGTTATAAAAGGAGGTCATATACTAAGTATCAAGTGGGCAGGCAAAATCTTTGGGAAAGCAGAGAAAACTGTTCATTTGTTTTTTCCCCAGCACTGACCGATAAATGACTGGAAATGCAAAGCAGTCGTGGGACCAAGAGCATGTGTTTTTTTTTGTCTGTTGGATTCACAGCTCCCAACAGTGGAACTGTGTCTATTGATTCCATTGTGGTTCTGTACCTCTCCTGAGTTTTACCCAAGCCAGCTGAAGGCCTTGCACACGGACACACAGACACACAACATACACACTCACACACGCGCGTGCGCACACACACACATACACACACTGATTCATTATTATCTGAGTTATTGTCTGAGCTTGAAACATTGTGAACACAGCACAGACCTTTTTACAGAAAGGCTGAAAAATACGAACACAAAACAGTAGAACTTGAGCAGTTAAAGAACTAATCAGATGAAATCAATGAGCTTCGTTTGAGCAGACTATCTGTGTGGATCAATAGGGCTGTAATTGTGTGCTCTGGCAACCGTGTTTAAATCCCAGCTCTTTAGGAATAAACCTCCCTCTCTGTGTCTTCCTACACGTGGACAGTTTGTGTTCCCTTGATGCCTGTATTGCTAAGGCAGCAGGTGGTCCTGCAGTGATGGATGGATGGCCAGCGTGGCCCATCACAATAGCATTAAAACAACTACATGAAAAACTTCCAGACAGAGAACACGGAGCAAAACCTTCCCCCTGACTGCAACGACTGACTGTCGTTATAGAGCATCTCTATGCTTTTTTTTACTGTTCTGGTGTTCGGATGCCATCTGGTATGGATGACCATGATGGTGAGTTTATTCTGGATTTCACCCATTAACAGATGTGTTCTATGTGAGAGGAAGTCACTAATTAGATGAGCTGTCTTTTAACATGTGTCTCTATTTTCCCCACAGACTGCTGGGAAAAAAGCTTCCAGGATGTTTTAGCTCAGTTTCAGACGGCTGTGTAATCCAAACTGTGAAACATTCGTGTCACAGAAAGGTTTTTACATAGTAATAGTGATTTATTAGTGAAGCTATAATTAGAGTATAGCTAACACTAATTATAGCATGTTGTGTTGTTCACTCACATTTTCATAAAAAACAAAGTACACAGATAGTGTAATAGTAGACACAACAGTGTAGTACATTTGCTCTTGTTAGTTGCAAAATAAAGAGCTCGCTGAGCAAGACGGGTTATAAGCCGGTATGTCTGCTATAGACCTGTACTTTATCATTGGTATAAAACAAAACAAAACACAATTAATTAGTTAATTAGTTATATTACCATCTACACTGATCATAACCTTAAAACCACCTCTTTGTTTCTACACCTATTACTCCACCTCCACCTCCTGTATACACTACCAGTTGGAAGTTAAGACTCTGACTCGGATGAGTCTGATGATTGATGAGATGTCTGAAAAAACAATTGTTGTTATATACATGATATACTCTTACGTATCACAATATAACATGTTTGTCGTATTCACCACCTCTAACATATATTCTGTTGCTCTCTTATCTATCTCTTTCTAATTACCCTTTCAATTCAGTGAATACTCATGATGGACAGATCAAAAAGATTCTCTTAGTAAAACTGCTCAGTAAATAAATAGTTATCAGCCTCCATTACATATTAAGAAAGCTGTTTCATCTTGTTACAATGCCATTTTGGTTTTTTTTAAGGTGTCTGCATAATTCAATAAGTCCTATATTATAGAATATATACAGGACCACCACAGAGCAGATATTATGTGGGTGTTGTGCTGGTGTGAGTAGATCAGACACAGCAGTGCTGCTGGACTCTTTAAACACCTCAGTGTCAGTGCCGGACTGAGAATAGTCCACCAACTAAAGCTCCCTATTCAGTGGCGTCCTGTGTGCGGCGTCCTGTGACCACTGATGAAGGAACAGAGAATGACAACAGATGCGCTGTCATCTGACTTAATGTCTATCAAGTGACCCACAAGGTAGGAGCGTTTTACACACTACTAGTATGTCAGTGCCACTGAAGTGCTGAGAATGATCCACCACCCACATAATACCTGAAGTGGCCAGTGGTTGTATATCTCCCTTTTCAATCTATAGCCCCATGCATTTACACTGAAGTTATAAAATATGTTTCAGCCTGGACTGCCTATTGAATAAGGCACAATATGAGGCAGTCAGTCTGAATAGAGATCATTCCTATATCAAAAGCAGGCTAACAAAACAGTATGTCTAGTTCCATATAATGAGTAGAGGGAGGACGTAGTCGTGTAGAATTGATTTTTGTGGATATACTGCGAAAGAGGTTCCTCTGTACTGCATTCTGTCAGTCCCAGTTTAATTTCTAGATGGAACCTATTGATGAGTGGTCTAGGGGAAAGAAAATTTCCTGATGGAGGTGTCAGATATAGAGAACACGTTCCTACGACATAGTCCTGCTAGACAAGAATAATGAGGTTAGCCACAAAACGGCAGATAAAGTGAGACTCTGTGCTCTGCTGTATGGAGCAGAATGTGCTATCAGAGATGAGGAGAGTAGTGAAGCCCACGGGACCCGGCGCTGCTCCAGTTCCACAGAATGGCGGTCACTGCACTCCGCCCCAGAAGCAAAATCTCAGGCTGTATGTATGGTTGTTTTTAGCATATGGTCTGCTATGGTTTCATATAGTTTCAAATATTTGCAGGTTTAAATAGTTTAGCAATATGATGAATCTGATATTACCAGGTGCATAAAAGCTACAGCCACTGTATCTTTATATTTGTTCATACTTTTAGGTGTGCTGTTCCTGATTCTGGATTAACCCTGTCTTGTGTGTTATGGTGTTTTGAAGAAAGGCAGAGCACATAGGTTTCATTGAGCCTTGCTGGCTTTTTGTGGTCTGAACAAAAGAGAAAGAAATGGAGAAAGAGACAGGAGAAAGAGGCAGAGAGAAAGAGAGAGAGAAAGACAGAAAAGAGAGAGGCAGAGAGAGAGAGAAAGACAGAAAAGAGAGAGGCAGAGAGAAAGAGAGAGAGAAAGGAACAGAAAAGAGAGAGAAAGACAGAAAAGAGAGAGGCAGAGAGAAATAGAGAAAGAAAGGAACAGAAAAGAGAGAGAAAGACAGAAAAGAGAGAGGCAGAGAGAAACAGAAAAGAGAGGCAGAGAGAAAGAGAGAGAGAAAGGAACAGAAAAGAGAGAGGCAGAGAGAGAGAGAAAGAGACAGAAAAGAGAGAGGCTGAGAGAAAGAGAAAGACAGAAAAGAGAGGCAGAGAGAAAGAGAGAGAGAAAGGAACAGAAAAGAGAGAGGCAGAGAGAAAGAGAGAGAGAAAGGAACAGAAAAGAGAGAGGCTGAGAGAAAGAGAGAGAGAAAGAGACAGAAAAGAGAGGCTGAGAGAAAGAGAGAGATAGTCAAAAGGGGGAGAACGAGAAAGGGAGAGTGAAAATAAGAGAGGTAAAAAGAGGGGAAGAGAGGGACAGAGAGAAAGACAGAAAGATGACCTACTGTTTTGCTATAAGATAAGATTTGCCCCCTCTGCATTTTCTCTGCCCCCTCAGTCACTTCATCCAGTTACTGAGCCTGTCTCCATTCTGCACATGGAGTACAGCTGTAATGGATGAATACAGCCCCTTCTCACTCAGGCGTATTGCTGAAAGTACAAAACTGTAAATTAAACTTTTCTAAAATTGAAGAAAATTGTTCATGTTAATGTTGAAGTTGATATTAAGAGATTTTATGAAAGCCAATTCCTAACCATTTTTATTGGTCTGTTTCTTATTGATTTTTCATGAAGTTTTCACAGATTGTAAGGAACGGCCAGCATTTACAAGGGATATTAAAATGGTTATTAAAATGGAATTTTGAGGTTTTGAAAAGACAGCAGTGATATACTTCAGTGTGTGAAGCACCCTGTACCTTTAAGTATGGTTTATTAGGTACAGAGTGAGTCTAGTCTTAGCAGCCCTTCCTGGAAAATCCTTGACTTAGCCGTGGCACTATATGACCCCAGAGAGAAATTGTTGGAGCTGTCCTCAGCCTTGAAGACTGATCTCTGGGGCAGAGCTTCTTGCATCCTGCTTTGGCATTCATGGTGTGTGTCTTTGCAACACCCAGGAATACCAGGCAATGTGAAGTTTGATGCAGATTTTTTAATTTCTGTGATGGATTGCAGGCTCTGCAGACCCAGTAGGCTGGTGAGTCACTTCTGAGCTGATGGTGAGAACTGTAGAAAATGAAGAAGCTGTGCTTTTCAATGACTAAATGATGTAATTTTAAAACAGTTTATGACATTTCATATTTTTGCACCACTGTAATAGTAATGAAACAGTGCAGAATGGGCCAAGAAGACTTCAAAATGATGTAGCAGAGCATACGTTCTTTATTTTAATGTCATTATACGTCATTACTTTAGTTTCAGACAAGTGTGCAGTGACTGTGCCCTACTCGATCTCACACATCTGGGGTCAGATTCACAAAAACTTAGCTAAGAAAAGATACTTAGAGGAGGTTCGGTAGAATGTTCTTAATAATAATAATAATGTTATTATTGTTGTTATTATTATTATTAGTAGTAGTAGTGCATCATTATTATAAGAATTATTATAATTATTTATAGATATAAAAATGTAAGCACTTAAATTTGTTCTCTGGTGTACAATTTATGACTATGAACTATAGAGTGAAAAATGTCCAGATGTGATTTTACATCCTGTGATTTGGTTTTAGGATAAAGTAAGCTGGTTTAATTTCATAGTGCGCTCATTAATATTGTGATTGCCTGTTTTAGAAGCAGTTTGTCTAAACAGACACAGACTGGAGCATAAACTGATCCTCATTACCAACACAAAGTAGATTACAGCTGTTACTATAAAACTTAGCAAGATAACCTGCTTCAACCAGCTCACACTGATTAAATCACACAGCATGGCATCTACTTACAAGCTGCTGTTGGAGCCGTGGTGGTAGTTTTGGTAGGTGGAATTGCAGATCTCTCACCCTCTCTGTGTGCAGCCTCAATATTGTGCTAGGCTTGAGAAACTGTCGGGAGTCAGCTGTGCAGAGCAGACTAATATCTTAAGATCGAAAAGCTGTCAAGGCTGCAAGCTTAGCCTTTAAGGTAGACTGGAACATTTGATTAAGAAGCTTGCATTAGTAAGCAACTTCAGCCTTGTTAAAAGATGAACATTATCCATGACTGAAAAGAGCATAAGACCTGCACAGTAGATCTAGATCTGTGCATGTGTAATCCATAGGCCCCGGCCTCACTTTGTGTTTTTGCTGGGCTGGAACCTGAGCTGGTATGTGTACATTTTGCAGGTGTCATTTTGGGTGAATCAAGACTGTTACGTATCAGTTTAGGATTTTGGGAATGGGAGGTTTTACTGACCTCTTTTACGAAGACAAGATTTGTATTTGAAAGAGGAACAACAGTGTTTGAGGTTCACAGTAACTCTTTAAGTAACCTTATTCAGGTATGACGAAGTAAATACAGGTTTCCATTCTTTGGCACCTTTCAGAAGTTAATTCCATAGCCTGTCGCTTTCTATAATGGTGTATAGAGTATCATAGACTGCATGCCATGCTGGACTGCATTTAGAATCGAAGCAAACTGAATGGTTTCAGTTTAACCTGCTTGCCACCTGAAGACAACACAGATATGCAAAACTATGGAAAAAACAATGAACTTATTGGGTACATATATTACTTTACGTGTAGTCACTTGAAATCCAACAGCACTTTGTGCTCATTAAATGGACAGTGTGTTAGAGTAGGCCTTGTTTATAGTATCAACTGTTCACCTATTTGAACTTTGAAGAACTTAATTACTCTTACCTCTGTTCTCACTAGCAGCCAACAAGTCAGTTGTGTCACCCGAAGGTTCTCTCTTGCAGATGTGTTCAAGACCTCTCACGTTGACGGCATGTACAAGGAATAGAATAGCTAGATCATTTTTGAAGCACATATTGTTAATGACGAATTAATTAGTAAGGAAACCTAACTTGCATTCAAGGCAAGCTCACTAGAGACACAGACAGTATTAACCACTTTACGAGCTTATCTTCAAATGTATATGTACGAAACAAACATCATCTTACATGTTTCCCACCACACTGCTGAGAATAGGAATGAAGTGCCGCTCAGAGAGCAGAAGCTGGGGACCTCAGACCCCCTTGTCTACAATTGGTCTGAAGAATTTGTTGGAACCAATCATTTACAACGTCACTTCACTGCATCAAAATTGATTTGCATTAAGTTTAGAAAATCTCATATCGATTTGTTGCTTGTCACTCTGTCGGCGTGCTGCATGCAGCTTGTCGCTAAATTGCAGCTACAAATCACGTACACCCATAGGAAATGACTGGGTCGCTTGACATTTGGTTGCCTGCTATGTTCAGACAAATGTGATCTTAAGTCAGATCTTTTAAGATGGCCATTTACGCTGTTATTCGCAAGTGGTCAGATTGGATTTTTGTGGCCAGACATCAGCATCCAATCTGCATGGAGTGCTGGGGTAATGTAGTAGGCGTCAGTAACTACATAACAAATCCTAGCGCTTCTGTCACTCTGGATTTGACATCGCCGTTGTTTGTGGTGTAAACATATTGAAACTTTATTTGACTCGCCAGACAGATGCATATATATGCGCATGCAGTAACAATAATCTGATTGGATTCACATTTCAAGCCACCTCCAAATGTGATTTGGATCTGATTTGCAAAGAAACATCATGTTTTGTTTGCTGTCCGGACTGGTAAAACTCAATCTGGATACAATCTGGATATGCCAAAAATCAAATATGGGCTGGCACTCTGAACAAGTTACACACAAGTGTGAGGCTGATGTAGGATTCCGAATATATTTTAGATGTTTTGAGGTCTAGCTTGTATCCTTTGAATAGCTCCTAGGAGAGAAAGGATTGAGGAATGTTCTGCATTTGTTTTTGAGCAATATCAGCATTTTTATTATATTATAAAAAGCAAGATTTGATTTCTAATGATTCCTTTGAGAATCTTGCTCCTGGTGTTCTACCGTGTAAAAAGTCAGGTGTTTTCTCCAGCCATTGGTTCACAGATTGAAAACAGCCTCAGTACTAATACATAAAGAGTGAAATCATGTTAACTGGTAGTCACGACCTTCCAGGGAGTGACCAGCAGCATAATGTAGATGTACCACTCTAGGGAGCATGCAGTGTGGCTGCAGCAATGAAGCTAGCCTGTGACTCGAGCATGTTACCCAAAGGAGCATGGCATAAATTAGCCTGTGATTGGAGCAAACCAGGAGCTGGGTACACCGTGATTGGTGAGTTTTTGACCCAGTGTTTGGAGGTTCTTGTTACCAGGAAAGATAATCAGGTGTGACCATTAAGTCACTCTTTGGCCTTTCAGCTTTTAACCATTTAACCGGAATGTTCCTTTTCCATGTTCTCTGCCATTAAACCTTCTTATATCTAGCTTTGGTTTGAATTAGAAAGACCACAGCCGTGAATGTGTTTTCCAGTTTCCCTGGAAATGATATGTTTAGTTTATCTAGAGGGTGAAGATTCTGTGCTTGTAAAGCATGAATTCTGTTTGCACACATATGCAAAACAGCTTCTGCATTTTTGTGCATGGTCTTGACAGACCCAGCCGTCAGGTTTAGTACAATTAAGCGGAATGAGTCTGACAGTTCCATGTGCCGCGTGCAATGGAAGAGCGCAGTAACTAGCACCGCATGTCTCTGTGTTTATTTGAATCACGGGGAAAAAGATGATTCCACTTCAGTCATGCGGCTGTAATGGTGTAGCCAGATAATCAAAGCTGGACTGTGTGTGATTACTGTAGTAGTTGTGGTGGTTGGGATGACCAGGTATAGAATTATGCTATTGTCATTGATTGTGAACACCAGTACTTATCATATTTGCAATAACTGTTATCCCAGTTTTGGTCAATGAGTTTCAGATCACTTCTACATGATCAGTAGTGTAAACTGATATATAATACACAGTGTCCAAAAATATAGTGCAATAATATCTTTGATTGGGACGCAGACATGGACAGTAATCCTGTTCCTTCTATCCGTCACATCCTATTTCAAGGGTTGTATATTGATGTACTGTAACCTGTAATGAAAACTCTTGCCAAACCATATAACCAAAACAACAGTAATTGCTTCATGGTCGGTCCCCCATTGTTCTTGACTAGTCCCCCTTAATGCTGCCCATGTGATAAGCAGTTAAGCCTGGTCAGTTTTCACCTCCCAGCACCTGCTGTTATAAACCATTTAGGCACTAGGTAATTAATCAAACAGGTTTTTGCAGATTGTCAAAAAGCAAGATCTATACCGATGATCAAAATAATAGAAGTTTTGGATTGCAGTGCTATTGGGAAGGAAGATGAAGGGTACCAGGAACAATAACTGATGAGAATGATAGACTGATATGGCCAATATTTATTGAGCTACACATACAAAAATAGTGTCTCTCAGTATGGCACTGGGACGCCATGTTTGCTATGGCAGTATGCCAGACGTTTAGGCACAGAGTTACAGAGGTTCCTAATGGTGTCCTATGATAATCCATCCCATGCAGCTTGTTTATTCTCATGCAGTTCCTGCAGATTTTGCGGTAGCAGTAAAAGTGGAGTGACGCCGGGCCTTCTGGACATGTGACGCATGACAACAAACCCTTCATCTTGATGCTTGACCACAGTGCCTAGACACACGGATTCACTGATAGTCTCCACTAAGACAAAAACAAAGCTTGTAACTGAAGATGACCCACTGCCATTCTGAGTCACTCCATGACAGTCTGGCATGACACCATTGCAGTCTTCGGTGACGCTGATGTGGTGTTAAAGGCAATCGTTGTTATGGTCTGAGTCGTGCATCAGTGTGCCAGTGTTGCTGGAACTAACGCTGCTTGCTCAATGTCTGCAATCATGTCTGTTGGGTCAGTCAGACACAGTGATAAGGCCAATCCCTGCTTATGTCACATGTGTGGATGTGCGTGAAACTTAAATCATTCCAGTGTCTCACAATGTCAGCCCTACCCAAACCTAAACTTACCTCTGGATGCAACTATTCTTTTAATGATGAGTGTATTAGACACATTCTCCAGGAGCAGGTTCACTAGCTCTGTGTACTAGTTATTATTATTATTTTTTTGCATATTCAGAAAGGATATGGATAAGGGATCTGCATTTGAAATTAGTCTGGAATTTCCATGTTGATTAACCTGATTGTTGAAAATCTTTGTCTCTCTCTCTACTCCTCTCAAGGCTGGTTATCACTCCAATTTGGAGAGCTTCACTGTATACAGCTGAGCTGATTTTAGTTGCCTCAGAAAAGGACTTATGCAGAATAGCATTCAAAGATATAATACGCAGATTAGATGCAAAGTCATTGTATAGGCTTCAGTGGTTTGAGAGAGGACGATGAATATGTATGAGAGGCCGATTTTTTTCTGGTGTGGAATTGATCTTCATTTTTTACCCTCTGCCAGGATCCATCATAATATATCTAAAACAAAATGATATTAAATGAAATAAATGAAAACAAAATATGGCTGATGAATTGAATTTGACATTAATGACCATGGTGCATCCCACTATATTCCTAAAGCTGAGTAGTGGAATAAGCTTGCACAGATCGTATGTTATCGCGGTTGATGTGCTGCAGATGAATACAGTGAAGTTTCCTCTGACTGACTGCTTCTTTTTGTTTCTCTTATTTTTCCTCTGTGCCCTTTACCACGCAATCCTATTGGTCCTTCCCTGATGGCCAATTACTCCTCCAAGGTAAGAGTGTCTGGGCTTCTTATGTTGATTCTAGATAGTTTTTATTGTATTTCTGCCTGTGGCCTGGTTTTCACTGGGAATGCATTTGCGCGAGGCTCTACAAAGGCTTTGTATGTGTCTGCGTGTTATTTACGACATAATTTATGAGTCTTTAGAGGTGAGAAAGAATAAAAGAGAAGGACTAGAATTCCATACTGTAAAGGGCATGTTGTTTGTGATGGTATTGCCTACCTGTCATGGGTTTCTCCACTCTAATGAGAGACTATTGTTTGGAGGTAGCAGACCTCTCGTATGTCAGAACAGGCGTAAAAGGGTTTCTGCTGGTTATTCTGCATGTGGTGACGTCCCCATTTGTCTGCAGCATTGGAGATTTGGCATGCGGCATACATTATTCAGTGGTGGAAAGTGTGATGTCGAAATGAAATGTGTTTTACTCCAATTTCCCCTCCCTTTAATGAAACCATTAGCACAAGCTTCATTTTTATCCATGTGGCCGCCTGGCTGATAGGCCCTGACTGCAGCTTCTGGCAATCGGCACGACAAAGTCTGTGTCTCGTCGACACGTGGGTGTGCGAGAGATTAATAGGTGGACATGAAATTCAATATTTGCAACTTGCCACGGGGGCCTCAAAAAAGGAAAAGAAAACTAGAAGTTAAATATTTAGTTATGCATCGGCTTCATATTGATGTCATAAATCAGTGTTGTGTTTTTGTTTTTTTGCAAAAGGATTGCTTCATCCTTTTGAAGGAGATGAACTTCATGTGAACCGTGATGTGATTTTGTACTTGCTGTGATTGAAATGCACTGCCTAGCATGTTTCAGTCTGTGTGCTGGCCATCAGGTATGTCTTGCTATGGTGTTGCGCCTGCAGAAATGACTCCAGGTGTGGACATGGGTCAGTATTCCTGACAGTCTCCTTCGCTTACCAGCATCCCTCAGGTGTTAAAGTTCTTTCAGGAGAGCAGTTTGTCTTAGCAGGACAGGAAGACTGGTGATGAGAGTGAGGAAAGTAAATGCGAGTAAACACTGTGTAGTTGCTGAGCTACGCATGTAGCAAATTACTTCAAACACAATTCACTTTTGGGTGTTCATTATTAGCATTAGTTGCATCCCTGTATGTACATCTACTGATGTTTTAAGACACATCATGTTCTTCCAAACATCAGTAGATGTACAGGACTTTTAGACATGTTAGCAATAATAACTAGAAAAGTGCATTTCCTAAGAGAGCCGCGGAATGGTTGGTAAGGAACGAAGGATGAATAAACAAGTGCGGGTCAGTATGACTGTGGATTAGTGTTTGGGGACCTGCCTTTAGTGAGTACGTGAAGTTTGGTGGCTCTTGGGCGAAGGAAACAGCCGGCCTTAGGTGCGTCCAAATATAAATAGGACTCTATGGGAGGAAGACAGGATGCGAAAAAGAAAGAGAAACGAACAAGTGCGGGTCAATTCAACACTGAATTCCTGCTCGAGGCTGCGCCCGAGCCAGTGTATCCGAAATAATGTCTTTCCATCGAGCGGAATTCTCTATAGGAAAAAATCCGGGAAAATGCCTTCCTAAACGGAATCTGTGCATCCAATTAAAAAGCTGTATACAAGCATGCCTCACGCAAACATACCGAGTAATCTGGAATTGGAATGGAGTTGATATCTCAAAACGGCAGAAAAGTAAGAAGAAGAAGAAGAAGAAGAATGCTTTGCAATGCAAAGCCATAATAACAGCAACACTTTTAAGCTCATGTTTTCTCAGATGGTCCCTAACTCTGAAGTGGGTGAGAGTGCAAAAACTATGGGTTTAAGCTTAATGCTTGTCGCATTAAAGGTAAATGGAAGGGAAAACCGTACCTTACCTCAAACCTGGTTTAACCGTGTACTATAGTAGTTTTCCACATGCTTATTTAAATAAAAGCATCTGTTATCAACACTGGCCTACTTTACACCCTTTCATCAAGAAGACCCCATTACAGTGCTTGCAGTAGCCAATTTCTGAATGCCCTTTTTGCTGTGTTGGATGAAGAATCAGAAACATTCATACATTTTTATGCACTGAGCAATATCAGAATCCTGACATTACTGAAAGTCATGGAATGTGAGAGCTGCTAGACAAATGTCTGAGAAAGGCGAAAGGTAGGCGTGTTTCAGTCTCTTCAAGAAATGTCACAGACACTTCTGCTCACCCCGCCATGCGCGACACAAAACCAGCAACCCACTACTGCTCACGCACCAGAGAAGTAGGTTTCCAGCTGCTAATGACATATGCTTAGTCCAAATCATCTATTCAGGTTTTTGGACCAAAAGAATGTAGCTGGTTTGTTCCAGGTTTGTTAGCCAAAACCCCCCTGATGTTTAATTTAGACTGTTGATGGATAAAGGGCAGCCCTGTGCTCTCATCTGCTCCTTATTGATGAGAATGGTAAGCTAGCTGCAGCCTTATGAGGAGATCCACATGTAACAGCTATGTGTGTAATGATACACCCACAACTTAATTTGCTTTATGATACATAGGATAAAAAATGATGTAACAACAATATAATCCTATTTCTGCACAATTTACCTTGTGTGTACCTTGAGTCAGAGACTTGTGCTATTCTGTGCTAGGCTTTGAGGTAGTAATGTAGGATTGGCACCTACCTAACTGCAGTGCTTAGAATGTATGGATAGAATCTGCCTACTGTCTCGGCTGCTTCTGTGTGGCAATTCTTCTGCTTGAAGTTGCTGATGTTACTTTACTTTAGACACTTTAGAACTGGGAGTTTGACCTGTATATTGGTGAAACTAGGGATGCTCCGACCAAAGAAATCCAACTCGCGGTTCCTTGGAGCCAAATTAGCAATTGGGCAATCTTATTGGCTGATTTTTAATTCGGCTTTTTTTTTATCTGAGGTTAAGATGTGTGGGTTATATGGCATGCTAAGCCAAACTTGCAACATAAACAGCCTTATTTGCTCTTTTATGCCAATTTAATTAACATCAACTCGAATAAAAAACTACATAATTAACATAAATCCAATAAAGTACTACAGTATGCTAATGCAACTGCTATCAGCGGTCTAGTTAGCACGGTGAGCCATGCATAATTATTCCACCACATTTAGGTATAGGTATTGCAGCATCACTTAAATGTGCACAAGTGCACTTAACCTGCCTCATATCATTCACATCATAAAACTGCTGATTTTACAGACAGAAAAGGGGAATTGCATAAGTGACAATCTTAAGCAAAGTCCAGCAATTTCTACAAAAATCTGTGATTTGGCTGTTTGTACTTTCCTCAGAGAAACATTTTAATATGATATGGGTCACGATTTAACGCACTGACCGTACATTTTTTGATCAATACAGTAACGAATTAAAGAGGTATTAAGGCTAGAGATAATCATAATGATGTTGAGTGATGTCTACTGCAAAACTTCCTATAGCTGATGTAATCAATAATACAAAAAAGTGATTGCATAAGCAGCATGGCCTCTATGAGTGTATGTTCTCCAAAGTATCGGTGAACATTAAAATGCTCACTAATATGTTCTGCAGATCACATGTTACACAGTAAGTATCCGTTCCGTATCGGTTTATTATGTGCTGGCTCTACAATATAAAACAGCTCTATAAACATAAGCAAAATGCTTAGAGTTAAACACTAATCCCAGCCAGACAGAAACTAATAAGAAACTGGTTCTTTGCAGTCTTTGGTGTTTAAATAATGCAGTGGCTTAAACTGACATAGTTAGTAGAATGTCCACTCTCTGTAGTGCAGCATCACATCTCCACAAGTTTCTTTGTGAACTTTGCATTGTGCCGTCTCCATGCACAGTCACAGCCCGATCGACTACAAAACCTTTTTTATTCCTGGTGTAGTTTTACTCTGTTTGAGAACTTGCATCTGAACAAATATAGCCAAAAGCTGTGTTTAGACCTGGTGATGGCCGTGAGTTCTGAAGGCCGGAGCTTACCCTAGGAGTGTGCTGCGTTTTATTGTGGAGGCCATTGCTCTGTTTCTGGAGGTGGAACTCCGGGGGTCACATCCGCCCCCCGTGAGTGACACACAGCTTGCAATCCCGGTACAGCTTATTTTCCTACATTTTTTTTCAGAACTACTACTGAGTGTGTGCCAGGCATGGGCACAGGAAGCTAGCAAAAGCACAGCATAAAGAAATACATGTTTAATTTTGTTTTTTGTCTTTCTGGGTTGGTGGATGGTTGGATGCAGAGAGGGCAGAAGTACACTGCTGGTATGCAGAAAATGATTTTTTTGCATTGGTCCACCTTGGTTAAAAATGAAAGCCGCTAATTGAACCATACCAAAAGACCAGAGTGCCGATTCAGAATTGCTGCACTTCATGCATAAATTACAGTGTGTAAGAAAAGTAAACAGTGTTCTCTGGGCTCCTCAGACATCCTGTTATGACACGTTTGTGATTCATACAGTGCTTCTTTAGACAGGAGGCTGCTCTCTATCTACCCGACTGTAGTCTAACCGCTGTCTGATGTCAGGAGCCTATTGTGACTGGCTCTGCCAGGGTCAGAAGTTCAGAGTTTGACCTGCTGCCTGTGCTGAGAAGCCCGGCGGGACGCCACGCTGCTGAATCTCCGCTTCTGACATTTCTGGCCTATTTCATCAAGGAAGGGCATAAAGAGCTCGCAAACCTAGATTAGTTTGAAACCAGGTTTAGTGCAATTACATTTAGTGTTTGTTCTGGCCTGATCTATTTCATATAGTCTGTGTCTGTGCTTGTGTCTGACTGTGGGGGAGGCAGCGAGCCAATAAGCTTGCTGTCTCGAAAAGCACCATATACAGCATACAGACAGCCCCTCGCCTCCTAGTATGTGTCTGGCAACCAAGAAACTTGTAAAGTAGTTGTTTTTCAGTCGTATTCCTCCACATGTCAGCAGTGTAGTGTAGATATATTTAGTTGTGTAATTATGCAGTTGCGTAAGGCTGCAAAAGCAGGCCCAATCTTCACATAAACACTTTTTCTGAGTGTGCTGTCATGGCGTGTCATGGTTCTGATTGGGTTACATGACATCTCTAGCTGTGAAAAATACATTCTGGCTGTGTCAGGCCTGTGTGGATGAATGTTTTGATAAGAAAAGGAGACCTAAAGCCTATCATTTCGCAGCTCTGAGTGATTATGAATGTATTTTTGTATAGAAGGCAATCTGGAGATCGGCTTTCAGCGTGCACTGCAATTTCAGTCTCGATGAGTCACCCCCCTTTAAGCATCTCATGCTATCAGATAAAAATACGTGAACTTCTATGCCACCTAGATTATAGAAATGCACCCAACACTGGGGCCACGTTTGATGTTAGGGGTATATTCATTAGTTGTGCAGCTTACAGCTTTTTGTCATTGTGTGCTATTCAGTTAAACACCCTTTTCAATACAGCATCCGCTCTATCCAAAATCAGACAAGTGAAATACCCTGGAAAATGAACCTTGGCAGCAACATGGCTTGGCTCTTCACGTTATTAAACCCACAAGTCTCCAGTATGTAGGACACAGGTATCTAGGAAACAGGGTTAATGTCTTAGACAGTTCTGCCCTCTTGTGGTGAAAGTGTGTAGAGCATTTAGTGATGGCGAATGTGTGCTAACGGTTTACCAGCACAAAGTACTATCAGTTTTACACATCAGACCCAGTGCTGTAATACCTCACAAACAAAACTGTTGTTTACATGGTATTCTGTTATTATATCCACCAAACAAAACCTGAAAAACTGGATTCACAAGAGTGCAGGTTTTATTCAAAGAGTGCTTTGTCCATCCTGACCACCAAACCCAATCTATCCCACGAGTCTCCATCCGGAGACTTTGTTTGTAGTATTTCGGGTCAGGACATCATATATTGTATTATAAGTCAGGACACAGCTATTTAAAGTGGACTGTTCTCTTATTGCACACTCTGTATTTTAAAATAGGGACTGGAATACATAGAAAGTAACTACAACTAAAGGAGGAAAAGAAAAAATGTAGTGCAAAAAAAAAAAGCCATGCAAATTAGTATTGCAAATATAACGTAAGTGTATAATAACACTGTGTTTAAAGTAAATTAGTCCATGTCCTGCTAAATTAGGAACCTATTTTGTATGGCTGCTTATTCAAATAGGTATAAAATGTACAAATATTAAAAAATCAAGCAAAATGAAGAACATGGTACCTTTAAAAGACTAGATGTTTTGGTGGTTAATATTGGCCAACATAGTTAACAGCACTGTTGCCTCACAGCGAGAAGGGCCTGGGTTTGACCAGGCCACAAGGGTTCTTTTTGTGTGTATTTGGCATGTTCTCCCCATATATATATATATATATATATGTGTATATATGTGTATATATATATATATATATATATATATATATGTGTATATATGTGTATATATATATATATATATATATATATATATATATGTATATGTGGAGTTCCTCCAACAGTCCAAAGACATGCAGTCAGGCAAGGTGTGAGTGCATGTGGGAATGGGTATGTTTGTGTGTCTACCCTGGGATGAACCGGCGACTTGTCCAGGGTGTTTCCTGCCTTCTGCCCAAGTAATGTAGATGATGAGTGAAAGCCAGTGAGTGAATTTGTATGGCCTTTTTTTTTAAAAAAACAACCAATCTGGTCTTTTTCATTAATTGTCTATTTAATTCACATGAATTAAATAAATAACATGAATTAATTTTGCCACAGCAAAAATACAGCATAAAATTCCAACAGAGATTGGCCAGAATAAAAAAATATGAATAAAATAAGAACAAAAATAAGAATTAAACATAGCCAATTACGATTTTTGACTGATTTTGTAATGTACTAATTATGTAATATGAGTTTTGGCATGCAAAGGCATACATTCAGCTTGTGATAATCCATACAAATAAAAAAAAGCCTGTTTGGCAGCATTGCAGTTTTGCAGAGAAAACAGGCTGCATTAAAAAATGAATGCAGCCTGAAAATAATTGTGACACTGACTTATCTGTAATCTCCTATTGTATTCTGAACACCTTACAGAGCTAGAATTGGCCTTGCTGCAGAAAATATTTCTATGTAAATGTATACACAGACAGTACTGCTGCCTCAGTTGTCTTCTCTAAGGTCAGAGAAGCAGCAGCTTGGAGCAGATTATTCATGTATACATCTCCCTGTGACCTTTGGAGGAATGAAGGATTTATGGTGGTGTTTTTTCTTTTCCTTTTCTGTGGCTCTGTCTCAGGCTGAAGTAGAGGTGCTGTCTTATGTGGAAGATGAGACAGAAGTTCGTTTTTTTATGGCTCATTTTTACATATCTGTGCTGCTGGCATCTTGTCATCAAAGCTTGGCTGTAGTAATGGAAAGCCATCGACTGTGTCATATTGCTACAGTTGGTAAGAGCAGGCTTTTTATATAGGCTTGATAACAGGAAACATTTTGTTTGAAGACTATGATAGGTCAGACCAATGCATCAGTTTATTTTTTTTAAGTTTCTGTTGCATCTTTATCATCGTCACATGTGCAAAGGATTCCGTCAGGTTTGATTGACATTAGGATTAAAATTACAGCGTCCGATCATGACCACCATTTTCACAGCTATGCGGAAACACATATCCTGCAGAGCAGTCTGTCGACAAGCCTCTATAAAGCTCAGTGACTTGTTCACACTATGCACATCTCTCTTATTGGAAGCCCTCTGCTCCATACTCCTTAAGGCACCTCCACATTTCATGGCTTGTGAAGTTGATAATGATGAGCTGCACATCATCTGGAAGTTTTTGTAGTTGCAGTAAGTTGTTCCAGATGAACAGGTCTCCAGGTGTCTTGCATGTTGTTTAAATAAGAAATACCTTAGTGGAAACATTTTACTTGTCCTTGTACTGTGAAGCAGACTGAGCTGTATAGAGTTATATCCATTAACCTTAGGGGGCGCTGTTATGTATTCTGAGAATCCACAAGAGGGCATCCTTTTCGCACAAATATGGTACTTTTGCTGTTTTGTGTTAAGGGCTTTTGAAAGCTCCTCTTGAGCTCCTCAAGAGGGCGCCACTGTTTTGGACAGGCAAGACCTGTAGTCACTGTGCTAGATCTTTAGTAGTTCTGTATTCTGCTGCATTGTGTTTTAAAAACCTATGACTATGATTTGAGGTATTTTAACCTACATGCAGTATACAGACACACACTGAGTACCTTAAGACAGTCTGCATTGGTTTGGAGCTTGTTTGTCATTCTTTAGTGATCCATCTAAAGTAGCCACATGCCGCTGTGTTTCTACTAGAACACTGATAAGACACTGTAAACCCCAAAGGCCACCATGACTGTGTTCTTACAGCTCCTCCATAGCCAGGTTTCCCTTCAAGTTTCAAAGTGCTGTGTCAGTGAAGTGATCTGAAAATTGGAGTGTAAATCTGGTCAGTTTCTTTTCTATTGGCAGGTCCCAGGCTAATCACTGTGTCCCTAACACAAAGCTGAAGTCAGCTTCTTATGTGCCAGCTTCTTGTTTGAGTGCTGACACCTCAGTCTAGCTGTCCAGCTTTCTCTTTTAATTTTCCCATTCCATTTTCAGTGGTGCAGCAGTTACATGCTAGTGCCTCAGGCTTTAACTTCTGCACCATTTAATGGGGTGTATTATGCTTTCCTGGGTTTTCTCTTTCCTTTGGTCTACTGCAACTTTTTGTACTATGTGTTATGCACAGTGCCAGTCAAAAGCACAGACACACCCATTTAAATGGAGGTGTTTGTTAAAAACATCTACAGGCTTATGCTTAATAGGTGTAGCTGATGATATATATATATATATATATATATATATATATATATATATATATAGACATATATATGTGTGTGTGTGTGTGTGTGTGTGTGTGTGTGTGTATATATATATATATATATATATATATATATATATATATATATATATATCCTAGTTGTTTGACAATATTATGTCTTGCTGTGTTACTATTACGAACAAATCATTCTTTTGCACAATGTAAAAGCTGTAGTTACCCTTCCAACTTTGTGAACATTTATGATGGACAGGTCAATAGAATTCATTCAAAATTGCTTAAAAAACTAGCCTCCATTTGCATATAAGTTGTAATTCCATTCGTGCTGTTTTATAGTTTGATGTTGGTACTTGTATGCTAAAGCAAAATATTAAGATAAAAAAGAAAACCTTTCTATGAACAGCTAAACTTTTGACTGATAGTGTAAATTTTCTGCCAAATTAGAATCTCTCTCATACTGATACCACTTTTGAATTTCCAGCCCTTCTCTTTGTTACAAGATAATGTGATCTTGTAACACAGTCCTTATTGGCTGCCTTTAGGGGCAGGTCTCATAGAAGGATGCTGCTACTGCTTTCAGTGACCTGACGGTTGACCAATCAGAATAGAGTAAGTGAGCTGACTAATCAGAGTGCACTGAACAAATTTTTTACAACAAATAACATGACAGTATTAGCATCCCCTGTGGAAGCGTGGGGTGGGGTGAGCAGTGGCTTGTTATCATTTAAATGAACAGACACTCACCAGCCGTTCTGAACAGGGCTGTTCAGAGGGGGAGAAAGTAACTGTGTTGTTTCATCCTAGTGATATTTTGACCAAAGCATGTCACAGACAGTTCAATAAGACCCCAGGAATCTGTGTTACATTAAGAGGTCAAATTTGTCACATTCATATTTTCTTCAATGTGATTATGCTCAATTATAATAAATAGATTTTTTTTTCTTCTAACAAACTAGTTTAGTGTTTGGACAAACACTAATATCATCAAACTAATATCATCAAATAAGACTTTATTGGAATATTAACTATGCACAAATTTGCACTAAATGATTTTATCAATGATCTGTTTTTAATTAATATGTCTTTTTTCAAAACAACACCTGACATTTCTTGGCACTGTGACATTCTTGGCCACTTTAAATGCAACGTGTATTCAATGTTTGTAGTTGATTCTATTATTCTGTCCACAGTCTCTTAATTTTCGCCCACTTGATTTATTGGCTTGGTGTTCCAAGTTGCCAGCACAAACTGTGTGTCTAGCCCTGCCAGCCTCACAATATTTCACAGTATGTCAGTTGTAGTGTATCCTTTTATCTCATCTTGCTTCTGTGTGCTGACAGTTTGTATCTACTGTCCCCAGCCTGGCAGCATGTTGGCACGTCACAAACTGGGGTGTTTGGTGGTGTGCTGGGTAAAGCTTCCTAGCTATGACTCAAAGCAACTGTGCTGGCACTAGAATGCACAGAGTTCTCCATGATCAGCTGGAAGGCGGTTCGTCATGCAGCGTAAAACTCCAGCCAAACGCGCCAACCTGCCCAAGCGCCCTTGGAGACACAGGCAGTGTGTGCAGTTGTGAGTTTGCCCGTTCCATTCTGTTCTGCACTTTGTGTATGTGTGTCCATTGCGTACTACATGTGCGTTCCCATGCCTGTGTGCATTGGACCGAGGACAGAATCCTGCAAATTTGAGTTTTTTTCATTCCTCTGGTGTATTTGCAGCTCAGCGTCAGTTTTTACCGCACACAAACACGCTCGCACACACTTGTCTCTCCCTATCCATGTTGCCAAGGGTAACAGGAGTGAAACAGAGCGACATCACATGGGGAGAATGAAGGGTGGGGGGTGGAGGGATGCTAACACACAATGCAGTGTTCTAATCATCACAGTTCGATGCAGCAGATTGCACACGCTTCGCACGGGGCTGTAACGAACCGAAATTAGAATGGTTAAGATTAGAAACTTTAAAGCATGCGAGCTTTTCAGGTATGTGAATCACATTTCCTCCCAGATGAATTGAAATGGCCTTGCTCAGGTAATCTCTGCGAGCGAGAGAGTAGCAGAGGTGGCAGATGTGTGGCGGGGGCGGTTTTGCTGTGTAAGGTTGAGGCTTTTCAGGGCTCCATTAGTAGCACTGTGATTGACAGCACGTGGCCAGCAACAGTGGGGAGTTGGGCCCTGTGTCCTTCAACTAATGAACCAGAGATGCAGAGGCAGCCTCCAGACAGGGCACAGTGAGGCCAGTCAAAAGCTGCACAAACCGCACATACTCACACACACATGACCTAGGCTTCCTAAAAGAACTACAACGTAGCGATAATTGCTGCAGGATCTCATAATACATGAACTTTTCACAGCATTTAGCAGATGCTCTTATCCAGAGCGACATACAGAAGTGCTTAGTGTTCACCCAGAGAATATATCCTACCTAGTACAAATAGGTCCTAACTCCCCTTGAGCTCAGACACTGCCTGAACAAGGGCCAGTGCTGATACCTGGAAAAAAAGAATGCAGAGTTAAATTCAGTTCCAGGCCCGTGCTCATACCTAGAGACACGTTAAGTCAGCATTACAATACATTTGCAAGTGCAATACAATACATTTCAATATACATTTTGATTAGTTCACATTTAAGTGCCACAAAGGCCTTATGCAGCCTTAGTTAATCTAAGGCACTTAGGTCCTTAAAGCAGAGGATATTCTGCAAACTTTTAAACCCCAGCAAGTTAATGCTAGAGGGAGCAACTCTCTCCCACAGAAACTACTTTTCTCAGCATCCTGAAACACCTTGCTGGAATCCCAGCGCTTTTCTTTTTTCATTGTGTGGTGGCATCATCCGTATTGCCTTACCATTATTATAAGGAACTGAAGGGGTTAAATCAAACTGAGCAGTGCTTTGACCACATACTCACATTGTGTGGTCACAGTGGAGTTCAGCTAGAGGCACTTCTACCTGCTATGAGATTGTCTTGAGGTGAAGAGCATTTTAAAGGCAGAGATGCAGGGAGTTTTATCCCCTTCAGTGAGCAGAAGTGGAAGAGATGGCAGTGGAATCTGGCACAAGGGGCATTTGCACAGCATTTGGCCACCCTGAGTGCTTCCATCTCAAATATCAATAAACCGCGTGTATCACAGAAACATCATGCTTTCAGCATAGCTGCTAGACCCGTTCTCAGCGTGATCCATCTTATCTACACTGATGTGTGTAATTTCTAACGACTGAAACTGCGGTAGGTTCAGATTCAGCTAGCTGCAGAGGGGTGTTTCCAAGCTGAAGTAATCTAGGAACCGAGACTAGCAAACATTAAAGCAAAACAGTTACCTGCAAGAACTTCCAGTGAGATGGTGCGTATGTTATTCATACCTGGATTCAGCTTCCTACAGCAGCTTTCCAGATTTAAACTACCTGTATTTCTGAGCTACACTGTTAAGGATATTTTCTGCTAATGCTTTACAGGTAAGTAACCATTCGTACCTTGTCCCATAGACGTATTTATGTAAACAAAACACTGATGAAGGCAGACAAACTGGGGCCTATTGATGTCTGACAACCTGACAAAGTACAGATGGACTAACAGCCACATTGTTCTTGGAGCTACACTAGCTATTAAAGTGTTTTGTGTATCCTGTAACGGCTCCACCTAAGATGGCACCCACCCATTGTCGCATTTGCATTGCTTTATCAGGCTGACATTTATGTAGTTTGGTCTCAGAACAGCAGGCTACACAGGGGCTGAAGAAATCAATAGGGGTGAGGTGAGAGGAGGTCAGCAAGCCTTCATGATGCTGGTTCCTCTTGAGTTTAATGGGCCTTTTTCTCATGGCAAAAGCGCAGATAACTAACGCAGCCCACACAGCCGAAAGCAGGGACTCAGCACTGCTGCTGACCCCATTATTGACTAAAAGCAATGTTCCTCTTGAGGCCCAATTATTATTATTTTTTTTTTACATGCACTTTTTAGAGAAGCGATCTCCATGCTTGAAAAAGCAACTGGAGGTGGTGAAAGAGGAAGAGAGCAAACGGGGTGGACATTACTGCAAAAACGCAGTACCATATTCACAACACATATTCTACGCTTTGCCTTTTTCCTTTCAAGGCCAAACTACTGTATTACAGTGATTACGTAAAGGTTAGGAACAGGAAGAAGTTGTTATGGAAAAGGATGTGATGAGCTTGAACTGTATCAGAATGTCTAGTCAATAAGAAGTATGCTATTTTTTCCAGATGTGTGACAGATGTACTGTATGTTCAGCTTTGAATGTCATATTGGTATCCTTCATACAGTACACTTGAAGTCATAAGACCTATTATGCAACAAAGTGTCATTTCATGAAGTCCCTGGATTATAAATAGTCTTATGCTCTGAGAAGATCATTACATGCCTTATTAATTGTGATTCAGAGTGATAAGTACATATTAATAGATGCACGCATTGCAAGCTGTAAAATTGCCTGCGATTTGCCAGACTGTTGAGCACCTGTAATTTGCCATAGCACTCTCAGGACACTCAGTCATGGTTCTCCGCTGCAGTCCTTGGTAACAACTGTGCTGCATTGTCGCTGTTCTAGCACATACAATGCCGTATTTCCCATGGCCTGAGGCAGTGAAGCAGATAGAGCTGTTTAATGTCTGCAGGGTGCTACTTTGTTAGAATATGATCATATCTGCTGTGCCTGAATTTTCACTGTGTGTAAGTAAAGTGACTTCCATCGCAGTGTGGGCAAGTAAAATGTGAGCGAGTGGCTATTAGACCATCAGTGTAATTGACATGCCAACAGAATTCTGCCAAACCTGTCAATGTGGGCCCGTCCTGTGTGGCTGTCCTGCCACTCGCAGGTTGTGCCTGGCTGACAACAAAACTGTCTTTGTGCTGCTTTTGGGTTAAAACTGCTGTTAGTGGAAACAGTGCTTTCATGTTAAAGCAATATGAAAATCATGACGTATTCACAACATTAGTAAATGGCTATTCAGTAGTCTGAAACAATCCTGTCATCTGTCATTCAAATTTCACTTAAAATACAATTATAGTAAACAGCAGTGATAATTGCACTAGCAATTCATGTACTGTCTTGAAGAGAAGAGTAGAACATTTGTCAGGTCATTCAGTTTATTTTAGGATAACAATTTTAGGCAGCAGTATTGAAAATGGTTCTTGTTGTGTTCGCAACCTGGGATGTAAGCCATGGTTCTCACAGGTCAGGGAATTTCTGAAACATCATGGAATTTTAGAAAGTCTCTTTCAGACATGGAAAACAATGGACTGGATCATTTTTGGACCAAGTCGTGGGAAAATCAGAGAGTTTGTAGATTTTTTAAATTAAAATTGGTCAGAATGTTATATTTGTGTGCCTTTCCTGTATTGTGTGAGTGGTTGTTATGGTAACTTGAATTTTGAGCTTCCATTTTACCCCCATTCTGCCAGTTAACAATTAGCAATCACTTCAGTCGAGACACACATTCTCCTGAGCCTGATAACAAAGGCATGGCAGGTAAATGTAGGTTTCAGTAGTAATTGGGTGCTGTGTTTAAGCAGTGAAGGGCTAGTAAATGCTGTCTTTGCTGCTCTATACAAATGCAGCCGGTATTTCCGTTTATTATAGGTCAGGTAGACTCTGTAGTTTAGATAGTGAAAGTCAGGGAATTTAACATTTAGCTAATACTGTAAAAAGATGAACTGATAAAGCATTAATCGAGAAATTAGCAGTAGTTTGACCAGTGCGAGAGTTTAAAACACATTCAGTTTACTTCATTTCCAAAAAACAGTCATTTATTCTCATTTGAATAATTGAATTTATCACACAAGTTGAGGGATGGTTTTTTGCTAAACGCATAAGGGCACAATATGCAGTTATTCTGCTAGTTGTGCCGACTAAAGCCACCAGGTAGAAATAGTGTTGATTGGGATGCAATGTACCATCCACAGCAAGCAAACAACAGGAAGCGTTACAACTAAACGTTTTCCTCGAGAAAGTGTGATGCTTGGCAGTGTAAGGAAATCATACGTGGGTGTGCAGAATTATAGAGTAAGATGTTGGTGAATGGTGACGCCTTTCCAGCATTACTGAAGTACAAAGCCAGGCTCGGTCATGGCTTTTACAGAAAACCTTTAAAGCTCGTTATTGTATATTCCAACTGTTTTGTCAACTTTTTGCCATGTGGTAGCCCCTCAACCAGCTCCTCTGGGTTGTTATTGTGGTAGAGTCACAATATATTGTCCTGAGCGTATCATGGATAACATCAGTACTTAAAACACAGACTAATTATTATAACTGTATAACTATATATAACTGTTTAATTACGAAGTGAGCAAAATGTCATTGTTTAATTGGATTCACTGCGGAGGAATATGTTATACCCTAAGGTTATACATGTGCCTGTACAGGTTCTATAATGTGTGTTGCAACTTATTAAATGTCAGAAGAACAAAATATCACAATGCATATTGGGAAAATGTTCTGAAATAATGGGATGGGCTGTTCATTATTATCATATAGAGTCTGTACAGGGAACACAGTTTAACATCAATGTGCACTACGAGAGAACTTACTTGATGTATGCGTATATGAAGCATTTTATAAAAGATTAGAATGTAGCTCAGCCAGTCAGCCTCTATTCTGTCTTATAATTGATATTTTGATGGGTTGTGTCACAAATGAATTGGCCAACATTTGCATCTCCGCATGCAACCATTCATCCTTCATCCTCTTACAAGCGCACTGAAATTGGTTTATTGAGGTTGCATAGATCTAGACACAGTCATGCATCCTTTTGAGTGATTGCACTGCCAAATGAAATCTGATCAGGGAGGTATTTTAATATCACATATAAATGAGCCTACAGAACTCTCCCTTATTAATGGTCCAGCAATTGTGGCTTCTTCCTCTACACACGCTATAGATAGATCGTCATGGGTTCTATTAGTAGTGCTCTAGAGAACCCTGGACTAGATATTTTTTTTATTTCACAAACTAGATGAGTCAAAGTTTGTTCAATAAACGGTTCAGGAGCCAAGAAATCCAGGAACAAGCCAGTTTATCTCCTCGGATTAGAGACACGCTCTGACACACAGACACATACCACCACATACTGCGCACACACATTCAGACGTACGACAGTTCCTCACGAGTCTTTATCAGAGCGTCAGCTTGCAGTCAGCGCACAGCATGGAGCTGCAGACAGCTCTGTCTCCCCTCCCTCTTTCTCTCCCTACCTCTCCCCTTCTCTCTCAATATCTATCACTACCCTTCCTCTCACCCTCCGTTCTCTGTGTCTCTCACTCCCTCCACTCCCTCACTCTTTCTCTCCTCACACTCTTGCTTTCTCTGTCTCTCTCCCCTCCCTGCCTCTCTCCCGCCCTCCCTCCACATCTCTCCCTCCCTCTTCTCTCAGCAGCACTCCACACTGCTCTGCAGCCGTCCTGACAGAAGCGCGCTAATTCCACCGCCGGCTCTTTCTCTCCTCCATTCCGCACTCTTTTTTTTTTCCATCAAGTGGCTTAGCTAAGGTGTCTGACCGGAGAAACCGAGGCGCCCTGTGCTTCCTCCCGTTGGCCCGGGCTGCTGGGGGCCGGAGCAGATTTCAGCAGCCGCAGTGAGGGAGCCGGAGAGGGGTGAGGATGGCCCAGCAAGCGACCGTGGGCCACCAGGACACGCTGGCCGTGCCGCCCATGCCCAAGCATGTAGGGCTCAACGAGGACCTGGTGAAGATCCTGCGGGAGAACCTGCTGCAGCAGGAGCGGCCCCGCGGGCACCGGCGCTCACCCGCCTCCATCTCGCCCCGCCTGTCGCCCCGCAACTCGCCCCGCCTTCTCCGCCGCATGCTGCTCAACAACAACATCCACAAGCAGAGGCGTTTCACTGTGGCACACACATGGTAGGAGCCAGGGGGCCGCACACACACCCTCGCACATTGGCACTGTTGTTAAGTGACTTTGTAGGAGCAAGACATTTTTCTTTTCTATTTCTTTAACATTATGGACTTGCGCTTCTTGCTTTTCTAACTTGGTAAAAACTCATTTTGCTATGTTTTCCACACAGACGCCAAATGATAGCGGCTAGTATTTTGGCATAATTGAAGTTTATTGAGATCAAATCTTTTAATGTAACAAAAACTTGTATCTTCAGTAGGCGTGTGACAATGCACCATGAAATTGTGATTTTGCAGTGTGCGTCCTGGAGATGTGACAGTGCACCATGGGAAATAGCTGTTCTATTCTTTATTCTATAGTTTCATTATGCTGTATATTGTATATTCTGTGTAATGTATCTAGACTTTTTAAGCACCAACATTGTAAATGACCAGGAGCAATCAGCATCTCACTCCAGCTCTCCTCCTGCCTCCAAGAGTCATTAGTTGTCTTTATTCAAGTTTTGTTCAAAATGTTATGAGAATATTGAATCATGGACCCCGTATCACAACTGGAATTGTGCAGTGTTACACCTATAACACTTACATAGCATTCAGGGCAGCTATTGCTTTTAAACGCTTTCACTGAAGAAAGGAAAAATCAGATTTTCTTATCCAAGTAATATTTACTACAGCACTTCACTGTCCACTGGACCCTTTTTCTTCTTTTCTTGTCTTAGTTCTCCCATATATTGGCTCAGAAACAAGTTCCTTGAAAAGGGGGGATCCCCACCGTGTCTTAAAGGGGCATGTTTGTGTTTGTTAGCATTTTGCAATATGTGTCCTTGGCTGTTGCAACCATGCCACTTGCCACAAAAGAGTTTCTTGAGGCAAGGGAAACTGTCACATTGCAGTACATTTGTTGTCCTTCAGTAAATTGACTTAGTAACCTTGTCACCGCCATATCTGTTACATGACAGTCCCTGCATTATTTAATGTGCTATCAGGGCAACCAAGACTGTCTGTGTCTGTCTGCTTGTAGAGCAGCACATTATTCTGAGAGGGAGCCAGCAAATTCTAATGCGCATTTCCCCTTTTGATATCGCCACCCTTTTCAGAACACCTGGCCGACGTGTCCCTGCTGCTGTATAAATCACACCGATATAAACGCCCCTGCCAAACCCGTCCCTGAGGACTGCCCTGTGGGCCTTCCTTGATGCTTGAGAGGAAAAGAATTCCTTTTAGACCTCCCTCGCCTTCATCCTTTCCCTCTCTTCATCCCTCCATTGTCTCTTCTCACGAGCTCTGCTGAGGAAGGCGACGGAACTAATTGTTTATTTCAGTGGGATGAGCAGAGATTTTTCTACTGGGTGGATTTATCATCATTCTCCATGATGTTCTCTGCTTTAAGTTCACAGAGCTTGACCTGCGCTGCTGCCTCATTCTGACAGCAGCCACTTTTAAGCCGGAAACTGTCAATTTCTCCTTCACTTTCTGGCTCATTACCATCTTGTTTCACTGGAAGGATGTGTTATTGATAGAACTACTGTAAAAAGATTTTGCTCTGCTGTAGCAGTGCATCAGATTGATCTGTATAATCATCATGGTGTGGCTTCTGGTATAAAATAGCCCAGCACACTTTCTAAAACCACTTAGCTTTTCTGAGGCTAGTGCAGCTTATTATCCGGTGTGCATCTTCTTGCAGTGTAGACGGATGTAATCAAGGAGCCTCAGCTTGAGCTCATTATGGACGCAGAGGTTATGTTCTTGCTTCCGCTCCCGTTGCTATGTACTTTGTGCCGTCATGCAGATATGTCCATCCATGCATCATCTTTATAGGCATGGTTCTTTGATTATAGCATTAATGGCTTTAGCAAATTCAGTGTACAATATATCTTCCCTGTTCAAAATAAAACTAGTAGCTCCAGACTAGTAACTGTACAGGACAGGGCAAAAACCTCATTTCAGCTTAATATAAGTCAATGGAACTGGCAATGTAAAGGGCAGCCGCTGTGTTTAAATTCAGCATAAAAATAAAAAACAACTAAAGTGGAGACATTGGGACATGTTTTTCGTTGGACCGCAACAATATGCAGATTAATTTTTAACTGACTTGCCAGTTTCCAGTATATAGATGCTGATCTGTCACTGTTTGACATACAGGAACATACCCTGGCATTTAGGGAAATGCGGTTTTTAATTCTTGTACAATTTCTAATAACTCTGAAGCAGGGGGTCCTACAGGGACAGCTGCAATTGGTCGATAATAAAGAGTCCCAGCAGAGGAAAACAGTTGGATCCTTATAGCTTTTATTTACCTGGCTGAGGATTTAGATGCTAGTTTCACCAGGGCAGCTCCATGCTATTTCACCTCCGCTCTGCAAAATGGCACCATCAATCAAACGAAATAGAGCCTGGGGTCCAGGCTGCTGGGGCAGGAGATCTCAAGGATGGTGCTTAATAGAAATGAAAAGCCCTCGTGTGGGTGTCAGTTTGCAAGGGGACAGATGGTATCAGTCCAGATGAAATGTTGTTTGACTGCGTATGACATGAGGGAAGTAATGACAGTGAGTTTGTTTTTTTAATTCAAGTTTGCTAAAAATCAAGTTTATTATTGGTGTTGACTTTAGCGACTACTCTGATGTCATTCATTGTCCACGTTTGCTGTTTCTCGGCATGCTGGAGCCTGGAGTGCATGGATGGAGCTGTTTATTCAAATGTAATTTTGCAGCATTAGGTTTAGATTACATAAGACCCTTGCACAGTCATTTGTTGGAATAATCCTTCACCTGTATTTATCTGTAACACGAATGGCATGCTGTTCTTTGGTGACAAGGGAGTAGCAAACATGGTCTTTGAGAAATTGTTGCTCAGATTCAGGTGGATATTAATTTTTGAAAAGTTTCACACTGTGTGTTCCTGGACCCAAATTTAAACATCAAACAAGCTGGTGGAGCCAGATGCCCATCAGACATTTCCATTCTGGTGTTACGAAGAATTAGAATGATTCTGTGTAGCACTGCATGCAAGCTGTTCTATTTCTCTGTCGATTTTCTCTCTCAATCCATCTCTCTCACACTCTCTCCCACACACACATACACACACACACACTCACACATCCACAGTCACGATTCTATTCTTCTTCTAACTGTCGGCACGCTCTGCTGCTCCTGTATTCAGCTGCTGTATTCGCATTTGACTGGGGAAGGTGTCTGAGATTTACCAAAGGCTCGTGATGGAGGTGGGAAAAAAGAGAAAGCATGTGCAGCTGAAGCCTGAGGTCATATGTGCCTGGAGCAGGTGATAAGGAGGACGCGCCAATGCTGCTTTAACCTCAAATTAGTCTGACTTCAGCCCTAGTGATGAACTGACCTGCTAGAAAACCCTAGTCCAACAAACAGATCTACAGATATAGATATACCGTATCGGTACCCCAGATCGGTACCCCAATTACCCCAATCTAACCCCAAGCTTAAATACAGTATTCCAGTAGATCAGCAATTGTACATGTCAATACTATGGAGCATTTTCTGACCTGCCTGTTTGCTACTTAATGGTGCTTGCATGCACACCAGTAAATGGGCCATGGTGGTGCAGTAAGAGATTCTATAGAACCCCCTTCAGAAGCTTTGCTCCATAACCTTCCCAGAGTGGAACTGCTGCACCATCTAATGTGCAACAGGATATTTCCAATAGGGAACGAAAGTTCAACCTCTACCACTGAAACACTCCTGCTTGATGTGAAGTACACTTATTTCTCTGTCTTTGTTCTTCAGCTCTTTTTCTCTTTGGCTGATTTTCAGCCATCTCTCATTTTGACAGAGCCTGGAGTTCAGCACATAACCCCTTTCTCTGCCCCCTGTCCTATGCACAAGCCTGAAAACTCCCTGTTGCTTATTGTGTGGAATAGCATTGGTGGCTCTGCCCCCTGGTGAGTATTTACAAGCTCTGTATCTGTCTAGTGGGAGCTTGTGAAACCAGATCTGAATTCAGTCTGTCTTTCAAAGTGTCCACAATAACAAAACCAAGCATGTTTAATATTGCAGTGAACCAATAGCTGTAAACTGACACGTTTAGTACTGGTTTGAGGATCTGCTATCTGCACCAGCGAGGAAGCAGCATAGGTGCATCCCTAATGCATACATTTTTCCACAAGCACAAAAGTGGCATTTACAGGAAGAAAATGTATGGAAAGTGTACACAGTGTATTGCTCTGAAGAATTACTCTGTGCTGCAAGTGAGAAAGAACTAAGCCATGTGTAGGAAGGTGGTTTCATCCCATATACACCATGGAGGACCTAGGACTGTGTAATGCTACTTCAGTAGAGCTGAATTCAGTTACCTTTGCAGGAGCTGATATCATTGTGTGGTGTATCATGCTTCATTTCAAACATGGATCCGCTCCCTTTATCTGGTTTGAAGGAATATATATAAAGAACTGAGTAAGAGCTGCCTCTGTTGGCTTTGTGCGGGAGATCTATGGAGGAGAGTTCAGCTTCCATGAAGCGCATGAGTGTGCCGTGTTGTGTAGGAAAGCTGAGAAGGTGCCCGAGGGCCCGCGGAGATGCTGTGTGTGGGAGGGAGATGGACTTCAGCAGCAGCTCTGTCCGGGCTAAAGACTCCAAGGGACTGAAACATGCAATGACATGCGCATATATACCCTAAACGAATGAGAACGGAAGCGAAAGAGCCTGGCTCAGAGCGCACTATCATCGCTCCCTGTCAGGCTCCCTGTGGTAGAGCGCTGGGTGCAGCAGTTTAGCTCCAGGAACAGGAAGCAATAACTATGATCAGAGCGATAGTTTCTCGTCCGGGAAAGGATTTGGTGCAGCTGTCAGTTGGAGGCAGCAGAAGGTCATCTTTATGAAAGGACTCCATAGACTGATAGTTAATGTCAACAGAATAAGTGAGGAACTCTGTCAACTGGAGTACTTAAGTGCACCTAGAACTCATTTTGTACTCCACAGTTGCAGGCTGTCATACACTGTTGAATTGGAGCCACTTGGAAATTTAGAATTGGCCCAAATCTACAAATATGAGTAAAGTAAAGATGGAAGTTGATTTTCATATAGATTTTTATATTATGGAGGCTGTTCAGACACAATTCAGTGGTGAGAGATACCACATAATGATTTCATTTAGTTCCATTTATCGCCAAGCGTTAGGTGTTGATTAGAGAAAATGCAAACCTTACAAATTTTAGACTCTAGATTATGAAGTGTTTAAAGGGAAACTGTTGCATAATTAAATTGTTAAGATTAGAAATGGGCCAATTACAGATGGACCGATCAGTGGTTTTGAAGCCAGTAGCTTCACCAATGGCCTTTTACCCCAATCAGACGATAGTCAATACCAGTCCAAGATGGAATTTAACAATGATAAGGTGATGATAAATGATGTTCTTTCTAATACCCAGGATAGTGGTGTTTCCCCCTCGACAAATGTTAATTTTTACAAATTTTACAAAAAGATTTTATAGGTACATATTTCACAAGTAGCTTTGTCTGCGGTAAAAAATAGGTCACATGTTTCCATGTGGTCTATATTACCAACTAGCATTTTAACATGTAACTGTATATTCAGGCTAAAAATGGCCAATACAAATACATGGCCCATCAATTCCTCCATCTTTGGTTAAGATGTCAGTTAGGTGAAGTCAGAAGTTAGATTTAATGTGATGCATCACTGATGTTACTCGTCCTGAGTGAAAGGTTACAGATTGTTTACAGATTAACTACAATATTATCGATACCAGTATTCTCTAAGAAACCCAGGAGAAGCTTAACGCCCATTTGAATAGTAAATAATATGCCTTGTGATGTGGACATCCTTGAATCCTATCTATGTTGATAAGCTTCCCTATATTGAACAACTTCACATCATAATGAATGGCGTTTACATTGCAAGCATTGGATTATGCAGACATGTTCATTATGCCCTGCATAGTCCCCGTATTAAAGACTACAAGGCTACACCCATTGGGCACTTCATTAATTACACCTTGTTTTATCTGCCCTCATTGTCTATTATATAACTCAACTTAAAATACAGCTGTAGAATGCTGATTCTCTGCATTTATTAGCCATTTGCAACCTGTTCTTTAATAGTCACTAGTATGTGTGGATCAGGGCTGTTAGAATTTTTTAAACGCTGCGTCCACTCTATTAAACACTCCAACTTTGCTGGTCCACCTTCTGGATGTAAAGCCAGAGACAGCAGCTCCTCTGCTGCTGCACAGTTTGTGTTGGTCATCCTCTAGTCCTTCATCAATGGTCTCAGGATGCTGTTGGCTAGAAAGTTTCGGTTGCTGGACTATTTTCAGTCCAGCAGTGACACTGAGGTGTTTAAAAAGCACTGCTGTGTCTAATACACGCACACCAGCACAACACCCACGAACACACCACCACCATGTCCATGTCACTGCAGTGCTGAGAATGATCCACCATCCACATAACACCTGCTATGTGGTGGTCCTGTGGGATTCTGACCACTGAAAAACAGGGTGAAAGAGGGTTAGCGAAGTGTGCAGTGTGCAATATACTCCTATATGACAAACAAAGCTGGTAAATGGTTTATAAGTGTAGAGACAAGGAAGTGTACCTAATGAAATGGTCACTGGGTGTATATCCTGCTGCTGGAAACTGAATAGTCCTGATGACTTTGCTGTGGCAGACCGACTTTTGCACTTGTTTTAAATGCATTTTTTAAGCTCTTGATTACACTGGTGACTGATATTATCTGTTTAGTGCCACATCAAGCGTTTCTACATGAAAGACAAATGGATTCCCATTGTTACACGATCTATATCAACACACCTGATACGGTCAAAACATTACCTTTGCTCATTATAGCAAGCAGGTCTGTTCTGATTACGGTGATTCCTTAATTTGCTCAAATTATTGGGTGTGCTAATCGTTTCACACATCTGCAGTGTGTGTGTTCCATATTTATTACGAGTAATTATGCAAATGACTTTACTACATTGCCCCCAGCACACTCACCCCACTATGTAATTTTCTCAGTAATGAACAGTAAATGAAGTCAGAATTCATACAGTTGAAGCTAAATTAAAACCAGTCACTTCTGAATTGTTAATCAACTAGAGAAATTGTCTGTCAGTGACGGTGGCTTCTACTAAAATAGCAGTAAAAGCATTCTGACATAAATGAGTGTCACTCTGAGTACGGCATTACAGGCTGTTCTCAGCATTACCCGATGATAATGATTTCATCAGTCCACCTTGTCTTATGTTATTAAAGAGTGTATATATATAAAATTAGTCACCTGTGACTCAAACATACCTAATAGCATGCAATATCCCGAAGAGCACGAATAACAGCTTTGATTTAATTTGATTTCATTTAAATTGATTTGGCATGTACTGGACAAGTGTCTGGATGTGCGTGACATCAATGTTCAGCCGCTCTTGCGTCAAAGAATTGCACAGTTGGGCCAGATTTGGTGGATGCCTTCCCTGGCACAATTCTGAGGAGAATTTCCAGCAGAATGGGATTTTTTACTGCTGGTAGACCCGTGTAACTCTGTACTTCCAAACACATGTAAATTCAGCTGCTTTCTTCACACTATGGCCTTTGGGACGCCCACATGCAATACCTAGCACATTAAGCATACAAAGGGGCTCATTTGTTGTCTGGTTAGCTTCTATACATAACGGCTTTGGCTGATTTGCGATAAGAGTAGCTGATATGAGTTGTGGGGATGGCAAAAAAACAAACAGTCAAAGTCACACACATCTGTTTAAGATCTGATGCATTTGTTTTATGGGATCTGTGCATATTCACATTCCATACTCATACAGTACTGTGTGCCTGAACACCTGTGGATGTTTCTCTTACCTCTTAAAGATTAAAGCTCTAAGTGATTAAATCTAAGTGTTAAAGTTCATCTAATTCCAAAGGTGGTCTCTGACTTCTGCACAGTACTGTACATGGCAAAACGCTTCTCAGGAGCAGTAAAACATGAAATCCTGAAATTGTCACTTTGATTCAGTCTGTTAACCTCCTCACATCAAAGCTACGAGTCTGGGGTCAGTGTTTTTTCTGTATAGTGAATGCGAGGGTTTAAAGAGATCCAGTTGATCTTAAATCAGGCCTCTCACTCTGAACTGCTTGATGAATGTAGGTCCATAGCTGGAACATGAAAAGAGCAGTGGTGTAATGAAAGTAAGCAGGAAGAGGAAAGGGTGCAGGGAGCCCAGATGCTCTTCTGCTCTTTCAAGGTGCTTTTTAGAGGAGTGATTAAGCAGAGCACTAATGAGGCGAGATGTCCCTCCGCTGCCCAGCGCCTTTGTTCTCACCATTCATTGCAGGACTGAAAAGCTGAGGCTTTGATAGAGACCAACCTAGGCTTTGTTCTTGTACCACCGGAGCCTCTCCTGATTTATCCACACATACAGAGAGCTGTTGAAAATTAAGGGATGATTTTGTTTGAGATGGAAATTACATTGAAAACAATCGAAAAAAGAGTTTTGGTCCTTAACACCGTGGGCTCCAGGTGGAGATGGTCTAGCGATTGGCCAGCTCCAGTTAGTTTTAGCAAAAGGTCTTAACCATAACTGCCAACATTTATTGGAGAAAATACAAGATGTTCTTAAGCTGGTTGCCAGTGGTAACTGCAGTATTCGATGGTAGGAGTGAGGAGGAGAAGTGTTTTGTTGTTTACTCTGTTGGCGGATGTGTTTAAACCCATTCCTGAGGTTATTTTCAAACACCTGATGATTTTTTTGCAAGAGATTTGAAGCTACAGTTTAGAAGACTTGCAACTTCAGTGTTCCGGTTCTCTCCGGTGTCACCGTTGGCATCAGTCTAGGGTACAGTGTTCTTATTTTAATGTAATCAGTAAGCAATAGCAAGAGTCATTCAATCTTTTTAATTTGACTGTTTATTTAAGATGTTTTGGCATTATAAAGTTGTATGTCACTGGTTAAATATCATCCAGATAAATAAAAAACTATTTTGTCAGTGACTTTCAATCATGATTTAGGGCTTAGTCGCAGTATGGCATAAATCTGTGATTTCAAAACTTGTTATGGTCCTCTCAAACCTCTCGAACATTAAAATTGCTGGGGCAATATGCAGAGGGGGCCAGAATAGCACCTGCTACTCCAGCGTCCTATTTTATACATAGTAACACAGGAGCTAAATACTGAACTGTTTGAAGCACAAGTTTGCCATTTGCTGGACAGTATAGATATCACACTCACTAGGTATTTTTTGAAAATAGATATTTTACCCTATACACAGTGTTGTTCAAAAAGTGACTTTCAATTAAAAATAAGTATTAGCAGATCCACTTTTTCACGGAGGCTCGTTTGCACACCTGTGTAGCTTCGTTTGCTGATTATGATCACTAAATTTATTTAACTATAATAGTGAATAAGTCTTACATAGACCAGCGTAGTATTAATTGTTAGCCACAGAAGGTGTCTTGTAGTATGCCTCGCTCTATTTACTTTTCGTACCAGCTACTTCATTTTTCACTTCACATATGGGACTGTGGTGATGCAAAGGAGATGTGTTATGTTCAGTGACAGCTGGAGCTTATGATGAAGGGGCCGGACAATGAACTGACATCAGCTGAGGGACGTGTATGGGAGCAGAGCAGGAAGGTGCTAACAACCAAAACAAGAGCACATGGAGGAAAAAAAAGAAAACAAGGATCAGAGGGGGGACTGGGACAGTCATGTACCATGTTGTGGAAAAAGCATCTTAGTTGATCTGCACCTCCATCCAGTTCATATTGTAGAAAATTAAAGCAGGTCGAAAGAAAAATAATCCAGCTGTTTTAGCTAAAATTCGTACTTACCCTTCTGGTGAAGAGAATACCTCTAATACACTTTGGTCATCTGTTTTTAGATCTGTATGCAAAAAAGAATACAAATGTGGCCCCTTGCTGTTTGTAATGGTCTGTTTGTGTCACCAGATGCAGCAACGCTGTTCAGTTTGTGTAGTGCTGTTGGCTGCCGGTGGTCAGACGTTGCTGTGTGATGGGGCAGCTGTGCTAGAAGAAGCTGGTAGGATTAGAGCAGATGGACTGTGTCTAGCACCAGGTACAGATCAGGGTGGAAAAAGCCCTCACTGTGCAGCAGATGAGACCGAAGCCGGCTGTTCTCAACGTGCTGTGTCATAAATTATCCCCAGGTCTCCCCTGCTCTCCACCCTTACTGTGCAGTGGATGACATTTTTGAGCATATCTGATCTTAGACCGTGCAATGTTGATGCTATCAGCAAGGACCTCAGGGGCTTGTAAAGTAGGCAGTTCTGAACAACATCTTCCAGTCTTGAATTCACTGCTAGAGCATTTTTCCTTTTATGATCTCCTATACGGCTACATATATCTACCTGAACTCTACCCACCCACCTCAAGAGTAGAAAAACATGTCTGAAGGTGGATGGAGGTGTAGATTTTGCAATTTTGTAGTTCTTTTGAATTCAAAAATAATTTAGAAAACATATATAGAGAAGAATCAGAATCGGAACAACTAGTCAGATATTTACAAGCCTAAAATCGTCTACATATTTTTTAATGCGGTTTAATGCAGATCTGATGCAGTAGGGATTGATGCATGATTGCATTAAACATGACTGCATTTTCCGCAAGTAACACATTGTCCAAGGCAGTGAGAATGGAATGGATCATATCACATAAACAGCACCAAAGTGGCATCATCGCATCAGCTGGAATGCAGTGTTAAAAGCATTAATGGGCTTCTCTGAGCCAGGCTTGAACCCTGCTCTCCGGTATGGACTGTTCAGCTAAGCAGCCAGTGCACTAGACATTGGTGAAGGCAAAGGGCAAAGCAATTGGATATTATTGATGATTGACAAGTAACCCCATTTGAATGCTTAAAAGGCGATGATTGCTGTGTCGGGAAACAGAACTGATTTACCTTGAAAAAAGCATGCTGGGAAACTGGGGAAAACTGCATTGCTGCAGTTTAAGAGCGTGCCCCAATAATCAGTTCGCTACAATAATCCGCCGCTCTCTGCTACACACTGGGGCGCTAGTTTTACATGCAGCTCTTCCCCTTCTACCTAATTTACTTTATGTTAAGTTTAGCCAGAGGACATGGAAGCCAAAATATATGGAGTGTCCCTCTGCAGTGGGACCCGCTGCAGTAAAGCAACCAAGCTGAACTGACTGGGAGTTGCCTTCAATAATAAAGGCAGTGAACATTTTCTAATCCCTGTCGGTGGCTGGCAAACAGGATCAAAACAGATGCCATATAATATGATATTAAATAATATATACATATCATTTTTTATTCAAGACAATGGATAACTATTTTTGTTACCTAGAATATATCAAGCCTTTAATTGTAGGACTACAAAGTGCACCTGTATGGTAAGTGGAGCTTATAAAGTATACTGGTTTCACAGAGACACACTATTGCACTGGTAATTTATCACTTCCTATTACCAGCACAGTATCCAGCAGCTTTATTGGTCATATTTTATGTCCATATTATACCGCCCTAGTGTATAACAGTAGTTTCAGTTTAATGTTTTCAGATTACATTAGAATTTGGCAGGCCTAGCTGCAGCCCAAAGAAACAAAAGCACTAAGGGCCATATTCATAGTTGTCCACGTAACTTTATTATAAGATAAATATCATTAGGGTCATCATTATTAGGCAGACAGAGTTGTGACGAGGCATCTTTTGTCTGTTGTAGTCTGATTATGTAGGCTTGGGAGGTCATGCTTTCTTATTTACCTCTTCCTCTGACAAGAGATGACAGGCCAGCAGAAACGTTGCCTTATTCCAGGAGTTTTCTAATTAGGCAGGAGTGCTCGAGCTGTGCTGTGGTTTACTCTGTGGAGGTCTTCCTTCCATCTCTTTCTGTTGATGCCTCCAATACTCCGCTGTGTGTGAGAGTGCGTTTCTGCTGCAGGCATGTGTGTGTTTTGTGCTTATGTAATTCTGATGTGCAGGTCCATGAATGCACCATTTGCTTGTGTGTGTGTGTGTGTGTGTATGTGTGTGTGTGTGTGTGTGTGTGTGTGTGTGTGTGTGTGTGCATGTATATGTGTGAAAAGCGTGGCTCACTCATGGGGTGATAATTGATGTGCACGTCCTCACCGCGGGAGCATGGAGAAGGTTAGGTGTCTGCCTAATTGCCTGATTAAAATGTAAGGTTGCGGGTGTAGTGTTTTGATTGACAGTCCTCTGCACTGACAAGGTTGTCACAGTCTTTACATAATGACATCACTTCATCGTGAACAGAGCTTCATCCAATGGGCTTCATTTCGCATTGATGGCCTTCTATAACCCCACAATATCTTCATACTGAGATGCAGTTACGTTACATAATGATCCTGCAGGTGGGTGTGCTCCTTGAAGGGAGCGTATATCCCAGATGTCAGGTCTTTTTAAGCGTGCTACCTGTTGGCAGTACAGTAACAGTTGACTCATTGCTTGACATGTTACCTTTTCATTGCTGTTCTAGAGGCTTTGTTGTACCTGGCACTGCAGTGAAATGTCTCCTGTATCCACAGCACTCTGTTCCTATTCCCGTGAGCTGGCATTTATAAGACACGCTTTTAAAAGTGGATGCACTCATGATAAGAATGCGATCTGATTTGCCTGTCCTGCTTCTGAGGTGAACAAGCTCTACATGTGATTGCACCTCGTCAGAGAGCAGGATCATTGAGAAGAAGCGTCGTGTTGATGTCTTGTCTAGGATTAAACACAGTTTTGACTTTTAATAAGAGGTTAATATTGAATATGATGTGTAATAGCTGGAGATATCAGGCAGTTCTAACTGTTCTTTTACCAGATACGTCACCTTCCGCTCCCTCTTACACAGCACAGTTAAACATGAGAGGATGGTCCGTCAGAACTGTGATAGCGATACTGAAACATGAAAAGAGAGCCATGTTCTCTGGCAGTAAGGTTGTTTTCTTTCATTCATCTGGGATGCTGGAGCCTATCCCACGGCTCATAGACAGGCCACCACAACACGTGTCAAACATGCAAACTCCACAGAGAAAGGATCCTGGTTGCTCGGTCTGGGAATTTAACACACTTTGTTTTGCTGTGAGACAACAGCCATGCCACCATGTTGCCCAAAGCTGGTTTCATTTTTGCATATTCAGACTTTTTGACAGTAACTTTTGTTGTTGTGTTCATTATTATGTGCTAATTATTATTGTTAGCAATCAAGATCATTCTACTTACTTCACAAGTGACAGTCATTTAATGTTTTTTACAGTGTAATCCAGGGGATCCAGTGTAAAGGCTTTTGACACGGTGCACCGCATTCCACAGTGTCCTAAATTTCTAGCCTTTTCCACCTGCCAGTAAAGAGGTGGTAAATTTAGTTGATGCGAGTAGAGTAAAATAGACTTGAACCTAGTTATTATTGTCTTTCCATGCTGGCATTCCTTAACGCCGCTTGCAGACAAGATGGCACACGACACTGCACATCCGGCACTTGGTGGTCTTAACAAATGATGGCCTTTCCTTATAATATGTGTCTAAATTCATACACATAAGTCTTTTGAGTTTGCTACTGTAAATAACAGATGAACAAGAAAAATTAACTATCAAACTGATTTATTTCTATGTCTATTATTTATTTATTATTTTTTGTTTTAATTGTTGAACTTAACAAACAAAACAACTTCACAGGATTACCCCTGAATATTAGTCTTGCAATGCTATAGACATTTCATGTTGAAATCACTAAAACTTCTTCTAGGAATGATGCCACCAGACATCTTGGCAGGGAAATGGTTTCCGAACTTGGGCATTGTTGCCATATTGATTGTACAACTACATCACAATATGCTTTTCTGATCATATCACAAATATCATCAGTACCTAAAGACTGACCAATTGCATGTTTTGTTTTGAAGAGAGCCAGGTTAGTCCTGTTTTAGTTTTAGTCTGTATTTATAGCTCTCATATTCACTTTTTTACAATGTAAAAAGGTACTTTTTCACTACGTACAGAAGTCAAGACACACTTTCACCCTCTCCAGTGCTCTGGAGCTTGTGCTTAGTCGTGTACCGGTGTATGCTATTGGTTTTTGTACTTAAAATGGCTAAAAATATTGTCCAAAGTGTTCAACAGCCCTTAGGGAGTTTTTTTTTTTTTTTACTCCAGGCTCAATAAAAAACAATAAGTGTCAGGTGCCTCAAGGCTCCTTCTTCAAAATGAGGGCTGGACCCTGTGATAGAAATCTCAGGGACTCATTTGGCCCATTGTTTGACTGGCAGTCAAATCCAAGGCAAATAGGGAGCCACATCGATAATGTCAACCTGCCTGTTGCCTCACACATTGAGAATGCACGGGTGTAATTTTAGTGTTTGTGAGTGCCTGTCGTTTATAGAAGGCCGTAGTTTTCTAATCGATAACTTTCACTGCGTCTAATCGATACATTTCTTAGTGAGACTGACCTGTCTGAGGAGTGTTTGTGTGCTGAGACGCACGCCTGTCTGCTTTTGGCTCTGCTTCAAAATATGAACTGCAGGAGCCACTCGGAATGTGCAATAGGTTAAAGCATGTGGTGAACATATTTTATATTTGTGGTATTTAGGAGATGCTCTTATCCAGAGCCCTTACAGTTTGTTTATATTGCAGAGGTAGGTGGATGTCATAGTAGGAGCCTTGCCCAAAGAGTCTTATTGGTATATTTGATGCTTTGCCAGATCGAACCCCATAGTCTGTAACTCTGTACCAACCACATTTATCATTTTAGGTCGATTCTGGAGGGCAAAACTTGTGTAAGTTAATTGCTCACTTTTTTATTCCATGAATTATTATTGCAGTTCCATTTCATGACATTCACAAACATGCCCATAAAGCATTTTTGCTCCACCAGCGTAGTGGCACAGGAGAAGTGTGAGATCTGGCTCCTCACAGAAGATCTATTTATAGAAGTTAATTTAGCTCGGTTTGTTTGCAGTGGGCCTGCCATCACCAGGTAGAGAATGGATATTACCTGGATTAGTTCCCCCCTCCCCCGACACCCCAGGGGGTTACTGATAGCGAATGCGTATCTCTCTCTCTCTCTCTCTCTCACTCTCTCTCTCTCTCTCTCTCTCTCTCTCTCTCTCTCTCTCTCTCTCGCTGTCAGTCTGCTCCTGTAATAGGAAAAGCAGCTGCACTGCAGCCGTTGCAGAGGCTGTCCGCTTCCTCAGATTTGATCCTCTATAGTTTCCATGGTGAGCCACAACAGTTTTCATAATCCCTGGGTGCTCAATTTAATTACAGATTGAATCATAACAAAGTTATGATGCACGGAAATGAGGGATGAAATGTGCCAGAACTATTTTTAGCCAAGATTAAGAGCGTCTTTGGTGGCTGCGTGCTGAAAGCAGGGAGCTCTCATTTAAATGTGACTGAGTTTTTTTTTTTTTCCTTTTCTTTTCTTTTTGTCTGTGCTTGATGATGTAATTCAGCATCACTCAATAGACCGAAATCATAACAAAATCCCCTGTGGGCAGAAATGCAGCTATAAATGTGTGTATTAATGTTGTCAGAGGTAAATCATATGCAAACGGTGTGTGAAATGGACTTCCTGGAAGCTCAGAAGTGTAAGGGGGTTGTCAGGAGGGGATAAGGAGCCAGGAAGGATGAGAGAGAAAAAGAGAGAGAGAGAAAGAGAGAGAGATAAGATAACTGTGCATAGAATGGAATATAGTTTGCTTCTGGAGCTGTCTATGCTTCCATAATGACAATACCGCACCTGAACTGCATTAGGAATGTGAAAAGAGCCGGCAGAGCAGAAGTGCTTAGGGTAATCTGGAGGTTTCTGCAAGCAGCAGTAATTAGCACTGACCTTTATGAGCAGATGTTAAATCCTGTCTTAAAGGTACTTGTGAAAATAACAAGTGCTCATTTTCAAGGTACAATCATTACACTGACAGCTTGAGAGATGAACGTTGACAGATATCCAGCGACCCTGAAAGCATGCCTGCTGTGGTTTTATCAGAGATTTTTTTTTTTATTGTTTGCAGAAAACAGAGAAAATTCATAGAAATGAAAAGACCTTGGCTGCATATGTTTGACTGTGTGTGTGTGTGTGTGTGTGTGTGTGTGTGTGTGTGTGTGTGTGTGTGTGTGTGTGTGTGGTTTTTCAGATTCCTCAGACTCTTAATTGGCCCTGGCAGATTTGAGAGGACCATTAAATTACAGTGTTCAGCGTCACAGAGAGACAGACTAGAGCCCCAGGAGTGCTGTTTGCTCATATGGAGGGTATTTATCATTACTAGGAGTGTCTGGCCAACAAGGGAGAACTCCTCTGGGTTAGGAGAAGGAGAAAGAAAGAGGGAGGGAGTAAGAGCGGTAGGGACAGGAAAGAGGAAAAGCAGAGGAAGAGAGGTAAAGGGCTCTATTCATAACGTTGTATTATACGACTAATACTGGAACAGTGTCTGTCCACTTTCTAGCTAAATGTGCTCTCTCTGCATTAGTCCGTAGCTGAATGAAAGAACGTGCGCTTTATTTCAATTTTCCATTAGAATAATCAAAACTACTATTAGCACAGTTGTGGGCGGTTTTCCAAACACAAAATAAAGTCAGTGCTAAACAAAATTACAATAAATGGTAACTCGTCATAGAAAACTCCCTTTTCATCGATGGAAAAAATAGCATCCCACTAGTTATGGTGGCGCTTGGTAATAGATTGTTATTTATGACATTTTTTAACTACACATAATGATCCTGAAGGAAAATTTATTCTTATAGTCATATATACATCCACACAGTCAACACAGTCCTTTCTACTTTTCAGTATTGTGAGAAAATTTGTATTTGCAGTTCATATAATTAAATATTGATACTTGGTGTACATGTATTGTTAGAATTTTGCCTTGCAAGATACCATTATAATATGCTCCATCAGTGTTTTTCCTCCACCCATACATCTCATGGCACGAAGCATGGCAGAGCGTGAAGAATGAGACACGCCTCTGAGAATTAGCCAATTAGCAAAAATACCAATGCTTGACATTTCTTCTTTTCCCAGTGACTGTTTTTCTACAAAATGTCACTCATTTGAATATTCCCCCCATGGTACTCTCTTCTTCAACCTCGAGGCCCTCACTCTCCGTCAAAAGATCTGTCACAGAGTGTAAACAGACAGTGAGTCCACCATGAATTATTACCACCAAGAAAGAGCCCTATTTTTAGATCCCAGTGTTCAGATGTGATGAATTATGTATGACTTTTCAGGCCTCAAAGGTTATAATATTTATAACACCATGTGTCACTTTAATTACTTGTCACGTGACTATGATTTGAGAGTGTACTGCCTGTCTGACACATTTTGCTTTAAAAATAGGGTTTAAGTGAGTGGAATAAAAAACATAACAGCTTTTAGTAACAATATTTTTTGAGTAAAAAAGCTTTATATGTTTACATCTTTAAAGTGATCCTAAATCTAACAGTATCTAAACGTAAGAGTTTGTATTTTTGCTGGTTAGTGTTGAATAAAGGGGCTCTTGCATATTATCCTGCCCTCATTCTTCAGCAGAAAGGACATGTTGGCACTGCTAAAGTTTGGCCAAGCAAATGATCCACTATTTCTCCTGAAGAAATACCTCACTGTGCAAAAGGCAGACCAAACACTTTCATTTATTTAATGTCTGGTTTAAAAAACATTAATAATTTTGTTCGTTTTTGGGTGTCAGGAAAAGCAAAGGTAAAAAGGCATATTAAATGTTATAAGAAGTAATGTTTTAGTATTTAGTGTGGTTTAAGGTTTTTAATACAACATTTTTTATTACTGTTTGTTCAGGAGCCTTGCTTTCACTTTTTCAAAGAAATCTGCACGTATATTTCTTCACACCTCTAAAGTTGAAGTTGGATGTTTTTTGCTTTCTATCCAAATATTCCTCAACTCATTCAGTGATGTAGAGGTTTGAACCGGCCTAACTGACCAGTTTGTTGTTTTGAGAACATCGGCGGCTTCTTTTGACTACTTGTTTTATCAGCCTTTAAAACCTAGTTTGTGTAAAATCATTATTGTATATGTGTATAATTCATTATTACATTCACATATAGCCTGCTCTTGTACTTAATGACTGTTTTTAACTCAGTGAGTGAAGCCTTAGGTGTGGATATAGGTGTGTTTGCTGAAACTAAGATCCAGTGGTATGTTTTGACTAAGATAAAGACATACCACTAGAGTGTCATGTTGGCGGTCTCATTTAGTCAGGGACTCGAGCTTATCAGTGTCCCTGAAATAGCCCTATAATCGGAGTGTTGTAGGGAAATGTTATGCGCTCATTAAAAATTCCCCTGAGGGTTATGATTCAGAGTTTATCTGCATATTGAACATTGAGAGACGCTGGATCAATACAGCACAGAGCAACAGATCAATAGTCAGCAGACACTGTAAATTCCCCTTTGACATTTCTGCCTTCTCCATCTGGATCCAGGCGTTCTCATCTGCTACTTCAGCTTTGCCTACAGAACAAACCGTTGGGGTGGAAAATAAGGCCAGCCTGCTTTTGCCTATGCATCATGCTGTGCTTTGTTCCACTGACTTGATTATGCTTGTTTACACTTATACAGCACGATTAGCTGCAAATGCAAAGTGTGAAAACTCCAGTACAAGTATTATTGTTTGTTATTAGGGATGCCGTGATATAGGAATTCTAGTTGTATCACATTATCTGATATTTTACAGGTACGTATTTTGCAGTGCCAATATACACTTTGTGCAAATTAGAGCAAATTGTGAGCAAGTGTGAGGCAAGGCTGTGGCCTAATACAGCCATAAGTAAGCCCTACAGTTTGTGTAGAAACACAATGTCCCCTTTGATAGCAGTAATCTTGGGCATGCAAAATTACCTTCCGTACAATCTACAGTGCCAATAATTCATTATATTTTTTGGAGGTACGCCCACCACTGCCGACATGTGGCTCTCAGTGACTCTAAACACATTTCAGTCACTCAGTGCACCACTTACTATATTAAATTAAAGACATTGAGACACAGAAAGACATAGTAGATCAATGTAGCTAGAAATTACACAGAGGAAGGCAAAAGTCTGTTGGATAAACAGACCAATGCTAAAGGCAGGTTGCCTGTGTTAATGTAACCAGCACAGCCTTTCCCAGATAATATCGTTTCTTTTCCTGTGATTTAAAGTGTGGTTATAGGCCAATGCTGATACGATTACGATATCATTGTGCTCCCTTTTTTCTTCTAATTAAAACCCAATCGATAAGTTTACTGACCCTCGTTCTGTCACATCATGTACAAACCTTCTGAATTCCACTGAAGACCAAAGGCGTGTTGGCGAGTATCTTGGTCTGTGGCCGTTCTGATATTGACTGATGACGAGACAGAAAATCCCTGTGGCTAACACCTTTGATCAAAGTGGACCTTGTGACCTGTTGTGTGAATGAACTGTTCAAATTGTCTGGAAGGAAAGAAAGGGTGATTTTGTAATATCTCCCAAGAGCCACACCTTTATCATATCTCGTCCACGCCACAGATGATGGATAAAAGGAAAGGAAATGATTTAGCATGCATTTCTATCTTTACTCCCTAAACTTCAAAACTTAAATGTCTTTAAAGTGTTATGGCAAAATAGATACACTTATCTCTCCGAAACTACTGTGAGAAAAAAGTGCGTAGCCATTTTCTAAATCTGTATCTTTTCTAAACAGCTGTATTCAAGTAGTAGCTTTTATTTGTCTATTGATGGATTTTAGACACACCCACTGCACTGAATGTGGGACACCTCAGCTGGGCTTTATTTACCGACATGAAAAAGTGCTGTAACAGTACTACATAGAGATAAAGGGATCCTGGGATGTTCAAAGGTTCCCTTATCAGATATGTGATAATCCATGGCTTTTTATGTCTTTCTCTGCTGTAAGCCCATCTCATCCACCACCACCCTCCACCCTCCAACATCCTGTAGTTTAGTCTCTCATGCAGTTCCGCTGGGTCGTCTTTCTCTGCTAGATTTCATAATGTGGTTTTTAATCTAATTTGTGCTGGCCTTGATTCTGCTGATATGCCCTGGGGGAAGGCCACAGATGAAAAAAAAAGTGGAGAACAGAGAGAGAGAGTGAGAGACAGAGAGAGAGAGAGAGCACAAGGCTGTGATTAACAGTGACTGAGTGAGGAGAAGAGAGCAAATGAGAGTGAGTGAAAATAGCCACTTCTCACCAGAGCAGCACATTAAGATCCCACCACGGGCCGGGCTGACAGTATCGTGCTCATTTGGCCCAGTACTCTTCAGAACAGCTCAGAGTACTTAGAGTAGCCCTCTCCCTCACGCAGAACCCTCTCATCAAGTGGATTAAGTTCATGGAGCACTGAAGGTTTAGGGGCTAATGCTGGGGAGCATGTCTGGAGGACATGTCTGGAGGACATCTGCAGCCGCTTTTGTGTTTTTGTGTAAATGTCTCGTCATTTACTGCTAAACGTGTGAGAAGTTTGTGGATGTGTTTAAGGTGGAGCAGCTGTGTTGGCAGGGTCTGTATTGTCTTGCACATAGACTAGATCCATCTGTTTACATATTGGCTGCAAATTGATTAGTTACACTGGCTGTGTAGGATCAAAGTTTTTACTTGTTTAAATATTTGGACACCAACGGAAAGAGAGGCATTCTGCTTTGTCTTCAGGGTAAAGAAACTGCACTAATGCTAATATACATGAGACCAGATCAGCTAGATTATTTTGACTGGTCACCGACTGTCATCAGAAGTCGTTTGTTAACCTGCAAGTCCAAAATCCACAATTATAATGTCATTTAATAAACTGATATTTATGGTTCTGAAATTTGATTGATTTACACACATAAGAGAGCTCATCTCAATTGGATTCTATAGTAATAGTTCATGGCTGTGCCTAAAATAATGAAAATATGGATGATGGAGTGTAGTATGTATAGGTGATCTTTGCAGGTGGACATTTGCTTTTCTTAGGATGCACTGTTGTAGTTTGGCTGATGTAACAGAACATATTACCCTATTTAGCCCACAATCAAGAAGGCTGTTCAAGTACATATTGTTGTTTAGTTTAAATCATATTCAGTTGAATTAGCAGTTTGTAACCAATAGCATTGGCCAGCATTGGTTTGCTTGTTGGGTAATGGTTGATCGGTTAACACTGTACATACCAAATTTCTACAGTATAATCTGAGATCTTATTGACAGTGTTGGAGCTCAGTAGATGCACCAGAACTTGATGGCATCTTAGCACGTTTGTATGCACTGTAAACAGTGTACATTATGTTTGATGCATTAAAAGGTCATTCATTTTGGAGGGTTTTAATTTTAACACATGAAAAATGGGAACATGAATGTTGGAAAAAAAAAACTATATCACTGACAGACCCCTCTGCTTTTTTCTCATCTCTCATTTACTATCTTTCATAGAAACCACTGTCTTATCAAGAGCAGACATCCAGGTGCTTCCAGTCTTTTTTTTTTTTGGTGCGTAGAGTTCAGTTGGTCTTAAAAGATCACTATTTTGCAAGGACATGCTGCTTTGAAATCTAGGGTTAGGGTTAGGGAACTATATTTAATGTAGTCTGTAATAACACTTAGAGTTGCGACAATTCAGATAAACACATGAATATACATGGATTTAGTTGTCAGTTGTCCTGTCTCATTTTTCTGAAGCCAGGAGAATTGAATAAGAATTAATCACTATCCCAGTTTTAAGCTAGCTACCAAAATTGGAGTAATTATATGAATGGAAATCCAATTGCCTGCCCAGTGGGAGACTCTGATAGTGGTATTTTTGGCAAGGCAGCACAAGCACAGAAAGAACATGCCTTCCGTTTGGTGCCTTTTGCACGTGAATCACAATTGCTTGAGACTGAAATACCTCTGAACCCCTTCCATTCTGTGGACCAGCTAGGAACTGAGATGAGAGCGGTTTGGGGGAGGAACAGTAAGTCCATGGCTACATGCCCTGTTTTTTCTGTTCACTGAAATTTCCCATTCAGCATTTCGTTGATGTCCTTGCACTCTTCCCTCTCCATGCCTGCCTTTCCCACAAGCAATCTCCCCACCCACCTGCATGATACCCTCCCAGCTCTAAACAGCTCTGCTGCTATTCTCTTTTACATAACTCTGCTATTTTTAGCTCCTTTACATCCAGATCTCTATTAATTCAGCGTTCTTTTTATTTAGTCTACTGAAAGAAGAGAAAGGTGCAAGGCTCAAAAGGAATATCGTTCTATCAGATGAACTGAGAGAAAGTGGGACTGATGAAGAAAGATGCAGTAAAGTAGAAGTGGTTTTTATGACACCGCCAATATATTTTGTGTTACTCCAGCTGCTCAGAGAGAGGCTATTATGGAGATTCGGTGCATCACTGTGCTGTAAAATTTCAAAAAGCAGAAGAGATAACATCAAAACGAAGTATCTGACTTTCTGTGTGTTATTTAGGAATGTGTTAAACATTCCAGCAGTGCAGTGAACCAAAACTGCTGTTTTCAAACACTCATTATCTCTGAAACGCTGCTGAAAATGCTCATTTGGGTTCTAAGCACTCAGGCTTTACTCGAATGTGTGTAAAATAAATTAACACATAGTAAGAAGTACAAGTAAATCTCTTTTCACATTTTAGCAGCTTGTCACTTGAACTGATTATGTAATAGAGTGATAAGAGACATTTACCACAATTGAGAGCTTTGCCCAAAATATATATTCAGTATCTTTCAGTTTAGTCATATGCAGCCTAAATATCTCTCTATATATACACTATACATATACTAAACATTATATATAAATACATATATATTATGTACAGTATTTTAATGTCATTTGGTCATTTTCAAACTTGTTTTCCAGACCCTTGTCTGTTTGACTCGATAGTTCGGTGCATTGTATGAAAGCTGTTTTTGAGAACGAGTGTGTGTGATACATACTTCTTTTGAAACTGTGGTTTGGGGTTTGCTTTGTCATGTTACTCCCTATTTCAGATTTTGTTATGGCAGGAAAACAGAAAGTTGAGAAGTTGGAATGGGACAACATATACATGTAAGAATCTATAAACTGATAATAATCACACAATTATTAGCATGTATAATTAACATAAGGGGAGAGCAGCTTGATAATCAATAAGCTCATTCTACATAGTTGAGAAGCAGCTAATCATATGAATGACACATGAAGTGCATTATTGTGGTATAGAAATGGTGCCTCCTTTAGACTGTCACTCAGACCCATAGAGTGAATAGAGTGTCAAACATTGGATGTCATTTGCCTGCAGTTCTGTATTCGTTGGCAAGTTCTGGTGGGAGCAGATGGGAGCGGGATGAATTCTAGCAGGAGCAGGCTGAGTACTCTAAGCAATTTCAGGATACAGTGTGCATACAAGCACTATACAGTATGACACAATGACAGAATGTACAGATGTACAGTAGACAGTTTTGGTGTATTTTAATGTTCACCAAATGCAAGAATAATGAATACATGAATAGTGATAGGGCCTTCTAAGGAGACCTTTTCCTCTCCACGGCCCACCTGTATAACTACACAGCATAGTAGCATTTTCTTATGTGTTGAAACTGACAAGACCTGATATGTTTGCAGTGATGGTAAAAAGGAGCCCTTTCCCACAAATCCAGGTTGTTTGGTGTCAACACTGCTTTAGTTTTAAGGTTTTTGGGATTTAATATAACCAATCCACACTCTGGCTCCACTCACTGGGTTTCTGGATTAGTGTTGCCCCAGTCAACAACAATAATAAATGACTTACTTTGTCATTGGCTTAACAATATGAGTTTAACCACTCAGGACACTGGTGCATCCAGGACCCATCAAGTGCTGATGATGCTGATTTTTGTGGCTGCATGATCTCAGCCTAGTAATGTTTAATTATTAATATTTATAATAACTGTTTGTTACTTGTAATCATTGATAATTATGTTAATTGACTCACCTTTGATTCTTACCCACTAAGATTATTTGTACACTTATAAATTAAAGTTTTATTACAAGACCTTTACAAACTGCCTCCCCCTGAGTACAGATCACTGTACCCACAGTTTACCGGCCACTGGTGGTCCATGGCCCACAGGTTGAGAAACGCTGTTGTAGACTACATTTACATTTACATTTACATTTAAGGCATTTAGCAGACGCTCTTATCCAGAGCGACTTACCACCGTGCTTAGTGTTCCGTTGGATAATATTCCAGCTAGTATAGGAAATGTAGAGCCTAAAACTCACCATGAGCTCAGACACTGCCCGAACAAGGGGGCCAGTGCTGATACCTAGAGAGTAATACACACATATATAAAGCAAAACGAGCACTATCTGGCAACCCCAGCCCAGCGCTCATACCCACAGAAAAGGAAAGGTCATTATAAGTGCAACACAACACAAGTACATACACACAACTAGGTAGGACTAGGTGTTGGTCAGAGCACAGAATGGTGAACTTTTTTGCATTTCCAATAACAGACCTAGCAGCAGCAGACACATACTAGGTGGGGTCCTAACATCTACAAGACGTAACGTGTCACATGAAGTACTTCAATGGATTTACGACCAAAATGCTGACAGAGAATCAAAGAAAGTTAAAAACGAATAACTCACTGGAACTGTAAAGTGGTTGAATTTTTAATATGCCACTTACAAGAATCACAGAACAGTTAGTAAAGGACGCTGACTTTAAAGATGCACACAAGAGCTGATGCTAACCGAATGACTTTGCAGTGTGTAGCTCTTTTCTAGGATGAGAAGGGACTGATCAAACTCCTAACACAAGTAGTAAAATACGAAGAGCTAAGCCCCCAACTATCACAACATGGTTACGACAATCTGGATGCTCTAAAATGTCACCCTCTCAGACTTGAATGCAGGCTCTGTTTCACTCATGCATTTAAAGTGCCACATTAAAGTAAATTTGGAGTTTGTCCACAATATATTGCTGGACCAGCATTTTGACTACAGCCCTGCACACATCCACTAATCTCTGTTCATCAGTTTGGATTGTTGGTAGTCTACAAGAGAAACATTAACATAAACATAACAATTATATGATAAGCAATGAGACTATTAACGTTTATCATCCATGTCAAAAGCAGGAAAGGGATGAACCTATTATCTAACATTGTAGAATAACATATAGAGGTTACACTAGGAGTTTGCAGTCAGTTCACAGTTTGGAAAGAATTCTCCTGTGTAGAAAAACAAACCTGCCAAAATGAGCTCCTCTTCTAAATGAGCCCAGAATCTGTCCTTGGTGAAAAGGCAGACTTCACCAGCATGCTGCTCTGTGCTTTTCATATGCCGAGGAACAGAAATACTTACAACTGCTGTCTAAACTGAAGCACTGTCAAAGGTAGGAGAGGGTTAATCGAACTGTGACATGAACTCCTACAAATAAATCACAGGTGGGTTTACCCTTGCACTGGCATCTGGTGTGTGACAGCAAGTCGGCTTTGCTTAGCTCGGTCCCTCGGCTAATTCACTGCATTGTTTAACATCAGTTTCATTGGTTATATGCAGTGTTATTATTACAGCAATGTAATAAACGCTATTTATGAAAAGTTTGACTAATGCCTTTTGGTGAGAATTGGCATTATGCAAATGATTTCCAGGACATGAGTAATACATTGACTTATTAGCACCTGTGGTGTGCCGTGACAGAGATACATAGCTAGGGCTGTACATTTAACCCCGCTCGGATCTGATGCCTTGTCAGTTGGATATATTGAACCTTATGGTTCTTGTTCAGGGTCCACTTTTGAGTGGCTGATCTTTACCCTGTGCTAAAGCTTTTAGGCTGTTAAGAGATGCTTCACAGTAGATACTGAACACAAACACCTGGCAGAAATAACTGGAGAAAACAAACGAGCAAATCTTTAATGATTTAAGTGCTTATTCTTTTCACTGCTTTCTCTATTGTCTGATCCCACTGCACATCACTTAAACTGGAGATCTGATGTGAACTCTGGGGTAATCAATCCTCTAGTAGCTGTCAAAGAATCAGTAGAATGTGAAAGGGAGTGTGTTATCATGATATCATGAGTAACCTCATGGCTCTGATTTGGTCGCCAGCACAAGCTCAGGTGTTCTGTTGCTTTTATACATCAGTTTGTCAAATTAAAGGAAAAAAGAAAAGCAGACAAAAAGAAAAGCAGACAAGGCTTTAACACTGACAGTCCTTACCACCAAAAAACGGAATAGCCTTTTGTGTTAGGGAACGAGCCTTGAAATGATCAAGCTAATGATCAAGTATTTTCTCAGTTAACCTCAATGTTGTTTTGTTCCAGTCAGTCTGTGAAACATTTCACAGCCCATCTAGTTTGTCGAATTGGGTAGTTCCAGTTTGTTTAGTCATCCTGCCTCTCTAGCCGCTAACTGGAAAGCCCGCTGCAAGACAGCAGTTAAACAAGCAGCAGGTCAAATATTAATACAAATGTATCCAAACAAATCTTGGATTTTTTTTTTTTTACTTTTACATCCATATGCCTGTGATAGACTGGGAGCCTGTGCAGGGTGTTTCCTGCCTTGCGCTCAATAAGGAGGTAGGCTCCAGCACCCCCCGTGAGCCAGAAGGATAAGTGGATCAGAAGATGCAAAGAATCAATGAGTGAACTTTCAATATGGAGCAAGACAAAACAATTCTTTTAACCACAGTAATCTTTTGAGTTGCAGAACACTGTTTTAGGTTGCACTTTTTACAGTGCATGGCCGCTGTAGGCATCATTACTTTGGGCTTGAGAACTGAAGTTCTGGACGGCTTGAAGCTGGCCACAAAGGGCCGCACAGCATTTTTATGGGAAAGGACATGACTGAGACACAAGGAGGAGATAAGGTTGGTGGTGGGGAGTTAAAACTTTGCCACAGAAAATGGAAGGACATTATAGGACACCAGAGCGGAATGAGTGAAGCTTTTCCTTCTGAACATTTATGGGTTGTTTTTGGCATTTTTCACCCAATTTAGTCATGTCCACTTCCACCCACTAGTTAGATCTTTGCCAATAACTCGATACTACCAGCGCTAGGAAGGTGAAGATTGGCACACAAAGCCGCCCAGTACACTTGAAGCCATCTTATGTTTTTTGCTGCTAACACAGTGTCATTGGAACAGCTCAACCCACTAGGTGGAGCTCTGTTATGTCAGCTAACAAGCCCCTATGCTGGCTAGAACAGTGACGGGAAGAGAGAGGGCCATCCTACCGATCCAAGGAGGTCTCTCTCCAACTCCCAGCTCCTTCAGATGGCTGTAGCGTAATCCTGACGGTAGGGCCAGTGTTCAGACAGTCACATTTCAGTAAATAATCACATGAGCTAGCTTGTCCAAACACACAAATATGAGCAAATTGAAGGAAAGCCTGCTGACAATGCATTAGATGCATAAATGCAGTAAGTGATGGCCTCCTGATGAGAAGCTCTTTTCTGAAACTGCTGAATATTAGGATTAAATGCCTTAGTCCTTGCCACTGCAGCACAGCTACCCGCCTCCAGCTTTCCTTTCTCTCACTGATCTTATAAATGCAGCTGAGTTGAAGGCGATTGCCACAACAGAGACACAGTCTATTAGATACAGCTAGAGTTATTACACTCGGAAGAGCCATAGAGCTCAAGTTGTCTTTTATGGGCAGTGTTTGCTCTCAGAGCCGTACTTCATCTAAAACGCTACAGCATGATTTGCCATCTCGGTGGCCCTGTTTTATGAAGATGGTACCTAGGAAACCATTATCATAAGAAAGGGAAATCCATCCTGAGCATTTTTTCCAGCACTGGGGAAATACAATAAACATTAGAGCCAGATAAGAGGTGCTGGTGCAATGCAGAAAGTCTATTTCAGGAAGCCGTGAGAATGGCTGGTGTGTGAGATAGGAGCTCAGGCTGGTGGCCCAGTGGGACGCTCATTCTAAAGTTATCCAGTCATCTCGGTGAGCCTCCCTCTCCACCCCGGCATATCCAACACAAGCTACTTCCACCAGCACGCGCTTTATTTGGCTCCCGTTCTCTGCCAGCGTAGTGAATTAACAAGCGGAGGAGCCCGTGTGATAGATAGTGACGGAGGTGGCCTGCAGCCGCGGATCATTGATATTTTAAAGCGCTCCATCTGCTGTGCCCTGCTGTGGGGAAATGCAGTTATGTGGAGGAGGATTTGGATAATGCAATAAACTCCTCTGTTGTTATCCAGCAGCGTGTTTGTGAAATGATCCTTTTTGCCAAGGCTGATCCTGACAGATGTATAAGAATGGAGAACGCGCGCCTGGTGGCACTGTAGGAAAAGCAAAGCACTATGTGTTAGGCACTGGCCTGAAGAAGAGACAGGCTTAGAATTAGAATAACTCTGATGGGCATCATTATGTAAGCCATTCGGATGAGTGAAAATAAACAGAGTACTCCCCATGTTGCTGATTCATTTCACGGTTCTCACATTCACGCTTTCATTCGCTGTATGACTATATCAGTCCTACATTTGCCTCGCTATTAGGCCTGTTGTGATAATTGTATAGTCATCTGACAACAATTATTTGCCCTCACATTGAATGTCATAAACTGAAACTGAATTTCAAGTTTGAACCCATTTAAGTGTATTCCCTGCTTTAGCATCCACCTCTGCAAACTCAACATTGAAAATTAAAACAAAAAAAAAACAATTAGAGTTTATTAATGAGCTGTTAAATTTAATTATAGTATAGTATGTAGTTTATTTAGGTTATTTGTGTGTATCATTTTTAATAAAAGCTAAAGACATATGAATATATTTGTTTTATTTCTTTAGCATTAAAACAGACTAGAGCCAGTTCCTTAAGTCAATTCATAACCATCTGTGTCTTGATCTCTTGTGTGTGAGTTCAGGTCAGGTCTGAAGTCTTAATATGAGAATTATGTAACATTATAACAGCTCAGGTCCTCCCTTCAACATGTGTTGTTACTATGAAGGAAGACTGACTGAGGGAGGGGCCAGAACTCTTAAAACTTGAGCTGGAAATCTGGGCAGCTTCTTCCCCCTATTTTAAAGGCTCCTTGTAAGTGTTGTAAGGCTGTCATAGATTCAAGGAACAGGGTGGAGATGGGATGGAATGGTGGGGATTGTGAGAACTCAGAAAAACGAAAGGCCAGCATGCTAGTGGAGGGTGCTAGCTTGGAAGGAGGATGGGTTTCAGACATGCACCTCCCCCACACTTCAGTTATTCCAGAACCCTGTTTAAAGGACACTGAAGCACTGCACATATTAAAGGCACTGTATGAAGCAAGGAGGCAAAACAATTTGAAATGGTTGGTTGGTCTCACATTTATATAGCGCACAGGCTAGGTAACGCAATTACTAATCCAACTGAAACGTGCTGTGAAATGTAATGTGGTCTGTAAATTCAGAAAGATGAGCTGACAAACACATGCTACAGTGGTGTGCGAAAGTTTGGGCAGCGTTGTTCATTTTCCTGATTTACCTTTATAAAGCATTGATTGTTTGGATAAAATAATTGCGCTAAATATATCATATAGGGGACACGGTGATATCTGAGAAGTGAAATGAAGTTTATATGATTTACAGAAAGTGTGCAGTAATTGTCTAAACAAAAGTAGGCAGGTGCATAAATTTGGGCACCAAAAAAAACCCATAACTCCATATTTAGTAGATCCTCCTTTCGCAGAAATAACGCCGAACGCAGAAAGTGCGCTGAATAGTTGAACGATGCACAGTGACTCCATCAGCAGCAAGATCATGTTGTAGGTCTTTGGTGCTGGTCTGTGGGTTGACTCTGACTGTTCTCAACATCCTTCGCTTCTGTATATTCCAGATTTTTCTTGGTCTGCCACTTCGAGCCTCGACTTGAACTGTGCCTGTGGTCTTCCATTTTCTCACAATGTTTCTCACAGTGGAGACTGAAAGCTGAAATCTCTGAGATAGCTTTCTGTGTCCTTCCCCTAAACCATGACGGTGAACAATCTTTGTTTTCAGGTCATTTGAAAGTCGTTTTGAGACTCCCATGCTGCGCCTCTTCAGAGAAGATGCAAAGAGGAGAAAAACTTACAAAATGCCTTAAATACCCTTTCTCATAATTGGAGTCACCTGTGTATGGAGGTCAAGGGTCACTGAACTTACCAAACCAAATTTGAGTTCCAATAATTAGTTCTAAAGGTTTTGAAATCAATAAAATGACAACAGTGCCCAAATTTATGCACCTGCCTACTTTTGTTTACCCATTATTGCACACTTTCTGTAAATCATATTAACTTCATTTCACTTCTCAAATATCACTGTGTTTGTCCCCTATATGATATATTTAACGCATTTTTTAAATCTAAACAATCAATGCTTTATAAAGGTAAATCAGGAAAATTAACTTTCCCAAACTTTCGCACCCCACTGTATGTGCCAACCAGCCATATCGAGGTGTTTATTCAAACTGATTGTTTTTCTGTGATGAATAGCTCATTATTTGTAGCGGTGTAAAACATGATGTTGCTCTGAGCTGAGAATCACCTGATTTCTTTGTTAGTGATACAGACCTAATCTGTGTGGGATAGGTGTGGTAGTACCTGGCAACCCAAGCCACAGACAGAGATCCTAGTTTTTCCATGTTTATTTTTTTATGCACAAATAATTTCACACATAAAAAATGTTGTTTTTTTGGTTTGTAAATACAATTACATTTTCTGTCATATAACAAAGATGCTTTGAAGTCCACAGTTTCCAACAAATATGCCAAAGGGGAACCTTATTGTAGCTTATATGTATGCTCAAAGGTAGCGCATTTTTTTATTTATTTATTAAATTCATTCATTCATTAAAATAGTCTAATATGGATAATGTTTTTGTTTGTTTGTTTGTTCGCTTGGGAGGGCTTTAAAACAACAGCAAAGGAGAAAAGTAATTTTCTCACAGCGTTTTAATTGGCCGCCTCCTGTTCCTTAGACGCAGCACGAGTTGTCACTCACTGACAGATTGCCGACATTTGTTTTTAACCAAGTGTCACCTCGCCGTTCTGTTTTTCTTTTTTTTTCGAAGTTTGTTGGTACTGGAACTGCACCAGGAGACTGAGTCTGCGGCTCCTTCCACATGCTTCCTCTGTAACAAATCATTGACATCTTTGGATGATCAGGTGCTTGATAATAAAGCCTTTATTCCATGTGAAGAATGGGGAATAGGAGAGTGCACATTAATATACATTGCTCATATTGTTTTACATGGTACAGGCACAGATGGCATTAAGTGGAGAGGGGAATAAACAGAACAAGGGAATAAAAAGACGGATGAAGCGTTGGAATGGTAGAGACAAGTCGGTGGAGAGAGTGTCTGCGTGTGCACGATGGAAGTGGCTGCTTCTGCCTCTAAAGGGAGAGCTAGAAGGGGCCGCAATGCCAGACACCAGCATGAAGCTCCTAGAAAGAGAGAGGGAAGACAGGACAGAAGGATAGAGAGTAATAGCATCATGAACACCCACTGTAAACACATTTGCCATGCACACATATACACAAAAAGTTGTATTCTTATTTTTGTGGGGTTTGTATTTCTCTACACAGAAGTTGGCCTATAGTCTTAATAAGAAAAGGGAAGCCACTGTAAATATGAGAGACTGGCCTTTTGTTTATTTGATTTTCAGTGATCATTAAGTACAAGTTATTCATTTTTTGGTATAAACAAAAATAGGGAACATTTATTTAGCAGCCTCCAACACTAAAATATAATCTATCAGTATTTAATTTGCCTGCGTTTGTGCTGCGTTCTGCCTTTACCTCTTCTGCCCTTCCAGTCTTAAAACCAGCAAGTTATAGCTGTGTCCTCTCAACAAAAGCTGTTCCCAAAAGAAGCCACAGCTGTTTCTGGCCATCCTTCCACAGTGAGAAGACAGCTCAGTGGTACTGGTCTTAAAGGATGTGTAACCGTTACTGAGAGGAGGAAACAGATAAACGGAATGTTTGCATTAAATCGCAGAAACTGGACACCTGAGACGTAGTGTAAGGTTTTATTTAATAAACCTAAAATTGTAGCTTAGACTCAGACTGAGCTCTGGTGCTCTTCTGAAAAGTCTCCTGAAAAGAATGGAAGCTGTGATAAAGGCAAAGAGTAAATGTGGTAGTTAGTTATTGAGGCTTTTGTGTATATGTGTATATGTCTCCTGCTTGTTTAACTGGAAAAATGAATTTAAATGAGCAATATGCAAACCCCTAGTGGTGAGGTCAAGTACAGCAACCTACTATCCATCTATCAATCAATCACTTATCCATTATTTTCACTCAGAAGTACATTAAGGGTGACCCCCCGTTTTCAATGCACCCGAGTCTTTACATCTTAAAGGAACTGAGAAAAAAATGGAATATAATTTGGTTAAACTGATAAAAAAAAAAAACATGTACATATATAAACAATAAACAAGGAACTTAAAATAAATAAGGTTTCAGAAGGAAAGACAAAAATAAACATGAACAGTAATTTTACTTATTCTGAATTTACACCCCCACGCCCTCCACTTACTTCCCTAGAACTACAGTGACTGTCAGGTTTCTGCTGCTGTCTCGATCTTTGTTTCTAGATTTTTGCTCTCCTTTACTTTTTCTTGTATTATTCTTGTGCTAAAGTATCTTTCCTACATTGATTAAACTTTCAGTTTCTTTAATGGCCATTTGCCTGAAAATGAAATTAATAAAAGTGCTCTGGTCTCTGGCTGCATAAAAACCTGCTTTTATTCTGTATCTCTGTTGATAGAGGTCTGCCTGCAACTAGAGTAGCCAAAAGTGCCTCTATTGAATCTTTTACTTGTACAAATAAATCAGTGAATATGTATTTTTCCCTTTATCACAGTACTGTCTGTTACAATATTGATATTGCTGCCAGCTACAATGTGTAAATGAGCCCTTTACAAATCACTCTTCTTTTGCTGTATGCTACATCAGATGTTCCAGATGTGGGTGTTGTGAAGAGTCACATGATGCAACAAGTGTCATTTAGTTAAAATATGCAGGCCAGCTAACACATTATAAGGCAAATCACATACGCTAGTTTGTCCATATTGCGCAGTCTTAATCCTGAGTACATTTTAGCCCCATCACAGAGCAAAATACATGGACACATTCTTAAACAGACACACACTGGTGAGCCTGTTAGTGAACAGAGGCTGCAGGTGCTGAGGAGTAGAGGGCAGTGCTCTGTCCTGAGAGGATCAGTTAGCTGAAGGAGCAAGAGGTCAGCAGTCAGGCTCATTAACGGGTCAAAAGGATGACCACATGACGCCAGCTGAAGTCAAGAGCACGATCTCATGGCCCTGTAAGCTAGGCGGTTTGTTTCCTTCGTATTCACACATACACACGCACTTGGCCACACATACACTTCACACATGCCGTGCAAATACACACACACACACATACACACACACACACACATACACACACACACACATTAGCAGGCAGAGAAAGAAGAGGATGTGCTTCGTCATGGCTCTGTTGAACTCACGTGTCTGCTCTCTGGGCCCTGGGGGGAAAAATGAGTAGCGACAGGAAAAAACAAAAGGGGTGATATCGTCACTGGGACATGCTGGAGGAATTTGCCCAGGCCTTTGCCAAAACTACAGCACGGAAACCGTGCGTTATGGGGGCTGTTATTTTACGTCATTTGACAGCGTACCTTCGGTCAGGGGTTAGGTATTTCATTGCAGCCCTGTTGTTTTGGGAGAGGAGTGGGGTAATTTTATGTGGCTTTGCTAGATGCTCAAACAGATAGCCTTTTTTAGGAAAAGCAGCTCAGGCACTAGGAGTTCTTCACCACTGTTTGGCTGGACTGGAATGGCAGACTGAACTGTGATCGTACGGCCTTGCGATGGCATGATTTTTTTTGTTGCATTGGAGTTTAAGAGTTTCTCGCAGTTGGAGCGATTTTAGAGGGGATACGCAGACACTGGCCGCTTGAAGCCCCATGAAGCCTGGCCATCCTCGCAGAGTGAGAGAGCGGAGGATGATACACTTGAGCAATTTCCCATTCAGAAGACATTCCTGGATTTGGTGAGTCTCTGTTTTGGCAGCTTGGGCTCTAATACAATAGGACTAGCACTTTTCAGCCATCAGAATTATTTCACATGTGAGGCTCTGCGAGAGAGAGCATGTGTATGTGTACTCGGTCTACCTGGTGCTTGCCTGTGGTTTGCCATTCAACAGAAATTGCTGTTTAATGGCACAGTGATTTCCTGCAGCATTAAATGGCCGAGCAACTCCTGCAACGGGGGTGTAAATCAAACACAGATTAGAGAGGTTGCTGCTTAGCATTTCATCAGTGCAGAGCTCCTTATAGTGCCTTTGTGAGTCTCTCTGGCAAAGCTGCGTGGGTATGGTCCATATAAAGCATCCAGTTCTCCACAAAGCTTTTATCATCATTGTTTTACAAGCTGGTTTGCTATCCCTGTAGTTCTGCTGTCAGCAGGCTTGGATAAGTACTGCAGCTGGGATCTATGATGCTATGAATTCAGAGCACAGCTTCTGACAACCCCGTGGGTCATTCTTTCGTCACTGCTGATGAATGTGTGGATCTGTAAAGTATTGATTTGTGCTGTTCGTGAAAAATCAGCTGCTAGGTCCAGGGAACCAAACCACAAAAGCATGGATAAGATTGCTCTCAGAGACTTACATTGTGGCACTGAAAACATCTGCCTCAGATGCACCCTTGGAAATGTTGCCGTGGTGTCCTAGGAAAGATGGATCATTTTCAGAGGATAGCTTTAGAAATGTTGATCATTTATTTACAGGTGTTATATTACACATTTATTTAGCACTTCAGTTTGTTCCCTGTTGAAGGTAGAAGGTGTTTGACTATGGTTGGGGTGAGAAACAGCCAGATACGGTTTTACATGCCAATGTGCACTTCATGATTTGGTCCTAGACTGAATAAGCTGTTTTGCCTTTTATGGTGTGCTCTTTCAAAATTTGCCAGGCTGTGCTCTGATTGGCTGGTTTCGAAAAAAGCATGTCTTAACAAGCAGGCTAATAAAATGAATCTCGACATGAACACAAAGTAAATTACAGTTGTTACTCACTATAAAACCTTTAGTTTAAGATGGTCTGCATCAACCAACACACAGTGATAAAGTCGCACGGCACGGCTGCTACTTACAGGTTGCTGTTGAGTTTGGGATTGTGGTTAAGATGCAATTGTAGATCTCAGACTTGAGTCCAATGTGCAAAGCAAACTCATATCTATGAGTTAAAGTTCTCTAGAATCTTCCTTAATATGTGGATGCACTAGTTGGCTTCTTGTTCACCAGTTTGTTTTGCAAATTTACCATTTTACATTAAATGGTTTAAGGTGTACCGTAATTAAGAATATTAAGAAGTATTTCAGCCTGGTTTGAAGATGAACATCAACCATCCCTGTTCAGAATTCCCTAAAAGGGTATGAAAAGTGCCAAAATCCTCTTCTCAGCATCAAAAGAGCACTTCTACACAGTCTTCCTGAACCACAAAGTGGAACTGAACATTAGATTGAAAAGCTGGCCAATAGGAAGCAACTTTAGCCTCATTTGAGAATGAGCATCATGCCCACTGAGAGATGGAAGAAAATGAATGGCATGAAAAGGGCAGACATTCCCTTCACAGCCTGGAAAGGTAGATTTCTGCACGTATAACCCACCATTGCTGTTGATTCATTGTCATTGTTTCAGCTAGGCTGTGCGCTGAGTTGGAATGTAAAATAATGGGGGAGTCATTTTGGGTGGTTATGTAACAGTTTAGGATTATGGAAATTGAAAGGCTTTTTTTTCGCTGTCCTTTATTACAAACACATGAATATCAGTTCTATATATACTAAACTCTCCTTATTAAAATATAACAATGTCTTTTTTATTCATTCTATACCACCTTAAAAGTGGTTTTTCATTGAATAACACTCCCGGACTGAAAATGAGCTGTTTGGCACCCAGAAAGATCAGCATCCGGTTTATTCCACCTCCATGGTCAACGACAAAAGTTAGGGAAAATGAACTCTCTGCTGATCCCTTCGGTACACTATGGAATTTTCCATGGCAGCTTTATTGAAAACAGTGGAACAGGATGACGTCTGCCATCAAAATGTCATTGCAGGTCTACTAAAGACACTCTTATGAGACTTGACTGCATTAAATTCACATGACATGCCTGTAATCTCTCCTGAAACATGGGGCCACTTCTCTCTTTAATTCACTTAAAGCACATCATGTAATCCTCTGACTGTGGACTTGCAGAGGCGCTGATTTCATTGTAATTACCGGAGCTTGTGTTGTGCTGCCATGCCTGCTGCATCCCTCTCTCCTCAGAGATAGGAGCGCTGGATGCTGATCGACGCTTTATTGAATCTGCCGTTTACCTTCTTGACAACAGCGTGGGGAGTTGGAGTGGGAGTAGCGCTATTAGCTCCGTTCACAATAGGAACACAGTGTCAGCACAGTCTGCGGGCAGCAATCACTCTTATCCATGCTGCTGTGCTTTACTGTAGCAGTTATTGGCTTTACACAACCTTCAGCCAGCCTGCATCTGTTTTGCTTGGACTGGGTGAAATGTATTTTTCAAGACTGCAAGTAAGTCTTGTGATAGGTGATATAATAGTCACATTCCAAAAAGCAACTATAGTCTATTGACCTTATTTGGTCCCTTAAAGAATTTGCATCTGATCATTTGGCCATTGGTGTCTAAAAGTTTTCTGCACTGCATGCTGATGGTTAAACGTGTTAAACGTCGTGGGTGATACTGGTTCATCTGGTATAACAGTTGTAAATCTTATACTATGGCACAAATAAGCAAATTTATTGCATTGTACAGACAGTGCAAAATATGATACGGTTATTACATTTAGTAGAATGACTAGAAGGTTGACGTTTCAATAAAAACACACACCTGTCTCTAATGTCTTTATTGTGGAAGGACAAGATTGTCAGGACCCTGCAAAAGGACTCTTAACTCTTAGGATTAACCCTTAGCCTGATTTGTTTTCTGATTGCCTGTGATGCCAAATCCCAATCAGATGATGCCACAGTCTTGGAGCCAAGTCGTCACGTAAAGCCCAGCAATCTATAGCTTAACAGGTGCTCATTGTAGCATGAATGACTTTAGAGCCTTACAGTAATGCATGTAAATGTGTTGAACGCAAGTTAAATGACTAAAGCAATTTCATTTAGCAGTTTTGCTGTTCTCCTGCAAGTGTGTTTATCCAAATATTGTTCAGCTGTAATTTTGCTATTTTGCATAATAACAATATTTAAATGTTGCCAAATGTAAGGTTTCAGCAATATCTATTTTACAGTATATCATAGTATGAAAATGAATGGTTTTTATACCATGTGCATTTGCTTATTAACTGTATTGGAAAATATGCTACATGCTAAATTAAACATGGGCAGACACATAGCTTTTCCTTTCTGTAGCCCCAGTATGACTTTACTTAAAGCAGTAATTACAAAATGCTGCACGGAAAACATGGTTTTCTGGACACTGCAGGATGCAGTCCGGTGTGGAGGCATTTAGACTCATGAACTGGTGCCACACACACAAACATGTAGCAGAGGAAATAGCAGAGAGAAGTGAGACTGATGTCACCAATCGCCAGGATGGCTGCCAAAGGAAGAAGCACCTTAAACATGTTTGCAGATCTTAGAGAGCACCACTGCTCTGTGAAGATCAAAGTGTGTGTTCAGTGTATCATTTTAATCTTTAACACAGAACCGTGTGAACGTTTAAACGTCAATCATAAAATGGACTGTGATTTTTCACATTGTGGCTCCCATCTACATCTGCATTGTCTTTCTGTCCAGTAACCTGTGACTTAGACACAGACACATACTGACCCCAATCCGACCTATTAAGAAACTCACACACGCAGACTTTCCTTGCTCAGAGGGCTGATATAAGTGAGCATGTTGTGTGCGAGAAACATTCTCACTTTTAAAAAATGGATATGGATATATTTTAAAACAGCAGCATATCCGTGCATTACAGTTGCTGAATATATGACATTAATGGTATACTTTATGCCATATACAGTATTATGATAATGGTTGGTAAACACTGTACATCAAACCTGTTAAGCTCCCTTATAATTTTCCCAAATCACCCAAAGCCAGTTTTCCCAGTACAACATCCCTGAAGTGCTGTCTTGATCTACTAGCTTTTTAAAGCCAGCCATTGCTGCGGTGAACAGGCAAGCCTGGTGATGTGGAAGCATTCCTAAATATGTCCTGGTACTCCAAATAACAACAGAGTGAGCAGCTGTGGAAAGCCTGGCAGTGGAGCTCCTCTGGAGAATGCAGCGAGTGAGTAATTAAACAGGATGCCATGCTTGTACAGTCAGTGTCTGTGTTAGTGTGATGAATTAGTATTCCCTCTTTTTTCCACTGCCCTTTCCCTGCAGCGGGGTGAGGCTCTGTCTCCTTGGTGATACTCTTCAAGCCCACAGGTACCGGTGTATTGTTCCTAATTTGTAGCCTGAGAGGCAGATGGGGTGCATGCTTGCAAACTCGTCATCCAAAGCTAACTGCTCGGGCATTATGGGCCAATCACAGCATCTTATTCCAGTGATTTGTTGTTTAGAGGTGTACTGCGTATGTTGAGGCATAATTTAGCATGTTTATGTATTGAAATGGTCTTGTTCTGATAATTGAGGCTGCTGCGTATGCAGGAACACGTCTCAACCATGATCAGGCTCTGGGGTACTGAATTAGTGAGACGGCCGTGTGACCTTTTCAGAACACGATAATACATGATATTGGACAATAGCACTGGTATCCTAACACCATGTGGACAAAAGCTGGAGCTTTTTGCAGTGTCTGTGGAAGTCAGAATGGCGGTGTTCAAAGTGAAAAATGGTTTGTGGACAGCTTCTACCACTTTTACACTGGCACCCTTGTAAAAAGCCAGAAGTAATTGGGACACTTCAAGAAACAGGTTTGTAACTGAGCCTGTGCCTGGTGGCGGTTAACGGTAACAGCCCAGAGTGACAGTAAAGCATATTTTCTGCCAGTTTAGGAGAAACCCATTGTTCATTAATTGGTTTATTTCATACAAAGCAGTGCAAGAAACTGGTGTTTCCACACATGAGTGAACTTTTTAACCTTCTGGTTGGTTGATGTGGCATCTTACAATTTTAAAACCTTTTGTTTTACTTGACCAATAAGAGATTTGTGTAGAAATGTGACTGTGGAGCTGCACTGGTTAAACATGCTTGGTGCCTTGTACGACAAGCCGTCTAGGTTGGCGCAGACAGTCAAGCATGGGTGGCGTTCACACTTACACCCTTCCTTACTAGATGAATTACAGCTTCATGGTCAAATTAAAGATGACAGTATACTACAAGCTTAGAGTTAACCTCATTTACTAGTGCTTGAGCTCATTTACTATCATTATGAAGTCCACTTCAGAGGCCAGGTCCAAGTTACTGGAAGCCACATGTATTTTTTTAACGTTGAATGTATATACAGCCCACTACCAACAGCATATTGATCTACTTATCTTATACCTAACAGATATTTTTATAATATCAGTACATCAGTAACAGTCAATGTCAGGCTGATATTAGCAGAAAATTGAATGTGGGCTGGTTCAGGTCGGATTCATGTTTTACAATTAGGGGCACTATTCGGGCCTGTTTGGGTCAGGTCCCAACATCCCCTCTACGGGTCACATTTAGGCTTCAGTGTGATGCTTATGCAGACCTCTAAGAGGCAAGATGATGCTGACTTAGGATATGCCATCAAAATAGAATGGATCTGATCTGATTTTAAAACAAATCTATCTTGAAATATTAAACAGTCCCATTGAGTGACGTGATGATGTGAGCTGTGACTGTCTTCCTGTGAGTCAGTAGATTGTTTGAGTAGATTGACCATGAAAGCTTACTTTTAGCTGGTCATCTTAGGTGTAGCACTTCGGTTAACAATCACTCATTTTAAACGTAAGCTTAAAAAGCACATTGGGTTGGTATAGGCTGATAGTCAAGGTTTCAGCAGTGGGTTTAGTAAAGTGTTAACAATGCAATAAAAGTTTTTACCTCCACTGTTTCGTCTCTTATACAGCCTAAGATGAAACACTTTGTTCACAAGGTTTCACCGGAGATATGAGTCGTAGGCTGATAGAAAAGAAGAATCAAAATAGAGATCTGGTCAATGTCTCTGTAGTCTCTCCTTCACAGCAAAGAGATCAGATGGAAAGGCAAAGTAGGCTCAGATATTACTCCTAAGCAGAAGACCTCAGTACCCTCACGTGTCCCCTCTTTACTTTTAGTAGAATCGCAATACAGTTAAACATTGTGCTTAGATTTGCCAAGGCAGAAACAGGAGCTATTTCTCATCTCATGACTTTCTCAGTTAAGATATGAATAACTGTGATGACTCTTTATTTGGGACAGAGTTGCCTCATGTCTTCTTTTGGTGTAATGTACTTCCTCATTGTATCAGACTGTTAAGCCACCTGAGCCATGAAGACGCAACATTTGAGCAATGCAGTTTTCCTCTGGAGAGGTGTGTCACCCAACGTGTACAACATTGGGCTCTGGTCAGGCTTGAGCTTGTTTGTCAGCGAGTGATTTGATATGTGTTTCAAGCTCAGTCAAGTCAGTGAAACAAAGCTTGGCTTTCGGGAATTGTTGATTGTAGTTTTTTTTTTTTGACCGTAAACTGTTTGGCAACCAAAGGCACCATAAAAGGTTGTGTTTGATCTACTTTCTCTCTTTGTGCATGTGAGCTGGTTCAGATTCATGTTTTACAATTAGGGGAACTATTCAGGCCTGTTTGGATCAGGACCCAACGTCCCCTGTACGGGTCACATTTAGGCTTCAGTGTGATGCTTATGCAAACCTCTAAGAGGCAAGATGATGCTGACTTAGGATCCACAATTAATACAGTTTTCAAAGGCTCAGATACCACCATGTGTTGATTTAGGTCCTTTTCCGAGTTCCTGATGTCTTAGCTTGTATTTCTGAATCGTTCTTGATTAGCTGAAACATGCTGGATTTGAACTTCTTATGACTCTGGTTGTTAACCTTTCTGGCTCGTAGGCCAAACTTGCTTATTCCCAGGCTTTTGTTTAAGTTTATTAGTTTGTGGAAATAAACACTGGAGTAAAGCTCCAGTGGCTCTTTGCTGACCCAAAATAGTTTTAGCATCCTGGCTGGCTAACTGTTGTTCTGTTGTACCAATGCAAACATTAATATCTAGCATTCCTTTCGCAGTGCTAGGTTTTCAGTAAAGATATGATAAAAAAATATTCCTTTAGTGAAATGAAGCACCAAACCTTTATGCAAGAGCAGTGCTTCACATGTATCTTGTGGCTGGGCATGGCTCAAGGGAGTGAAGATACTTCCTGCAGAATGATGTTCACTTCATAAACCTGTATATTGTAATTGCTTTTGCTATAACACAACATACTGCACAGAAGTGCAACTGCTGCAATTACATTAGCTCTGCCAGATATTATTGGTCAGAGCAGGCTGGAGAATACATCCCTCCCTAACCGCATTATCCAACAGCAGAGCTAATTTACAGAGTGTTCTGCTCAAGAACAAATAACTCTCAGCCACAGTTCATTTGCAGCACCCATTGCACCAAATAACATCGAGACAGAGTAGGTGCTGAAATTAAGCTTTTAGGTCAAGGGTAGGGCGTTGCCAGAAGTCAGCTTAGAGGAGACAGGCTGGTGGTCCAGAGCAGCTCAGACTAGCAGAAGTTCAGCCCGTCTGTAGAGGCCACTACCCATCTCCGACACCATCCATCTGAGAGAGGCGCCTTACTTGGCTGTCTGGCTTTAAGAGCACGGTTACCTCATCAGTGACGCACGGTGCTGCACTTTATCAGTGCCCTGCTGGGTGAGCTGCTCTCACTTTGGCTCAGTCTGTCAGTCTGAGAGCCGAGAAGAGTGATTGGTTATGATTGAGGTGCATCATTCTTATGTGGGTAATGCTAACTGCTGTTTGCTTTGGCTCATGGGACAGCTGTGTTAGCGCTGTTTGATTTAAACTGTCCCTATAACGTTCAAATAAATCAAATGTGTTTCGTCTTTTTTTTTTTTTTTTGCTCCAGTCTCCATAGAATAAATGTACCTGCCTTGTACAGATATTACTTTGAAACAAAGGTGTGTATAAGGTTTTTTTATATTAACAGTGCATGCCACCTTGCACTCGTTCAGTGAAACCTAACTCTGTCTAAAGTTGTGACTGATGTCCAAAGTTTGTTTCTTAGGTTTAGCACTGTCACTACAAGCATAACATCAATAACAAACCAGAGAGGTAGACAAACGGTGTAGCCAAGGGGTGGCCAGGTACAGCTTTGGATTAGGTATGGTTACCCACCTGGCCTAGCTATGGAAAGTGAGACAGTCAGCCATCATTCATAAACAGTCAGTTATGCTTTAAGGTCATTACCAGTCCGTTATAACAGTATGTGGATGCTGCATTTACTAAATGTATCTTGCCGTAATTGGCTAATTTGTTTAGAAATTAGTCAGATATAGTCTTTATAGTATTTAGTAAGCTAATTAATTACGTTTTGATGCTGAATACATGTAGATGTGTTGTAGGTATCTTGCACAGAACTGTCTAATCATTAGACGCATATACTGTATAACCTCTAGAGAGGACAACCTGAATAAATAACTTTCAGTTTACTTTAGGCAATGTTTTTATTTTGCTTTATTTGTGTGTAAATGCTGGACAGCTTTTTTTAACAGTTCGCTACCCCAATAAAGCTTTCTGGGTCTTACCTGGTAACCTCTTTCTAAACATTCTAGCTTATCCCCATCCCACAGACATCCATTAGACACCCAAACCTTTTCTGTAAATGTGTTCCAGACCATGTTCAGGTAACTTTGAAGACATAAGATGCTATTTATACACCAAATTTCATTTCTTTGAACATAATCATGTAGTGACTGGCCACTACATCACTGCCGTCTCCAGCCATGTTGAGCCAGTTTGGGGGGTTGAGGTTTCCAGACTCGCAACAATGGCCTTGCCATCAAGCTTCACCAGGCCGTCTTCTCCATGGAGCTTTGCAGCAAAGTCCTTATTGTCACAGCCTTTGCTGCTCTCTGCTTCTCTCGCTGTCTGCCCTCAAGATTGTGGAACATGAATGATCCCAGCCCTGACATCCCATGGTAGCACCAGTGAAAAGTAAAACACGGGGGCTGATACTGCTGCGAGAAGAGCTCTTAAGTAAACACAGCAGCAGTAAAGGCATATACAGAACCCATCACCAGCCATAGATTTCCCCCCGTATGGTGACCAACCCACACCACCAAACACCCACAAAATAACCCCTTAAAGAGATACACATAACCATTTTCCAATTAATGCATGCCTCCAGTAATTCTCCTATGAACCTGCTAGAGATTAGTGCCAGCCAATTGCATACCAGTTTTTATTTAGGAACTTTCAATTGCAGATTAAGTTTGATGTCCCTTTTGTAGATATTTTTATTATACAGAGAATTATTTTGTTTAAACTATAACTTTTAAAACAGGTACAGATGAGTAAAGTAGTCAAAACCCACACAGTTTAAACACTGACTACAAACTACTCCTACTCAAGCGAGCTGGAGGATTACTGTAGATCTCAGGCAGCATCTGTTGACACTTGAACCACACTGCCCTCCTATTTCTATTTTAGTTTCTGTGGATGTATTGGTTCTGCTGTTGAATTACACAGAAAGTTGACTACACTGGAAAAGAACAGATGCTTAGCCCAGCAATTAGAATCTGAGACAACTTGTTTAGAATTCAGAAACATGCACAAATTATTTTGAGCCAACGCATACAGTACTGTCAGTAAAGTATGCTGGAAAATACAAATTCTTCCACATGGTACTGTAGTAAACATAAGTGAGTTTGCTATCTTTTTCCAAGAAATGATGGAAGAAAGTAACTTTGTTATTGTGCTTTGTTCCTGTTGGAACTGCTCTAAATCCTTCATAAATCTCTTCTATAATTAGGCGATTGTGTACAATTCCAAAATAGAAGCATGTGGCGGATGTGGCTTTTGAATGCTTATCCTGGGACACTTATTCATAATTGTAGGGTGACATTTTTGGACTAATAACAGTGGTGTGTCCTTGATTGTAAGACTTGCTTTGTGTTCTAATTTTTACCTACTGGCCTGGCCAACTCCATAACCCCTGTTCTCATGTCACTGTGATCCATAAGACTGACAAAATCACGATTGGTTTCTCTGGGGTTTATTGTTGCAGTTACAGTCCCCTAGTATTCTGTTTTCCAGGAGGGAGTGGTAGAGCTTCGGAAGCCACTGCAGGTGTTGTGCCTTAATTCTGGGACTTTACTGCAAGCTGCTATGCATGCAACTACATGACACATACAACTGGCATAACACAACATAAATGTTTATTATGGCTTTTTTTCAGATTACATTCCCTATAACGTTCCATTTGTCAGTTTTCAGCAACGTCAGCTGAAGTAGCCTATCGGAATGAGCATTTATAGATAGATGTATGTAAGTTTATTTCAGCTGTTACTGTATGCGTCATGTAGACTCTTGGGAGATATGAACCAGTAGGGCTAAGTGATATAGGGCAAGGCGATATTAGCCAAGTATCATATCTCTGTATTTTTCAGTGATTCATGATATATATCCCTGTATTTTCTACCACGTTGACTAAAGGTTGCCATATCCACATGTGTGAGTCACAAAATTGATATTATAACAAACTATGATCAACCTAAAATACAAAGTTAGGGTTTCCTTTAACATTTAAATGAAAAATAAATATGTAGGCTATATATGTATATAGTATACATATGTAGTTTGTTTAGTTTAGTAAGGAGTTTGCATCTGTACCAAATTCAAGACTAAACAGCATAATGCCAGAAGAAGCACTGATCAGTCTGAGCTACAAAATTGACCATCAACACCTTAAAATATCCTGTCTTCACTTTTCTCCAGCTTCTATCCAGGTTTCTCTTCTGTGGTAATTAGATTCTTATATGAGGTATATGCCTCACTTGCATGTGTTAGTCTCCATGCTTCTCTTTGTGCTCAACCAGTCAGGTTGGTGTGGACTTGAGAGTATTAACCACATGATTTATCTGGAACCAAAACAAAAAGTATGGCTGAATCAATTGAATTTAATATTTGTGAAACAAAGGGGCTACATTTGCTTTTAGAACTAATTTAATACAGTAACATGCATTTGTCTTTTTTCTTACACAGTCATTTGCTCTAAAGGCTACATACCTCATCCATCATGCTAGACATTTCACAAAATTATATTTGCGTTCCATCTGATTTTCTTTATTGAATCAGCCAAATAACGTTGTTAGACACACCAGCTGTGATTTGAGCCTAATACAGTATTTCTGACATTTTCATTGCCTAAATCCATTCCATTTACATTGATGCCTGTTGGGGGCTCGGGGGGGAGGTGGGCAGGGGTGTTATTAAACTGCAGCGTTTTGCACTGAAAGTGTTTGTTATTATGATTGTCAGTGTGTACCCGCTATTTTTGATTTGCAGGCAGATTGAACTGAGACATTTCTTGTATGCATCTTTTTAGAATGCAGCATGCAGCCCATTTCCAAATACTGCATCACTGAAACTCCAAAACAGTGGCCTCTTCTCAAATTACAATACACAACTCCTTTTAAAAAAGCAGCTGGTCATGGATTACGAGATGGGTTAATTATGCAATAAAGTAAGACTAATTGCCATATTTAGCATGGTTGATGAGTAATTATATAGGCATAATGCATCTCTTTTACAAGGAGCAATAAACCAAAAGTAGCCTGAATGAACAAGAAGGATTTCTTTTGTCCGGTAGCATGATCTGTAATCAGCAAGAGATTTTTCTAGTGTACTTTGACACTGTGGAACATGACCTTTCTGAAAAGTGGAGCACATGGTAACAGCTCTCAGTGCTATTACCATAATGACTAGAGTTCTGCCAATTTGCTGCAGTTAGTCTCTCTCATTGACTTCAGATTCTTCTCAGCCTTGACTCTTGGCTGCTTTTTTTCTTCTCTTATTTCTTCCCTTATCATATGACCCTAACAGCCCCCCAGCCAGCCTGACAGGGCCAGGATTATTCTCATTAGCTTTTCATTCTCCTTTTGCATTTCTTTTCTGTAGCATATGCCAGTGGAATAGGGATATGGTATCATTTCCAGATGATCCCTGTGATTTGTCTGCTTCTCTGCCCACCTGCCTTTCCGGTTCTGGCGTTATCCCTTTGCGATTTCACCTCCACAAGATGGAATTCAATCTGCACGCCTGTCTGAACAACTTCATGGGCCTCTCTGTCAGAAGTGATGTACTGTGCTGGCTCTCTAATGCTGACAGGGCGCTCTATGTATTACAAACATGAGTTGTAACAAAAGCACAATGCCTTAGACTAATCAAGCCATAATGGAAATGATGATGGCATTAATGTTCAAACTTATATTTGTAATATTACTGTTAGACATGATATCAGAATCATATCTGTATCAGCAGACATTAGCCTTTATGAGATGTTTGGTATTTGACATGCCAACATTCGACATGCTAGCAGTGCCGCTGGTGTGCTGTGCTTAAGTGTCAGTATATTATTCTTTTTACATTGTTTATATGTATTGCATTTTTCTGAAGTGCTAATGAGATGCAGGTGCTACTAGCCCTAGATTTTGCATATTGCAAAACTCATAGTAAAGTAAAAGTAAAAGAAGGCAACAGTAAGAGAGACAGAAGCAAACACATCTTGATGATTGCTAGGCAGTGAATAAAAAAACAATTGTAAAGGACAAATTTTTCAGAGGGTTTAAGAGAATTATCTAATATTGTCAACATATCATATCATATATCTTCATCCATCTTATGTTGACTTTGCATTAACGGCCTGTTTGAGTCATGTTTGAGCCTCTGCATGTGACGTTAATACATGAAGACCTATGACATGGTTTGGAAAACTCGTTATCTCTGATTTTTTTTTTTTTATTCTTTCAGGGTTTAGAGGTCAACTCACAGCGGTACACGCTCACCGTATGTTAAAACTGTATTCCACACTATTATGATTAAACTATGGCAATTAATCCCTGGTTCACATGCATGCCAACCAGTGCGGGGGTAGGTGAGGGGTTGGTTCAACTACGGATCAACCATGGATCAACTATGGTCATTTACTAGTTGGCAGATATGGAAAATGGAAAATTCCCATGTCAGTTCATGCTTAATGGCAGTAATAGTGATGACATCAGTTGCAGTGGTGGTGATCTTTGAATTATAGTAAGAAACAAGACTATGTTCTATCTGTTACAGTTCAGACCTAGTAAAGTCTGAGGTGTTGTAATCCCTTTACATTTGATTGACGAAACTGGTTCTCCTGTGCCGTTCTCCAGCCGTCACCTCCTTTGGCTCTGAACACCATGCTAGGCTGCTGCTTATGTTGTTATGAGGCTGTCCCTGCTAATGCTGTTGTGACATCATTCAGTGTTACATTAATTCAATCCTATTATCTTAGCCATGTGCTAGTAGTGCAGTTTGGTTGATACTCCCTAACTAATCTTACATGAAAGTGCTTTGAAAGGAAAACTGCAGAAGACCTCTGAACATCATGTGCTTAATGGGACTCGATGTATGTTATGCTTAACTAACTAACTAACTTTCTAATCAGATAACTAACAAACTAATTAAGTAAAGCATCCTTATGAGATGGAGACAGATCCATACATCCATAATGCTGTACTGGGACAGAAACACACTAAACGCTTATCTGTAGTATTAGATATTGAGTTTCGTAACTGTACTGTGAGGTATTTTCTTTCTTTCTGTTTGTTTCAGAGGTCTTACCTTTTCATCCCTTTTCACTCGGCAGATTCGTGCCCCAGACTTGAGTAGCCTTGGCAACACTGAACAGCGTTTGACTGGTTTGTCACTCCGATTTTTTCTTTTTGAAAGGATTATGGAACAAGCCTTGCTACAGACACGATAATGTTTGCCTCTGAATTCATACATCTGGCAGCCATGGAGACCATTTGCCAATTATGTCTTCAGCTAATAAGAAAAGGACGTTCGCCAATTATGTGCTTGGATAATAAGAAAAATGAAGTTTTCATTCATGGAACACAATGTGGACATTCTGCCATGCTTTTAGTTCTTGACTTTTGGCATGCACAGGTTTTCATTGGTGCAAATCCAGTCATGTGGGGTGTTGGGATGTCTCAGAAGTAGTGCGGGCTACATTTGGTTTGTCGAAAACAGCAGATTAACCTGGGGAGTTTTTGGCAGTGAAGTTGAAGCCAGCCACAGTGTCAAAGAAATGTTCTTTAGAGTGCTTGACTTGATTGTTTCTGCTAGCAAGGGCATTCACTGCAAAGAAGGTTGCTGGTCCCAGCGTGCTGCTTAAATGTGACTGTGTAGTTCTAAACTAAATATTTGGCCGGTGCAGAAGGGGAAGTGTTTTTTCCTCTGTTCATGCTGGCCAAGCCAAGCACCCACAGAAAGTTCATGATTCTTGCTGATGGAAAACAAAGGAAACAAAAGCAAAATAAATGGTTGGAAGGAAGGCAGAAAAGTGGGACAGCACTGCCTGGCCCATTCTATGGGGCTTCCTAAAAGTGCTCATTAAATCACGGCCTTCCTAAATCCAGGTGTCTGGTACACCCCCTTTGTGCACCCAACGTCTACGTTCGTTCTGTCTCTGTCCATAAATTTAGGCCTGTCCAAGCAAATCTGATATATTCTTTGACTCTCAGTATGAAAGCTACTTATGCTTCCTGTCCGACCTAGTTGCTGCTCTATTGCATCAGGAAAGAAAGATAAACTTGAGCAGCTTGCTCAGTTTTACTTTAAATCATGGCCCTCTTGCTGTGATCCTAGCCTTAAGAGCATCTTAGGCCCCATCTGAATCTTTCAGGCTGCGAATGAAAGTGCTTTGCTGAGGCTGAAATTCTTTGACTGTGTTTATTGACGACATTAAACTTCTGAAACGTTTTCTGTGTTATTCAAAGCTCAAGTGGATAGTGTAATTATACATGCAAGGCCGCAAACTAGCTTACTTTGATCTTCCTGGAACTCCTGGGAGAAAGCGGGGTGCCTCGATGCTGTCGTCCCATCCAAGTAGCTTTATAATTTATGGATTTTAGGAAACAGATTCATCTCAGGTTTATTAATACCCTCAGCCCGTATGCTTTACAAAGCGTAGGAAAAAACTGATGTGTATGTTAAATTACTAGTGATGCAAATAAAATAATAACTAGTGATGATAAAATAAAAGTGATGCACCATTAATATCCGTATTACTGGATCTAATAAATGCATGGTGGTTCTTTAAGGCATTTGTTTCACAAGTAGCTCTTAATAGTTATTTTGAATTCATCGTGTACTTTTAATTGCTATTATTATGATCATTAGATGACAGTGGACTAACAGTTTGAGAAGCTTTGCTCAAGGTCATAATGACAGTAGCAGATAGTTACCAGCTAAGACTTGTCCTCTGACCTCCTGGTTTGCAGCCAGGTTCCCTGTCCAGTTTGTTCACACCTTCTTCCTTTATACATGTGTTGTTTTATTGGCTCAATTTTGAACAGTATAGCTCAAAAGCTTCCTTGTTAGGCCTGTATGAGCTGGTACTCTAGGCATTTTGTCAATTCCTGCAGCTGAATAAATGTGCCGTGTTCCTGTTGTCCAATAAAGCTAAAGTAAACCTGAAGCCTGTACGTACAGTACAGCAGTGGGCCTACTGTACGTGGTACAGTGACAGGGCTTTTATCGTTGTACTAATTGGATGCTAACCAGTGCTGACCAGGGAATGCTGCCTGTGACAAGTACATTGTTTAGAGCCAGCAGAGAATTAGTCACACACACACACACACACACACACACAAACTTGCACACACACCACACAGAGGAGAGTAAACAGATCCTGATGCAGCTTTGGCCAGAGACCAGCAAGGGCCACGTCATAAAGCCCATCAGGTGCATGGCACATGGCTCGAGTCTGGCTAATTAGACATCCCTTCTGCAGAGCTAGAGAGGAATGAGCAGAGCATCCCCATTCAGACTTAAGCTGGCTGCGGAGATGCTTGCTTAATGTCTGTGTAACTTGCTAGCTATCTGGGGAGGCCATGAAAGCCAGCAGGTGTCACAGGTATGTAGCGCCACAACTAGTGGTTGCTTCAGTTAACATTTAGTCTGTTATTTGTTTCACTGAGTAATCAGTTAGTAATCAGCCAGACAGGAATCTGAATGGTGTTTAGGGCAGTCAAACACTTACAATGATGGATCTTACTTTTTACTGTATGTACTGTAGTAAATGTGATTAATAGCATTCATATAAATGAACAAAATAACCTTCATCCAAACATGTTTATTAATTTATCATGTGCAGCGATTCTATGGCGCCCTGCTGGTGACATTATTCGTAATGAAAATCAAGAATGGCCGCAGGTGTGGGAACAGGAGCTTATTTATATACTTAGTAAGGCGTAGGGACAATGTAATTATCTGATCTCTATGCTTAATATGTTCCGGGTTAACATTAGGATTCTCTTCCCATACCTTGGGAAGTAGTGGCCATGCTTTGTTAAAGCCCGTCTTGACTTATTCAGGTCTTTCTTGATACTGTTTTTTTTTTGTTGTTGTTTTTTTATTAAAGGAAATTACAGTTTTTCTGGGTTGCTGGGACTAAATTTGGCATTTGATTTGATTGATTTGATTTGAATCCCTTGTTGATCCCACAGTGGGGAAATTTAGTTTCCACATTTAGCCCATCCGTGAAGTGAAACACCACAAACACACTCACTAGTGAACACACACACTAGGGGGCAGTGAGCATACTTACCCTGAGCGGTGGGCAGCCCTATCCACGGCGCCCGGGGAGCAGTTGGGGGTTAGGTGCCTTGCTCAAGGGCACCTCAGTCGTTACTGTCAGTTCAGGGAATCAGATCTACCTCTTCTGAAGATCCTTCTTTCTGTTAAGCACCAGCATCCTACTATAAGCGATTAACGAGTGTAAAAGCTAGTAATCCACCTATGGGGAGTAGGAACAGTAGATAACAGCAGGAATAAATGAGAAACCAGAAAGTTCTCCACAATTGCAGCAAATTAGACCATACCAGCTCATAACGAGAACTTGTGTGACCTTAGTTGCCTGCTGTGTGTGCAATCTCCACTGGCGCTGTGTTGTTTATATCGGCAGGAAGACACCACTGCCAATCATTTTGAACAGGAAGCAGCTCGTCATTTTTGAAGCATTTATGTCCTGCTAAATATTGTTTTTGTATACACTACAATATAACTTTAAACATTTGAAACAATATATTACAACGTTAGTTATTATTTGATTAATGAATTACTCACCTCTCATATTCTATGTACAACATTCTTATAAAAAAAAAAATTATCATTTTATTTTCTTGTTTTTGGCAAACAGTAAACATCCAAAGAGCCTCTGTATTGACCCTCCCCCTTTTCTGGGTTACTTGAGATGGTTCAGTCCTGCCCCCAAATGTGTTGCGTACAGTACTTGCTAACAGTGAATTGTCACCCAGATTTTCACACGTCACCCAGATTTTCACAAAGATATAAAGTAGTCCATGAGAAGTGGAAATGAACTTATCATACCAATAAGCATCCCTGTTTCCCCATCACCCTAACTCCTACCAATGAACCAACCTCATTTCCCCATCCCCATCCCCCTACCAGTGAACCAGCTCGTCTATCCATCCCCATACCACTACCAATGGAAAAGCCCTGTCTCCTTATCGCCCCAACTCTTACCAGTGAACCATCCCTCTCCTTCTATCCTCCCAACTCCTATCAATGAACAAACCCTGTCTACCGATAGGCCCAACTCTTACCAGTGAACCATCCCTCTCCTTCTATCCTCCCAACTCCTATCAATGAACAAGCCCTGTCTACCGATAGGCCCAACTCTTACCAGTGAACCATCCCTCTCCTTCTATCCTCCTAACTCCTACCAATGAACAAGCCCTGTCTACCGATAGCCCCAACTCTTACCAGTAAACCAGCCCTCTCTCCCTATCCTCCTAACTCCTACCAATGAACAAGCCCTGTCTACCGATAGCCCCAACTCTTACCAGTGAACCATCCCTCTCCTTCTATCCTCCTTACTCCTACCAATGAACAAGCCCTGTCTACCGATAGCCCCAACTCATACCAGTGAACCATCCCTCTCCTTCTATCCTCCTAACTCCTACCAATGAACAAGCCCTGTCTATCAATAGCCCTAGCTCTTACCAATGAACCAGCCCTCTCTCCCTATCCTCCTAACTCTTACCAATGAACAAGCCCTGTCTACCGATAGCCCTAACCCTTACCAGTAAACCAGCCCTCTCTCCCTATCCTCTTAACTCCTACCAATGAACAAGCCCTGTCTACCGATAGCCCTAACCCTTACCAGTGAACCATTCCTGTCTCCCTATCATCATAAGTCCTACCAATGAACCAGCCCTCTCACCATTTCACCCTAACTCCTACCAATGAACCAGCCCTGTCTACCCATAGCCTTAATTCCTACCAATGAACAAGTCCTGTCTCTCTATCTACTTCACCCGACCAGTAAACTAGCTCTGTCTCCCATCCCCTTACCAATGAACAAGCCTTGTTTCCCCGTACCCATGCACCTACCAGTGAACCAGTCCAATGTGACGTTTTTTCACACAGCGACACCGCTACCAAATAGAGAAGTATTTGTTTTGTGTTCAAACCAATGACTGTATATACCCTACATGCAGTAGAAGGTTTCAGTTTCTTTATAGAAGTAGCCTTCATGTTCCTGTTTGTCCAGTTTTCTTGTGGTGGAGGTTATTGAAATATTGTAGCTGCTCCCATCGTTATTGAGTTTGTCAGTTTATAGTTTGGTAATTTATCAAACAGTCTCCTGCAAGCACTGTCCACTGAAATGTGCTAAAGGCACTGAACGTTTTGCTTCGAAGAGTGTTCAAAAGCTGTATTGGAAATTAGTTTCTAATGAGTTGCTAATTCTATGTTAGCAACATGCATAGTATGAACAGACAGGCTTTCAGCATGACTACTGTATATGATGTGAAGGATGAAACTGGGAGGATGTGTTAGCAGAAATAAAAATGTGGTTCACATTATTGATATGTTAACTTTAACAGTCTTAATTTCTACTACTGTGTTCCAGCAAGACAAAAGAAACTGTGCTGCTCTAGTGCTTTTTGTAGTGTATTGCAATCTAGTAAAGTTATTGCATGTATCATATAAACCTTATACAGCATTGTAAAACTCACACAATTGCTTAAACCTAACTGCTGCAGTCCTACAAATACAATAGACACATACTGTAGAGCACAACCATTAGACCTGGTCCTCAGTAGCATGTAACTGAAGTATCTTATTTAAGCTAGGGTTTGATAGGTCTAAGTAATTGGTGACAGGAGCTGTGAATGGGACAAAATGGGGCATTATGCCAGTTGGCCGTTCCCGAAAAAATAGGCACAACTGGTTCCAGTGCCTGTGGCTTCTCAAGATAACTGAATTAGTCTTGCTGCATTATTAATAATATTTTTGAATCTATACGTAATAAGGGTGGTGTATGTATGCGCGTGCATGTAGGTGCATTTGTCGGTGTGTGGCCTTTATCACTAAGAGGACAGTGGTGATGTCGATGACGGGCTTTCAAGCCAGAGCGAGTAGCAGGCTTAAGGCCAGGTCTTATTCATTTGCACGGCCAAAAGGTTTCTTTAGAGCTTCCAGCATGGATAAGCAGTGTTATGTAAGGCAGATAAAACGTCAGATGTGGGCCCTGGACCCTGGCTGAAGAAGCGAGATTGCCTGTCTCCTTCGTACTGCCTGCTGCCGAGCAGTGATGGATGAATTCAACCAGCTCTCCCACCATGCACTTTATCTTTAGAGAGGACATCTTAAAGCAGGACACACTGGATGAATAGCTCTTACTGTGGATTGCGTTGACTGTGTTGCAGCCTGCCAGGTTTTCTCAACAATTTTTGATCGCCGTTTAATCTTAATATTCATGATCTACATGCTAGTACCCAGGAATCTCAAAACTTATATATATATATATAATTATAATTATAATTTTGTTTTTATTTTATTTCTGGAAAATGCTGTTTACCAGCATGTATTCCCCTATATGAAGCTACCAGTGTAGTATTTTTCACCAGTTTTTCAAAAAACCCATGTGAGAATTTCTCACAGAAAAATGAGCATGGGTAGAAACACTCACAGCTGGTGACAGATTGCTCTCTAGTGGTGACAAAAGAGGGAATCTATATAATGCTGGCCATGATGTCCTATGCTTGAAGCTCAGATAGCCTCAATTACCTCTGAAGGGGGTCAGTTTCTCTTCTAGCAGGGATAATGGGACCAGTCTGACCCTCTGGATATTGACTCTCATTTTACCCTCCAGAGTATCTCTGTGTGTTCAAAGCAGAGCAGTCATGGGCTGCAGTGCTGCATTCATGTCTTTGAAAAGGCAGTCTTTTAGATGTAAAGGTGTGACCTGACTTTGCTAAATCCTACCGCACTGTGTGAAGTTTAAATATAAAATTATTTAAGGAAGAGTAAAATGGAAATAATGAAAAAACAGGGCTGTCAAAATCTCCATCAGAATCTCCATCAGAACAGTACTGACAGATTTCATCTTTGAGACGTTTCTGTTCATCCTTCCACTATGAGAGGACAAGTCAATGCTCTGGGCATGCAAGGATGCACAGCTGTCAGGAAGTCATTACTGAGAAAAAGGGGAAAAATAATTTAAAAAGCTGCTGGTGTTTTTAGAAACAGGACTAACCACCCCAAGTTTCATATGGCGACATCACTGAATGTGTTTGGGGATTAGTTGGATTGTGAGAAGCTGAAAAGGTTTACCTGACTTCTAAAATGGAACTTTTAAAGCCTCAGGGAAACATTCTTCAAGTTGTTCTTGTAGGTGAACAGTTAACATGTACCAGGTATAATCTTTGAATGATGTTCTAGTGACCAATAAATGATCTTTATATTCTACCAAGTCTCTCTACTCTCAATGTAAACTGGACGTCCTTAATCTTGGGGAGCAGCACTTTAACATTTCCTAACCAATCACAAGGCTGATGTCTTTTGGCCTGCCCACACAAAACAGTTTATAAGACAAAGAAACCAGCAACCGTTACCAAGCTAGGCTGCCTGTCTGTAAATGCCTGTTGCCTGTTATTGCTTTATTTTATCCATACCCCAACATCGGCCCTTCATCCATTCAGTCCTTTGTCCATACCTCAACATCAGTCCTTCATCCATTTATTCCTTTGTCTATATCCCAACATCAGCCCTTCATCCATTCATTCCTTTGTCCATACCCCAACATCAGTCCTTCATCCATTCATTCCTTTGTCCATACCCCAACATCAGTCCTTCATCCATTTATTCATTTGTCCATACCCCAACATCAGTCCTTCATCCATCTATTCCTTTGTCCATACCCCAACATCAGTCCTTCATCCATTTATTCCTTTGTCCATACCCCAACATCAGTCCTTCATCCATTCATTCCTTTGTCCATACACCAACATTGTGCCTTCATCCATGTGCCAACATTGTTCATTCTTGGGACCATTACATTGTCCATACACCAGCATTGTTCCTTTATTTGTTTATTCCTTAATTTATAGTACGACATTGTTTCTTCATCTGTTCATTCATTTATCCATACAGAAACATTGTTCCTTCATTTGTTTATTCCTTTGTCCATCGTCCAACATTGTTCCATTATGTGCTCATTCCTTTATCCATACACCAACATTTTCCTTCTTCCGTTCATTTCTTTTTTTTCCATACACCAACATAATTCCTTTATCCTTTCAAGCTGGATTAAGATGTTCGGTATGAGGAGGTGGAGCAGGTTAGGTCTTTTAGCAAAAAAATCTATAAAATATATAAAAATATTAGAGATATATTCCGTTTTTTTCTGTTATGACCAACTTATCACTAATAATGAAGGGTGGTTTAACTTTTGCACAGTACTGTAGGAGTGGCGGTTTCATTGATTACACTGGCATAGTCCTTTTTACTGAATACAGCATGCACGGTTCTGAGAAGTAGGTGTTGTCAGTGCTCTGTTGGGGGGTATTTTCTTTGACAGTGTTTGCATATAAATTTGTTTTCTCGCTGCCGGTGTAAGAACATCTTCAGTGCTGTTCTGTAGTTCTATTTACATCTGTAAACAGCCCTGGTTTAGTCAGTCAAGTGTGAGATTTGTTTACCTTTAATCTGCTTAAATTTAGAGATGACTTAAAAACATCGCATGCCTCTGAGAGTGAATGACACTAAGATGTGTATGACATTTGATCATCTTGTGGTACTTAAGGCAATCTGCTCTCTTTAGTAAACCCTGCCTGACACATTTTGTGCTGTGAATAACCTCATTTCACCTACCGCACACCATGTAAAGTGGAATGGGGAGGTGAAACAGTTTGGAGATGGAGGAGTTCATAGTGAATGCTGAATTATTTGCACAGCTGTGTGGTATTCTGGGCTGATGTGTGCCCAGCAATATGCTGCTCTGCTGCCCTCTAGTGAATACGAGGCACAAGTGCATCTGCGTTTTTTCAGCATCTGATAACATCTGACTTTTTTAGGGGAACACTGTGGGCATGCTTTCGTTCTCCTTCGCCTGCCACTTTTTTATTCAATTGTCTTTATTTATTCCTTACCTCTGTACAGTCACTCACATTCCATTGTGGTTTAAACATGATAACCATGGACAAGTTGCTCTTGAGTAAAGGCCTTATTAACATATAATTACAAACTGATAAAAAACATGCATGCTACCTGGAAAAGTAATAACACAGGTAACATACGTTAATAGTATATATGTGAGCTACTCTTAAGTACAATAGAGCAGCTTGCCTGAATGAGATGGGTGCCAACATTCTGGTTTTCCAGTCAAACAACACAGAGAACCACCGGATGTAACAGTGTTATATGCAGTCTATGTAGATTATAGTTGAAGATAACCAATTTAGTAATGAGTATTAGAGATAACTAATTTAGAAAAAAGTGTCAGAGGAAATGGTATTGGGAAGGGAGATATAATAATTGGGAATAATGATAAATTTAGACTGATATGGGCAATATTCACTGAGCTACACCTACAGAAATAGTGGCTCTCAGTATGGCATTGGGCCGCCATGTTAGCTAACGAAACATGCCAGGCGTTTTTGGAATTGTAGAGCTCCCTAATGGTGTCTTGTGATAATCCATCTCATGCATCTTGAATATTCCCACACAGTTCCTGCATATTTTGCAGTTAGGATAGAGTAAGAGACCAGGCCTCCAAACACTGATTCGTTGGTCATCTCCATCAGGACAAACACAGGGCTTGCTGAAGAGGACCTGCTGCCGTTCTGAGACACTTCATGACAGTCTGGCACGGCACCGCTGCAGTCTTTGGTGACGTTGATGTGGTGTTTAGGGCAGTCGCCGTAATGGTTTGTGTGTGTGCAGTCCTGCGTTGTGCAGCCATCTGCCAATAGTTCTAGCGCTAACAGGATGACTCATGGAGGGCATCACTGCTCGTTGAATGTCGTAGCTGTTTGGTCACTGCATGCATGCAGGACTATTCGTCTGTTGTCTCTCTTTATGGTCTCCCCGATCCTTGCATGTCGCTGGTGCGTGTCTTTTTCTATCCACTGCTGCCAACAGTGTGCAATTGTATTATCCCAGAGCCCTATTATGCAACCCCTCTCCAACTCTTCCAACCATTTGAATTGCTTTTGAATTCTTCTCTGAGGCATACTTTGCTGGCGAGGATGCTACCAACACAACAGCACGAGTCAGAATAGAAGGAACGCCCAACAGGACAATCTTTATAGTCAGTCAGTTTTATCGGCGCCAAGGCCCTTGCTTAAGTCACATGCGTGGCCGAAACTTCAATCATTCGCATGTCTCATGATGTTAAACGCACCCACCAGTGATGATTGAGTGAATGAGTTGAATCAGGTGTACTGGACCAAGAAATACCCTAACTGTGTGGAAGTTCAGCCCTCTCGGACTAGAGTTCCCCACACCATATAGTCATATAGTAATTATATAATTATCAATTACTATGATCACTGTCCAGGAAAATCTGTCTTCTCCATTTATTGCAGTATGTAGTTTTCTACTGGGTTTAAACTCAGCAGCTGCCCTTTACATTTAATGAAGCATTCAGGAGGAAGAGACCAGTAGAAAAAATTCAAGACGGCCTTGCATAAAATCCCTTCACATAACAAAAAGTAAAGTAAAGAAAGTTTTTGCCTTCTCCTGTAAAGTTACCAGTTTGGAGATACTTAGTTTCCGTTTGACAAGGACAGCATGCAAGCTGTAGTATAGAGCTCTGTAATGCTCACGTCTAATACTTCAAATAATAATTATAATAATTCTGCAGATGATTATTGCTTGTGTACATTTATATTACCATCCAAGCCTAGTGTTCACTCGGTGTTCACTGTGGACATTATCAATTCTGAAAGGAAAAGTAAGTTTATAGGAGAGACAGAACCTTCTTGACTGCAAGGCAGTTTTGCACGTCTCTTTGTTTTTTTAACACTGTGTAAAGACCAGCTTAGACACCTTGGTAATTGGTAGGGTATGTTACTTGTTAGTTAAGTAAAAGACTGAAAAGGGAAATTTACAACAGCCGAGTTCTTGTAGTTTTGCTTGATTTGGAAGTTTTCTTTTGCAAGTGTGATGCATGTTAAAAGTAGCGTTTAATTTCAGAAGTAAAAGTTCTGTTACATACAGTAACGCTTGCAGAGAACAGGGATGAGGAGGAAATGGAGCTGAGGGAAAAACTGCTCACTGCACTGGGTATTTAAGAAGTCTTTTTCCTGCCAGATTAAAACCACTTCTGATACATCATCATTACGCAAGGCTGATGAATTCATGTCCAGGTGCATGCAGTGCAATCCATCACCATCCAGAATGCATAAGTGAATGTATTAGATGCCAAAAAGTCATTGAACTGCGTTATGTGCTAAATTGGCTCTAAGCAGAGATGAAGTGGAAGTAAGATCAGCTTGCTGGGTTGATAATGTTCTCCATCGACGTCACTCTCGCCTCTCTTATTAGGCTGAGGGACTCTGAACATAAAAGCTTCTCACAAATGGCTGTAAATCAAGAAGAATTCCAAGAAACCGGAGCGTGCATGCACGCGCACAGACACGCACACACACACACACACACACACACACACACACACACAGAAAGGATCCCATCCCCTTAATAAAGTGCCTAATTGTTTTTACTGCTCTCTCTCTCTCTTCACCCTTTTAACTCTTTCTTTCTTTTTATATTCTCTCTCCCTTATTCTCTTTTTTTTTCCTTCCCCATCTTTTCTCTATCTTTAACTCTAGATCTTTTTTTATTTTTACTTCTCCTCTCTCACATTTTCCTTCTCTTTTTCTCATCTTCTCTTTTGCTTTCTCTCTTCCCTCTCTCCTTGTCTTTCTTTTCTTCTCAATTCCTGTTCCCTCTTGCTGTTGCTCTTCATTCTCATCCCTTTACTTGTCCTTATCTTTACTTTTTACTCTTTCTCTGTGACTCTCAATCGTCTAAATTCTTTTACTTTCCCGTTACTTGGTTTCTGTCCCAACGCTCTCTCTTCCTCATCTTTTCTCTCTCCCTCTCTCTCTCTCTCTCTCTTCCCCATCCTTTCTCTCTGTTTCTCTCTCTCTCTTCCCCATCCTCTCTCTCTTCCCCATCCTCTCTCTCTCTCTCTCTCTCTCTCTCTCTCTCTCTCTCTCTCTCTCTCTCTCTCATTCACTTCTCTGTCTCTCTCTCTTTTTCCAGCACACCCCCTCCTTTCAACCACTTGCACATTTTCTTCTTCTGCCTTTTCTTCCCCTCCACTCTGAACTAGTAGTGCACTCAGAAGGAGGTATTCATATTGCTCAGTGGTGTGCCGGTGTTGGTCACTGTGTGTCCTCTGGTCCCTCAGCGATGAGTCTGCCTGTGAGCTCGGAGCTCTGTTCTCTGGAGAGAGTGGCCCGCTACCGCAGCGCCTGCATCAACGGCTCTCCATACGCCATTAACAAGCCCATTGACATCAAAGGGAGAAGGCGATGGTAAAGTTGACTACTGTGATGTAGAAGTGCTTCAGTGCTAAATTCCAGCCTGCTGATTTTGCCCGGCTGATAAGTGACTTGATTTGGAAATGTTTGTGCCTGACAGTGTGTGTGTTCAGTTCAGTATGGTCATGGCAGGTGTGAATTTTGCATTAGATGTGTGCGTTGCTTTATTGTGTTTACTGAGCTTTGCTTGGTTCAGGTGTTTTCCCCGCAGGTGGCAACACCTGAGCTTTAATGGACTGCTTTGCCTGCTAATACGCTGACAGTTTTGTAGCTGTGCTACAAATAGCTAATTAGTGTATACTGAATACAGCAGAAATGAAAAGCAATACCAAGTTCCCTGCTTTGCAGCACAGTCATCAATAACAGGCTACAAATCACTGCTGAAATAAAATGGTTGTGAGGCTATTGATTTGTAGAAACCCTTTTAACTCCTGCCCCTTTCTCAGCTCTGCCTTATCTCTGTCTCCACTGTCTGCGAGGGGCTGAATGGCATCTCGTCAGTGGCAATAATGACTTTTGCTCTGCTAATATTGGACCTTGTCAGGAGTTATAAATGTCTACCAGGGTGCTGGGTCATCACTTTGGTGCTAGTGTTCTCATAATAGCACTGTCTCAAAAGCAGACCGTATCTGCTCCAGTTCTGTTGTTTGCACGGGAAAAGCAGGCATGGGTCAATATCGGCAGTATGCTGAAAGACAGTGTGTATGTGTGTGTGTGTGTGTGTGTGGCAGGTGTGTATTGCAGGTAGAGGGGCTGAATGCTGGGCAACAGCGCTGCTATCAGATATGTGCCCAGTGCTGCTGTCATTGACACACAGACATAGAATTCAAAAGGCCAGTAACACGCTTTCTCTGTGGAGTTGCTAGCAAAAGAACAGTCGTGCTGTTTTCAGCAGATTTATTTGAAGCACAAATAAAGGAGCTGTGTTTTTTGTTGGGGTGTTGGCCGATGATGACAGCTTCAAGTAATTATAGAATCAATTGCACAGCAGATCACTCGCTGATCTTTTTTGTAGATATAAAAACATGAGCCGTGTTGCAGTGCCGGATAAACTTGTACCAGTATCATGTCAGTTCCACTGCCGTGTTAAGAATAGCCCACTACCCAAATAGAGTGTCTGGTTAACAGTGGTCAGAAACTGATCAGCATTGAACGGGGCACAGGGCGGCTGACAGATTGCACATTACAACAGATGGGCTACAGTCTGTAATTGTAAATTTCAGTTAGAGGTGAGGCAATACCACTATTTTCATGTCCGATACCGATACTGATACTGGAACCTTGAATATCTACTGATACTGATACCAATTCGATACAGCCGTTTTAACCCTCTCTTAAACAACTAAGCTGGTAAAGATGCATGTGTCAGAATGCACTTTGCTTAAGCAGCCATCTAAATTATATCATGATCAAACTGTGAAACAAACATTCTCCTTTCCTAAAGGAAGAAATACATGGAATAACACACTGCTGTTTCTTTTTATTTAGCCCCTGTGAGTCAGGACATTTTATTGTGAATAGCTTTGACTTGGTCTTTATATACTGCGATAGAAAAATCATCCTCAGCCCTTATAAAACTTTTGTTAATGATTCTTCATATCAGAATCATTAGATAATAGAAATGCAACCTCAGCTCCATCCCTTTTTTTGTACTTTGAAACACATGTAACTATGATCTTTGTGGCAAGTTTATACTATTCTTTGTGTCCGCTTATACACGGTCTGTCCACATCAAACAGAAACTAGCATAGCTTTTTTAAGTCAGCATGGAAGAAGACAGCCGAGTTTTAACAGGACTGTGTTTTTATGCTGGTGACGCCTGGAACCAGCCACATGTTTGAGAAGGTTCAACTTTTTCACACACAGAACTTGCAGCAACAGTTTCTGGTGGGTCAGCACGATTCACACACATACATAAAAGTAACTTAAGTGCAAATTTGAGCAAATATTTAGTAAACACCAGATCATATTCAATTCCCTTTTTTTCTCCTTCTGATATCCATGTGATTTGTCCAGTGATTTTGGCCCCTATCAAACCAACACTGGTATTGAGTAACATTTTGGCACACCCGAATTATAATAGTGTGCAAAAGTCTAGAAAGGTACAAGATAAATAATGTGTAATTATGAGCCTCTTTGACTGGAATATAAACTTAAAGGTGGTCCCTTTGGCACTGTGCTGTATATAGTGGATTTCTGTTCTAGGTAGAACTCATGAAGCAACCACTGAGTGGGTGCTTCTAATAAACTGGATGTTGAGTGTATATCCAGTGTAGCTTCTGTTGGTTCTGTAATCAATATTAGGTTGCAGGGAGCTGTTAGTCTGTGAGTGGGCTGATTGTGTACTGCACTGTTACACAGATATGGGCTGATGGTATATGCAGGATGGAGATAAGCTATATGTTACTAATGCACACCATCTGTTCTTTGAGATGTAGTTAAAATCCGAGATGACTAGGTGTTAGTTTACAAATTCACTTGGGGTTTAAATGATTAGACTACATCATCTGTAGTCTGGATGATTAACAGTGAGGCTCAGTGAATGATGTGTTCCTGCTTCATTACCGAAGGTGTTATTTTTAACCTTTATTTGATGATGATAAGGCTGACAGGCAGCCTTGCTCTTCATAAAGGCCACTTTGGTCGAGGGGATGGGCCCAGGGAGTCGAGGCTATTATTCTGCGACACCCCTGGAACAACCTGCTATCTCTTCACACTGGGCAGATTGCAGAATGGCTGTCATTGATTCAGGAGTGTGATTTTCAGCTCCATTAGTATTCACTGTAGATCTGCTTTACTGATCCCTGCTGTGCATTATACCATATGGTAATGGACACGTAAATGTCCAGACATAGAAAAGTGCCCAGCCACTGAAAGCTTATGTTGATCATGCTGTGTCCAGGGGCATAAGTTGGTGGCAGATTTTTTTTTATTATTTCAAATGGCAATATAAATGCAATAAGATATTTTGCTGGCTGATCTGTAATTTTGCTCTATGAAGTGCTTAAGGAGATGTACTTTCTGCAGTCACCTAGAATGCAGTTCCCCACTTAACCCAAACATTGGTCATATATCAGTCGCACATTATTCTGCACATGGTCTCATTTTACTGGTCTACACTGCATGTTCTCATGAATGCTTTGTGAAAATCATGCTTTAGCCTCACTGAATGTTCGCCAGTGTTATAGCATAATGTATATGATACGCATCATTTGAATGGGATTTTGCATGAGGAGGTGGGGAAATGTAACTATTGCTGGTGTTTCTCTGTTATTTTAGTCCTGGGCCAGTCCACTGTACCAGTGTTTTTTAGCTTCTGTATAGAACCTACCATACCAGTATTTTTAAGAATTGCATGCCCTAGTGTCAGTATAGAATATGGCATTTTTTACCTTCAAGATTAGAAACGTTCAAAATCAATATTATTCCCATACAAATTGCCACGTCAGTAAAAATTCCATCATACACTCATCATTAAAAGAATAGTTGCACAAATAGGTGCACCCAGAAGGAATCAATTAACCGGAATAAAACATGCTGAGTAGAAATGATTCAAGTTTCACGCTGGGCCATGCATGTGACGTGAGCTTGGACTTTATCGCTGTACCTTACTGACCCATCAGCCACAGTTGATCACAACTGCAGCCACATTCTTGCACCCAAAAATGCAATTGTGTTGTGAAAGACTGTCATGGAGTGACTCAGAATGGCAGGAGGTCGTCTTCAGTGACGAGTCCCGCTTTTGTCTTGTTGGAGATTACCAACAAATCCATGGGTGGAGGCACTGTGGTCAGCTCCAAGAGGAGTGGATTGTTGTCATGCATCACATGTCCAGAAGGCCTGGTGCCATTCCACCTCCACCCCTACCACAAACTCTGCAGAAACAGTGTAAACTGTGTATTGGCCTTTTGAAGAGCATTGCAACTATTCTTTTCATGATGAGTGTATATTGGGGAAATGTCTGTTTCTTCAGTATAGAGACACTTGAAGAAGCATTAACGTGTGGTCACTGTGCCCCAGATCAACCCAGCATATATTGTTGTTACTCAAGTGTTTGACTAAACTTTAAAATACATAAAATTTCAAAAACAAACTTTGTATTAACAGTCAGCTAAAAAGCTAATGGCAGTGCTATTGCCACTAAGACAGCTTGGTAGATGGTTGGCATAAACTAAATTATGATTGCATTGAATGTTTTCTGCTTGTGAGAATGTAATGTATATTTAACTAAGACATTGTGTAAAAACGTAATCTCTGTAATCCTTTGTAAGTGTCTTATTCCATGCAAATCAATCTCAAATATTGCAGACCCCTTTACCTTTACCCCATTCCAGTTGTATCATTATTAGTAACCTAATAAGTAGAAATTAGAAATGCAGCAGCATTCTGTTCACATTTGCTAACACACTATAAGGAGCAGTGCAGTACCTGTTATCAGACGGACCGAAAAAGCTTGTTGTGCTAAAAGGCTCAATTACAATCTGTAATGGACTTACTGGGTGTGGGAAGCTTACCGCAAACACCACAGATATCCCCCCAGGTGACCCTATTCAGTTCACAAGAGCTTTACCTTCATGAACTGAACTAAACTCAGCTCAGCTAGACTTTACCCCACAAAGGTGAATGGGGAAAGTGGTCTGTAATGTTATACACAAACAGTAAACAAATACATGCAAATAAGCATAATACACAACTACAAACCGTAATGAATATTATATATATTGTGATATAATTAACCAAATGGCCACTAACTATGCGATAAACAATTCTTAGGCCGTATTAGTAGAAACGTTGCTCATTACCAATAACAAAAAACAGGTTGAGGAATGTTTTTGAATTGTACACAGGCGGTGACAACAGGCAATTTGTTCTGCTAGATATGAATATTAAAGCTTGCGTTTTTACCAGGGGAAATTCCTTGTACGTGCAACATACGTAGCTAATAAAGTGATTCTGATTTTTACTCCTTATGATGATTTTACATTTATGAGGATTTTTATGATGATTATATTTTCAGTGAAGAGTAACACAGTCAACACTAAAACAAATCTCTCTCTAGAAAATCATCCCTTAAAAGAAGAATTCAGTGCTAAAATCTGTTTGGCCCCGCAGGTAATATCCATGCCAGTTTTAGGATCCTCCCTAGCACAGTGCTCATCCTGTAAGTGGGGAAGAGCTCCGGTGTTTTGGTATAATTCTGTAAGGTGTTGTTTTTCCTGTGGGTTGAAATGTGTCTTTGTCCATGACAAGGGAAAGCCCGTCCTGTGCACAGCTGCACTGTAGAATACGCTGGCAGCCAGTCAACAAGGCCAGACTGGGATTTGATGGGATTATAGAGTGAGGTCGGGGGACAGTGACGTGGACGTTCTAAGAGGAACCTGGAGCTCTGTATTATGCCATTAGCCTCAGCAGAGTCTAGTGTGGTGCAGGTCCAGCAGGAGTTCTCTCTCTCCTAAAGTGGTTAACGTGAGATGGCAGCTAGCTCTCAACATGAGCTCTCCTAAAGGAAAGAAGAGGAAACGCTATTTCAAGTCCCGCAGGTACTTATAGCTGTTTAGGAGCCGACTCGTCTGATTTCGCAGTGATTGAGTTTCATTACTTTGAGAAAAATTTAATTCTACCGAATACTCTGACCTGGGTATCTGGGCTGTGAGAATATGCCTGCTTTGTCTAATATTACTTTAATAACATTAAAATAAAAGGTCTTAGATTTGACCTTAATTTTTGCATTTGACATTATGGAATACCACAAGGTTGATTGCAACATGCAGTTCAGATGCAAGCTTTAATATAACTGCTGAGCTCAACAGAGACACATCACTGTGGTTGTCAACTTTGTTACCTCACACTTGGTTTCCTGAACTGTTTGTGGAAGATAAACAAGAAAACAACATTTTAATATTTAAAAATCTGCTGATGTTTATATTTAAATTGTAACCAGTTACAAACATCAGTGTACACCATTCAGCCTTAGCACATAAAAGCACCTCCTTGTATTTACCCTCACTGTGCATTTTATCAGCTCCACTTGCCAAATAGATGCACCCTGTTTCTCGACATATTTTGTTGGCCCTCTTTTACCCTGTTCTTCAATGTCAGGGTCCACAGGGTGTCCTGTGGGGGTCCTGACCATTGATGAACAGGGTGAAAAGAGGCTAACAATGTATGCAGAGAAACAGATGGCTTACATTCTGTTATTGTAGGTTATCATAATGCTTCTTTATGGTCAGTGGAGGTGATAAAATACACAGTGTAGATACATGGATGTACTTTCACACCTTCTTTCATGCATGTTTCTTGTGGTGGTCTATTTGAGAAGATTGTTTTACCTTTGAGACACCAGGGGGCAATGTTGAACGGCACTTGTTTTATTATTGCTTTCTAAACGCTTAACTGAATGGAACTGCACTGTTTCTCTGGAGTCCAAATGACATTTTACTGAAGACATTAACACTGTACGCTTGTTTTATTAGAACAGTATAGATAAATAAAAGCAGACAGACACTATTTTCTTGCATGTGTTTAAGGATGAGATGTAGGTGTGGTGGTCTTATAGTACAAAAAACAACGTGGTCTGCGTTTAGGATCATACTGATTGTTTGAGATAAGACACCTAATTAAGATTTAATAGTCTTTTAATAAAGTTGTCATGCTAGTGAAGCTTGAAAACTTGTGGCACACAGAGCCTGTTCATCACACCCTCCATGGTGGTTAAAAATGCTGAATAGGTGTGGAACACAGGAAATCCGCTGTAAACACCACCATCATGACGCTGGTCAGTTACATACGAGCGTTTCCCTAATGGGCCTACGTCAGTGTGAAAGACTCTTACTGATACCTGTAGGGATTAGAGAGAGGTCAGTGGAGGAGATGAAGAAAAACGCTGCAAGGGAGGAACACACGTTAAAGAGGAATTCCACCCATTTAAATTAAAGTTATTATAATTCAGTTACATAATTATTTTTTCTGGCTTGATGTAAAATGGTGTAGATTTTAGAATGGTGTATCTAATGGTGTAGATTGTAGATATCTGTACAGTGGTGGTCATAAGAACCAGGTGTCTACAGCACTAATTCTATAGAACCCATTATATTTACTATTCTAAATCTCCAGTGGATGGATAGATAGATAGATAGATAGATAGATAGATAGATAGATAGATAGATAGATAGATAGATAGATAGATAGATAGATCATTATTGTGATTACAACATTATCTGTACTAAGCAATTTAGCTGTTAGCCGAACATTAAGCTGCTTCTACTACCTGCACTGTGCACTTTATATATCTATACTGTTTACAACCATACTTACTGATACTGCTCTTACACTGTGCACATGTCCTACTCTACTGTTTACACGCATTGCGTTTGTCTATTTGTCTTTGAACTACACTATTTATACACTATAAGGAGCCTGACTGTGTTTCATTATGCTGTACAACCCTGTATTGGTATAATGACAATAAAGTTGAATTGAATTGAATTAAATTATGTCAATTCAATATAAAATATAATATGCACCATATTGTATATGGTCAGTACTTGTAGAGCATTGAACAAGTGCACAATTAAGACAGCTAAATTTCTCCCATTGAACTGGATTCAGCAGTAAGCTATACACTGTACAGTATGCTCAATACTGAATACAGATCATTAGGTTTTCCATCCACTGGACAAAACGGCACAATGTCGCTATAAGAGTTAAGACAAGCAGGAAAGGCTAGAAAATGAGCCGAAATGAGAAGAAAGATAATGGAAAAGTGTTTCTGAATAAACCATGATGTATTAAGCTGTACGTCACATGATTCAATTCAACCTGATCCTATTGCTTGGCATACAGCATATACTCAACTTTGAAGTGCTGATTAATGCCAAACATTTCTTCCACCATCAGGTGGTCTGATCATGGTGCATAGCTTTTAAAGCTTTTTAACCTTTTTGTTGCATGGCTTGTTTAAAATAAAGCTGTGTACAATGTGTATGCAGAATTGTCTGGTTTGTTTCAGATGCGAGGTTGATTTATGTAGCGCTGCTTTGTTTTATGTAGTTCTGTGTTCCAGCTGATCAGATGTCTGAAAAAAAATCAGAAGTATTACAGTATTGTATTTTAGTCATCTCTGCCCCTTTTTTATAAAAGGTTTATACCGTACATACGTTTCTGTAGAGCTGCTCTGAGACATTATTTCTAAAATGGCGATATAAATAAATTTGAATGGATAGATAATGTGGCTTTACATGAACTTCAGAAAGAGAGAGCTGAAACAGAGAGAGAGCCAGGGATTGAGAAATGGTTGAAGGGGGCGCAGATTGGGCAGGTTCTCCTCCAGTGTAGTAACAGTGGGCGGGGTAAAAACACTCTCTACTTGTGAGAGTGTGGAAGTTCAGGGAGAGCAGAGGAGTGTGTGTGAGCAGAGCGGAGACCAGCCTCTGTCTGCCCACCCGAGGGAGTGCAGGGTGGGAGCACGTGAGGACTGAACACACACAAAGTGAGCAGTAGCACCGGCACAGACATAGCTTAGAGCCTGGCCGTCACCATGAGCATTGTGATGAAGCCTCGCTCGCGCTCCACCAGCTCTCTGAAGAACGCTGAAGGGTAAAGCTTTTCGTTTAACAGCAAGAGTGTTTGTTGTTGTCTTCTTCTCACTGCTTCACTGACTTCCTTTTCACACCGCTGTGTCAGCATGCAGTCTCCTTGCCCTTTCTTATCTTCCCTCTCCCTCCACCAGCTGTTTAGATTGTTTTTGGTTCCATGTCTTTAACATCTGCTGGTTTCTTCCAGCTTTCCAACTTTTTTAAAACATCCACCACGCCTTCCTTTGCTGAGGTCTACCCCTGCCTCACTGTAGGACTCTCTCTCTGTCTCTCTCTCTTACTCTGTTTTTCCTTTTTACTTGCCTGTCTATTGTCCAGTTAACGTGTTAATATTTAATAGGTTTAAAAGCAATCTGTGGCTTTTACTGTCAATTAACTGTCCCGTTAATTAGCTGTGTGCTATGAACTAATGGTTAATGTTTAACAGCTGCTGACGCCTTAAAAGTGAACTATGTAAATGTTGGTGTTTTGAGGTTCAGTTAATTGTGTGACAGATGTTTCTGTATTAGCACAGGGGGCCTGAATAGGTGCTGTTTACATGCTGCAGGGCAGAAAGCTTGGCCTCTTTTCTCCTGTCCCATCTTGTTCCTCATATTCTTGTGCTTATTATAGTCTCAGAGGTAGCACATGCTGCCATAAGGGAGCTAATCTCTGTGCTTAGTGTTGTATTCAGTGGAGTTGTGTTGTGCTTAGAGAGGAATTTCACCAGTTTATCACCAAGAGTTTACGACTAATTCAGTTACTGAGATGTAACTGCATAGACCTAAGCGATTTGATAGGAAATAGTTAACTGTAGAGACACAGAGGGTAGTGTTGATAAGAACTAGGGGTATCATTTTTCATTTGCAGATTGTTCAATGAAGCTGCACATGTCTTCCGTATTTCTACAGGTTCAAACCTTGATAAATCAAAACCTTGATAATTACGTCTTGGGTTACTATTTTACCTTACGACGCCATGCGTGTACTTTTCCTCCATTAACTCTCTTTTAAAATTTCAGTTCTGGGCACAATTTTATCTTAAAACTAGTATTGTATAATACTGTTGTTGTTTCATGTTTCATGTTATAACATGCTTTGTTATAACAAGGTATTACTTTACTGTAAGGTTTTAGTTATGTAGTGTCCTGTCTTGTCCGCATAGTGTAGTAACTGGTTTCCAGGTGTGATAATGTGTCTGAACATGGAAATCAATAGATTTAAAGGAGGAATTCCTAGTTTAATATGTTCCTTAATTCACCAAAATTATCAACAGTACGTGAGGAAATACCAGTTTGGATGGTGTGTCAAAGATGTCGGTGTATCGTTGTGGAAAGATATCTTTAGGAGTTAGCATGATGACCAGCTAGCCTCAGCCTGTCCTGTCTCGTAATACCAGTTAAGAATTGATCGAGAGTCAGAGTGTAGCTTCGAGTTGAATCAGGAGGAGGAGAGACTGTGCATTTTCTGGTGATATGTTGGCTCCTATTGTTTATCCAACCGGCTGAGTAATCTTTCTTATTCTTCCTTTAATGATGTGCTGCAGCCACACCAGCTCTTTGCAGACAAGCTTGGACATACCTTTTATAGAGGCATTAAATGCTTTAGATGTCTGGTTCCTATCACCAGTTCTGACAGTTTTGGCAAATGTCTCTAAAAAGAAGCATCTCGCATCAAACCCCTCTGAAGGACTTAGTTTCCTTCTCAGCTATTTAATCGTGCAGAGGTTTTGAAATAACACATAGTTATAGGCTGCTTTACTGTTGGGTCAGTGCATGCTAAGTTACTAGGTTTGGGCTATAGTCATTTTGTGTGTTTGTATGCATGTGTAGGGTGGATGGGTGTGTATTCATGTGTGTTTACATTCGTTTGTGAGCTAAAGGGCAATGGGTGTGGTAGAGAGAGCCCCCCAACCCCCTTCTTCCAACTTCTGGAATGCTGCATGTCGTCCCTATCAATAAGGCCTTTCAGCTAAGTAAACATGACTTTGGGGGACTGGATTTGTGCCTGTGTGTATGTTCTACAATAGTGTGAAGAGGTCATGAGGTTATGAGAATAGGGTGGCGTTACTGGTTATGCTGATTGACGCACTGGTCAAGCACAGGGCAGTGATGAGTGTATGGGCTTTGCCTGTGGTCTCTGTGGTCAGCTTTGCATTACCACTTTAGCAGTTGTTTCTCTTTACAGTACTGCTTTAGCAATGCACAAATGCCTGAGAAGCATGTATTTTTAAATTTGGCTTTTCAAATGTCCAAAATCAAAGAAGTACATTGAGGCAGCTTTGACTACTCCCCGCAATGACTGCACATGTCGGAGCACTGGTGCCAGTGTTTAACTGCATGTGAGCATGTGTGAACCATGAGGTGCTGTTATCTCCTAAAAGTAGAGGGTCTTATCTAAATGAATAACCAGTCAGTCAGCCCTCCTAAAATGTGTTGGAGCCTCTTAATACAGGTCTGATATCTTGAAAGTAGAATGTTGAAACCAATTCATGGCCATTCAGTTTTTATTTTTATTATGTAAAATATAATTATGTTAGTACTTTATATACTCTGCAAAAGAATTTATGTATGTATATGTGAATATGTAACTTATGGATGCCTGCTGTATGTATTTATTACACGTCTTTTCACTTATTCACTTTTTGATCATTTATAATAGACATCATGATTCATCATGAAGCATGGTGTATATGTTAAAACAGTACATTTTCTCTACAGTCTATTTTGCAATGAGAATTTGGCTCAGTAACTTTTATTCTTTGCAATTCCATTCAGTCAAAAACACAAAGCTGGTGCATGCAAACTGTACTGCATGTTTTGCCTACTTAATGTTGATTGTGCAGTGGTTATGTGTGTTATGGTTTGCATGTTTATTGACAGGGCAGTTTGTCAGACTGTTTAAACTTTAAAACAAGCAGTCAAACATTTTGACATTTCAATAAATCTGTCTGACTGCGGCTTGGGAAAATTGTTTAGACAAGCTAGCACCTTATGCTGCACGTCAAAGAAAGGCCAGTAATGCTGAAATTCAGCTTGATTCTGAAGTTTAGGTGGCTCACGGAAACCTCTGTCTGTAAGTTAATATAGGGATAAAGAGAGAACCTCAAGGACATCACTGTTGCCACTACAGTGTCTCTGTTTCTTTTCTGTCTCCAGGCCTCAGGGTCCAAAACAAGGACCTGAAACAAAGCTCCTAGAAGCAAACGGGGTCATAATGTACAAACATTCCCTATTGAAGTCCTAACTCAGCGAGTGAAAACCTAAACACTGAGGTGAATGAATAAGAGCTGTTGGCTAAAGTCATACGTCCTATCCATAACCAAAAGTCATGGGATAGCTGTATGTAAATTGATTATGAAGGGAACGCTCACACCTGTATCAAGCTGATTTCTTGGGAGGGGCTTGATCGGCCTCATATTGGACAAATGTGCAGGCCACACCCTTCATCTGAACTCTCCAGAATTTTCCTCTTGCTACTCAAACTATTTCTGTACAGCTTGGACCCGATGACATGGTGCGTTGTCTTGGAATATCCAATCATTGTGGAAGTTCATGGCGTCCATAAAGTGCTGTAAATGGCCAGCAAGCAGTGAAACATAACAGGCACTGGTCATTGATGTGCTTAGGTAGATATCAGAGGACCAGCACCAATGCCACCGTTACTGGATCATCTACAATGCCGTGAGAACGCCAGTCACTCCCAGCATATTTGAGGCCATTCCTATTGATTTAGAACCAACCGACCCCACACCAGTATGGAACCACCACCTGCCTTGTTGACAGCTGGGGTCCATCGCTCCATGGGGTCTGCGGAACACATAAGTAATACAATCAACCCAAAACAATTGGTACCATGCCACATGTTGCCAGTCCTCTAGGGTCCAGTTAGCAACCTCACAAGCCCAAGTAAAGCGTTGTGTCTGTGTCTTATTGAAGCTAAAGAGCACTGCACTGACCTGTGGAATATGTATGTGCTGCCTCCTGCATCAAATGTGGAGGTACCATTTGTGCCAGAGTCACCGCTGGTCACAGTGCCACTGCACTGTCCACTGTGGGTGGTAATGCTTTCTATGATGTGTTCCCGGTGTTCATGTGACACAGGGGCACTTTTGGAATGCTTTTGTATATTGAAGGAGGTTTTGGTTGTGGAGCCAGCTGCATAACAACAGGGAAAGCACAAAAACACAGTTCCTGTGATACTAAGGACAGGGATTGAGATGAACAACAACCAATATAAATCTTCTTTGAACTTAAACAGGGCAGTTTATTTGTAGAATATCTGCGTTACCGATTTTACACAATACGTGTGTGCTGTTTGGAGTAGTTGTGAGGTTGGATTGTGAGTTTTCCTCTCAGGATGTATCTTGTCATCTGGTCCGACCACACCCTATGGAAGACATTTGATTACTGGAAGCTATGCCAAAACTAAAGACGTAATCTGACATCATCTTGTTCACTACGTCTCGCAGTGCTACATTTATTGGATTGTCTTCTTTTAATTCAGGTAAAAATATTTTGATTGAAATTTCTTTGTAGGGTGGGCACAGATAAAGTGAAAAGCCTTAAACGGTGGTGTTAGCTGTTACAGTTTGCCTAGATCCAATGGCAAAAATGTGACCAGAGGTTGATTTAATGTTAAAGAAGCTGGTTTAATGTTGAGGTGTCTTTGGTGTTGTGCCAGATTCAACACACCAAACATGAAACACTTAAAATCCTTACAGTGGGTTTGGCTGGTTCACACATTTCCCTGACCATGTTCTAACAAGCCCTGCCTCCTGTGCTAGAGCTGGCAGTTAGTGTGAGCATTTGGTTAAAAGATTTAGGCCTTTCTCGTACTGCTCATGAGTTTGAACCATGAAACAATCACAGAGCAGGAAGGAGGGCTTGCCAAAATATGGATGGGAGATAAAACAAAAAGCCTTTTTGCTATTTGTGTTTCGGGCTTTGAAACTCATTTCCTCCCTGACAGGGAATAGAGCAAAAGTTTGGTTTGCTTCATTCCAGAGCAAAGGGCTTCTTTTCAGCTTTTAAAGGTCAGTTGAGTGGGGTGGGTGTCTAACCCAGCAACCTGAACTGGTTTGTTTTCCCCTCGTTAAACACTCTAAAGCAGGGGTGTCCAATCTTATCCACAAAGGGACGGTGTGGCTGATGGTTGTCACCTGATTATGCCTGATTAATCAATTGCCCAGCCTTCAACTAACTGATCAGTTGACCTCCTGCTTTGTTGGAATGAAAACTTGCAGCCACACCGTACAGCAGCACATGATATCCTTTCTTGATCGAGTTTGCATCCGCTATGAGTACAATGCAGCTGCTGTTTGCATACGTCACAGATGTTACAGCCACTACTGAATCAGAATTGTTTTCGTGTTGTTTTGTTGCCCAGATCCGATCTTGATGGCTCACATCTGCGTTAGTAGGTGACTCAAGTCTATCAGTAATGTAAAAGAACCCGCATCCTGAAATGACATGCATGCATGCATTCTAATCAGTAACGTCAAATGCATCACTTGAGTCATATGCAAACAAACTAACCAGCTAAATAAGCCTTTCTGATGAAGATATGTAATGTAATGCATTAACAGTGGTCAATTATTTACAGTGTAAACATGTAGCTGTTACTTGTTTACCTAATGCTTTGATAGATTAGTTAAGCATTGTAACCATTGCTAATGTACTACAACATTACTTTATGTTAGAACTTGTGAACTGGGGGCAGATAAGTTACACTAATCAGACACAACGGCTCTTCCATGTGTTGTGACATCACAGCCACAACTTACTGGCAGTCTGGCACACCACATTCAGGGGGCAAACCTCAAGCCAGAAAAGGTGGATATTCTCGTCTTCTTTGCCAAGAGAATCAGCCTGAACCCTAATTTATAGAATTATATCACAATTTAAAATCACAGATGCAATACTAGTCAGAGTAATTGCAATGAGATGTTTTCCCCAAAGCAGCCCTATATTTTTATCACAGCAGCTGTAGTGTTTTACTTCATTACTTTTCTAGTACTTAAGTATTAAGGCATTGGTAGCACTCTAATTGAATATGGACAACATTTTATAAAGTGTACATTGCATTAACCGGCATGTGCATATCAGTGGAGAGAAGTCTCAAGGTAATTACACCAAAGAACAAACTGTGCTGTGTTTTGGGCCACTGAGGCGTTGTGTGTGTGTGTGTGTGTGTGTGTGTGTGTGTGTGTGTGTGTGTGTGCGTACGTGTGTGTTTGTGTGTCCGTTTATGAGTAACATAAGCCGAGTTTAAGCATGCAGTGATCCTTGTTTGAGGAACAGATGGAGGCCGTCACTTATTGCTCACTTACAGCAATGAAGGATAATAGACTAGAGAGAGAGAGAGAGAGAGAAAACAGCACATTTTTTCTCTTTCATTTATGTTTGGCCCCAAGCCAAAGCGCCAGTTATTAGTTTTAATAGCCATGCTGGTGTTTCCTGTGGTGGCTTAACAGGGTTAAGGAAGGTAGGTGAGTATCCTCTAGGTTATATTTAAGAATACTGATCCTGTTTCCTTTGGCGTGCTTGATTTAAATAACATTGTTTCCACATTTAGCGTTAAGGAAGCACCTTTTTGAAAGTTCGGGACTGATGCTTGCATGGAGTGTTTCTGTATCCATGGTATGTCTGTGAAAAATTGTGCTTTGATCAATATTTCGATGGAATACATTAAAGTATAAGTATGGATTATAAGATTTCCTTTCGGCTGTGTCCGCTTTGCAGTTTGATCAGTTTATTGCATGATTTGAGGAAGAAAATGCTCTTCAAAAAAAACAAACGAGTACATACACATTTGTCTTGCTTAGGCAGCTAACTTTAAGCTTAGGTCAGCCCAACCCTGGATTATCTTTCCGACAATGATGGATCACTTTTAACCAAGATAGAACTTCTGCTTCATGTATAACCTGCTCCAGAGCAGGTGAAGTTTAGGACTTATTTAGAGCCAAGCTTTTGACAAATCAAAGACACCCTTCTGAATGACTCCTGTCATGCGTTTTTTTGTATTATCTCGGTGGTGTTGTGATAAATCAGTTTTTAGCAAAAGAAGCACAACATACTAAATAGACATTTTTAGGACTATAAAGCTGTGAGTACACCAATAAGCAGTTTGATAATTACTTTACTTTCCAAATGTTTAGCAGTAACAGTTAAAAACTAGATACTTATTGTGCCAAGCCCATTTGTAATAGAAGTGTTGATACTACAACTTGTTTATTTTTATTCATTATTTTGATGCTATTTTTTAATTATTATTTTTTATATTACTTATTTTATTTACATATCTTTTATGCATTTTTGTTCTGTTTTTCTTTAAGTTACAGTTTTAGTTTCCATCATATAGAAAGTTCTTGGAAATCCACAAGTAAAAAGAAAAGTTTGTGCATGATTTTTCAGATGTAATTTATCATTGCGTTTAATAATCATGATCTCAATACTGACCAGACTTAGTGTGCTTTGAGTTTCATACCATAATCAAGGTCTCTTAAGTCTCTTAATCAGCATATTTCTGAGTTATCCACATATCTGAGCATGGAAAAAGAGCATGAAAAGGAGGTGAAAACTGTGCTTCATGTTATTACAACGTAGTTGAGGACTCTATCTATTTTCCGTACTTCATACACTTGTTAGAAAGCCATGTTTATATTTACAAGTACTTTGGATTTGTGAAAGGAAGTATTTGTGCATGGTTACCAAAACCTTATAGCTAACGGTACCTACGCAAAGACTTGGCCAGCTCATGTCTAATGCATGCAGATGGATGTGATTGTGTAACATGGTAAGGCAGGCTGCCACTGCGATATGGGCCTTGGACGTAAGACAATGACAGTCCCAAGACTCGTACACATGTTTTCAACAGAGGTCTCCAGACGGACCTCGCTGTACTCAGTCATAACAAAAGAATAAGCCTGTCCGTCATCCCCTGTACGGCCAACGAGTACCCATGCCTGCTGACACTTTTTGTTTTCTCAGCGCCGGTTTGATGAAGAGTGTGTTACGCCAGCCCTGTCTTGCACATCAGGCCGAGCGGATTAGTCAGTATTAGCCGTTAGCAGCCCGGGCTGTGCCGGCCTCTATAATCACAATGACTACCGGCCTGAGGTCTGGCAGTGAGGTAAGCGAAAGGGCGAGAGACGTAATGCCGCGTCACACCCTACGTCAAGCCCAAGGGAATCCCAAGAGCTTTGGGATTGTACTAATACTCCCTAGGTATTATGGGTTAGCCCTGGTAGACAAGGTAAGGGGGATCACCACGGAGACACATGGCTGTTGCGAGGCAGCGTGTCTTAGGAAGATAAGCCCAACTATTAAAACGCTGTAAACTCTACAGCACTGACGTCTCCTGCTGTATTTGAGTACACAAACCCGACGTGCCTGATCTTGCTTGTGGGTTATATTTTTTCATTTTGTGAAGTTATCTAGAAGAGGTGATGTAATAGCATGATACAGCCCATGTAGGATCATATCCCATCCTGACTAAGCGTATTGTGGTGCTGTAAGCTAAGAAATATATACCACTGACCAAAGTACTAACTGCCTGCTGGTGTTGTTTTCCCCCACAGTTTTGATGTGGATAATGGCACATCGTCAGGACGCAGTCCACTGGACCCAATGGCCAGTCCAGGCTCGGGCCTCATCCTGCAGGCCAACTTCGTCCACAGCCAGCGGAGGGAATCCTTCCTGTACCGCTCAGACAGTGACTATGACCTCTCACCAAAGTCTATGTCTAGGAACTCCTCCATCGCCAGCGACATGTGAGTTTGGCCCTTTTTTGGCCTCTTTTTGACTTTTAATAGGAACCGGGACAACAAAATTCCTTTTTTTGTTTTTTTTGTAATAATTTTACTAAAATTATTGTAGATTCCATTATGTGCCACAAAATCTAACATCCTTAACAACAACGAGCAGCTGTTCCATATTTTTTTCACTCATTGCTTTGCATTGTACTTGTTGTTGAAACAGTAGCATTTGATTATGCAAAGCGATTCACAATGAATATGAATATTTTCTGATGTTGACCAGAATCATTAGCTGTCTAACTTGGCCTGTTCTCTATCCCTTTTGTAGACATGGAGATGACATGATTGTTACCCCTTTTGCACAGGTGAGCCAATTGCATCGTTATTATCTTAAGTGCTGTCAAGCAGCTTTCTTTATTTCCTTTTTTGGCATTCATTGTTGGGACCTATCTTGGGTCTGAATTTAGTTTGCTGGTTGAATCAGCATTGTTTTTTCTATTTTTCAGCATTGTTAAACCCATTTAAACTTAAGACTGACTATATATATAAGTTTATTTCACATACGAACAAGAATTACAAGTATACATGCATTGCCCTTGTACACTTACCATATACCTTTGAGTTATAGTAGCAGTATTTATAGCAATTGGCTGATGTTATGCATCCCTCTCCCCAGGTCCTGGCCAGCTTAAGAACTGTACGGAATAATTTTTCAGCACTGACAAATGTACAACAAGAAAGATCATCGAACAAGTAAGTTAATCAGTTTGTTGATTATACTGTAATCGTGCAGTATCAGTATGCTCTGTGTTTATTCTAGCCAAGAGAAACATCCCGTATGATTCCCCTTGAACTTTTGATAATTGCTTAATAAACAGAAGACATACGTGAAATGTTTGTTGAATGTGCTGCTCCAGAACCTGTCCTTCGCTGTCAGCCTACTCAGTTCCTGCCTGACTCTTATAAACAGTGTTTTAAGAACCTGGTTTTTCTCTGCTGTAGCACTGTTAAGCATGTTTATGAATTCATAAGATCCACTGTAGCTCTGTTTCGAGCCAGATCAACTTCCCAAATATTAGCAACAGGTGAAGTTATTTTCTATGGTTTAAGCTTGCTCTTCTACAGAAAGCATTTTAATTCTCGTCATTCTTTTTATCAGGAGATCACCCATGTGTAACCCTCCACCCATCACAAAAACCTCCTACACAGGTGCAGTATCTTTGTCTATTGTCCTGAATTGTTGTCATGTTTCCCTTGTGCGTGTGTCTGAGTATGTCTTTGCGTATATGTGTAAGGGGGTTGTAGGAGAAGCCTGCGTACATGTGACCTAGTGGTTACATTAGAAAAAAAAGGAAAGCAGCCTTGCCCGTGCTTCATACTGAATGGAGTGCAGTCATACTTTCTTGGCCAGATGAGTGGTTTCTGAAGCCAGAGGAGGATGAGTGGTGGATTTTGAGCTTGCTCTCCATAAATACAGGATGGCCACCCAGAGCTTATCATTGCAGTCCTGGCTAAAAAAAAAAAAAAACACCAGCATACTTTTTACCTCATGCTCAAAATTGTGGCTCACTGCCATGAACCTTTGTTTACTTTCAAGCTATCTTCTCTCATTTACACTGCAGGAAGCTGCTTCTCCAAGTCTCACTAAAGGAACAGTCTTCACTTAGTCCCACTGCAGGAATACTTTTCTCTCAGTAACACTGCAGGAATAATCTGCCCCCAGTAACACTGCAGGAATACTCTCCTCTCAGTAACACTGCAGGAATACTCTCCTCTCAGTAACACTGTAGGAATACTCTCCTCTCAGTAACACTGCAGGAATACTCTCCTCTCAGTAACACTGCAGGAATACTCTCCTCTCAGTAACACTGCAGGAATACTCTCCTCTCAGTAACACTGCAGGAATACTCTCCTCTCAGTAACACTGCAGGAATACTCTCCTCTCAGTAACACTGCAGGAATACTCTCCTCTCAGTAACACTGCAGGAATACTCTCCTCTCAGTAACACTGCAGGAATACTCTCCTCTCAGTAACACTGCAGGAATACTCTCCTCTCAGTAACACTGCAGGAATACTCTCCTCTCAGTAATACTGCAGGAATACTTTTCTCTCAGTAACACTGCAGGAATAATCTGCCCCCAGTATCACTGCAGGAATACTCTCCTCTCAGTAACACTGCAGGAATACTCTCCTCTCAGTAACACTGCAGGAATACTTTTCTCTCAGTAACACTGCAGGAATAATCTGCCCCCAGTAACACTGCAGGAATACTCTCCTCTCAGTAACACTGCAGGAATACTCTCCTCTCAGTAAAACTGCAGGAATAATCTGCCCCCAGTAACACTGCAGGAATACTTTTCTCTCAGTAACACTGCAGGAATAATCTGCCCCCAGTAACACTGCAGGAATACTCTCCTCTCAGTAACACTGCAGGAATACTCTCCTCTCAGTATCACTGTAGGAATACTCTCCTCTCAGTAACACTGTAGGAATACTCTACTCTCAGTAACACTGCAGGAATACTCTCCTCTTAGTAACACTGCAGGTATAATCTGCCCCCAGTATCACTGTAGGAATACTCTCCTCTCAGTAACACTGCAGGAATACTCTCCTCTCAGTAACACTGTAGGAATACTCTACTCTCAGTATCACTGCAGGAATACTCTACTCTCAGTATCACTGTAGAAATACTCTCCTCTCACATTTACTGTAGTTGTTAAATACATTACAACCAAAACCCCTCCTTTCAGTACAACTGCAACTTCACATGCAGTACCTCACTGATCTGTGTCTGGAAAGAAGATAATCATGGAGGACACATGGGTAAGGATGAACCATGTGATGAAAGAGCATGCTAAATAGCAGTATGGACAGACCATGCTGAGCAAAACAAAATGTAGATGATAAAAGCTTAATGGATAAACAATAGGTTCTGTTGTTAAACGAGTAGATTTGCATATTCCTTCTCACACAGCGGTCTGACACATTTGACTACCAAGTGTAAATGCATGTGGCTAAAATCTTATCAAGATAAAATCCAGACGCTAGGAGAGACTGGTTAGTTACCAGAAATCTCCAGACTGGCCAGCACAGACTCAGTGTGATTGAGAATTATGGCTAAATAACCATAAACAGGCTAGAACCATAGTACTATCTAGACAAATATCCTCTGATACCTGCTCATCTGCCTTTTAATCATCGTCTTATGTAGCATTTAAACGTGCTCTTTTAAATCTGTTTTACATCTGTATGGTTAGTAAGCCAGCTGTTAAATTTTCCAAGACAGATGCTATGATTAAAATGACAGTCAATGTTGTAATTGATTTGCGACATGTCTTGTCATTATATAGATTACCTTCTGTTCTTTGTTCTATTCATTGTACCTTAAAAAAGTAGTCTGCATAGGGGCTATAATCTAGAGTCATATGAATAATGTAAATCACCTTTATATACAAAGAGAAAACTGATATAGCTTCTCTAGAAGTCAGCTTCTCTACATAAATAACTCCAGGGCAGGAGAGAGTGGTCTGCAGTTTATTTAGGGAACCTCCTTCAGCACATCTGTTTCAGGTCATGAAGGCACTGATTATTGGCTCCTAACTTAATTAACACTACAGTGCACTCAGAACACTGGAGAATGGCACCTCTTGATTCGAATAAGGGCAAAAAGTTTAGTTTTATAGCCCTTAGTGAGCTGTACATGATAATATTGACTCAGTGCAAAGACAAAAACAAAACTTAATAGCTAAATGCAAGTAATGCTTTTTGGCTTTTTTAACCATAACAACTAATGATATTGAACACTGGATTTTTTATTTTAGAGCATTGCTAGCTGCCTATGACAGCAGATGATTTGAAAAGAAATATCTCTTATAGAGTTAACAATATAATAATCACATTATATTCAAAAGAAGTATAATGGTGACAGCAGGACAATGCTCATGCTAAGGTTTTAGTATGCAGCATCCAGCTGGCAGTGCAGACATGCACCTGATCCGGTCTGTGGTAATCCAGTCTGGAATTTCCTAGCAGCCCTGCTGTCTGTAGAGCCAGTGACCTCGCTTGGGCTGGTGTCTGATGTCGCGCTAAGCATGAGAAGAATGCCATTGACGTCAGTGCAGTCCCTTTCAGAGAGTGGCACCCCGTCTCTCCGTAGTCGAGAGAGAGAGAGAGACAAAGAGAGAGAGGAAGGAAGGAGGGAAGAAAGTGACGGGCAGAGTGACAGGGATAATGTGTGCTTTGTTAGATGATATGTATTTCTGGCACACGTGCTTCATATCTCAGGTTAGCAACTTGTGTTTAACGAGCAAGCCTCAGTCATGTTCACGTGCACGAGCGCTCATAAGCACATTAAACGAAACACAAGCAAACGTTTAGGTTTTCAGTGTCACTCAGAGTTTTTGAAGTGTTTGAAATGTTTCAACTGATCAGAACATTATATTTGAAATACTAATAGAGTAGTGTATTAAGAGTCAGGATTGGATCCTCTAGGGTTGTTGTGGTGTAGGGCTGTTGTAATATCACATCACCTTTGAGGAGACGAATTCAGATTTGAATCTGTGAAACCTGAAATTGACTAGGAGATCCATAACAGAAATCAAAAATCATATTATTATTATTTACAATAATAATAATAATAAATAAACAATAAAAAATACAATTATTTATATATTTTTGTTCTTTAATATATAGCAATATTGACAGTTTATATAGTATAAACCTCAAACCTTTCTCCTAAAAGTGTATTTTGATGTTTTGTTCTGTGATTCATGAAGAATTTTATAATAAAGAAGTTATTACATGATAATTAATGTACTGTAAATATTACAGGATTTCTTTTTTAGCAAGCTGTCTTGAACTTTCCAGTTTTCCTGTCTTCACTTAAATATGAATACCTGTAAGAAAATTCAGAACGTTATTGCAGTTCTTTAGTTTCGTCCAGCCCTCTAATTTTTATTCATGGCTTCCCAATGACCCACTCTAACTAGCTTGCTCTTAATGATTCTCTGTGTCTTTACATATATATTTATATATAATTCCCTGTGTCCTTTATTTAAAAAAGAAAATTAATAATAATAATAATAATAATAATAATAATAATGACATTTTCTTTGTACAACATGCTTTGCCATTCAGACGACCTCAGTGCCATTTACTGTATGCTAAATGTAGATTAATAATGTGGATTTAGTCATAGAACTGATCAATAGCTTTACCTACAGTCTATAAAGAGAGCTTATAAGTTTTCATTTGATGTTATGTGCACCTACAAAATGATGATTTCGAAAATACTGAGGAATAGTTGAAAGCATCAAACCTGCAGTGGAGGCATGCTGGAGGCTTATACCGAGGTGTTGTAACAGTTTATGTGTGTGACTGTGAACATTATATTGTAAAACGTTATGAATGCTTTATAGATCTTTATAAATGCACTTACAATCAATTGTGGATACCCAATTCATGTAAGGTGTTATCTAGTCATTTTATATCGCTTGCTGTTTGTATCTCCAATGGGACCAGACCTTTTTTGTAAGTCATTTTGGACCATGTATTTTCATCATGGAATTCACACACAGTGTATAGAGCAAGAGTCTATTTCAATCTGGTTTGGTTCTACCAACAGCGATACACTTACATGTATTAGTGAAAACAGTGATGATGACTTCTGACTGGGAGAGTATATCTCATTATTGTGTAAATGATTTAATTAGGTACGCTGACTCCAACACGTATACGTATAATCAATTCTTCCAGTCCAACAAAAAATAAAACAGTCAGATCCAAATATAAGTGAACACTGCATCACCTGCAGGACTGGAGAACTGATACATCCAGCTGATACATAAGATACATCCAGTATCTGTCAGCATAGGAAGTGAAGTTTGTTAGTCACCATTCTGCTCTTTTCCTTCTAGTCTAAATACAGTAAATAAAACTCACATGTGAGATGCAAGAGTGCCAGCAAAGCACTTCAGAGCTAAACCAGGGGAACAGCCTATATTAAACCACAGCTGAAATGTTTTTGAGTGTAGCATCATTACACAGAGGGTTATCAATCCATCACAATTACATGGTGCATGCAATTGATTTAGTGGGGCTTGTTACTTTCCACCTTTGGCCTTAGAACCATAGACAGCGCTGTATTCCTCCAGGACTCCTGATCCAGACTCTGCGGTAGTCCAGGCCGTACGTTGGCGGCAGCCTGCTCTCTCCTTTTCCACGGCGCAGCGCTGGCAGCCTTCAGGCTTCTGTTTCAGGGGGAAGCTCGGCTCACGTTCGGCCAGCGACGCGCCACAGCCACCCCCCCGCGCACGCTGGGCATCCGGAGAGAGCATACACATACACACACACTCAGCTGACAGCCCTTGTCCTCTGTTGTGTGTGACTCTTTATCCTTCGGTACTGCATGCTCCTGGAACACTAGAGACAGAGGAGAGCTCAGTCATCTGTTGGCGTCAGCCCTCCATATGCCGTGTGCGTGCGCGTATGTGTGTGGACATCATGCCTGTAGCTGTTGTTTTGGTCCAGATGTGAAGCTGGGAATCCTCCTCCACGCGGGCCTCTGGATGTAAAGCTGGGCAGAGATGGGCCTGCCCACAGCACCACTGCTGCTTACCCTGCTCCAGCACTGGAACTATCTCTCTGCGCTTAACAGCACGCTGGACCTTAGATCATTGGATCACCAGCCGTCGCAAGACGGTCATTTTGCGTGTGTGTGTGTGTGTGTGAGTGAGTGAGTGTGTGCATGTGTGTGCCCCTGTCGCTCTGTGTATCTGTGTGTGGCCCCTTTGTGTGTTTTGTTTAGGGATATACTGTTCTCTGCTCCTCACGCGGCCCGTGGCTTTACTTTACCATACTGGGATTACTATTCATTGGCGCACGGTCTGAAACTCTTTCAAGATTTCCCTGGGAGATTTTTCGGCTCGCTTTCGCAGCCCACCTATGTTCACCGTGGAGGGTCTCAGCACAGCATGAAGAACCACCCATGCATCCAGTCGGGACACCCCAACATGGCGGTCTACGGCAGTTTGGGCCCTCTGCTGGGGGCCTCAGCTAGTCCACTGAAGCGCCTTAAAGCTGACCCCTCACTGCCCTCTCTCTCTGCAGAGGAGGCCTACCAGAAGCTGGCCACCGAGACGCTGGAGGAGTTGGACTGGTGTCTGGACCAGCTGGAGACCCTGCAGACCAGACACTCGGTCAGCGAGATGGCCTCCAACAAGGTATGAGTAATGACACTCTTCTTACTTTCTTTTGCTTGACTGACTGCAGTTGGTTCACAGTGTGGTCCAGATACCTCAGAAAGGTTTCGCCTGAGGTTTATTAGGAGACCACAGGGTAGATCTTAATAAACCTCAGTAAAACCACTGTCGTGGGGTTTATTATCCAGTTGTGCAAGCTTTGTCCCGATGTGGTCCATATACCACAGAATGGTCCATTATAGCTTGATGTCTCGGTCAGTGTTTAAGAGCCTTTTGTCTGACTCTCAGGTGGTTTGTTGTTAAACGAGGTGTTTCAATAGTCCTTCTGAGTGAGTCCCCACTTGTCACTGTCCCACAGGCTTTATTGTACTCCTGACACTATTAAACAGCAATTTCAGTGCCATCAGCATTTCATCATATCACCTCTGACATTCTGCATCTACTGACCTGTACCTGTATTTGTGACCTTGTTTATGTATTGTCTCTGTCACACTTTCCCTACATTGCCATCCATCATACATCATCAGTAGCCTCATTTGTATAACAGCAACCCACTGATAGAACTTTTCTCTGATGGCTTCATGCCTGGCTTCATGTTTGGGTCGTGCTAAATGGAGATGCTCTCATTTCTATAAGCTTGTCGTTCTCAGAGTGTTTGCAACAACAGTAGCGAAAAGATGCCTCCCTGCTCCGCACTGAGCATGCTCACACTCTTCTTCAAGGCCCCGGCACACATGCAGCATGCTAATCAGCCTGAGCCAGTCAGCTACGCCACAACACCGCACACGATTACACGCTCCAAGCATGGCACTATTGGTGCAGTCACAAGACTAAAGATTCTGCGGAAGTGACCAACTATTAGTGTAAAAGCCCCGAATGTTAACATCTTGTTGTTTCTCTCTCGGTTATCTCACCCCCTCCAGTATCCATGGTAACACACAAGGCCTGTCGGTTTGCTTTGTTGCTCAAGCCCACCAGCAGTGGTGGTCTACAACATGCAACGTGATTTATTGCGAATTCATTCATATATTATTACTATTACTATTATCATTATTATTATTTTTAAAATACTCAAGGCAATGTCTTGTTTATATAATGTGAATGTTGTATGGAGGTTGTCTACATATGGTTACAGGTGCTACTTTGTTTTGCCATGTTAATCATAGAGGGGGCTGAAATTATTCCTGAATTTATTCCTTGTGACACTGGACAATATGGACAGCAAAGGGAACACAGTGTGGATATGTTGACGTTGTACTGTAAAAGTGATAAGCAATAGGGTTGTTATGATTAATTGATTCAGTCAACTAAAATGAACAAATCAGTTGATTAATTAATTAAGAACTCAATTAGTTAGTGAAGTCACTTCCTCCACTTCAATAAAGGCCTGTGAGTGTAGTTGCAACAGGGTCTAGACAGTCAGCGGAAAGCACAGAATGTACTGTGTAAATTTTTTATTTAAATGTAGATTGTTTTTTTATTTACTTGATTAAAGGAAAGCTGATTTAGTTTTGTTATGTTGTATTGTTGCAACTTTAGATGCACTGGTTTCTACATTTTGACAGGAAAAAGATGATCTGAGAGACTTTTATTTATCTTTTGCATTTGCAGGAAGTTAAAACAGTGGAATGTTTAAATTGCAGGAATTTAAAGCTGTACATTTTTGAATGTGGTGTTTGTCTTTATTGTCAGTTGTCATTGTCAATCATCGTTAGGTAGCATATCCATAAAACAGTGTCAAGTTGAACTGAAAAGCTAATGGCTTTGCAGAAGTTATTTGGTTATTATTGATTCATAATCTGAACGATCGATTATTTATATGAATAAAACTTTTGCCATATGACATACTATATCAAACTCCTTCATTTCAAAACAGCAAAAAAAATGAGTTCCATTAAAAGGGTCTTTTAATAACAAACAAATTATAGAACATATAACTGTAAGAAGTTCAGTGTTCTATGTGATCTAACCAAAACCATTTACACGCACTTTTGTGTTTGGAAGGATATTTGTTTTAGAAATTGAGGTAGATGTAGATGCCATCTTATTACACCAACAAACACTGTCATAGAGTTGATGAAACAGTTTACTGTTGAGTGGCTTTGGAAAAGCATGTGGTATTAAAGTCGGTCAAGGATTTAGCTGGTTTCATTTTTTAGATTCCATGAACTGTATAGACAGGGGAGCATTTTAAAGCCATGTATGGCTATTTCAACCAGTAACAGTACGTTTAGCATTGTATAGATCTTTTAATAATAAATAAATTAGAGAACATGATGTAATATTCCAGATTGTTTAGTTTGAAATAGGGGTGGGCGATATGGCAACAATATTATCACAATACTTCATCACATTTTCACCATTCATGGTATTCATCATGATTTGTTTTTGTTTTTTGGAGGTCTTGAAAAGTTATGATATATCAAATGGGTCCGCTAGTGTCACATGCTATAAATCTTGTTAAAATGGCCATAAATCATAAAGATTTGGCTAACTGAATCAGCAATAGAAACCCTGTGAGGTCTGTTTTGTAGCTGATGCCGCACACACAGAACTGAGTTGCTATTTGGGTTCTTGTCTAAAAAAAACTGAAATGAAAAAACACATTTGCTGTGAAATCACAGCAAAAAAAACTGTGTGACCTCTTCCTATTTTTTATCCTTTTGCCACCAAAGCGAGCGTGTTAACACCTTCTGGATGTACCAACAATAGAAACTCGCGCACCCCTGTCCGCATGGGCCCACGCCACCCTATTATGGCTGGCTCATCTGCTCCAGCAAAGCTGCAAATTAGCCAGCATCCCGCCGCTGCCGCTGAGGGAGCAGAAGTGTGAAACTATCCCAGTTCGTGTCGTGTAGGCTCCACTGGCTTTGCTCAGACGCCTTTGTTTACTCGCTCTCCTGTTCTACCCATAGATCCACACTATTTAAAGAAGTAAGCACATCAAACCTGACAAACTAAGAATTTTTAATTCATGGTTACTATAATATTAAACTCATTTGCATCGTATGATTATTGATTCCCAGTGTAGAGATATTTAAATTCTTAGAAACGTAGTGATATTAAATGATGAGTAAATCATAAAATTATAAAAAAGAAAGAAGGAGGAAGAAAGTTGTAGTCAGTCTGTGCTATTTCAAATTCTGACAACGAGGCAAAGAGCAGTATGGTATATATTCTTCTGTAGAGGTTTTCAATAAAGAAAACTGTATATTTGACTTAACATTATATTCTGTGCATAGGACAAAGTCATAAAATGGGGAGAAATGGTGAGTTACAGTTCAGTTTTTGCCAGGACCTTAATGCTGTCAGTAGGCATTTAACAGGAAAACAGAAATTCTGTTACTATCATTGGCACAGCAGTGGGAAATTTGGCAGTGGTATTGCCATCAACCTGGCTCAACAGATTATGCATTTTTGGGGCACCATGTTGGAAGTTCATGAGCACTAATTATAATACCAATAATGGTTAAAAGCATGAATAGCATCCTACTGCCTATTTTCCACCTTCCACATAACCAGTCAACCCTAAACAGTCCCGAAACACATCCTATTGTATACCCTGTTTGGACGGGATTATTTGTTTTTCGGATGTGTGTCATGTTGAAGACCAATTCACATGGGGAAAAAAATATGGGTGTAAATGATGAGATGGACTTGAATACTAGAGTTACACCATATCTTCACTTTATAAAACAGTGGAAGACTGTTAAAACAGTTTAACCTTTAATGAACCATTAATTTGTTTACCCTAACCAGCTGTCTTGCTGTCTTAAGGAAATGCAGTGTCATTAGGATAGCCATTAGCTTGGAAATTCACAGCCAACAGTCAACTTAAACCCATAAGTTACCCTATTTTCTGTAGTTTTCTGATAGATGTTCTAAATTGTGTCTGTAAGAAAACACAGTAATTTTGCCATAAAGAACACATGTAAACACCTTTTCATGTAGGACTGGGTGATAATGTGATAAATTATAACACAGTGCAGTACAATATGATTTTCTGAACATACGGTGTAGAATGTCAGAACACTGGTAGAACACCTGCGTGTTTCGTAACAAAGAGTAAAATTAGCTAACTGAATTTAGTGCAACACAGTATGTTCAATATTGATTAAAATCAATGGGGTTTGTTAAAATCAGAGTTTCTTTGTAGTGTTATTATTTTCCAAGTAGTATGATAGCGTTTTTACTAACCTGTCGATTCACCTGGGATTAATATAACCTGGGGTTATTTCTACTGGTTGTTTTATAGCCGATGCGGTAGTGTGCTGACGAAAATGATGACTGGTGGTGTTCAGATAGGACTAAAATCACTGGGAAGCACAAGTGAAATTTACAATACCCCACCTCCTTGTGTAATCCTAATCCTTCCTAATGAAGGCTGTAATCATCCATTTTCAGTTTCACAATGGCAGCATTTTCATTGCTTCCACCATCAGTCATATACTTCGTAATAATATTATTTTAGTTCCAGAATTTAAATACATGTAGTAGTACAAGTACAAGTAAACACATGTAGTTGGGACAGAGTTTTAGTTCTAGTTTGCTTATTGGCATTACCAGTTTCTGATTTTTTCCACTGCCTGGGCCCACTGTAGGGATTCTGGATAGTGAGACAGATTTTAAAAAAAAAGTACAACAGTATTAAGCAGAAAAGAAGGCATGCTCAGTCAAACTTAGTCAAATTTCAATAAGGCAGTACAGTAGCGCGATATCTGCGGCGAAAATCTTCAGCCAGAATATTTATGTACCATTTAACAGAGCAAACCGTGGAACTGTGTCATCTCAATGCCTTTTTTGACATCTGACATATGCTCTCCACTGACTCTTCTCACCAGAGAGACTTGTGAATCTTCCTTCCCGCTGAATATTTTATGACCCGGGATGAGACAATGCCTACTTTCAGAAATCATGTCATGCAGATTACCTCAGTGCGAATGACACACACAAACACATTCATTCACATACCAGCATCGCATAATTACTGTCTCCCACGTATAGGACTCTTTGCTCATTTGGCTATAAGGGAACATCATGGGATTCACTGTGTGTCTGTGTGTGTTTTGCATCTGAGCCGCTTTCACTGACACAACACGCAGCCTCCAATTGCAGCTGCACAGCTACAAAGGAGAGGGTGGAGCTGTAGAACCAGTGCCCTCCTAGCCTATTTGCGTATAAGCCTGGCTCTACCAATCAGCTGCAGCGATGATCTCATGCTGTTCCCTAGCAGGTGTGTGATTGGCAAGCCATGGCCAGGCAGAGGCTGCAGTCAGAGCTGCTTCACCTGAATGACTGTGTGAAACTGAGCCTTATTTGGAAGCTTTTGTCGGAGGGTTTTCTCCGTCCCCGGCATCTCGGAGCCAGTACGATGCGAGGAGTTCACAATGTACTGGAAGGGATGCAGTCTCATGCACCTCCCCTTTCAATTTAGATGGATTCTGGACATGCAACCGTGGAGTTTACATTGAGAAACAACGCGTCGGAGCATTTGGAGGAATTTCTGGACTGTGCTTATGGTGTAGCCTGTTGTGATGGGAGAACGGTGGGAGGACTATTATATAGGATACTCAAATGTGACACTCTGAAGTGAACTACTTTTTTATATCTGCAGCCTTGCTATTGTTATCTGTTACGTATTCTTTTCTTGGCTAGCCTGATTCTCAAAATGCCTGAAGCAAATTACTTACTAACAGTTTCCTGGGGATACATAAAGGTATGTTATAAAGTCATGGATACTTTGTTAGTTACTACTGGCAATGAATGCACCACCATTGTTTTGTATTTGTGTGCTTGTATATGTCAGATCAACATATATAAAGCTTAAACCAGCTGTATGTATGTATGCAGGTGTTTAGATAAATATAGGAAGTGGTAGAGATGCATGAATGAATGGATAGATAGATATATTGATTAATATAGTGCTTCCCAAAAGCCAGAGACCATCACTCGTGTCATTTCTAGTAAAAACTGATGTGAAGTACTAGATCTTCATTTTATCAGTGTTAGAAAAAAGCAGAAGATTACATAAAAGCCTTAACAGCTAAATATAATAAATCTACCCTCAGGACTTGAATCTCTTGTTTGGAATCTCGTGTTTTTCTTACGCAAGTGGATTATCTTACAGCAAATCTCCTCAGAAGTGTCTCCTGAAAAATGTAACTTAACTGCCATTTGGACTGGAAATGAAATAAGCAAGAGGTGGTCTGTAACCTGTTCACAGAACTGTGCTTTCATTCAGCTGATTATTATTAATGCAGGGAGATATCACTCTCACTAGCCCTGCCACAGTTGCTGTACTGTCTCAGATAATGGCCCTAAATTTACAGCCAAGTGCTATTCTGTATCTCCACATTCATCTTCATCCTGTCCTCCAGTCCCCACTGCTGCCATTTCTGTGTCTCGCTTCCCACACGGTGCTATAAAAAATGCACACCATGAACATTTCTAACTGGGTTACTGTTTCTGCTGGCCTGGGCACTGTGTGTCTTTGTTTTCTTTTGTTAATCATGGTAGACTTTCTGTGTAATTCCTTTTGGAATTCTTACCACACTACACCTGTGTACGTCTTGATTCAGGCTGCACTGTATTTCTGTGTTTCACATAGTTTTGCATTGCCAGCTCTGCTTTTCCTCTGTTAACTCCCACCTACAGCCTGAGCAGGTCACTGTGACCTGATAGTGAGATAGTGAGCCATTCTGTTTTGTATGTTATGGCTCATCTCGTGGACTCAGCCTTGGGTTTCCAGATGATCCAGAGCTGTACAGAGATAACTGACTTGGCAGAATAACAGAACACACTCAGCAGAATATCATTATATATATATATATATGTGTGTGTGTGTGTGTGTGTGTGTGTGTGTGTGTGTGTGTGTGTGTGTGTGTGTGTGTGTGTGTTTGTGTTTTGGGGCCACAAAAACACACACACACAAACCACAAACATCATGAGAGAACACCCCCTATTCATTTCATTATAAATTGAAGAGATGTTACCTTCAGGTTTGTTTATTGTATGATAATTGTCCATTTAGATCTGACATATTAATAAACAGCACCAATTTCTGTTCTTTTAAGTGCTGTTAAGCAAATTAAGGAAGGTTTGAAAAACATTTTTCTTCCATTCTTTAATTGTGCATTTTTGTGTGTTTGCAGTTTAAGAGGATGTTGAACAGAGAGCTGACCCACCTGTCTGAGATGAGCCGCTCTGGAAACCAGGTGTCCGAGTTCATCTCCAACACTTTCTTAGGTAAGGAGTGAAAAGAATCCCAAACATGTCGCAGGTGCTTATCAAAACATTGGCCTATATGTCTCTGGTATTGTTTGGATCCAGTTTCAACTTATGCTTTTGTATTCCAGTTGGTCCTTAATGGCCTAGCACCTGTAACTATTTGTGAGATACCTCTGAAAAACTTTACAATATGCCATAGCATGTTTGTAAATTTGGAAACCTTTCCAATTTATCCTGCAAGTGTTGGAAAGAGTAAGCCACTTCCGAACTGAACATAGAGGAGGAGATGTACCATTACTGAGTGAAAGACCTTCCAAACTTTTCCAGAAGAAGCCAGCTACCACTGGAGTAGCCAGCCAACATGGGACCATCCATTCTTTTCAGTAGACTGGAGGCTGGAAATCTGGAGGGAAAGTTTGGTCTTATAAGTGTGTTTAGCATTTTCTGATTCTCTCCATCCAAGTAATCCCAAACTCTTTGGGGTAGTCAGTCCATTATTCTGAGAACACAGCAGCTGCTTTAATTTGCCTTTCTTAGTAAAGGCTTCTTGACAGCTTCACATCATTTTAGACCTATAGGGAGGGTTGAGATGTCTTTTCTTACAATGAATATAAAAAGGTACACTGAAGAAACAAGTACACTGAAGTGTAATTAATTTAAGTATACTCAGTATACTTCCTTGCACTCATAATGAAGGTAATGGAAGTATGTTTTTAATATACATGCTATATATACATATACTCATTTGTGCTATTAAAATAGATGTATAACTTAAGTATACTTACTGTGTACCTCGATATTATGTACTTATAGACTTGTATAATATATATTGCTCTTGTATTTAGCATTAAAAACATTTAAATGTGCTTAATATACAAACAGAATCACTGGTGGATGATTTCAGATCTGAAGCATAATCAGAGGTGGATTTTCTCCTCTCTATCTCGTAGATAAAAGCTTTATATGCTGTTTACCTGTTGTTCACTCATTTCCACATCCTTATGCAAGTGGATTATTGTATATTCTTCCTGAAAAATGTGTACTTAATGGCAGCTTTAATTGTTAAATAAATAAATGAAGCACAGCATAGTTTGCCATCTTATTTGAACAGACCCGCATAGAAATACTCCAACCAACAACCAAATGCCTTGGTGTGAGCAGCTCTGAGTTCCACATTCAGAATCAGCGTGTGTATGTGTTTGTGTGTGTTAACAGACAAACAGCATGAGGTGGAGATGCCGTCTCCTCAGACGCAAAAGGACAAGGAGAAGAAGAAGAGGCCAATGTCCCAAATTAGCGGTGTGAAGAAGCTGACACACAGCTCCAGCCTCTCTAACTCAAACATCCCCCGCTTTGGAGTCAAGACTGACACAGAGGAAGCACTGGCCAAGGTATGTGTGTCACTGAGGAGAGAAATCAGGAATACAGTGAAACAGTGATGTTCTATGGATTGCAAGCATTTGAGTAGCCTGTCCTTATTGTAAAATCTAGCCACCAAAGCTTTGCCTCAATACTGTCATTATGTGAAGTGTCCATTATCTCATTTAGATCCAGAAAAAGTGTTTCATCAAAGAGATGGTCACATACCATAGGAAAGAAATATCAAAAAATCTGAATGTCTCCTTCACACAACGATGTTTCACATGCAGCACGATATGAGCAAGCACCAACTATACAGCACATTAAACACAGATAGAAGTGTTTTAAATCTCCGCAATTACGAAGATAAATGAAGCCCATACTGCTGCTGCTTGTCACACTCTGTTTGGGGTCACATGATGCTTGTTGTCATGAAAACAGCAGTCCCAAAGTGGTCCTTTGTGCATCGTTTTAGTTTTGGTTACTCATAGTGTGCATGAAAATTAAGTAGAGTGGCATATGAACACCTCAGTATTAATCTACTGTATAATCTGAATCAATTCATTTACGGCATTTAGCTGACGCTCTTATCCAGAGCGACTTACAAGGTTAATCATAATACAGGTAGGCCAATGTAGTGTTAGGAGTCTTGCCCAAGGACTCTTATTAGTGTAGCACAGCATAGTCACCTAGACCGGGATTTGAACCCCAGTCTCCCACATGTAGAGATGGCACTCTGGGTAGTGGTGTTACCCACTGAGCTACACTAACCACCATATTCAGTCAGATTAGAGAACGTCGTTGCATGTAAATAGATAGAAATGTAGAAAGATCCAGGCGATTTTAGATCTCGTGACATGAGACCCCAGTAACCTCACTTCAAAAAAAAGGACTTGCAGTATGAACAATGAATCAAACATCTGTGACGAACTTGATACATAAAAGAAACAGTGAGAATGACAATTAATGTACAGTAAAGAGAGTCAGAGATAAAGAATCTCAAGAGAAGATGTCTGAGATTCCTGGGGGCAGGAAAAATATCTGAGCAGCAGAAGAATTAATTGAATGCTGGGATCAGGCTGCTCAAATTCAGCTCCATTTTGTGATGTCCAGAATATAAGCATCAGGAATAAGGAGCTGCCTGTGTCATGTGATATAATATAAGAACAGCGATTGTGGCATCTGGAGCACCATAAGACAGCCCAACAAAAAGTCTAGCATGTCAGATGCGTGTTCCTTAGCATCGACCAGTCTTTGGTTCACATATGCAATTGTGGCAAAAAGAGAGGGATGTTGCTGTTGCAACGGCCAGGTGGCACAACAAGCTACAGATCTCATATATTACCATAACATCCGCTCAAAATTTAATAACACTTTGAACTCACTCTAGAAAGTGAACAATCATTGGTCAGTGTTAGATGTGTAGTGTTGCCAGTCTTCTGACCAGAACATGGCAAGAATGCATGGCACTATGACGGACTAATCTTAAGAAACTTTTGTAGTCAGATGCCGGCATAAATTCTCCTTCTGGTCTCACTGCTGTCTGGGATGAAACTCAGAGATATTAAGGAGCTTTCTTTTATTCTCAATATTTTCCTGTTGGTTAGTGTTAGTGTCTGAGCACTTTTATTTTATGAGTATGTGGGTTTTTATCTTTATGTCTTCTCTATCTGCGTTGCAGACCTTCCTTTTCCAGCATGTTAAACCATGTGTCTTAAAACATCTTAAATGCGTTTTGTGTTTCAGGAGCTTGAAGATGTGAACAAATGGGGCCTTAACGTTTTCAAAGTCACAGAGTTCTCTGGCAACAGACCTTTAACAGTTATGATGTACACAATATTCCAGGTACTTTTTTGTTCATATCTATTTCTCAGTGCAGAAAGTATTGGTGCTAATTGCTGTTATCATGCTCCAGTCAAAGATGCCCTTACAGATATAGCAAGTTGAGGTGAAGCCATTTCTGCATCTCTTATAATAGTTTCTTCATTCACGGTCTGTTTTTCCTCTTTCCGCAGGAGAGAGACTTATTAAAAACCTTCAAAATTCCACTTGATACCTTTATAACGTATCTGATGACCTTAGAAGACCATTACCATAGTGATGTTGCTTATCACAACAACATCCATGCTGCCGATGTCACTCAGTCCACTCACGTGCTGCTATCCAGTCCGGCTCTCGAGGTACGATCCACTTAGGACGCTAGGAAAAGTTCTCCAGTTTTAGGCACATGCACTATTATGCGGCGACTGACGCATAATGCTGACGTTAATGTCTGCGTGATAATGTTTCAGTCCGGGCTATTTGGGACAATTTGGGGAAATTACAGTGAGTCCGTATGAATCCAGCTCGAATAGGGCTTAACATCGCATTTTGATGTTTTGATGATAGAGTTTTCAATACAGAAAAAATATGAAGTGCCTTATTTCATGCTAATGTTAATACTTCCTATGTCATTCAAGCATCCAACATTGCAAAGTACTATATGCAAAGCAAAAGCTGGACTTTATAGTGTTCCACTAGCCACAAGCTAACATCTAGTGAATAGACACATCCGTTTATGTTTAGCGAATGAGAAAGTCTAAGAACTTTTGCAAATGTGAACGTGAATTATAGCGAATACTGAAATGGATACAACAATGGCAGCTTGTCAAGCCTGGTTGTGAAAGTACATAACAGAGTACAGTTTAGAAGTGCTGATATTGTGTTCCAGTGAGTACCAGCCCACCTTAAGCACTGAATAGAACAGAATACGAAACAGTATGAGGTCTAATGGCATAGTGAGTTTAGTTAGCATTATCCACTGCCATTTAACGCCATTGTATAACTGTGTTTTTAAGTTACTGCTTTCTAGCTGTACTAAAGCTAGACATATATGCTGTAATGTGGCTGTAAAGGCGAATACAGTACAGTTAGGATCTTACTTGACGTCTTTATGGTGCTCAGTCGCCAAAATGCCCACATGTATGTACTGCAGAGTAGGATGCTTCTTTCTCTGATCTGTCTAAATCAGTTCATCATTTCATTATCACAACCTTTAGAAATAAACTGTGAAGTATTCTACTTCTCCAGGACTGAAATTTTTTTGTTGTTTCTCCACCCATTTCTCTGTAACAGGCTGTTTTTACAGATCTAGAGATTCTTGCTGCCATTTTTGCCAGTGCGATTCATGATGTCGATCATCCTGGCGTCTCCAACCAGTTCCTCATTAACACTAGTAAGTCTCTTCAGCTCTGTTGTCAGCAGCATAGCACATCTCACTGACAGAGTGAGAACTTGCTTATCAGTCAATATAATGTCACCACGACCCAATATCTATTTGTGTCTCTATTTCTCTCCCCAAAAATAAACCAACCTGGAGTGCCACTCCTAAAAGATGTGTCCTAAAAATGAGACTCTGCAATGTTCCGTGCTTTTCATGGCTTCCAAAAATCATTTTCTGCATCAATATCTCATCTAAAATATATGATAACCTAAGGCACTAATCAATACAGAGTTGAGCTTTTGTCACATGAAACAACACGGAAATGCTTTCAATACATGTGATAGTGAACAGGGATGAGGTCACTGAAAATGAGCTGAGCTTACGGGTCTTGCCGGCACATGTGGTTCCTTTCCTCTGTGTCTAATAGAGCACAGTGGATACATCAGTGGTACTATGGACATGCACAGCAGGGGTCGGAGGGGGGGGGGCACCTATTGTATTGTGTTTAAACACCAAACTTCTGCAGTCTGTGATGCGGCCGTAGGCTTGTGGTAGTCAGACCTGATATGAAATAACAAACTATTGATAACACAAATAGCAAAATAGTAATAAAAACTTTCAAATAGCAGCTGATTGTGGACAAAAAAACTTTGTTAGTGTAAAAGTTGTCATTTGATTATTTTTTCATTGTTTTGGCAGTAATTCATGTGGGAATTTTTGATCTATATGATATCTGATCATTTTTCATTGACATGAATTCCCATTTATCCACCTTGGACAACATTACAGAGAAATATAACATGTATTTCTGTTGAGATTGAAATGAATACATCCATTGTAGCACAAGAACCCAGCATCACCTAAGCCTCCTTGCTTTTACAGAGTACCATAAAAACATCTACGGATATTTAAAATTACATCTGAGTATCACAGTATTAAACTCATTTTGTGGATCATTTTGTGTTAGCAGGTGTGCCGCTAACGTTACGATCAGTAAACCTATGCATATAGTGGAGTTTACAGTATCACAGTATCATGATACATATTGTTTCATCAAAAAAAAAACATAGCCACTCTGTACAGTTACTGCAGATACAACCCTACAGTTCCTCTAGACAAAGTTAACCAGACAAAACATAAAAAGCTTCGGAAAACCACCACAAGGAAAGATTAGCTAGACTGGTGGATCTGGATAACACAGCCTGCATTTCTCCAGAATCTAGAGCATTTCAGTGTGTGTAAGAATTAACAAAAAACTAAGAACAGTGTAGGGCTGTACCCGACTCAGAATTTTGTCAGTCGAATCGGATTCGCCCATCTTGGTCGACGATTCAACTACTCGTTCATGTTTTTTCTCCATGTACATGATCTAGTAATCAGTAAGTCAATTTGCATATGTTTCAGATCTGATGTCCTCCTCATTTAGAAAGTCAGCAGAGTCACAGGATCATATTTCTGAACTAAAAGAGACGTGGCGTATGATGATCGATCTGAACTGGAGCCTTTAGTTTCAGGATATAGCGCCGGGCAGCAGCGCGTATTTATGCTAAACATTAGCGCTTATAGCGTATAGCTTATAGTCTTTTAATTTCACACCTAATATATTAGTCCATATTTAAATTATTTATAGATGAAAAGAAGAATGGTAGACCTGAAACCGTTTATTAATTACCCGCGCTGAAATAATTATCTCTCGTTTATCGGCAGGCGTATTAGGTGACTGTACTTATCTTTAAATAAAGATAATCTTAGCTGTAGACGAATAAATAAACATATCTGTAATTTAGGTTCTAAAATAATGGAATTATAATAAAACAAATATCTCCGGTCCGTTATTACTTCATCGCAAACAGCCATTACGTCTAAAACGAAAGTCAGCTCCCTCGTCTGAAGCAGTGTTGGATGTCTGACTAAATGACGAGCAGATTTTGGTTTCATTTGTTGGGATTCTCTTCTTTAAAACCTCCTCCAGGCTTTCTCTGAGACATCGCTCCCCCCGTGTTTCTCAGCTTCGTGACTTCCTAAGCGGTGAACCCCAGCGCACGTCGTCACTTGGATTACATTTTTTAACAAGTATACGTCACAGCCCAGCTAGACCTTTAATATATATATTTATTCCCCTTTAATAATTATTAACATGTCTTTTTACATTCTTAAAGTTCTTGTGCATTTTTGTAAGCTTTAGTCTGTTTTATGGGGAAAAAAGGTCACTGTTGTCAGTCAACTTGAGGGGTCTCAGTCGACTTAAAGGGTTGCCGACTGACGATTGGAATCGTCAACTTCTAGAGGGCAGCCCTAGAACAGTGGCAACCAAAACTACTAAGTTTTAAAAATAGACCCAAAGATATCTTTTGATATTGATATGATTCCTGTGATTCTGATACCATGCAAGATTGCTTTGCTACTACAAATCTAAAATACAGAAAATGCAGAGAGATGTAAATATGAATCTGTCTTGCCCTCCTTCTCTCCTTTATCAGACTCTGAGCTGGCTCTTATGTATAATGACTCATCTGTGTTGGAGAACCATCACCTTGCGGTAGGATTTAAGCTGCTGCAGGAGGAAAACTGTGACATCTTCCAGAATCTTACCAAGAAACAGAGACAGTCGCTGCGGAAGATGGTCATCGACATTGTGAGTTCCCAATGCAATTCATTTGAAACTGTAAATGTATTGTTATTGTTAATGTACCTGCTCTGATTCAGGGTTTAATATAACATCATGCTCTGGAATTTCTGCAGGTTCTGGCTACAGACATGTCGAAACACATGAATTTGCTGGCAGATCTGAAAACCATGGTGGAGACCAAAAAAGTGACCAGCTCTGGAGTTCTACTGCTGGACAATTACTCAGACAGGATACAGGTTAGTTATCCCCACATATTACATGGTCAGCTGACGAGTCTTCTAACAGTAAAATTCGTAATGAAGTGGCTGTGTATTTAAAAAAGGTTAAGTTTGAGATTATGCAAGCTTAAGAATCAACTCACTGTAATGATTTGATCTAAACTTCACGGGGCTCAGACAGGTTTAGTGATTCCCTGCTTAGTTTGTAGTTTTGTTCTGTAGATCAAGATGAAATGGATATTTTTTTATTTATTCCAGGTGCTGCAGAACATGGTGCACTGTGCTGACCTCAGTAACCCTACAAAGCCCTTGCAGCTGTACCGTCAGTGGACAGACCGCATCATGGAGGAGTTCTTCAGCCAGGGTGACAGGGAGAGGGAGCGGGGTATGGAGATCAGTCCCATGTGTGACAAACACAACGCATCAGTGGAGAAGTCCCAAGTAAGTGTGCTCTGATCTGATGGGTGGATGGATAGAGAAGACTGAAACTGTGTGAGAAAATAAGGGAATGTGATTAATAAGGTATTTTGCATTATGCAAGAATTTGTTTGTGACACACAGTATCACCTAATTTATTTTTCTGAGATCTGATAAGTTGGACCAGACAAGTACTGACCATACACACAAGATGTTCAAAAAAGCATATTGTATTATTTAATGGAATTAATGGTCACGATATTTAGTGACAATATTGCCTAGCCCTATTCACTGTAATGCATTTTATTAAAACATTAATAGTTATTTGAAATCTCACAGTGTTCTGTGCACTTCATGAATACACCTTGGGTTGTAATAAAGACTTTAATAGCCGAATAAATGTTTTATGGGGGTAAAAATCTCTGACCTCAGAACTATGGCGTTTCAGCGTGATTCTCTACACAGCAAGGCAATGCATCATAAAAACTCAAACTTTCAAACTTACACTGCAGTTCAGTCAGTTCATGTTTTTGAGCAGTTTGGGATTATTTACATACATACACTTAATTATATTAATGTGATTAAATAAAAGATATTTTTAAGATAATATACAGTTGTACTACTCAAGAACTCTCTTGGTCTTAAAACCATAAACTAGAGGTCTCAGTTTTTACTTCACTTGAGGTAAGGTGGATTTTAAAATTGTGGTCAGTGGAGTGCAACAGCTCTGTCTGAGGTAACTGGAAGCTGAATTATTATTCGCCAGGATAAAAGAAATAAATTAAGTAATAAGTAAATAAGTAAAGTTATATATTTTTTATATTTAATATATGTATAATATGTGGCCATTATAAAGCCCTCACCACTGCCTGCATTACAGTTAAACAAAGATTATGATATAATATTAATAAAAAATGTTTCACGCTTTATGGTATTTAAAATTATACTTTACAAAATATGTTATAACATTGTGATATATATTTGTATATACTGTATAATGTTAAAATAAATTATAATTATTGTACATATTGTTCAGAGCTATTAACAAATATAGTAATATAGTTTAATTTTTTAATTCTGTAAAAATAAAAACTCGGAATCTGGTCTCGGTCATGACTCGCTCCTAAATATTTAAAAAGGTCTTGATCTTGACTCAAACTTAATGGGTTCTGGTCTTGGTCTTGACTCCACAAAACCCCAAAAATGATTAAAAAAACTTTTAAACTGCATAAAAAGTGCATAAATGTGATAAGAGTTTACATTTGTGCACTGTCCATCAATGGTACTATCAAATTACTGTATGTACAAATATAAAAAACAACATAAATTGATTGTAATTGTGATGCAAAATTGGTGCATTTAAATTACTGCCTTCAGCTCACAGTCTGAATTTCTTATGCAGTTTGTAGTTTTCCAGGCAGTTCCTGACTGAATAAGCCTTATGGTGTAATAAAAGCCCTTTGAATTTATAAGGCTAATACATTTTCTTCTTTACCCCTCAGGTGGGCTTCATCGACTACATTGTCCACCCACTGTGGGAAACATGGGCTGACCTGGTTCACCCGGATGCCCAGGACATCCTGGACACATTGGAGGACAACAGGGAGTGGTACCAGAGCACCATCCCCCAAAGCCCCTCACCCGCTTTGGACACCAGCGCAGAGGGCCGCCGCACAGCCGGTCAGGACAAGTTCCAGTTCGAGCTGACGCTGGAGGAGGACGGAGAGTCAGACACGGAGAAGGACAGCGGCAGCCCTCCAGACGAGGAGGATGAGGAAGAGGAAGAAGAGGAGGAGGATGAGGAGGAAAACAGCTGCAGTGACTCTAAAACCCTTTGCACACAGGACTCGGAGTGTACCGAGATCCCTCTGGACGAACAGGTGGCAGAGGGAGAGGAGGTGGGAGAGGAGCAGAGGGAGGAGGAGGAGGAGGAGGAGGAAGAAGAGGGTGAAATATCAGAACCCTGTGTTTTAGAAGAGGAAGAGGAGGAAGAGGAGGAGGAGGAAGAGCAGGACACTGCCAATACGTAACACAGTATGAGAGCACCTGGACTTCTTTTGTACTAGAGACGAGAGCCACTTATTTATGGTTAAGCTGTAGGGGTATTTTCCTTTATGACATTTTTATGTTTGTTTGTGGGTTTTTGTTTTTTTTCGTGATCTATGTTATGTACTGTACATCCTTGTCCAAATGCGTACATTCATTTTGCTCGTCATCGGCACCATCATCGTCCTTTCTTACTTTTTATTTTCGTAACTTTCAGTCACGACTAGTGCCGTTCGAACCATTTTGCACTCAGGAAAGTCTTTTCCACTCACTCGCCGAAGAGACAGACAAAAGAACATGCGTTCGTCTTTCAGTGTGTTTCAGGGTGTTTCAGTGTTTCAGTTACGTTGGCTGGAGCAGTATTTGCGTATTGGAAAGAGCGATTAATGTAGATTGCAGAATAGATTGCAAAAAAAAAAACTTTTAAACAAAGAAATCTTCCCATCAAACCATCTGTTATCTCATTACATTTGATTTGATGGATGCTTGGAGACACATGCGGCTGGTAGAAGTTCACTACTCACTCTGAGGGTTATTTCTTCCTTTAAGTCTATCAAATGCTTTACGCGTTTTTCGATATTGAGCGTCGGAATCATGCAGCGCATAACGTAGACTGACTCATTACCAAAGTGAATAGAAGTGACTCACGGCACAAGCAAATCAAGCTGAAAAAATATTGCAGCCGGCTCCTGCCAAAGAGTTATTTGAGTCAGTGGCACATGGTCTAAGTAGATGTCTTTTTTCATTACCTAATGGAAGGCATGCTCTGTTTGCTGCAGGTTATTTTTTCAGTTTTGATTTTTTTTTTATCTGCCCCAACCTTTTTAAAATATCTCATTTTCATAAAAAGATAACTGTTTTTTTAGCAGTGCTTAAACCAGCCTTAAAGATTGTGTTGTCTGCCAAAAAACAAATGTGAACCAGTTTTTGCAGTGGATTAAACCAGCTGCACATCCAGACCTCCAGTAATGAAGTGCTCACAAATACAATGATAGCTTTTTGCAAGCTCATGGTTTATTATTATTATTATTTTTATCTCTTGGGAAGCAGCTTGGGTCCTCATGTGGCTCCTTTTTATGTCCTAGAAATCACTGGTGCCAAGACACACTATCCATACACAATCGGCTTCTGTCTTAGATTTGCTATAGAAAGCTATACGCCATGACATGAACTTTGGAAGCGCAAGTGGTTTCTGGTCACTGGAACATAAGAGAACTGGCAATGCGTTCTGCAAGCCTCTTTGCGATATTTGGGTACATTTTCTTTCAAGCTTTTAGAATTGTACTTTTTTTTAATTGCACATTTTTAAATTCACAAATAATTGGTGGATGAAAAACCTGCTCATTAGTATTCTCAAATTAACTGTAGTGGGCAGTTGAGGCAACAACATCAAATCAGAAGCTTATGTGTAACTTAAACACTGCAACAAAACAAAGTCAGCTTAAATCAGTAGGACAGCTGGTTGTATGAGGCTAGAACTAAAGTCAGAACGTATATGTGTAGAGTCTCTGTTTTAAAAAGCTTATAGGACAATCAGTTTTATTAGCCTAATTAAGAGTCTATTAGGCCACACGCTAAACCTACTGTAATAGTTATTTTGCTGCACATGTGTTTTTTTGACCCAGTACATTCACTTTGCCAAACTTCCACTCGTTTGGATTTGAGTAGTGTTGTTCACATCTCTGCCAAATGACCTGCTGCACCAGTGTATCTTTCTCTCCCAATATCATAGCATTTATTAATTTGGTTAGATTTCAGTGTAGGGGGCATTATGATGTCAAGTCAGTAATTTATAGATCCTTATTACTACTTTATCAAGTATTACTGAAAGAACCCATTTGGCAAGCACTTTAATTTGTATATTATACATCGTAATCTTTTGCACAGCATTTTATATGTCCATTATTCTGCATTATTAAGCCTTATTAAACCCATAGCTGGTAACTGTCTTAACTACACTAATTGACTGGCAGCTCATTACTGCAGTATTAAGCAGTGACTACAGGCGAATAAAGCAAGAGCACTTGTGAAGCTCTTGTTAAGACCAAGAAAGATTTGAAAATCTAATATTATATACTGATATCTGATCAGTTAAAGCAGAGAAACAAGAACTAGTTGCCAGTCATAAACAGTGATGAGTAGTCAATATTGATTTAGTACTACATGACTGGTATTCAATTTGCATGCTGGGCTGCACGAAATTAAACAACACTAATTTTGCTTTCTGTATAGGGAAACTAAGATGTGTTCAGAAAAGAACTGTGTTGTGACATAACATGCCACAATATTGTCATATTGGCCAACCCTATAAATAATGAAAAATATAATATTTAGTCTATCCGTCTATCTTATATTTGGATGCTTGGGATGATTATTTACCAGCTACTGGCCTGATAAGTCTTAATCCGAGTTCTGGAATGACTTAATTCACCCAGTTTACTGTTTAATAACGTAGTAATAAGCAGCCGTATACTGATTTGTCAAGGCTTTATATAAAGGCCTTATAATGTCTCCTTATGCTGAAGCATTATCATTCGATTACTATTTGTCTGAATCTCGTTCACATGCTTAAAGCGTATTCAAGTATTTTAGTTGAACCCTCAGAAGCATCAGAACTGCAGGCTTATGAATGAATGAGCATACCTGAGCATAATTTGATTATGTAGGTAGTTGCTATATGTGATCACATATATACAAATGAACTTCTGGAATCCCTGCCTTTAAAAACGTTTTTGCTTTGTTTGTTTGATAGCTCATCTCATTGCCAAGTTCCTTAAGTTATTCCCGCTTCACTCATTCTCACCCAGTCACCTTAATTTTAGCAGTTCATCATTTCTCTCTGTTTACAAACATGTATTTATTGTGCTGTACAGTACATATTGTTGTTCTTACCATGTTGTAAATGATTATATCATCCCTAATGGTGATGGTGTTGCTGTATTATGGAACTCTTATTGAGAGAATGTTTATTATTCTTATTCAGTATCTAAAGAAACCCATTTCTAAAACATCTCCTATGAGATTGTTTTGTGTGGAAAAGGTGGAGAAATCCAAAACTCTTGTTGTGTTTTTGTTTGTTTTTTGTTTTTATTTTCAGCAGTCCCTTGGCCCGAGGGTTGTGCCTTAAACGAACCTTTTTGTTTTAGTTTTTATCTTCTTGCTGCACTAGAAAAACTACTGGCTGGAAATTGATGTGTTGTTTTTTCCATTCGTTTAAAGGGGACCTATAATGCTTATTTTCAGTGTTCAGTTGTATTTTTGGTTAACTGAAATAGATTTACATGTTTCAGTTTTCCCAAAACTTAATGTGTTTCTTACACTGTACATCTGTCTTACACCCTCTGTCTGAAATGCTCTGTCCAGCACAGTGTGCTCTGATTAGTCAGTTTGCCCCCTCTGTTCTAAGTGGTGTAGCATCAGTTTGACTTCCTGCTATGAGTCCCACCACCACACAGCTGTGGCTGTTCCTACAGTGGGGTCACTTCTGCCGTATCGCGAGCTAGACTGGAGCAGGTTTCAGAGTGGTCAGTACTGTGTCTGTGTGTTGTGTGAGGGTGTGCCTTGGTGAGCTTGGGTCGGTGTGTTATGAGATGAGGTCACCTTGTAACAGAGAAAAAGATTAAATCAATGAAGCATTTCAGACAGCTGGGTATAGTGGTGTCTGGGGGAGAGAGTTTCTTCCTCTGGCATGTACTTTAAGTTTTATAACTGCTGAATTTTTACATGTACAAACAGCTACACAACACAAAAGAAACAGAAAAGCATAATAGATCCCCTTTACATGCTAGGAATAAAGGTTCTAATTAAGAACAGACCATATGTGTAGATGCAAGTTGTGGACCTCATGTTTGTAGTTGAAACAGGCCAGTATGCTGGGGTGTATTGAAGGGGATAGTGTGTAAAATGTCTTTTTACAGACTTCTGATTGTAATGGTCCAAATAGGTGCGCATTTCTTTTTTAAACCTGGCGGGTTTTACGTGTTAGCAGAATGTGATTTCACGCTGCACTCTTCAGAAGATTTAAAGACCTTGGGCCAAAGCTAAAATGAAAAGACCAAGCTAGTTGTTTTATGTTTAGGCTGTAAGGAAAGATCAAGTTTGACTGCCTGTCTAAACGCAGCTGATGAGTCTCCATCTCGTCTCAGCCTTTGTTGCATTAGCCCAACTGAAAAAAAATCATGCTAGAACTTCTCAAATCTACGCTACCTTTACTGGCATCTGTGCAACACGCAATATGGAGAGTAAAAAAAGAAAAACACATTTCCATTAAAGACAGTAGGCTTTTTTGTTTTCGGTAAAGGGATGGAATGTCTTTATACACTCCAATCCTAAAGTGGAGACAAATTTTTGACACATATACTGTAGATTCCTGTTTGCCCTAAATGGATAGAATCAGTGGCTCTTTTCCTTTTTTGTGTCATCTTTTTACATCATCAGAAGAATTATTTAGGGATAACTATTTTTTTGTTATGTGACTTGAATGCCAACTTGTCTGGAGGTTTCACAAGACAATGTAGTTGTTTAATGGATTCTTTATTTATGGCAGTCTATTGGATAGAACTGTAGAAAATAAACCTTCTGTAAGAAAAGAAAAGCTAAAAAAAAAAAATCAAATAAAAAAATGTTTTATATGCACCAGAATAAACAGAAGCATGGGTTGACTCTGCCTACCTCTGTGCCTCTTGCTTTGTCTCTGATTTCCTTGTCATTGCTAAAGGCACTTGATCTGTACCTGGAAACTAAGTATTCCAACTGGGAACAAAGTCTGTAAGGGAAGGGGACAGACAGGAGAGAGGGAGGGGTTCTGGGTCAAACTTCACTCGCATTGTCTCGAAAAACAGCCAAAGAGAAGAAATCTCTGAGATTTTTTCCCACTCAAGCTTAAAATCTGTGCCCGAAGTCTATTTCGCATAACGTATTATTATTTCGCATTTAGCTCCTTTCTGCTGTACACCTGCTCTATGCATGTGTAGAACTGTAATATCTTTTACCAAAGCTTAGAGAATTCCTTCCTGTTAGCAAGTAAGAATCTATGGGCTAATCTTAGCTTAGCATCCTTCGCACTAGCTGCATCACATACGGCTTTGACAAAGGTTAACAAAAAAAACTTAGAACTACAGAAGCCAATTTAATTGCATATTTAAAAATCCATTGTGAAGCATGACTGCTAGAAAGTAACTGCTGCTGAGATGCCAGAATGTAGCAGAACTGTTTTGCCACATTTGCTCATATTTTTGATAGCAACTGGTTAGCATTGCAGCAGCACTTCTAGCAACATTTTAGTAGCCATCAACCTAGTTCTAACGCTAGTTACATTACACACAGTGCCGTAACTAGTGTTACAACATGCTATTTGTCTGTACAACCAACAAAGGTTTCATGGCAATGAACATCTAATGCTAGCCCAGAGTCTTTCACCTTGGCTATGTGTCCATGAATTCAGGAGCCAGAGCTTCTAAGGGAGCGTTTTTGTTAAGATATTTCATGCTGTGTCTTCAGGGAGACGTATGCACAGATGCCCAAAAGCAATTTAGCGTGATTTGGTGTGGAATTCCCAATAACTGTCAAGAAAACAATTAAACTAATGAAAGCAAAAATGAATACACAGCCTGTACCATAACAGCTTTCAAGGCCACATTTATTTATCTGTTCTTATAATTTTACAATATATGTAATGTGGAATACATTAAAGAACCAGTCAGCTAACCAGCAAATGCAAAACACAGAGCTCGCTCAATAAGTTAAACAAAGGCTCAACAATTATATACATATATATTAGGTAGAAAGAGAGCACACATATTCCAATTCCCCTGAGACAAGCGGGAATAAACAAAGCTGATCTCAGCTCATGGCTTCTCTAAAACGACACACATACAGGATATTGCACAGTTCAGGAGACCTACTGGGATTATATATAAACCTCAATGCATAAGATAAGGCCTGTACAGTGGCATAATGGCTTTATCAGACAGGTAACTTTGACACTGATATTTTGGCACAACTTCACCGTACCCTACATTTAGCAGATAGGTTTTCCAGACAGAAGTCTAAACGGAGGACTCCAGCTAGAGTCTGGGTTTATGTTTAGTCCCTGTGTGGAAAATCAGCCCTAATGTTTTCTCAGAATTAAAGAAAAGATCATCTAACTTGCCTACAGTTTGGCCTGGGGCTTGGAGATGACTTCAAATACAGGAGCTTGACCACAGCAAGTAGCCTCAAAACACGCATGCCTGCGTGAGAATCGCTAGCAGCTACAGTCAGACTGTTGCGGCGGTATCGGGTTGTCAGTCAGTCTGGTTGTGGGAGTTCCTGTGGTTGCAGCGGGGTCCGTCTCAAGGCTGTCAGCCATTTTAGCACAGATAATGTCCACCAAACGTTCAAAGGTCTGCTTGACATTAATGTTGTCCTTGGCACTCGTCTCAAAGAACTCAAAACCTTCAAAAGAGAATGTTACTATGTTAATGTTCATCAAGAGTGATATTCACATTTTGCATTGAAGCATCAGCTTGAATTTGGTGGCACTATAGAACGCACAGTAAGACACAGAAAGAAGAAGAATGCTTGATGAGATGGCCTACCACAGAGCACATTTATCAGATCAGGTAGGATATTCTTACTTGCCAGTTTTTTGTTCTAATTTTTACCCTAAATGTTACAGCAGTTATTGTAACGCTTCAGTTACAGCAGCACAATTTAAGGTGGAACAGGAAAGTTCAAGCAAGAGGTGGTGGATGCACCTAACAGAAAATATCTGCAGCATTAAATGTATAATTATGAAGTTTTAATATTCTAAGTTAGCTTTTGTGCGTATTAGTGTTTATTAAGCAGGTCCTGAACTGATTTCATATTAAAAAAACAAACCATTTGAAACAGTGAGTTACTGCACTGTATTAAAGATAAGCATGCTATTTAGAACTGCTTAAAAGGTAGAATAAATTGATTAGAGTTTCAACAAAAATAACCATTTTGTGTTATGAGGAGTTAGAGAGCCCACATTTATGGACTTAAGAGAAAACATGTAGAATCTAAACTAAATCAGGATAGGCACTGATGCAACGGCAGCTTGGGGGAATTCAGCACATTGCAGTACTCCACCTCACCACTAAAGGTCACATACTGCTCCTTTAAAAGGTAATTCCTTAAAAGGAAAAACTCTACATGTTAATTTAATGGGTTGTAAGGGGAACTTAAGAGGAACCGTTTGACCTGAAATAATAAATAGTAAAGCAAGTTAACAGCTCAGATTGTCCTGCATGTGAAAATAATAATTACTAAACAGCATGTTTTAGATCTCTCCCAATAGTTCATTTTCTATAAGGTTAAGGTCCTGTAATCTGTAAACACATGGAAATCTACAGTATGTAAAATGTCACGATTAATAACATCACCGCACCTTCGCATGAAAAATAAATCCAGTTCAGTGTTTCAGTGTTTTGATGAAAAGTAGAAACTGTTTTTTCCCCATCACATGTTTATGCATGTGCTCATCTGGAAAACACACAGCTGATTCTAGAGCAGTTTTCTCCTTCCGCCAGGCCCAATATATGAGCCCTTTCTTTTCTGCTGCTTTCTCATCGTATTCCTCTCGCTTCAGAGCCTCTTTTGCCCCAGATACCTCACACATACACACACGGCACACTGATCAGGAGCGTCTCTCTCACCCAGCTGTTCTGCCAGGAGTCTTCCACTGTCCACAGAGACTATCCTCTCCTCCTCCATGTCACATTTGTTTCCAACAAGGATCACCTGGGCATTGTCCCAAGAGTAGGTCTTAATCTGAGTTGACCTGAGACGACACAGCAGACGGTCAGAACCCTTTAAGCAAAGACTAAACAGATTCATCTCTTCAAATAATGTATCACTTCAGAAATAGAACGTGTGTGTATAATATAAACATTCATAAACAGTTTTACAGTATAACAGTTTACACTATAAACTGCAGGAGCGTGCATACGGATCCACAATTCCTCTAACATATACATCAATTCCGCAGCGGTTACTGAATAAACTGGAAATCAAGATTTAATAAACATTGTAGGATAAAACAAATAATCTTAAACACTTGGTTGAAAATCGAGAAAAACACTGTTCTCATGTGGTGCAAGCATAGTTGGCATTTGTAAATCACAACTCATGCTTCACTCAAACCTCCTAATCCTCACTTTTTCTCTCTTGGCATTCCTTAATTGTGCTCCTCTGCCATGGGGAGATAAGAATACAGCTCAGTGTAAATGCAGAAAAGTGTGAAATAGGTGTGTCTGTCTGGCTCAGACACTAAAATACCTCCTAATTCTCAGCTTTATCATAAAGAGACCCGAGTAGATGGCACCAGGAGCCTGTGCATCCTGTGTTCAATAGCCAAGATCACTACTTGCCAACTTTTAAGTAAGGCTGCCCAGTAAATGCAGAGTAAACATGCTTTATACATTATATATAATATATATGCTTTGTAACTAGCATAAAGGCCCTATATGACAGCAGTGTTTACCCTGACAATAGCGGTAGCAAGTTAAATTGGTCAAACACATAATGTAAACACTGTTAGCATTTGTTACCTTATCACACTGAGCCTATAGATAAACAGAGTGGATGCGAGTGGCTGATAACAAGACACTAGACCCTAGAAATGATTATCTGCACAAGATCTCTCTTTTTCCCTAATCCAGTGTTCAGTGCTCAACCTGATGTTTCTACAGCCCTGATGGCCCCTCTGGCTAGGGTTACATTCGCTTTACTTCAGAACAGTATTGTTTATTGTCTGTGATTTCCTTTTTTTGTTGTTGTCTTGGAATGGAATAAAATCAGACAGATGGTGAACAAATTGAGGAATGAATAATAAATGGATAGAATGGTAGATGGATAAGTATTGATAAATGGATAGATGGAATGATTAATGAATGAATAAAGGCATAAAATGAAGCAGTGATGAATGAATGGAGTAATCTAGAGTCTACCAACATAAAGTACGTATGTTGTTCCACCCATTATCTTATCTAGAATGGTGCATACACGTGTGTGATATCTGCCGGTGCTTATATTACAGACTACTTCAAATTATATCATATGTAAATATTATCATTTGTAAACTATAGTGTTGCTTAAATGTCTTGAAACCAAACTTCAAATGATCTAATTTTTTATACAAAGTGCTACTACATAGTAAGTCTCTTTCTGTCTGTCTCTCTCTCTCTCTCTCTCTCTCTCTTTATATATATATATATATATATATAAATAGTCCATCCACAGTATAGTTATATCTGTTTATTAACCCTCTTTCACTATCCTTTCACTTTGTTCTTTAATGGTCACAGGACCAGTGGGAGCACTGCAGTTTGTAAGCGTACTGACCGTTACAGAGCAGGGTGAAAAGTGAATAATAGAATATGCAATAGAATATCTTGCTTATCTTATTTTGGACATAAACCGTAGAACAAACTGTTTCAGCCTGTTTTAACTCACCAGTCTTGCACAGCAGCGAAAGACTCCTCATTGGTGATGTCATACATAAGGATGAAGCCCATAGCGCCTCTGTAGTAGGCTGTAGTGATGGTCCTATACCTCTCCTGTCCTGCTGTGTCCTACACAAGAAGTATCAAAGCCATTAGGTACATTCAGCTGACCTGTTCTATTTGATCAGTATTGAACTATGCACTTCCATATAAAAAAATAAAGCAATAACAAACTAGAAACTGAGCTAAACATCAAAATGATCAATGCATACGTTCACCTCTGGTTTGCCAGTACCCATAGCTGCAGGCATTGTGGGAGTAAGGTATGTGTCATGTTTGTTTTGGCATGTCTCGCTCTGAACCCCAGGAAATTGTTACTATAGGAGGGTAAATATGATGGTCTAGTTTCCAGGACACAGATGAACTCTCATCTTAGGCAAAATAAAAAAGATACTCAATACAGAATCACAAGTGAGATCTTGTTCCAGAGATCATGCTGAATTAAACAGCATGAAGCTTCACTAAGACTACAAATCATAAAAGTCCAGATGGACACTTTGCTAATTGCAATGAGACTGAAAGTAGGTCACCCATTAAAGACGTACTGGTTCGTCTTTAGCAGCGAAGGCACTAAAAAGCAGACAGATTGCTGTGAACGAACACATGCAGCGGTCTGGATGCTGTGTGGCTGATAACGAGACGCAAGGTCTGGAAATGACCATCTGCACGAGATGCTTATCTCTCTTTCCATGAGCCCAGTGTTCAGCATGATGTTTTCACAGCCCTGACGGCCCTCTGGCTGCAGTTACTTCAGTTTTACCTCCGAATTTTCTTTAATGATTCTAGCTCTTAGTGCTGCGTTCTTGTGGTTTTGGTTGTATTCTTATATGTTCTGTATCTTTTATCTGTTGATAAAAAACATAAAGTAACCCTTACTGATAGAAGGGTGGATGGATGGATGGATGGACGAATTAATGAATGATTAAGAGCAAAAAAGGAAGAATGGATGGACATATAGGCAGTGGACAGATAAGGGCATAGATGAAGGATGGATAGATGGAAAAATATACAGATGGTAGGTACATGAAAGGAAAGGTGGCTGGACAAAGGATAGATTATACAGATAGTGATGGATGGAAGTATAGATTAATAGATACAATCATGAATGGATGGATGATAACATAAAAGAATGCAAAGATGATTAATAAATGGATGGTAGGATAGATGGATAAATATGAGCATGCATGGATGGATGGATGAACACATAAGAAGTAGAACAGGTTATACGTTCACCACATGTATTTAGAGGGGGGGTGGAGCTGCTCACCCAGATCTGCAGTTTGATCCTCTTGTCGTTCTTGTACACGGTTTTGACTTTGAAGTCGATGCCCACCGTGCTGACGAAGGCCGAGGTGAAGGCGTCGTCTGCGTAGCGGAACAGCAGGGAGGTTTTCCCGACACTGCTGTTCCCGATGATCAACAGCTTAAACATGTAATCGAAGTTTTGTTCCGAGTTCTCTTTCTGCTTGGCATCCTGAGTGGCCATCTGTACACAGACAGGGACACAGGTGGAGGAGACTGTCAGATAGATGTAGGTTTATCAGAAAACACTCATAAAGGAAACGAAGCTGAAGGCGCTTCCTGTTCTCCATCCTCTTGATGGAATTGTGCCGTTCCACCTTAAATGCTGCACCATTTAAGGTGGAACGGCACAATTCCATCAAGAGGATGGAGAACAGGAAGCGCCTTCAGCTTCGAATGGGAAACACTTCAACAAGAGGCGTCAGAACGTAACTGCTGCACCATTTAAGGTGGAACGGAAAAATTCGAATAAGGAACTGGTGAATAGGAGGCCGAACTTTAACCTCGCGGATTGATCGTGTGTGATCAGTGATCGGCTGCTCTCCGGCGTTGGACCTTTGGTCTACCTGCTACACGGCTAGATCCTTTAAATCATGACTTTAAAAATACCATATTTTGAAAAGATCAGTCTGTTTGCTCTCATTCGACGCGCCTCTTATTTAGCCGCCTTACCTTCCCATATAAATCCATCTTCAGACCTTCGCAGATGCAGGCGTTAAAACGGCAGGTCTCGCCTTAAACTGTTGTTTTGACCGTCGAGCTGGTCACGGCTTCTGGAATAAATCTTGAGCTAAACGTTACTGATGCTTCGGACGTCACTGCCTCTGTCTCTCCTCCCATTTCCATTCATCCTCATCGGCTCCTGCTGTTGAACAGCAGCGCTCTGTTTGTCCACAAGAGGGCGGAGCAGAGCTCAGCCGGTGACCGGACCTTATCATTTATTGCTTATTACATAATTATTATTATGGAGAACCAGGTTTTCATTGTTTCTATATCAGAAATTCAGATTCAAATATGATATCTGGAGACTTTTTTTTTCTCTCCGACATCCCAGTTTACAGTGCTCTTCGAACGTGTTCGTAAACGTTTTGTTATTTTGTTAATTTCCACATTGGTCCTGTAAGGGAAATCTGTGACGAGCACAGCTTGGTCAGTGGGTCTCTTTGTTCGGTAAATGGATAAAAACTACATGATTGTTTGAGTTAAGTGCTTTTGTTGTCGTTTGTATGTTTTATGTTTGAGGGGCTTTTTATCTATACTAATAAGTTAAACAAATACCTATTTAATAAGCAGTAATATGCAGGTATTTCGGTGCAGGTGCAGTATGCTTTTGGGAACTGTTAATTGCTTACACGGAATGCTACGTAAGACCTCTGAAAAGAGATTAACATGAATAGTGAGCATTACCAGTAATCAGTGAATCATACTGACGTTTGGACTACAGTATTACATCAACCTGAACTACGTATCCCGACAGATGCAATGCTTTGTTCTGGTTGGTCCGTCTCTGCCCATCCCACAGACTGTGACGGGCATGGAAAACAGTGTTGTGTTCAGGTAGGTCACGTAGCTGCAGCGTTTCTGTAATAAATCTGTTTTTTGGTTGTGAAACTGCGTAATGGGAAGGATTTGGCCTTTGTTGCAGGAATCTCATGTGTCTGTGTGGTCTAATAAAGTGGTTGTTGTTTACTTCTCATGCATATTTACTCGCACTAACTGGTCCTGTAACCGATCTTCTTCTTGTCTGGTTCAGCTTTGCAGTGATTTTGTAGTGTGTGTGCGTGCGTGTGTGCGTGCGTGCGTGCGTGTGTGTGTTTGGCCGTCAAAATCAAAAATCAAAACTTTTCTAGAACGTGCTTGGCGAGAAAACATGGAGTCTTGGCGCCCCCTCCTGGATCTAAATAATACTAACAGTAAAAGCTTTTTTCCCCACTGAGCTGGAGTGCACAACACTGGTCCTGAGGGCCGGGGGCCTTCACAGTTTGATTATTTACCTGCTTAGACTCACCTGATTTAACTCACCTGGTGATTGTCAGGTTGGGTGAGGGTGTTCGAAGAGTGGAACTACCCAAACTGTGCTGCACTGGACGGCTGTCCAGGACCGGAGTTGTGCTCCCCTGCCACTGAGTCTCACACTTTCCTCGTCAGCCCAGTTACCAGTTGTATCCTTCTAGCCCACCCATACCCCCAGCCTGCCCTGTCCTGCATGCTGATGCTATATAACTTACTGGGGAATTCAACAAATGTAAACTAAGTCATTTGGAGTGGTCATAAGGCGTAATGCAACATTCTAGAGAAGTTAATTGTTCACAGTGGTGATGATGAGGACTGGACGTCCACCTCGCAGAAAGCTGATGCAAGAAATGATTACAAGTCCACTGTATGATACCCGAGACTAGGGGTGGGCGATATGCCAATCATATCTTATCACAATGTTTTTTGATACACATTATGCACAACGATTTTCAGTAGTCTTGGCCATACCATATTAAACTTACAACAGTGATATGTATTCAGTGTTTTTCAGAAATTCGATAGTTGGCTCGGGACAACTATACTTGTCAGAAACAAAGAACTTGACACTCTGACTCTTGACTGACACGCTCAGAGCTAAAAGTCAGCAAGCAACACATGAAGGACACGACCATACTTGAAGGGAGAAGGCAAGATAGAAGTCAAAGGGACAGGCTAACGTCAGAACCAGCGTAGTCAGACAGCGAGGCAACCAAAGAAGAAAGAGATGACAAGAAGAATCGTCAGAGGAGCGAAAGGAGGTGTAAATCCAGACAGTAGATCGGGACGTAAAGCCAATAGGGGTTAGGAAGAGTGAGGCTTTTATACAGACTGATCATTGGAAACAGGTGGGTTAATACTCAGGAGACCTAGAGCGGGTGTGACGCGAGTACGTAGTATTTATGCAACCTTGGATGTACTACATCCGCCATCTTGCCAACGTCATTTGACGTATAACGTCACGCCACCACTGTAGAATTACCGCCATTCATTCATACAAACGTGTAAAATGGCCTTCATATTCGCCGCAAAGCGGTTCATAACGCTACTTGGTGTTGCACAAAATCTTAACATTATAAGATATTTTTAGTTGTAGATTACTTACACTTGTACAGAGCTGGCATCCCGCTTTCTCACCATAAAAACCCACCATTTTATCATTATTAACATAATGTTTGAAAGCTCAGCAGATGTGTATGTTCACTGGTGTTTTTGGATAGTACATAAAATGGATATAAAATAGGCCTCTGTCACCACCACTGTAAAGAAGTGTATGTACTGTTTAAATTTTAACTGCTGAATTATGTAAAACTGTGACAAATCTGCAGAATTCCACTTTTAAGTTGTTCACGGACGGAATAGTGGAAAGCTTTAAATGTTTTAGAGGTTCCTCTAAAAGGAGTGCACAAGTGTAGTTTTTTCAATTTCATGAAAGAAAACTTTTAAGAAAAATGAGATTGTATAGTGTACCTAAAAACATATTTGGCTGACACTCATTTAGATGTGAACTCACTGATCAAGTTGAGCACTTTTTTAGGTTTTTAGGGTTTGGCCATGGAGGACTCTGTTGAAGTTATTCTTCAGGATAGTAGATCCAGGTTCTCTGATCATTCTCACGACAAGCCAATCTTCACGGCTGCCTCAGGAGCTTTGCTTATGAGCTTTTATGGCCTTTGGAGTATTTTCGCACTCCCTGGTTTTCGGAAAGTGCCCATAAATCTGAAGGTATGAAAGTATTTATCTGGTTTACTGTGCAGACATGTGGTACTAAACCCTTGTTGTGCAAGAGACTTGTGACATAAAAATACTCTACATCTCTGTGGTTTATATAGTATAGTATAGTAGATAAAGTAATGTAATAGTAGTAGTAGTAGCAGTAAAAGTAGTATTAATAATAGTAGTAGTAAAAGTAGTTGTAGTAATATTAGTAAGAGTTGTAGTAAAAGTTGTAGTAGTGGTAATAGTAGTAGTTTTAGTAATGTTAGTAAGAGTTGTAGTAATAGTAGTAGTTGTAGTAATAGTAGTAGTGGTAGTAGCAGTAGTTGTAGTAATAGTAGTAGTTGTAGTAGCAGTAGTAGTAGTAGAAGTAATAGTAGTAATAATATTAGTAGTAGTAATAATTGTAGAAGTAGTAGCAGTAGTAATATTAATAGTAGAAGTAATAGTAGTAATAGTAGTAGTAGTAGTAGTAGTAGAAATAGTAGTAGTAGTAGCAGTAGTAGTAGTAGTATTAATAGTAGTAGTAGAAGTAATAGTAGTAATAATATTAGTAGTAGTAATAATTGTAGAAGTAGTAGCAGTAGTAATATTAATAGTAGAAGTAATAGTAGTAATAATAGTAGTAGTAGCAGTAGTAGTAGTAGTATTAATAGTAGTAGTAGAAGTAATAGTAGTATGTTGGAGTTGGTGGGGTCTGTCCAGGCATGTTTTGCCCCTGCTCTGCCTAGTAGTCCATGTTTTCCATACTTGATGTAGTACATAAAAACACCAAAACATTCAGCGCTGGTGGCCTCCAGAACCAGGGTTGGGAATCCCTGTAATAGATAGTATCTACTAAAGTGTTGATGTCTTGATGTCTAGGTTTACATAATGTCCCCTCGATTGTGCTATCAAAGGTCACTGGTCATAAATGTTATCTGTACTGTGCAGGTGCCATACTTGCCATCAAGTGGCATGCAGACTCAGAACGTCATGCGACTCCTGCAGGGCAGAGCAGGCTGTCTGGCTGACCTGGGCTCTGGAGATGGAAGACTGGTCAGTGCTAAAGGCAGAGTAAAGCCACATCTTCGTGTTTTGGTTAGCAGGCTTGTCAAAGACAGCTAGCTATATAAGGCAGGCCAAGGTTAGCTAGCAGTCCTTGTCAGCTGATCTGACTGACAAGTCTGACAACCAAAACCCCAAGGTGCAAAAAAACACCCTATATAACCAATAGACTATGTCAAAGCTAGCTTTTTTCAGTGAATGCTAACGTTAGCTAGGTTTACTAGCTAGCTAACATTAGAGTTCACTGGCACTAAACTATATTTTTCTACATTTGTTTAAGAATTGTATCTCACTTTATCAACTGCAGACATTAACTGCAGCCATCTCAGACAGTTGAGAAACAGTAGAGCAATCCTAAATCTGAAACCTTCTTTGGCAAGTTAATTTTATTAAGTGTCTGTTAGAGTTTGAAAACATGTACCAAATTGGCAGAACACCATGACAAAATTTCTACACTTACTTTGCATGGCGTAGTGGGTTCACACTTTGTCATGCCCTTCAGGTTCATCTTTTGATGGCAGGTCCTCGGGCCAGGGCCAGAATTATAATTAGAATTTTAGCAAGGTAATTCATGCTGAAAAGTGACTTATATCATGTTAGAACTGAATTTCTGAAAGTCATATTAGGAAACCATCAAATGCACCTGGTATCATGTCCCAGAACACCTATTACACCTTTAGAATTATTTACACTGTCATATCAGCCCTCCAGGAAACACATAATACCAACAGTGAATACAGGACACAATCACAAACCTTTAATTATTTCAGTTTTTTTAGCAGCATCTGCCAAACGCCAGCTAATAAGAGGATATGATACTTATACAGTTATTGACACATAATACAGCCAGATGTACATATTGACAAAGGAATGGCATAAATATGCTAGATAACAGTGAACTTTCCCATTTGATTATTATTATAGCCAATCCTTGCTAACAAAGACCATTCGACCTATTAAGATCTAAACCTGATATTTTTTGCTTTCTTATTGGCAGGGGCTTACTAATTTCAATTAGAGACCACCAGTTTCCTATAGGATACCCTTAGATCACATTAAATGCATATATAATCATCTGCAGAACACCTATTAAACCATTAGAATCATTTACACTGTGATATCAACCATTCAGAATATCATTAAATACCATTACTAACTATTTTACATTAGCTGAAACTAACATAAGCTTTTAATGGCTTCTCCTTTTTACCTAGGAGCTTGTAGTCCCCAGAGCAGCTACTGGGATTACAGCGTGCTGATTTAGCTAGCAAGGTTACAAGCAAATTGTGTTAATTAATAGTTCTCACATTTTTTAATAGATGTGCTGTGTATAGTGCTGTAGGTTGTATGCTACATAACTGAACATCTCAAGAAGTCACAGTTACTCTGTGTAATGCTAGCATCAGAGTCAAAAGTAAAAAATTGTTTAAAATTTTCTACATTTCCACATAAATTTGACAAAACCTTTATCAGACTACCACACCAATGACCTAGAAGTAGATAATGAAAAACTAAATTAAACAATGAGACATAAACATTACATTTTGTCCTTTATTTACTGAGGAAAATGATCCAGTATTACATATCTATGAGTGCCAAGTACGTGAACATTTGCTTTCAGCATCTGGTGTCCTTCCTCAACATTTTTACTGGATTAAGGTCAGGAGTTGATTTGACCATTACAAAACATTAACTTTCTTCTTCTTTTAACCATTTTTGGATAGAAAGACTTGTGTTGGTAATGTCCATGTCTTGCTGCATGACGCACCTTCTCTTGAGATTTAGCTCTCTGTCAGATGTCCCTACATTTTTCTATAGAATTTCTTGGAATAATTCAGAATTCATTGTTCCATCAATGATGACAAGTCGCCCTGGCCTAGATGCAGCAAAACAGGCTCAAACCATAATACTACCACCACAGTGTTTCACAGAGGAGACACAGTTTTTATGCTGGAATGCAGTGTTTTCTTTTCTCCATATATAATGCTTGTCATTTAAACCAAAATGGTCTTTTGTGATCTCATCTATCAAGAGATTACAACAGCCCTCTACATGTGATCTTTAGCAAACAGGAAGCAAAGCTCATTCTGGAGAGCAGTGCAATCCTGCCATGCACACCATTGTTGTTCAGTGTTCTCCTGATGGGAGATTCATGAACATTAACATAAACCAGTATATAAAAAATTGCTTAGAAGTTACCTGGGATTCTTTTGTGTCCACTTGGACTGTTGCACATTATGCTCTTGGCGTGATCTTTGTGGGTAGACCACCTGGTGACCACCTGCCATACACTTCTCCAATATGTGTTGTGAAGATCAGACTTTGATAGACCCCTTCATTAAATAAAACAGGGTCAACTCACACCTGATTGTCCCCCATGCTAACTTTAATATTACCTTTAAATTATCTGCTAATCCTCACACAGATATGTAGTGTTGGAGCATTTTCAAATCTAATCTCATTTGTTAATTTGGTTCTCCTTAACTATTTTTCGGACTTGTGTCCCTGTGGAATTCTGCTGAAGTTTTGAGCGAAGTTTATGCATCAGTATATAAAATTCTTAAATGTTTACAAATTTTTAAGCACCACTGTAAATGTATTGGTCAGTTAAGTAAGACTACAGATTCTTATGTACAGATTATGTATCCTCGTCACTGTTTCCACACTGAATCTCATAAAAGCACTTCCGAAACTACCAGGGACTAGTTATATACATGATGGGTACCAATAATGAACTGAAGGCTTGAGCTAATGACGGATAGCAAAGGTTTCTAACAGTGACTGGATAACTGAGAAAATAAGGAGGAGCTTGGCGTAGTGCATAATAATGGCCATAATTCAGCAATACTGTTCACAGAAGAAAAAAACTACATTTCTTTAGCATACAATTTGAGGATTAATATATAAATTCCCTTATTTGATTGGGTAGGGTTACCCGTAGCTAATGGGTAACTAAAACAAATGGCTAGCTAATGTCTAATTAATGATAAAATGATAAAAATTACTTACATTTTGGAGAATAGAACATTTAGAACAAAGCACTTAATGAGATAAGGGGATGGTTTGTATTTGTGGTAGATAAGCATCAGATGAGCAGAGGTTACAGAACTGGATAAATTAGCTTTGTCCAGCCTAAGACTGGTCATTGTAATATGTGTCATTTCTTATCCCTACAAGTTTAGATGAGTGTGCAGTAGTGTAGTGGAACTTGAATTAGACAAGAACAATACTATTAAAATTAAAGTAATTTTGTATTTTAAATACACTTTGTTGTTTGATTAGTTAAATATACAGTATATATGTTGTAAACTGAACAGCTGAATAACTTAACCCAATATAATTTGACATCTTATTTAAGCACATTGTTTTTTTTATCATGTTCTGCAATCATTGTATGTATTATCAATGATTTAGGCAGTGCTTACATACCTTTATAGATTAAAGTGTAGAAGAAATCTTAAGGAAAGATTTATTGCTTGCAGATGTTTGCTTTTAACCACTTTGGGCTTCCATGTGTACTGATTTAAAGAAATTGAGTCCAAGTCCCTTTTTTGCTACAAGGTAATGCCTAACAGAACCTAAATCTGCTGTTTATTTTCTAGTAAATAAGTAAGATTCCCCTGAGCGCAGAATTCTGTACAAGTATCTCTATGTGTATCAGTCTTTGTGGTTTGTAAATTCACCATTTTTCTGCTCCATCCATGAAAAGAGCAGCGCTAACAGCAGACTGACGTGTAACAATTTCCTATCCAATCACAAGGCCGATGTCTATTGCCCCACCCACAAAAACTAGTTTCAGAGTCAGGAAAGCGTAGTGAGCTAAAGCTAAGTGCTTTCAAAGTCTTGCAAGACCACTAGTCTGTAGCTGCTTTGTACTGACCCAGTCCTAATTTATGTATACACTGTCATTGATAGATTTATTCCTCATTCCCTTATCCGCCACACCGACATGGTTTCCTGATTTGGCAGTCTCACTTCTTTGGAAAACAGTAACAGAGAGGCTATAAGATAAGATTACAGTGTTCTGTGTTCTCATTGAAAGTATTGTTGCAGGTGTTTGCTGCCTCCTCTTTGGGCTTCCAGTGTACTGGGTTTGAAATAAACTCCATCCTGACAGGCTACGCCAGAGTGAAAGCACGATGGATGGGAATTCCGACGACATCAGCAAGATTCGTGAACGAGGACTTCTGGAAGGTATCTCTATGTGTATCAGTCTTTGTGACTCCTAATAAACACTGGCAGCGGAAAGCAGATGACATTATAGAAATATGCATTTAATTCATAATTAATTCCCTTTCCAGTGTAAAATTTCCTAATACCATTTTAATCGCTCAGTGCTTCATTATTGTGTTCTAGTGTTTGAAACTGTTTGTACTGACAGACCTAATCTACTGGCAGTGTCTGTGATAGATTTATTCCCATTTTTTCCGCCTCAGCATGGTTTGGCGTCTCACTGGTTGGAAAATAACGAGAACCTATAAGGTAGTTAGCAAAACACATGGATCACAAAGGATTACTTTGGCAAACATCAATTCAGGCTATTGACTCAATATAACAAATGAACAAATTTAATTATCTTGAGATCACAAGAAAAAAAAGTCAAAATAGGAGTACATTATGGCCTCTCTGGACTCCTGTAGACTGCAGAAACAAATGCCATATAGAAATATGCAAATGCATATCTTTCCCTTTACAGTGCATAATACCATTAAACGACTTGCGAACTGGAAGGAATTTGTGTGTAAAGGGTGCAAGCTGAACACCAGCATCTCCAGTCCCTATAGTATATGCTTTACTGTCCCAGTAGTGTTGCAGGCCTGAAATGCAGAAATAGATGTATGTTAAAAAAAATCAAATGACGTTTTTCAGACAAATTATGAAATGGCCTGGTTTGTACTGCCTGTAATGAAATAAAAGTTCAGTACAATTTTTCTATGCTGTCCCAACTTTTTTCTTATTTAGGGTTGCAGAATTCTAGTTATGCCTGGACCATTTATGAGGTCCTTTGTGCATGAACTGGGGATACAATAACACACTGCTGTTCATAAAACAACTGAGCAGTTAAATACTTAATGTATAATGCAACAGATAGGGAGGTGAGTCCTTTCAGTTTCATCCAATGTACCTGTAACTGCAAAGTTATAGAGCCGATTTTGTTATTTTACTTTCTCTAGACCAATTTGGCTGGATATAAGAATGTGACAGTTTTCCTGGCACCTGGAGTGGTATGTAGAAACGGATGCATTTGCTTAATTTTTTGTCTTGTTGTTATGAAGTACTAAGAACACATGTAAAGAGTGATTTCACACCATCATGAGTTTTGTATTGTAGACTTCATCAACAATAACAAAATTATCCGTTGTCCATCAGGATTGTGGCATTTGTCTTTCATTGTGTCATTTGGTTGTCCACTCACAGCAGATGGTACATGTTGGTGTTGTGTTTTTACAGATGGAGGTCCTGGGCAGGAAGCTGGAAGAGGAGTTGGAAGATGATGCCCGTGTGATCGCCTGCCGTTTCCCATTCTCTGACTGGCCTGCTGCAGCATCTGAAGGCAAAGGACTGGACCAGGCCTGGGCCTATGACATGGCCGATGTGCGCAAATCCTCAACATGATCTCCAGCAGGTCCAAAACCACCACAAGTCTCAAATCTTTAAGTATTTCCTCACTGCCAAATCCGTATTTACTGGCACGCAAGGGCTAATTTGCATTAAGCTCCAGTCATATGTTGATTGTGGCTTTGAAACGAACTTTGACACAAGCAGTGCCAGAATTACATAAAGACACAAAACAATGATGCACTGAGCTGATTTCTTCAATGACGATTTAATGTACATTGTGGAGAATCAAAACCAAACTGTGTGAGATAAGAAGCCATATGTTTTCTGTGTGATCTGAATGAGTTGTATCAGGGTGGCCAGCATGAGCTCACTCAGTAGTCTCATAAGCCATGGTTAATAAACACTACTACAGTATTATGTCTTACAACTGTTGTTCTTTTACATGTGTTCCTATAACTTGGGAATTCAACATGCTGTTTGAAAATCAAGAAAAAGAGCTTCTGCCAGTGAACAGAAAGAACAATTAGCAGTTGCTTGTCAAATTAATATTTTCATTATGTGTTGCCAGATTAGTAATTCTTTTAATAATTAAGAGATATGAGCACAAAAATAGATGATAAGCTCAAATGGTCAGAGTAAAGTCCTTACCAAAAAGTTTGACTCATTATGGCATCCCGAGGAGACACTTACATTCTTCAGCTGTTTATAATTGGTTTGGTCAGAACGGATGGACCTTCATTTTTTTCTGACTCTAACTTATTTTCTAAACTAAAAGAAGAATTTATGTTTTTAACTAATTTTAGTCAGAAAGTTTGTATATGTGGTGCAATGGACCAGTGAGGGTTTAGTATTTATTACCAAGCCCATTAAAATAAACAAGATGATTTAGTACAGTGTTTGCTGAACAATATAATACATGACTGTTTACTATCACACTTTTAAGACCTAGTGTAACACGGTGTGGATTAAGGAATGGTAAATGAATGTTCAACAACTTGAAATGGATTGTCCCATTCATCTGCAAGAAAAGAAGGTGCTATAGCTAAAAACAGAAGAAGAAATAAAGGGCTGAAAGAGTCCAAGGAGTTTTGGCTGGCTAGATGAAATACAGATGACCCAAGAGCTGCTCAGTGTTTTCCTGAAGAATGGCTCAGGAGCTTCAAAAACCTTATCCTCCAAAGCAAAACGTCCTCTAGGGCAACACTGCGGTCTGAAAGCATAACTGAAATAGAACTGTGATGTTCACATATGTTGTTATTCTAAGTGTTACCTGGACTTGGCACTGCTAGGCCATGGGTGTCCTCTGCTCGCTGACAATGTCAAATCATAGCCATCAGATGTGCAAGAAATCCTTCAAGCATCGGGAACAATGTGAGAAATAAAGACGTAAGCAATGCTGTTTTATTTAATGCTGTTATTTACATCAAGGCTAGTCTAGAATCGGTTTTTGATTTGGACATCATATTGACAATGACTGAATGATGCTAAACATCTCTAAATCAGCATTTTGTATTGCTCCACACTGTGTAGATCTTGATCATTTTGACATAAAACATGTATTCCATTGTAAAAACTGGAAAAATCGCTTACTAAACAGAACATAGCCCTCGTCCCTGCCATAAGTCCTAGCATCACCACCTCATAGACTATGCTCACAAAGCTAAGGTGCAGAATCTGAGGACGTAAGGATGTGTATTACTTTCATTGCACAACCCATTTTCATAACCAGTACCAAAATGTTTATCTAAAACCTGGTTAAACAAAAACTCCTCATGAATCCCTTGATGGCAGAAGGGACGCAAGTTCCAGCAGGTAGTCATATAACTGTCAGATCCTGTAAGAGGTTTAAAATGCCTTTATAAATGAACTTAGACTGCAACTTAACCATTCATGTGATGTTTATGTCCTAGGTCATGATTGTTTTGCTGCCTTGTGTTAGAAAAACATCGCTATCATAATTTAAAGACAAAATGTGAAAATAACAGTGTCATTGCAGTGAAAGCCTGATGCAGGACATCGAGTTTAATATGGAAGTTGGGAATTATCTGAATCTCAGCATAGGTACAGTAGGGAAAATAAGTATTTGAACACCCTGCAACTTTGCAAGTTCTCCCACTTAGAAATCATGGAGGGGTCGGAAATTTTCATCTTAGGTGCATGTCCACTGTGAGAGACATAATCTAAAAAAAATCTGTATGATTTTTTAATAATTTATTTGTGTGTTTGACATGCACCTAAGATGAAAATTTCAGACCCATCCATGATTTCTAAGTACGAGAACTTGCAAAGTCGCAGGGTGTTCAAATACTTATTTTCCTCACTGTATGGTGGGAAAAGTTTTAGCATATGGACATGTACAGCATACTTAAAAGAAAGGAAATTAAGAAAAACACATTTATCTGCCAATATATTTATGGCAACAGAGGCACATATTCCACATGTATTACAGCTATACAACAGAACTTGAGAAATTATTAATAATCATCTAATAACAACAGTGTGCCTAATTGTACCTCAGGAGAACCTACTGTAGTGCTGTTCCCTGTGGTGTAGCTGCCTTGTCTTGCAGTATGTGCAGAATTCTGCAGCTAGTTTACCAAGGCTAAGCCCTGGGCTCACATCGGCCCTACTTTGAAACGTCTTCTTTGGCTCCCAGTTCACTATTGTATTCCATATAAAGTACTTGGTCCGACCCCTTTACCTCTGAGTAGCTTGCTGCTGTTTTATACTTCCTTCAGGCTTTGGCTAGGTGTAATGTGGGGACTAAGGCAGGTGCAAGTGCTGAGTGGTTTTATTAAGGGCAGTTCAAGAATCAGAGTCATAATAGGCAGACAAATAATATAATAGCAGAAAGCAGGATACAATATCAAACACAACAAACAAAAAACACGGCTTAGTACCCGGATGAGAAACACAGAGCCTTTGCAAACAGGTAGAGCAAACAAAGGAATATACAGGGGAGTATTAATGAGTCTCAGATCAGCTGCAGATGAGAGCAATCAATGGAGCAAGGGAAAGGCCAGGACATGTCAGAAGGCATGTGCAGTACCATATAGGCCCAGGAGTGGGCGGTATGTGACAGCAGCTCAGTGTCTAAGTTTGAGTAAACCTTGTGTTTGTGATTTGCAATTTTTTCATATTATCCTCCTATCCGTCTATGGTAGAGGCATGAGTAACCCATAAATAATTTGTTGTTTATGGGTTGTGGGAAGTTTTGGAAATATTTGGCGCAAGCCATTACAGGGCTTAAGAATATACTTAAAAAGGGACATATTATGAAAAACCTGTGCTTGTACATGCTTCTGGAGCGCCGACCAACCCACAAACTGTTTTCTGCACTGCCTAGATCAGAAAGCATGGGATTCAACAGACCGTTCAGATTTTGTTCCCCTTCCCCCATCAAATGCAGGTTCATTAGAAAACGTAAACAGCTTCCCATATAAAGGACTGCCATTCTTTAGCTGGTAGAAGTTCATTCCCTTTCAGCTTGACAACGTGAGTGGTGCTAGCTCCCACTCGTGGAGACATTTAAGCCTGCTAAACACGAGTGAATGAGCTTTGTCAGGTCCATACGGTGCTTTGTATTGGAAAAGCTGAATGAATCAGTACAGGTAAATTGTGTAGTAATCTAGGGATACAATTACTGACATGTGGATAGTCTGCAGTGGAAGAGAATCATGATGTAAGATCACGTCATCTCTCCCACGAGATGCACAGAACCCTCCTGACCCTGACCCTTCTGTGCATTAGAGCGACCAGCCATGTGACCATGCAGAAACTTACAATCTATTTCAGGGCTGTAGTCACACTCTCACTCCTAGTCAACTATATTTTACAGCGCTTGTTATTAATATCTCTTTTTCTGCTTTATTTTCTCCTTCTTAGGCATTTTAAGAATTGGATAGGAGTTGGCTGACTCTGGGACACTCCACGCTGTCTCTTAAAATATCAAACACTGGAGTGTGGAGAGGCTGCATGCTGTGGCCAGCAAGAGAACCAGTGTACTGTCCACGTGCAGGACAGACAGCATAGCAGGAGGTAGAGACGGCTCTGCTATAACTGTTGGAAACAGGACAGCTTGGCATGTCTGTACCATCCCCTCTCCACAGGCCATCTGCAAGCACCCTCACAAGTCTCTGGCCTCTCATATGGGATGATTCGGGATCAGCTCTGTCTCATCATAAAGACCATGTTTGTTTGGAGGTGAAAATTACAAACTGGTCCTGCATCACTTCCGCTACCGCTAGAAGTCTCACACTCTTATAGTCTCAGAATGCTTCAGAGAGAATCTGCCTGTAATGGCTTTTATCTTTAGTATGTAATTGAATGTCATTACAAAAGGTGCTAATGTATCACCTACAGTCAGTTTCAAACCAAGCCCAGATAGAAAAATGCACTGGAATAAAAAAATAACCATTTAAAGGTAACAGTGATGGTAAAACCTTTTATTATTAATACGTCCATCTGTCTCTTCGCTCCCCCATCCATCTGCTGCGGTTTATTGGGATCTACTAAGTTTTGTGTAAGACATTTAGACAATTGTTTATGTCTCAGTTATACCTTTTTTAAAAGTCTAATGTTTTGCATAATTAGTCTTGCAATCTTTTGTTAAAAAAATAAAATGTAGATTTTCATATACATAGATTTAAGATATTTTAACACATAAAATGCCACCAGTCAAATAAATCTTGACCAGTGGCATAACTAGGATCTTATGGGCCCTCTCCCAATATAAACATCACTTTCAATTAATCAAAAATCCTCAATAGGGAACAAACTTAAAACATTTTATCTGCATTTTAAAGTGCCCAGATTGTATATGTTGACAGTTTGAAACTGTATTGGAAAACACATCAAATATTGTATGTGCCATAATCTTTGCACAGGCCACATTTTATTCATTTAGTTAGCTTTTAATATGTTCAGGTCAGCAGATAAATCAGTCAGTAGTTATACCCAGAGGCCAGATTACTTGTAATGGGGTTGCCAGGTTAGACCCAGTGTTTTGTTTGAGTTAGTACAACACAGTTAGTACTCTATATTAGGCCTAAAGTGGTTAATCTGGTTAATCACCAGTTAATCATTTTTAACAGCTGAAACACATTTCTGTTGCTGTTTTTGAAAGTTCACTTTTGAATTCACAGTATTCAGTTTTAACTGCTGAATGCTGTGTCATTTGTTAAAATCATGGGATCCACAGCATGACACATACAGACAAAAGTACTACATTGAATTTTATTTAACTGCCTTAAACCAGGTTGCCTTCATGTAGGAGTCAAATATTAGCTGCTTCTTTAAGCAAAATGAGCAAGGCTAATGGTGAGGTTTTCACCAACGTTCACTTGTCTGTTTTCTTAGCAAAGTAGTCTATCAGAACAACAACCAGCTGATTGTGTAAAATATCAGAAAGAATAAAACTGCGTTTATTGATGAACACTCACTTTTCAAAACTGGGGTGACCAGTGGTTCGCAGACCGTTACGATGACTGCCCCTAACACCATGGCAATATGCAATGGAGTCATGCCAGACTGCCATAGTGACTCAGAATGGCAGTGGGTCCATCTTCAGTGAGGAGTCCTACTTTTGTCCTGGTAGAAACAACCAGCGAATTTGTGTGTGGAGACACCATGGTCAACACCAAGATGAGCGGTTTGTTGTAATGTGTCACCTTTCCAGAGGGCCTGGAGTCATTCCACGTCCATCCCTACTGCAAAACCTGCGGGAAATGTGTGAGAATATTTAAGATGCATGGGAACTACAAGACATCAAGCAGACTATTCCTAAACATTTCGTGTAATACATTTATGTGACCAGACATCTGGTTCCTATTACCACCACTGTGAGCAATTCTGACTCTGTAGGTTTCTCTAGAATTGACCATTTCACACCAAGCCACTCTGAAGGACTTTGCTTACATCTCAGCTGCTAAAATACGCAGAGCTTCAAAAATCATTGGAGTTTGCCTGTAAGAACATCATTGCATCCCTAGATGGAGCCCTGTAGACAAAACCTGTATATCATATGAACCACAAGGTGATGCTCAACCACTTCAGTTCAGCTGGACTGAGCAATCTGTACCAATTACACCCAGTGTCATGCAATTTCACAGACTAACCGAGACTCTGTCTTAAACATATTTAAGACTGATGCCTATTCTGTTAGCAGTCTAACCCACCTGCCAGAGCTCGGTTCAGTTCACGGTACATGCTATGTTTGGACTAAGCAGACATAGACTGCGTTCAAAGGCACTCGCAACTATAAATAATGCACGTCTAAAAGTGCTGCACTAATGGGAAATACGAATGCAATCTTCCACTCTTCTATCTTTAGTCTTCAAGACGGTTAAAAAACAATGATAAACAATGCAGGTCGTGCTAAAGTGTCCTCAGTCGTGCTGCATATGAAAGCACAGTGAGCGCGGTTTTCCTCTCGCTGGTGACGTCGCGTCGATGCGTGCGCGCGCGCGCGTCGCTATAAAGGTCCGCGACTCACAGCAGCGAGCAAACGGCACGAGAGTAGCGCTCTAACACGAGGAGATCATGGAAACTACAAGGAGCGTCTCGCGGCAGCCGGCCACTAGCCACGACAGCACGAGCGAGCAGAGCAGAGCGGGCGAGCAGCGGCGCATAAAAGAGGAACCGAGCCCGAACCGCACAGAGCCGTCCAGGATCATCACAGACCCGGCCACGGGAAAATGTTACTGCCGCGGGAAGGTGCTGGGAAAGGTGCGGAGCAGTCGGTTCGGTTCTAGTGTTCAGATGTTGCTGCTTTCTTGGAGTCGTTTTTAGGAAAAGTAACTCCAGGGCCAGCGTGAGGCATGTTGCTGCAGAGTTAGTTCAGAGTTTAGCCTAAAGCTAAAAGCTCCACTTAGTGTCTGCATGTGAAGGAATGTTGAGTTTTTCAGGTGTTGTGGAGCTTAATTTGTTCGGAAGTTCCGTTCCACCTTAAATTGTGAGGCAGTTGCATACTCATGACCCGGCAACAGAATGTAACTGCGGCGCTATGTAAGGTGGAAAGGGGAAAATTCGAGGCGCCGGAATGTAACTGCTGCACCACTTAAGGTGGAACAGGGACGTTCGACCAAACTGGAAAGCTGACGTATGTTCGGATATACTGTATGTCTGGTATGCTGCTATGTGCACTTATGTGAATGCTAAAGGAGCCAGTACGTCTCCTGTCCAGCTCTCCAGTTTTATTATACGTACTCTTTATTCTATTTCTTGTATTATATTCTGTTTTTCTCAGACTTGTTAACGGTCTGTTGAGAAGGTTGCATGTCATACACGTCTGCTCTTGCTAAGACTAATTCCTTGCATGTGTGACATTCTTAGATAAATAAAGTAATTCTGATTATGATTCTGTGCTGCAGGGTGGCTTCGCCAAGTGCTACGAGCTGACCGACCTGTCTGCAGGGAAAGTTTTTGCTGCCAAAATAATCCCTCACACACGCGTGGCCAAGCCTCATCAGCGTGAGAAGGTGAGAGGGGAGCTAAGCTGACCCATTCTCCATCAATCCGCACTGATTTGATCTTCCTCTGACATCACATACCATGCTCTTCCTACAGATTAACAGGGAGATTGAGCTGCACAGAGGACTGAGCCACAAACACATCGTTCACTTCTACCACCACTTTGAGGACAAAGATAATATATACATCCTCCTGGAGTACTGCAGTAGAAGGGTGAGTAATGGCATTCAGAAATCTCTTTTTAAGATTTCACACTAGTTCCTTGTCTCTCGACTTAGGAGCAATATGTACGATTTTTTAATTTAAGAGACCTTTAATATCATGGTAGTGCCACTAATACAGCTTGCTAACCAGCCAGCTTCTGCATGTCCTGTCTTGTACCTTACTTTGTACCTCAAAAATTGATAGAGAGTTACTGTAGTATAGAGTCAAATCAGTCCAACAGGAGAGGATAAAGAAGTAGTGCTGCCTTGACAGAGTATTCTAACCAGTTGTCAGTCAGGCAGAAGGTGCTGATCCTGGTTAGATAACTAAAGGGCCGGAAATGCTCTTGGGGAGTGAAGGAATGTAGTTTGATGCTGAACCTGTTTCTTCTAGAACCAGTCTAGGAATTAAGAGGGTGGTTGTGGGATTGTGCATTTTCTGGTGATCCCCTGTTGTTCAGAGTATGAATTCCACTAGTTCAGTCATCTTACATATTGCTGCTGTGTGTGGGTGGGTGCTTTAGTGCAAGCTGGCCTTTGATTAGAGGGTGAAGTGTTTTATTTCCTGAGGGAACACTAAATGTTTTGGACTCAACGCTTCAACGCTTTCTTTGTGCAGTCTCTGGCCCACATACTGAAGGCACGTAAAGTCCTAACGGAACCTGAGGTGAGGTATTACCTCAAGCAGACGGTGTCCGCTCTCAAATACCTCCACGATCAAGAGATCCTGCATCGAGACCTTAAACTAGGTAGACATCACAAACATCACTCCCTAAAAATCCGCACATTTTACAGCTCATGAAGTCCACATGAGTGCGATTCTAAACTCAATGGTCTGTGTGTTCCTCATTATTTACTCCTTAGGGAACCTGTTTGTGAGTGACTCAATGGAGCTAAAGGTTGGTGACTTCGGGTTGGCTGCCAAACTGGAGCCCGTCAGCAACAGGCGCAAGACAATCTGCGGGACCCCAAATTACCTTTCCCCGGAGGTGCTCAATAAACAGGGTCACGGCTGGGAGTCAGACATCTGGGCTCTGGGCTGTGTCATGTGAGTCCCGCAGGATTCTGCCTCTACCATTGCTAGGACTACATTACTACCTTTAAGAATCATCATACCTGTCATGACAGGTGAATCAGCTTGTTGTCCTAACAGGTTTTTACATGACCTATTTTCTGCAGGTACACTATGCTCCTGGGCAAGCCACCTTTCGAGACCACTAACCTAAAGGAGACGTATCGCTGCATAAGAGAGGCCCGCTATTCTTTGCCTTCCACCCTGTCACTTGCCGCCAGACAGCTCATTGCCAGCATGCTGTCCCGGAACCCAGCGGATCGCCCACGACTGGAAGAAATTATACGACATGAATTTCTCACGCAGGTCAGTTATTTGTGCAGGGTCTCTAATTAGACTGGACAAAGCCCTGAATTCACTTCATTCAAATGCATACCTTAGTTGAACATTAATGAAATACATTACATCTACCCAGATGGTGGTAAAGGTACATAAACAGAAACTTGTGTTCGAGTAATTTGTGTCATTTCTATCGCAGTGGGGTGCACATTACTGAATCAAGTGAATTCTGTGCAGCGTTTTTTCAGTGTGGCAGAGGGGTTCATCACCAACACACGATTGTGTGATTTCTCTCCCATAGGGCTTCATGCCAGAGACCCTCCCTGCCAGCTGCTGTCTCTCTGCCCCAGACTTCCACATCTCCAGCCCAGCCAAGAGCTTTTTCAGGAAGGCCGCAGCTGCTCTCTTCGGGGGGAAAAGAGACAAAGCCAAGTTTTATGAAAACATCAGTAAGTGACTGACTGATTCCCTGAGTATTGTAATAAAAGGTAATTAACATGTAAAAATGAAATATATTATCACCACAGGCTTTTTCATAATGACCGTAAGTGCTAAATTATGCAGTGACTACTATGCTGTTAATTTGTAAGTTAAGTAGGTCTGAGAATGGGGAGCTGCGCTGACTTAAGACCCTCTCTCTTTTTTCTCTTTAACAGATAGGATAGCAAAGGAAGAAGATGACATCTACAAACTCCGTCATGAGCTCAAAATGACATCAATTAACCAACAACCTGCTACACCGTCATTGGAGGTGAGCCAACGTCTCCCATTGGCTGGCTGAAATAGAGTGTTGATGAGGAAAGAGAAAATGTGCCTGAGAGTGACGTGGAGTCCTCACATCGCCCGCTCTCTCTTCCTGTTCCTTTTTAGGACAGAGGGACTCCGTCACAGCCGGTTGGAAAGCCCGTTTCCCAGGCAACCGTCGGGCGGCCTCAAGCACGAGACACTATCCGCATGATCGTCAGAGGCAGCCTGGGAAGCTGCAGCAGCAGCAATGAATGTGAGTGTGCGTGTGTGCGTGCATGCCTGTGTGTGTCTGTCATCAGTCAGAAGATGTAATTTTCTTGTCTCGTAACAGTTCATTAGCAGCGCTGAGTGTGTTCGTAATGTGCTGCTGTTTGATTTGCAGGTCTGGAGGACAGCACTACAGGCTCAGTGGCAGAAGCTGTTGCTAGTGTTCTGCGAGGCTCTTTGGAGCATATGCCCACAGGTAACCTATCAGAGTGCCTCACTGAAACACAATATGCTGAAAATTCTTTCACAGTAGAATTGTAATCCCTATTTAATTAAACCCTATGACCTGCTCTGTTCCCACAGCTGACAAGCTACCCAAGGCTAGCGGATGCAGCAGGCTTCAGTGGGTGACTAAGTGGGTGGACTATTCCAACAAATACGGCTTTGGCTATCAGTTGTCTGACAACACTGTGGGCGTCCTCTTCAACAGCGGAACACACATGAGTCTCCTAGCTGATAAGACGTAGGTGCTAGGACTTGTTTAGTCGCCAGTCCAAATCTATTGATGTATTAAGCACTGTTCACTCACTGTTGCTCACTCTTGTCTGTGATTACTGTCCAAACATGTGAAGGTTACACAACACATTTGCATATTTTTGACGCACACTTGTCAGTTCCTGTTGGCTAAATGCGCTGTAATTATAAATGTCCTTACATTCATTGTTGTACTAGTTCTTTTGAAAATACACTTTTAGCCTTTCTCTTCACTTTTAATCCTTTAAATTAATGTTCTGAGGTGGTTTTGAGCACTTAAGGCATTAATGAAGAATACTTAAAATTCTAATACATATGTCATGTGAATGGTAGACGAGAGGTGTGCACAGGTTTGCCATTGAGAAATAATGTTCTCCTTCTCTCTCTGTCGCTCAGAACTGTGTTGCAACATGCTGAAATGGGCCAGTGTGCTGTGATGTACACAACGGACGTGCCTGAGAACTGCGTGGGCCAGGTCACTATTCTCAAGTACTTTGCTCACTATATGGAAGAAAACCTGATGGATGTGAGTGAACTCGTACGCCTACAGCATCAATATACAAAATAAACTTGGAATGTAGATAGAACACTGTTATGCACAGTGTTAATAAATTCTATTTCTGAGCTCTTAACAAGAAACCTTTGGGCTAACAATGTCTAAGCCCAAATCATCACAGTACCCATAGTAAATGCGCTCATGTGTATTTTCCTTATCTGTTTGTTTAGGGAGGTGACATGGTAATTGACACAGAGCCTGAAAAGCCCAGTATCTATCTGCTGCAGTGGCTAAAGTCAGACCGGGCACTGATGATGCTCTTCAGCGATGGCACTTTCCAGGTAAACTTAATACCTTTTGGCAAAGTGTTCTGCATTCTTGAATTTTTGTGAAGACTGGAACAGACTACTCCTTTAGATGTAGGATCTCATGATTGCAAATGAATAGGAATTGTCACACATCCTTGTTTTGAAAATCCTGTAAATCAACCTTGTTTATTAAAATACATTGAAATGATTTGATATCATGTTGTACCATTAGTTATTCTCCAGTAAATTATTGCTTCAGTCTATATTTAAGCCAGTATACTTCACAAATGTGAAACTATTCTAGAGTAAAAATGGTCTTTCCCCACATAGGGCTTTGAGTAGTTGTTCTCGCTTGTTTGTTTTAGCTTTTAAGAAAAGCCTATACTCACACAGTGATATAGATGACTCAGCCCTGGAGTTACAATACCCCACATACTGTTGCAGTTCCAGCAAAATAAACTTCTCTCTCTCCTTTTCAGGTAAACTTCTACCATGACCACACCAAACTCATTCTGTGCACGCAGCGGGATGACTACCTGTTGACGTACATCAACGAGGATAGAGTGTCTGCTACCTTTAAACTCAGCACGCTCCTGAGCTCCGGATGCAACTCAGAGCTGCGCAGCCGCATGGAGTACTCCCTCAACATGCTGCAACAGAGATGCAATCGAGAATCATAAGACAGCGCAACTGTGGAGTGTACATACTGTCTGTGTGCCTGTGTGTGTGTGCAGACAATGCAAAAATCTATGGACATTTCCTGAAGCACAGAAGCAGACTGTTAATTGATGGACCTACCTATAAAGTTAGAGAGAGAGAGAGAGAGAGAGAGAGAGAGAGAGAGAGAGAGAGAGAATGTTGACAAAGCTTGACACTAGAAGCAACTGGAAATTGCAGTGTGCAGGGAGGGCAGGGATATGAATAAGTAAAAGAATGATGTAGCATTATGTTTAGGAAAGGAAGTGAGAAAGCAGAGACTGGGCTGGAACCAGAGGCTACCGGAAGACGTCGGAGAAAGTCAAAGGGAGCAGAGCTGGACTTAAAGCAAAAAAAATGTGTGGATGAGACTAAAGTAGTGTGGTGGGGTTTGTGTATGTGTGAGGTTTTTTTGTCGTTCCTGAGGGAGGTCCTCATTCCTCAGACAGTAGATATATTTATTATGTAAATATGTCTTTATTTATTTATTTAAATAAAAAAAATGATCTATATCATCTTCATGGTTTTATGTTTTTTGTGAAGTTCAAATGTGTGAAGAGAAATGACCTTTCAAGGGCCTGGCGGCTAAAGCTGGTGAAATATACATTATATATATATATACATTTATTTATATAAAACACTAAAACACCAGGATCTTGATGTTCTCAGCAGTGCACTTGAGTGTTGTTAGCTTGCTGTAGAATGGATTACCTCCCGATCAGATCTTTTCCAGACATTATATTGCATAATTTGTTTGTACCTGTCAGAAACAAATCACCCACTCACCCACTTTACATCCTTAAATTTGCCAAGATCTACCATGGTGTTTGGACAATGATTGAAGACATTGTCGAAAGAGTGTTTCATTGCTTTGGTAGCATACGTTCTGCCTTCTGTAACTTCCAAACATCTCAACTGTTGATTTACCACCATAAAACCTTACTTAATGTTTTTTTCTGTCGCACATTGCTTTTCAGTAACACAATATGTTGGGTATGTTGCATGATTTGTGATATTCTCAAATAATGCAAGGAAAAACTATCAAATGTTTGTTTTGATAATCAAAATGTTCTCCAACCACCTGGATTGGCTTGAAGAATATATGTATATGTTTTTCCAGTAACACTTCTAAATAGGAAAGTTAGAGGGACAAAGCCTGCAACCCATGACAAAGGTATATTTATAGCAATACATTACACTATTCTACCAGTGTTTACAAAGAGGAAAGTGACTAAGAGCTCCACCTAATCTCACACTGCTGATTGGAGAAAGACCTAAACCACCACTTTCCCACAGCCTTCTGATCAGCCCGTTAAAAGCCACAAGCAAGCCCACAGCCACACACACAGTCAGACACACAAACACTCAGACACTCAGACACAAACACACACACACACACACTCACACTCACACACACAGACACACACACACTCACACACACAGACACACACACAGTCAGACACAAACACACAGACACACACACACAGACACACACACACACACTCACACATACACACAAACACACACACACACACACACTCACACTCACACACAAACACTCACACACACAGACACACACTCACACATACACACACAGACAGACACACACACAGTCAGACACAAACACACAGACACACACACACACACACACACACACACACACAGTCAGACACACAAACACTCAGACACTCAGACACAAACACACACACACACACACACTCACACACACATACACACACACACACACACACACACTCACACACACATACACACACACAAACACTCACACACACAGACACACACACACTCACACACACAGACACAGACACACACACACACACACATACACACACACACAGACACACACACACAAACACTCAGACACTCAGACACAAACACACACACACAGACACACACACACACTCAAACACACAGACACACACACACACTCACACACAAACACACACACAGACACACAGACACACAAACACACACAAACACTCACACACAAACTCTCAGACACATACACACACACAGACACACAAACACTCACACACAAACACACACACACAAACACACACAGACACACAAACACTCACACACACACACACTCACACACACAGACACACTCACACATACACACACACACAGACACACAAACACAGACACACAGACACACAAACACAGACACACAGACACAAGAAACACATGTGATGGCAGTTAATGTGGAATTTTGGATCTCTTCCCCCTCTTGGCACTACACAAAGCAGTTGTCCAAACTTTGAGAAACTGTCCAAAGTCAAATGTGCAGAGCATTTAAAGTCATCCAGGATCCTGTTCGGTAGATTTCTGCATATATAATCCACCATTGTTCATGATCCATTGTTGTTGTACTGGTCATTTTACTAGCATATGTAAATGGGATGTCCATTTGGGTGGAGTCACTACTCTGACATAACACTCTTGGATTTTGCAAAAGGCTTATTTTACTGTCTTTACAGTAAAATGCTTACATTTAACAAAGGCAGGATTCCTATCTGGAGGAGTAACGACAGTGTTTGAGCTTCACAGTATGTCAGTTCTATTTACTGAACTCTTAAGTATGACAATGCAAACACGGTTTTCCATGCAGTGATTCAAAACTCCCCGAACCCTCCAAAAATATATGGACTTTTTATCAGATCCACATCGATCCATTTCAGACCCATAGCTTAGCGTTGTCTTCTCACAGTGAAAGGACAGAAGGCTGTTTTAAATATTTACGGAAAAATATCATTGGCTGCTTTGATTGGAAACTAAATAATTACAGTAAATAATGAATTTATTTCAATAATCTTGGACTTTTGATATAATAATACAAATACTGCATTCTAGATGACATCTCACACTGGTCCTTCTGCTGTGTATTCCATTTCGACAGGAATTCCTCTTTTCCCTTTAGCCAGTTCTACCCTCTGAAGTGTTGACAAGAAGAGAAACAGAAATCAGACTCTTCACCTTTAGCAGGGAAGGATGTGCAAGAAGAGTCTACACACCCTCTCTGCTATTTGCCTTGGAAGAGTCTCTCCAGATCCACAGCTGTGTGGGTAAGTGTGTCTGTGTGGGCGTGTGTGTGCGAGCTTTAGATGGAGCTGCGGAAGTGAAGATACAGTAGTTTTGCACGTGTCCTATGGCTGCGTGGGTTTCTCTATCCTCATCACCATAGCAAGTGCCTCATCAAGCTGAGCAGGTCATGTTCTTTCTATATTCAAACACGAGCCAAATTGCAATCCGCATATCTTCAGACTGAGGGAGGGAGTGTACCGCTGACTAAGAAACCTTCATTTGGTTAAAACCTAAATTAGTTTCTTCAGGCAGCCTGAGCAAGACTAACCATGGAAAGCAGTTGATCTGCGAGTAATAGCATATTGGCCTTTAAATCTTTTATGTTGACTGCCGTTGACAAATATGAGCCCGCTGGACTCTAATAAAGAATAATATAGCACTGCAATCTCAAAAGCCCTGTTTTTTTGTTACACATTTATATCTTTTTACCAAATAAAAACAGCAGATTCCTTTCAAATTGCGTCAGCATGCCATGATGAATAAATCAACGTGCGTGTGATGATTGTGCACTGCTGAAATACACAAGAAAAGAGCACACCGCAAAAACTGGTAAGTAAATATCTTGGCAAGTAAAATTATTTCATATCTACTTTATATATCCTAAATTTGCAATTTTAATATTGTTGTAGGCTCATTTTAAGATTAATTAACTTCTTTCCAGATATTTATTACTAGTTTTAACTGATTTGTGAGCCAAATGATCTCACTATATTGTCTTAAAGCAGCTTTACAGAAATCCAGTGATAATAATTAATTAAGGAGAGAAAAGAAAGAAGCCCCCCAGTGAGCTAGCCGAAGGCAACAATGGCAAGGAAAAACTACATCCCCGTAATCCAACAGAGGAAGAACAGAAAATGTAAATAATATGTTATGGTTTTCACTGTTATCATATCTTGATGAAGAGTTCAACACTTACAGTGTGTTAGTGCTCTCTACCACTACCATCAAAACACCATCTTTTGAAAGAATGGTAATCCCTTCCTGCAGTACTGATCTAAGGACTGTCAATGCCGAGGCACTTTAAGGCTGGTCTTATGGCTCATGGTGGTCCAACGCCTGCAAACACCACATTTCATGTTGCATCATTTAGCCTAGTTGTTTAAAGGCAACCTTATAAACACTGATTTGGTTGAAATATGAAGATGTCTGAAGCAGCTGGTATGCAAAAGAAATCAAATGAACAAGCGGAAGAGCCAAGAAAGCCTCTGTTCTTTGCCGGAGGCAGTTCAGTGATGGATTTCACAGAGGGAGGAAGTGCTTTCCTGTAGTATAGACCTACGGTAATGCACCAATAAGAATCACCAATGGCTGTCTGCCTACTAGATTCAAGGTATGCTTCACAGGAGAGGGCTAGAAGTCTTCTTCTTTTTTTTGCGTTAAGCTCAACCTGCGTAAGAACATATGGAGGAGACTCCAATTGGCTATGAATAACAATGTTTGAAAGCTCTGAAAATGCCAGGGCTGCCCACACACATACAGCGCCTCCTCGATAAGATAACAAACCGAGCGCAGTGTCTGACGTCAACAGCAGCAGTTTCCTGAGAGACCCCGAACATATAATGCCTTCACAGTTCTTAACACACAGAGAAGAATCATCTTCAACACTTAGTTTCTCAGAAACCATCACACTTAACAAAAACTGGTCTGCTAAGCCAAGCCAAAAAAACAACACCAGTCTGATCGCAAAGCCAATTTTCCATTTCACATGCCTCTGTAGATTACACTGATGTAAGTACAGAAGCGATGGAAAATTCAGCCTTTATCCACAGTCGATCTTATAGTTTTGGCCAGAGGATACAAACACATGGCTTTTAAGTAATGGCATGCATTTCCTTCTACTCTTATAAGGAAAAGTAACAAAAAGGGTGGACTGATGGCATATTTGGTTTCCTGAGGAACCACTACTGCATGATTCTTTGAAGAGCTGTTTTTGTAAAATGACTCTTTTTAAAGCACCAGAAAACGTCTATCAGTTAACCTTGTTAATTTTGTTCCTTTGTTTTACAATATACACATACAAAGTATGTTTTATGAATATCGTCCTAAAGCGTATTACATTCCTGCTGTATTCCATAAGCAATCCAGTGAATTTCAGATTAGCAAAAGCTCGCCAGCTAAACCGCCAGTCTGTAGCTGCCTTTTGCCCATTTATTTACACCTGGTCACTTCATACATCTTGATTGTACTTTATATGGAGGTCAAACCACATTAAAACGTAAGTGTAGATGCTAGGGATCTACCGAAATGATGCCTCAATTTAGTGGCTTGGCTTTTCCTGGCGGTCTGTTTGACTCGAATGCTTGAACCTGAATATCACTCTGGTGCCCGTCTTAATTAGGGAACTAGAAAAAGGTAACATCATCATTTAAAAATGGTATTTTCTGGTAGAAATTATTCAGTTTTTTCATTTATTTGGCCAAACACTGAAAGTGATTTTGTTTTTTGCCCTTTTCATCTAAATAACTGACCCAAGATACATTTGAAACTGATACAAATCTGGTCAAATCGATTCAGGAGGTGATCTAAGAAGTAATTGAACCACACAATATAGCAATTCCACATCCATACTTTCCAGTACAACCAAAACCCCTCCTAGTACAACCCAAACTCTTGCCCATACAACACAAACCCGTCCCTGTTCAAACCAAAACTGCTCCCTGTACAACCTGAATGTCTCCCAGTACAATCCAAATCCCTGCTTATATTATCCACATTTCGCTAATACAATCAAAACTCTTCCAGGCATTATGTCAGTGGAAATGTGAACCTTGTCTGTGATGTGTAAACGTGGTCAAATATTTTCCATTAACTATATTGTTATATCTAAAAATAATAATAATAATTTAACCTTTCTCAGTCCACAATGTCATGTGTCATTGAGAGCATTACCACGTGTATCCCACAGGTCAGTGCTGTATTCTTTAACTTCCATGGGACATGAGAGCAGATGGCCCACCAGAGTGCCTCTCTTAACACCACGAGTTTGATCAGATAGGTGAAACCATTGAAAACTGTAAAGACATTCTTATATAAATATAGTTTATTCTACTCTCTCCTGTATTTTAAATGTGTCCATTTTTTTATTATTTATTTTATAAATTAAAATTATGACAAAAATAAACACCAATAAAACAAATATATATGTATTCAACGTCACCACAATCCCAAAAACAACAGTATTCCTCTATTCCTCTAGTGCTTACCCTTCCCTGCAATTGGCAACCCACCTCTTACAACTCAAGACCTTCATACATAAGAGTGAGTGGGAAGAGAAAAAAGAGTTCATTCTTCCTGATGTGAAGTGCTTTAAATGAGCAGAGTGAGAGCAAATGTGTCAGGCCCTTTCAGTTCCGACAGCTCATCAGGAGCACAAATCAGAATGCATTGCAAGTTTAGGCTCTCCCCCACACGCACAAACTAATGAAAGAATCCCTCACAAACGGCCCTTTAATCACACTTTGAGCCAATAGTTACACCTCACACCACTAAACAGCAGTGGTTCTTTACTCTGGAAGAAAAACAATCTTTTTGTGAACAACATTTAAGCCTTAAAAGTTTGACCAGTTGCAAAATAATGGTCACTTATAATCATATCTAAGTACCATTCATGAAAACCATTACAGCACTCAAAAGAATAACCTGCATTGAGAACAGTGCTGGCAGGTAATGACTGAATTATTAGGCAAAAAAGGTTGAAAAGCATTACTGACGAATATGCAATGCTTGAGGTATGGCATCATCTCGGGGCTGGTGCTGTTTTAGGTTTATTAGACTCTGCGGAAGACCATACTCACAGCTCAATGTCAAAACTATGAACAGACAAACATATGCTGGCATATGCACTTAAAGAATACTCTTTACTGAACACTGAAGGTACATGAAGGCGGCGCTAACCAAACAGCCAAGATAGCAGGCAGGTCAACAATAGTCATATCCATACATGGCAGACACTAAACTAAACCAGTCCCACATTCAGGCACAGAATGGCACAATGCCACATATACACATCTTTAACTGTACCACAGCAACCTCTTCACAGCCTCTGAAGTATGTCTGCGAGCCCGGTGCTTCCTATGCGCCTCCACATGTCCATAGTCATGCAAACTGGTAAACACAGTTTCGTTGTGGCCAGTTTACACCCGTGTTTATTGGAGGCCCAACCCTTGGCCGTGACTAACCATGCTGCCAGCACCTGCATGAAGCTTTCACTGGAGGGGCCCCTGTCCACACCGTCACATTACTCCATTATCCCACTTCTGAGCATCAATCAAACTTCCTGGCAGATAGGCTAGTTATCTCTGCTTAGCTAGCACTTAGCTGACCATTTGACAAATCGGTCAGGTACTCGCATATGTGATTAAAATATTGAAAGTAAAGATAATGATTAATGCACCCATTCAGGTCTTATACAGGCTTTCATACAAGCTGAAAGGCCTTATGTAAAAGACAAAGACTCGCACATTGGCATCTAAAATTGCTTTAATCTGAAGCTTTCATCTTCTGTACTGAACATGAACTAAACATAAAGACCTACTCCTTCAACATTAGGTGGCTATAGGATGACCAATCTAAAGAATACGATATCCTTATTTAGAATAAACACTTCTTCATATAAACCTTCTCAGTGTTCTCTTGGTCTGCCTGAGGCACCTAAGCACCTCCTGACCCACACTAGTTTAGAGAAATACCATCCCAAATGTTACAAGCACAGACAGGCTTTGTCTGTGCCTGCTGCTGTAATGCTTTCTGGGGAGGAGATATCTCTCAGGCACCGAACAGAGACTGGCATTTAATTACCAGAGCACAGATCGAGACAGGGAACCAAAGATCAAATCTAACAGCAGCACCACCAGGACATTAAAGGAGGGAATGCCCTAACAACAAAGCAGGCCTAATATCAGTTTAAGGCATTTGGGTGAAAATTCTAGTTTACACAAAATACCCCAGTGTATACAATTAGCCAAAAGCCCAAAACATTGGGCATCTGAATTTTTGCTTTTTTAGGCTTGCACTGTAGGTGTAGTGAATGATGCTAACAAGTAACTAGCATCATTTACATTTCAGGCATTTAGCTGACGCTCTTATCCAGAGCAACTTACAAGTTTATTCTATTTAACAATACTATTCTATTTAATATCTCTATAATTTCTATTATATATATTTTCTAAAATTTAATTCTGCACAAAATCTCTTTGAGGAAATAAAAAAATAGTAACCATCAAATTTGGGTGTTATCTGGGTGTTTTAAACAGTGCATCATGTTTTGGCCATTTTTCTACACAAAGTCACATTATTATGACCACCATCTGCAGCAGCTAGGTAAGCTGTGAATGACTCTGCAAGGTCCTGGTAGGTTATCACAGGTATCTAAAGCCATGCTGATTGGAGTGCATCCCTCAGCTCCTGGAGGGTGCGAGGGGAAGGGTCCACTGAGCAGAAATTACAACTGAGGTGATCCCACAGATGCTCAGTTGGGTCTAGGTCTAGGGAATTAGGGTGCCAGGGTAGTACCTGGAAGTCTTGGTCATGCTCATCCAGTATCAGATATTTCCTCTTCTATGTGAGACAGTGTTGCATTGTCTTGCTGAAAGATTCCATCCACCCCAGGGAAGACAACCAGTATGTACAGGGATATAGGTGATCTGTATCAGCTGAGAGTGCCTTCCAGACGTATAAGTGGACCCAGAGAATGCCATGAAAACGTAACTTCCTTGATGAGCTTACTCTCGCACTATTGAAAGTATGTTCATAATAATGTGACTGGCTGTTTATATAATAGCATGTAATATGATACACAAAATACATCAGCATGTCTACCTGAAATAACATTTGCAGTTTCAAGGAATATGACAGTTGTTCCCTGCCAAACATTTGATACTTATTTTTAGAATATCAGTTTATCTGAGCGTACACATTTTGTTTACCATAAAAAAAAAACAGAGATCATGACACTCAATGGAAATACCCTCAGAGTATCGTCGCCCCAGGGCATACAGCACTGTTTAAACACGTGTTTCTCTGACACCCTCTCTCCAGCAACTACACCCAAGGCAAATATGACACCAGAGGACATGTTCCATCAGCTGTGGTGAAAGACAATCGGTTGAGTAAATGTTTGCCAGTACTTACATGAAGTCCTTGGCACATATCCAAATGGATGTCCACTGTTATTTCAGTCAGATGGACGAGAAAAGAGAAAATCTAGAGGATTCTGAGATGGATTTCAGTGAAGCTGGGTCTCAGACCATTGCAGCTGTTATAAAAGACCGTAGGGGTATTTCCTCAATTCACCATCTAGGTCAAGACCAGGAAGACAGATAGGAGACATTCCTATTCCTATAAACCTTATGCTGCTGGCCTTAGACTAAAATAGAATGCTTAGTGTTTAGTATTTTAGTGTTTTCGGAGCACTACAACAGAAAAAGTAGATGCCAAGAAAAAATGAATACTAGCGGCCATCTTGAAGCCTGAATCTTGCAGGGTTGGCAGTTTGTTGAGGCGAGTCTGGATGCTTGTCTTCCATACATCTTGAGGGATGGCGGGTTAAGCCGAGCTGTACTTGAAACTTGAAGGATTCAAGCTACAGACCGACTCTTAGCATTTGCCATAAAATAGGGAGAGGCTGGTCCATTCTTGGCTTTGTAGGCAAGCATGAGAGTTTTAAATCTGCTGCAGGCAGCAATGAGGGGTGCACAGCAATGGAGTGACATGAGTGAACCTGAAAGGATTAGGACAATCCGAGCTGCTGCATTCTGGATCAGCTGCAAGGGCCATGAATAGCAGCTTGAGCTGGTGGGCTGTCGTCCAATACATCCAGTGTCATTTATGCTAAGATCTGACGCTATGATGTCATCACCAACAGGTTGATTAACCATTCACTAACCTGCAATTTCTTGGCACAGCATACCTGCTTAAAAACAAAGAGCCTTACTATGACTTTTAGAAGGCCTGAGGTTTCTTCTCACAAAAAAAGCTCCACTCACTGTAAATTTAAACATGGTTGGGAGTTTTCACTATCAGTTCCTAATTATATAAGCTGTTGTTTTGACACGTTAGGCTTATGCCTGTATTTCACCTCCTGAAGTCCTTACTAAAGGGAGAACATGCTTTATTATATGTACATAGATACCACAAATGAATTAACCCCTTTTGATTTCAACCAAAACACAACAATGAAGGGTACTAATATTACCCTTTCAACACTACAAGTATAATGATGGACAATTCCCCACTGAGCTTTCTTGTTAGCCGCATTAGCCTCATAAAAGGTAACGTAAGACACTAAATATGCAATGGCTAATATACTGCATCTGAAACACGGGGATATGTATGTAAATTTGCCGAATGTCACACGATGGAGAATGTAAAATCACACAGTGAAGAAGATCATCCGCAGACTTGTGCTCCACGTGATTCCTGATCCATCTTGCGTTGAGATGAGGGTGATCACGCACATCACGTCATATTGTACATCAGCCTTCTTTCAGCATTGTGGCTGTACAGTGTCTCACGCATGTGGGTGTGTGTGTGATTCATGCAGGGGTCTGTCTGTGGGCTGGGCCCTTTGCATATCTGCTGCTGTTTACTTTCCCAGTTTGAAGGAACTCTAGATCCGCCTTTAAAGCCTGAGGAGGATGTGTCAGAAACAGACCAGGTGTTGTTCTCTCTCTCTGTTTTCTCTCTCACACGCTCGCTCACTCTCACTTCAAACCCTATCCACTGTTCTCTGTGTGATGGAGTAATCTGTCATTCTATCTTAGCTGGTTTACGAGATGAGAGCATGCAGACTGTTGCCACAGGGCTGGTTATATTCTGTATGAAGCTGCTGCATCTTTGTATAATGATCCTTACATCCTTACTCAGGTGGTCAAGAAAACGCTCAGCACATAATAAGTTTCACATACTCGGCAGGGGGCTTTGTACAGATGATGCCCTGACATTTTAAAATTCTATTTAATTCAACAGAATTCAGTTATATGTTATATATATACTGCTTTTTACAACAGATAATGTCACATATCAGCTTTTCAGAAATAGGTGCGTGATCTTGGTGATCAAGTTGAGGGCAACAGTGCAAGGGCAAGTTCAGTAATATCATTTGTGTGGCTTACCTACAAAAAACAGTCATAATTCTTTTTTACACAACTATTTCTCATCTCTCTATAATCTTAATTTACCAGGCTGATTTCCTGTTGCTGTGCCTTTAAAACTGACACATGCAAATGAGCCATGTTCTGATTGGCTGCTTTGCATTGTGCTTCATTCAAAAATCAGTCTGGGGTGAAACACTTTTATAACTATGTAAATAGGCAGGGCCAAACTGCAGTATGTTAAATATTTATATTTGTAAAATACCAAGGAATAATATTTCCATATATAGACAGGTATTTATGGTATAAATTAAAAGCTTTAACAACCTTTTTTAAATGTATGCAGTTATTATTAATTGCTTTGAAAATCACGATGAGAGTTATTAGAAATTGAAGTCTGGACCTGATCCCTGTATTTTAGAGGCATTTAGAACCCATACCACAAACCAAAACATTGAAGATATATTACAGTATCGGCTATTCATATCAGAGGGGAACCCTCAGGGACTTCTAGGACTTCAGAAAAGGCCTAATGATTTCTAAGAACTAACAAACATGTTTATGCAATAAAATCATGCTTGTATTTACATTGTGCAAGTATTACAGTTTCTGGCTTGTTTCGTTGTTCAGTACCACATGGAAACTAAAAGGTTAAGAGGTTATTATGCTTCTCCAGGTTTTTTCTGTTTATTTCGTGCATTTTTAATGCATGTAAACTGTCTGCAGAGTTATGTACATGCCAGAGTGAGAAACTCTCTCCTACAGAATCCACTTTTCCTGCTCCAGTCTAGCTTGTCAAGGTGGATCTTCCAACTTGTTCTACCTGACTTTCAGGATCGGACTCAAACTGAAACAGCAGAACCCACACCGACTGGTTCAAATGAACTCCTCAGGTCTGACACTCTGTAGACACTTTCATTTCTATAGGCTTTTCGTTCCTATCAGCATTTCATCACAGTAACATAGTATTACATATTTTACACCATCTTGTCAGAGGCTTGACAGTGTATATCCTCACATGTGACAACAAGAGCGACCTCAAGCACACAGAAACGACAAAACCTACTAGTGTAAACATACGGTAAGAACAGCCACAGTGGGGGCAGAACTTGTAGCAGAATGTTACTCTGACAGTTGACCAATCAGAACAGAGTGGGAAAGCTGAGCATTTAGAGCACACTGGGCTCATTGGGAGGAGGGGCTTAAAGACACAGGAGCTCTAACAGAGCTTTTCAGACAGTGGGTGAATATAGATGTACTGTATGAGGAAAATGAAAACATGTACATTTATGGACATTTTAATTGAATCATTAATTTATACTCCCATATCAATCTTGTGGAAGTTAGCATTTCTGTAGAGGTGTTGTTTTTTCTCATGTTTTGGTATCTTTGTCTCAAATTGAAGCTTTAACTGTGGTGGTCATGGTTGACTGCTGATTTGTATTACGTGATTACATTCATTTCCTTTCAAGAGAAAAATAAATCGGAGATAATTCAGTGATTATAGATCAAATCAGCAATATGTCATATAGGGTAGCCATTATCATGACCTTTTGGGAGGAAAACAATACCCTAAATATATATATACACAATGTATGTATACACAACAACCTAAATATATAGAGCATATAGAGCACATTTGCACTGTCTATATGGCTGACATCAGTCGTCATCTTAATTTGCACAGCAAATGGTGTACCACTACCTCCATTACACAGACACTTAAGTACTTTACACAGACACTAAGGACTTTACACAGACACTAAAGACACTATTTTTATACTTTCATACTTTATAGTGTATCTTTGTCTCTACCTGTATCACTCCGTCTTGTGCTTCTTGTGTTACTTCTGTGTACATCTGCTATTGGATGCCTTGAATTTCCCTCTGGGATCAATAAAGTATCTATCTATCTATCTATCTATCTATCTATCTATCTATCTATCTATCTATCTATCTATCTATCTATCTATCTATCTATCTATCTATCTATCTATCTATCTATCTATCTATATATTGGTCCATTGACTGAGTAAGGTTAGCACCCTGCTGACAGATTGCTGTCATTCATACAAGATGTAACTAGTTTTTAATCTTCTCGTATTTTAAATGTGTATAGCCTTTAACTTAACAACTAAGACAAATATTACAAACAAATATTATTTAAAAAAATTAAGCGCTAAAAATAAAGGGGGTAGGCTTTGTATAAAATGTAGTAGATGTAATGTTGTTAATACTACATTGTTGTTAATTTTGTTTATTAATTATAACAAAATAAGAAATAAAGGAAGAATAAGTAGACACCATATGCAAAACACCAGTTTTGACCCCATATAAAGTTCCTGGATGTGCCGATCTGATGTATGCCAGAAGCATGGCAAAAATCTGACATTATTGATTGTGTCAGGCGTATACAAGGCGTTAGGTATGGGAATCCGCATCACAGGTTAGCACGCCCCGACACATATGGTCAGTTTCTCAGGAATAGCATAATAAGCCGCTGCCAGTCTACAAGCCATGTGGATGCTTACTCCCTTATATGTACCTCAGACGTTGCTTCTGACAACCGTTGAGATGACGTGCTACTGGCATCACTTTCAGCTTCAAACTGCCAATTTGCCAGCCACGTTTGGGGGATACGTAATGGTTTATTAATGCTATGCTGCCAGAGCAGCTTTATTGCCAATGTCAGAAGCACGCCAAATCAAGCTGTCTTTGTCAGTAAATAAATGGAGGTGGCAGAAAGGATTCCACAATCATTTCCCATTCTGAGCTCGTTCCCGTTCAGCCTGCTCTCTGTGCGTACAGAGCAGCGTTTACAGCTGTGATTGGCTTTCTCCTTCGGAAGCCGGTGAGTCAGTGAGCTGCGCTACGCTCAGTGCTGTATGTGAGCGGACGGCTGTTATAGCTCGCCGTAGGCGGAGGAGGGTCATACAGAAGCGTGGCAGGGGGCAGGAAACAGGTGTCAGAAATGACGCAGAGAGCGCTTCAGACACAAAAACGCACTCTTGCACATACTCACACATTCACACACACACTCACACACTCAACGGCACTTGTGTCCTCAAGCTGTCTAGTACTTTTCAGAATAAGGCAGGGGCTTACATTAGTGTCTCTCTCTCTCTCTCTCTCTCTCTCTCTCACACTCATCTACTCTCACTCAAATGCATGCACACAGGCTGTCCTCACCGCCTTCCTCTGAGATGCCTGGGGTTATTATTTGATTATTTGCGCCGTTGTCTTTTCAAAGCATATTAAATCACCAGGATTAAGTAATCTGTCTGCTTTTTGTGTCCCTGTGGATGTGCTCATTTGTTTATCTGTCTGTTTCTCTCTGTTGTAGACACCCTGCAGCACATCTGGCAGATGCTCTTAGCTCCAGCCTGCTTTTGAAGCCAATTGAAGCCAATTTCCACAGAAATGTACTGTAATGTACTTAAATGTACTTAAAATGTAGACCATCAGCCAAGTTATGTCTAGCATCTGGAATTTTTAAACTAGAGCTACGAGGCAATTGACGCTTATAACTACCTGTTAACATTGAGCATGTGCTCACACAAGCCTCGACCTGCTGAGTAATCTCTTACAGACTTGCTTATGTGGTTTTCGACCCTGTATGCCTGTTATCTATAGAAATTGATACGAGTAGAAACATTCAGGCTTCACAATTTTAGCTTGGCTACTGTAAGCAGCTTTAAATACATCAGATTTTATATAGCTGATGACCTCACTAGGACAGTTTACTCATAACACATGGTGAAAAAGGCCCAACAACGCCTCTGCTTGCTGAAGAGGCTGAGGAGAGTCAACCTGCCGGCCCACAGCAGAGAGTGTACTGACCAGTACAGTTCAGCGTGGTATGGTATATACAGTATATACAACAGTGAGCCTAACATGCGGTTAGCCCTGCTGTCAAAACAGCTCTGTTGCACCGAGGCTTTGGACTCTAAAAGTGTTTGGTGGTGTTTGGCACCAAGATATTAGCAGCATATCCTGTAAGTTGCTAGGTGGAGATGGATTTGTTGTTCCAGTGCCTCCTGCAGATGCTTGATTGGATTGAGACGTGGGGAATTTAGAGGCCAAAGAACTACTTTAAGCTCTTTGTTATGTTCCTCAATCATTCCCAAACAATGTGTGCAAGAATGTGTTATTTGCTCCTAAGAAAAATTCTACATCATATTCATGGTGTGTTCCTAAACCACAGAGTTGTTTACACGTCTGTGCTCCGGTGTGTGTGTAGATTCTGTTGTTGCCCTATCATCTTTGCAGTATACACTGTGAACTATGCTGCACATCTGTGTTAACACTACAGTAGGAATAGCTTTGCGCAGATGCTACACAAATGCATGTGCAGTTTTGCACTGTAAGCAACTTCTTTGACACACCTGTGATACTGCATATATGGGAACTAACTCAAGGAATACCATAACCAATAGCAAACTACCTTGCTGTTCACGGCTGAACTCGGGCTTGCGAAATTAACAGACAGAAATGACTGAAGTAGGAGAACCAATATTAAAGTGGTTAATATATATGTTTTTGATCTTAAATCTGTAAATTTGACTGTCGGTTTTGCTGTGGTCATGCGCAGTGGTCAACAATCCCTACAGCGGTGCTCAACTGAAATAGCCAAATCAACTTCAAATGGTCGGCTAGCATGTAGTATGGATAGAAAGTACTGTAATATTGTACAATGGACATGCCATAAGAAAGACTTACACAATGTAAACAGTTGTGATTGTTTGAGAGATCAAAGCTGTATGTATGTGCTATTTGGTTTATATTTTGTGTTGGGTATTAGGCTATTTAGTGAGGTAATGGTGCAGTTTGTCTCATCTGTTTGCTCCCACAGTTTAATAAAAGCACTTTTGCAACAAATATGTTATGTTTCCGGTGTCTTCTTACTCTAACGTCACAGTATTGTAGTTAGTGGGGGTTTGGTTTTTCTTTAACACTAATGAATTGGTCAGTGATCAGTGAATTAGCTTTTGCACTAATGTCTCTTACCTTTACACAATGTTCTATTGCCTGTAGCACTTAAGTCCTGTACATAAGACTTTTTTAATGAAGAGCTTGCTATTTGAATTTGTGCAGAAATTAAAAGGATTTTAATAGGGCTGAAAGATTATTCTTTTACTATAATGCAATTTTTAAATCACAAGACAAGTCTACATTAACAAGAGTGCTGCCCAAAGCTTTTAAACCAAAATTACAGAGCTTGTGAACATCTTGTACATAAATAAGATCAATCAGATCCAACCAAGTCCCCATGTGTTGTAACATCACAACCACGACTGACAAGCAGCCTGACACACTACACTCTGGGGAACTGCATCAAGTCAGAAAAGGTGGTTGTTATGTTTTTTATATCAAACAAACAGCCATAGTAGGTGAGTCTCAGTTAAAAAGTGTTCCTAACATTGTTCAGCCCTAGTTTTTAATAGGGTGTACCTTTACCTGGGTGGGCTTGATGTAAGTTTGCTTTTTGGCCTAAACATCACTTTAATATACTGTATACCAAAATGTGAGAATGAATATGTGTTCTGAAAATAGTCAGTGACTTCACTGCTAACCTGCAGCCTGCAGTTACCAAGCTACTGCGGAAGACAGTACAGTATGGTGGGTATGACGAAATGTGTGAAGTGCATTTCCTGACCATGTTCTCAGTCCATATAAAACAGTACCGATGCAGTCTGTTCTTTTCCTCCTTCCACATGGATTTGTAGGTATATTTTCTTATGACAGGAAGAAGGTGAACTGGAGGTGGTGCTCCGTATGTGTGTGTGTGTGTCTGACAGGAAGAGGGGGGTGGTACTAATTCTTTTTATGACTCATCAGAATGACCAGCATCAGTGCTGAGGAACACACACACACACACATACCTGCACAATAGAGAACATGAAGCTATTAAACTTACTTTACTACTCTAGAGCTCTCTCCCTCTCTCTCTCTCTCTCTCTCTCACACACACACACACACACACACACACACACATACACTAAAGAATGTGAAGCTATAAGCTCAGTTTTCACTTTTACTTACAGGACATATTGTACCCCTCTTTTTTATCTCTTCTCAGTATTCCTCTCACATACACACATCAATTTTTTAAAACTGATGTGAATATGGTTCTTCAACTGCCTAATGATGTAGGAAGGCAGTCATTCAAGTATATACGTTTTTAGATTGTTGTTATAAACTTATTATAAAGCTAAATTATAATTCAGTACAGTACACTGACCGAGCACTTTATTAGGGACAACCTCTCCACGGAGTGACCATTTTACTAGCTCCACTTACCATATAGATGCACTTTGTGGTTCTACAATTGCAGACAGAAGTCTGTCTGCTGCTCTCCATACTTTCTTACCCTAATAGTAGTTCTTTAATAGTCGGTACCTCTACAAGTTCTTATATCAAGTCACGTCGCACATCAATGCTAGCGAGTCTCAAGTCAGGTGTGGAGTATATACCCTCAGGTCTTAAGGCAGGTCCTGAGTCAAAGCAGACAAGTTTTCAGTCAGGGTCCTAAGTCTAAACAGGCAAGTCCTCGGCCGAGTCCCGTGTAAATACAGGTATGTCTTGAGTCCGAGTCAACACAGTCAATCAATATAGGCAACTCTTAAGTCAAGTCCTTAGTCAATACGGGCAAGTCTTAACTCAAAACAGTCAAGTCTCCAGTTGAATACTGAGTCAATACAGGCAAGTTTCTTTTCCCAGTCTCCAGTGAAGTCCTGCGTCAATACAGCCAAGTTTTCAGTTGAATACTTTCAAGTAAAGTCCTGGGTGAATTTAGCCTTCTAGCTACAGGCAGAAGCCACCCTTAAGTTCTGAGAGTTCGCCCACTCCCCTCTCAATCTCTTTCTTCATGCTACCACTAAATGTTGATGGCACGGACTGAACTTGCTAAACAGTATGTTCATTTACAGCTTTCATTCTTGAGAGACAGGAAAAAGGCAATCCCCTTGCTTCAAAATATCCACAGGGGCTTCTGTCTATCCCTCTACTGTGAGGTAATTGTGTGGGTCTCAAAGGATGTGGAGGTGTCAAGAGTGAAAAATTGAAAAATGACCAAAAAAAAGGAGAAAATCTGCAATTAAACCAAGAAGCTGCCAGAGTTCTCAGAACAACAGATCTACCACTCCAGTCCAGATCTCAAAACTAAATAAATGTGACCTAAACCTCTACGGCTTTAGAGGCGTAGAAACCATCCTTGCAGGTTTCTTTGAACGAAGGTTCCAAAAAGAATAGAAGCTGTAATCAAGGCAAAGAGTGGCCTCACAGTACATGTAGTTCTTGAGGGCTTATGCATTCTTCAGTCTTACTTAAGGAGGTGGTCTCCGGCTTTTGAACAGATCAAATAATACTGACATGCAAGACCTCATGATAAATATAATCCTTTTCTAAGGAAACACAATCAAATTGAATCGGTTTTTTGAAATTAGAGATTTTTAACTGTATTAGCAGTAGTACTGAGCCTGTAACGCTGTCCAACAGACCAAAAAGTCAACTGGTATACTGAGAAGACACTCTGCACTGCTAATGAACTGTGCACAGCAAGGCAGTCCACTGACTGCTAAAGGACACACAAGCACACACACACAAGGCTTTTATCCTAACAACCTCTGTGATCACTTGTAGCTATATAACTGATCTCTATCCTAGTCAAACTGTAGTCCTTTACAGCTCAGCCTACTCAAGATACTTTATTCCCCAGCTCATCTCCTGAGTGCTGATATCCGTCCTGCACCATGTAGGGGCAGGGAGAAAAAAGTGTCACTCAGTAATAGCTGCATTTTGTAGAGGAAATATCGCTACACATAGCATGAGGATCGTATTCAATAGCAGATTCATAAGCTTGCTCACAGCAAGCATCCTCACCTCAGTGACCTTCCACATGGAGGCCTGAGTGCTGTGCTGACCACCGAGATGGACCTGGCATGACGTGGCCTTGTATTCGAGGGAAGGTTTTGTCCTGATTGCCCCCAGGCAGAGCAGAGTGTTTTGATCTTAATGAAAGCTGGCTGTACTGTCAGGGGCTAGCCGGCATCACTGGCAAGACCCCACCAGGCTTGTTTAATTATTCAGCTTCGGATCAAGGATGCTGCGACAGGTCTCTGTTCAGCTGAGAGAATGAGATGGGGGGTTGGGTGGTCTGGGGGGTGGAGAGGAGCCCTGGCAGGCTATAGCTTACTGTGTGCTCAAAATACTAAGGTTCTGTTAGATAGGCAAGATGTATGAAAGTGCAGTTAGTTAACATGCTATGCTTCCCAGGCATAAAAATAAGCTGACATATCCTCTACATAGAACAAACTTAAATATGTCAGCACCCAGTAAGTTTTAGTGCACAAGTTCTATTTATTTAATTTTTTGACTGTATGACTGTATATGCGTCTTTGCTATGATTCCAGATGGTAAGAGTTCTATGACTTGTAACAGCAGAGTAACATGAATAGAAGCATTTTTAAGGAGCAGTCTGTAACCTCTAGTGGTGAGGTTGTGCATGGCACTCTACTGCAATCGCAAACCATAGGCCTAACTAGGACCTTCAGTGGTTGTCAGGTTTTCTGCCACTCCCTCAGACAGCTTCATATATAGACATTTACCAGCATCTTGTTTGAACTTTCCCGTTCCACATTTAACAGTACTGCGGTTACTTTGCAGCACCCAAGAAGGTATATAATAACTGCTGCACCATTTAAGGTGGAACAAGACATTTAAACAAGAAGCTGGCAAAAGAAGCCAAATGTCAGCAAAAAAATGAAATGTTGTACCATTTAAGGCAGACTGGGAAAAATTCCAATACGAATTTGTTAAAGGTTTTTGGTAGTGTTTTTGATAGAGGTTTGTGGGGGTTTATGTCATCAAAAATGGATGTCTAGTATAACACCTAAATTAGTGGATAAAATTCTGGTTAAAAAGCCAGTATATTGACTGTACAAAATACAGGCTTCATGTCAAAGATCAAAATCCTAAGATGTATGTACCAGCAAGAAACAAAGTCTGTTGCACTGGAATTTTAAATTATCCTATTATTGCAGTGGTCCATTAGAAATACAGAGAGCTTGTACTTGATGAAATCACACCACTGCCCACAGAAATCTGATAACATCTGGATGGTGGAATGCTAATGGGATGTGTGTGAAAAGCCTAGCTCCCTGCTGTCTTTTATACATACTGTATAGAGTACTTAGTTTCCATCTATGGTGCTTTTCTATTCACTATTTCTCTTATCATCTGTCACTGTCGGTATTAGCAAAAGGCCGAGGAATAAAAAGAGGAGACAATGAAGAAAGGAACTCGTTTGATTTATTGTGCAAAAGTCTATCATTAGTTACTTACATTTTTACTTTGACACAGTTCACCACTCTCGCAGTCACAAAAACGCACATATATAAGTTTCAGAATTCATAACTGTTACTGTACAAACAATCTTGAATACATTAAATAATAATTAGTGGGTATGGAACAGTGGGTTTAGTAAGGGGGTCATATAAAGTTTGCGAAGAAGAAGTTGGAAGTGCATTGTTGGTGATGAGGAAATCCTAAGGAGCACCGCCTCTTGACCTTTGTCACACTAATTATTTGACTCCTTCATTCCCTTCCTGCCTCCCTGCAGGCAGAACAACATCTAGGGCTTATATCCAATTATGACATAATAACGACAAACTTGAACTTGAAATGAACGTCAAGTTAAAAACGACATTAAAACAGAACTGCAAAAACAGCATCACAGGAGTTCTGTTACTCCGGTCTTCCTTTTAATGCACTTTATTATAATGTCTTGGGAAGTAAAATGATTTAAATCCAGCCATTATATCAAGTAATTTTTTGTAAAAATATTATCATTTAACTGATATCTTAGTGGCAAAACTTTTTAGGAACATGTGGGGGGTGGGAGCATTGCACCTCAAGTTACTGTGGAGCACTATATGCTTGGCTCGCCAGTCCATAGTCCTGAACACAAGCATCATCTTTGTTTGATTTGAAAACTTTCCTCCTTTTTATGTATTTTTAAGTCACTCAGTGAGGAGCTTATTAACAGAGCACATCCTTTCAGACCCATAGTGGTGAGTCATCTTTCAAAGAGACATGTCTGATGCAAGAATAGAGCTAAAATTTCTCCTTTTTGCAAAAAAAAAAAAAGACTTGTCTGATGATGGTGGTCTTCCATTTTTTCATTTGGAGCCCCATTCATTCGTTTTGCACTAGAGCCCATAATAATACTAGTTATGCTATTGATTTTACTGCACTGGTAGATAATCATGCTTTTGAAAGTGCAGTTTTATTGATTTTTAGTTATATAGTAACCCAAATTATCAACAGAATATTAAGAAACAACTGGTTTTACGGCATCTAAAAACGGTATATCCTAACCTCTTGTCAGTCATGCTGAAAGTTCTGCTTGCGGTTGAAACATTTCTATACGGATAGCCAATGAAAGGATCAGCAAACACTGCTGCTTGCTCTCAGCAAAAACCATGTTCACCAGCAAATAAAAGAAGGGATATGCAGTAAATAGACAATTTTCCACCGCTGGAGATGCTTTAGAACAGTGTGAAACTTAATGCTAAACATGCAACATGTCTTCTAGACTGGTCAAGAGTGAGGGCAAAAAGGAGAAGGGACTGCGCATTGCTTATGATATAGGTGGCCTTCTCAATGTTTTGGTAACCTGTTGGCCCCTATTGTTTGGAGTATCAATTCAAAAGTTTACATCATCTTACTGATTGCTGATTTAAAACACTATTTCTTGAAAGAAGTGAATGTTTCCATTTAACTGAAGTCAATTTAGATTGATAGTTATTTACAGTAATCAAAAACGTATTGAAATAGGTTCACTACTAGCACATTGTTCCTATAACAAACTGTTAATGACAAACATTAGATATATTAACAACACAGAGTAGGCTTCAGATTGTTTCTCTTGCTGTAATCACTGATACCACATCATTATCATAACATGACTCGTAACGGGAATGCCTTACATCAGTACAGGGAAATGTAAATGGCATGAACTGCACTGCAAGGAAGACTGTGTTCCCTCACTGTTCTCCCCCGTTTCCTTCCTTACATAATGGTTCAGGACAAGTAACCTGGCCACAGGTTTGTTATGTAAGAAGTGCAGATAGTGTGATGTTTGTGTGTGTGTGTGTGCGTGTGTGTGTGTGCGTGTGTGCATGTGCGTGAGCATGCATGTATTTGTGCATGTGTGAGCGGGTGTGTGTTTAAGAGGGCACGGTGAGGGCTCCTCTTGAGTCTGTCTGAAAGTTTCTCATATTCATGAGTGAGCTTTTGAAGCTTTTGAAGAGCACAGATTTCAAAGCTGTAATTATTCATGTTTTTTTCGCTGAAGGGGAGCCCTGTTTGGGCTGAGTGATGTTTACTCGTGGAGAGCAGGGTGAAAATGGATGATGATATAAAAGCTTTCCTGTGATATATTATATACTAAGGGCTGCAACTCGAGGACTTTCCAAAAATTTTGCTGAGAAATTCATTTATCGACAAAAAACATACTAATAATACTAATAATGAGAAACCTAATAGACTAATTTCCTTACAGTGGTGGTGATGGGAGCCCGGGGTAACAATGTCTACAGTACTAATGTAGACATTTTATTTATTCTCTCGAATGACCAATGAACCTACACCAGCCTTTTTATGTAATCTGAAGGACGCATAGTGTGAGATTTTGGGGAAATCTATTGTGGAAATGGAATATAATATAAAACTATGCTTTCATTAGTGTATTAGTGTAGTGTTAATGATCTTAGAATGAGCTTTCATATCCAAATAGCAGCAGGTCTTTTTCAACAAAGGCTTCCATTCAGAGTAGCAAGGTTTCTACAGTAGCCCAGAATGGACAAGCCACACTGGCAGTATAGAGTAACTTTCATATTTCTCATTTATACATTACAGTGACAGAAAATTTTTGGTAGCGCTGTAAAGCCAATTGGAAACACAGACAGAAGAAGAATCCTTGTCAAAATGTCCTATAGTAGTGTGCATTTTTCAGTAGCTATAGACATAAAACTCCAGGTAGGATACTTTGGTTGCTTTAATCTAAAATTAAAACTACAAGGCATCAGAAGCTTCATATTGAGCAGTTTTCTATTCATAATTTCTTGTTCCATTGTAAATGTTGCAGCAATTACATTCTAGTGCCAATATTTATCTTCTTATATGGCAGCTTCTTGTACAAATTTTCCCATTCCACCTTAAATGGTATAGCAGCTATTATAATGTTTCAGGCATTTCAATATAACCACAGCACCATTTAAGGTGGAATGGCAAAATTCAAACAAGAAGCTGGCATACCTGTAACACCACTTGATGGGTAGAATAAATTACTTCCTCAGTTAGATTAAATTAGACCTCAGTAATTTAGAACTCATGAAAAAATCATACTTATTATTTAGCACAAAACCTAAAAGAAAAAGTTATGCAACGTGAATCATCAAGGAATAGAAAGCATGAAGAAGCAACGGAAACTGTTGCAGGCACTGAGACAATAACGGAAGATCTAATGGGTATCATATTTTCTAAGCAATGGGAGGATGAATGGGAGGGGTTCAGTAGGTTGCTATTTGCACCCTCACAGCTACAGTGGGGAAAATAAGTATTTAGTCAGTCACCAATTGTGCAAGTTGTCCCACTTAAAAAGATGAGAGAGGCCTGTAATTGACATCATAGGTAGACCTCAACTATGAGAGACAAAATGTGGAAAAAAATTGAGAAAGTGATTTTGTCTGATTTTTAAAGAATTTATTTGCAAATAATGGTGGAAAATAAGTATTTGGTCAATAACAAACAAGCAAGATTTCTGGCTGTCACAGACCTGTAACTTCTTTTTTAAGAGGCTCCTCTTTCCCCCACTCATTACCTGTATTAATGGCACCTGTTTGAAGTCGTTAACAGTATAAAAGACACCTGCCTACAACCTCAGACACTCACACTCCAAACTCCACTATGGTGAAGACGAAAGAGCTGTCGGAGGACACCAGAAACCGAATTGTAGACCTGCACCAGGCTGGGAAGACTGAATCTGCAATAGGCAAGCAGCTTGATGTGAAGAAATCTACTGTGGGAGCAATAATCAGAAAATGGAAGACCTACAAGACCACTACTAATCTCCCTCGATCTGGGGCTCCACGCAAGATCTCAGCCCGTGGGGTCAAAATGATCACAAGAACGGTAAGGAAAAATCCTCAGAACCCACAAGGGGTGATCTATTGAATGACCTGCAGGAAGCTGGGACCAACGTTACAAAGGCTACCATCAGCAACACACTACGACGCCAGGGACTCAGATCTTGCAGTGCCAGACGTGTCCCCCTGCTTAAGCCAGTCCATATCCAGGCACGTCTGAAGTTTGCTAGAGAGCATTTGGATGTTCCAGAAGAGTATTGGGAGAATGTCATATGGTCCAGATGAAACCAAAGTAGAAACTATTTGGTAAAACACAACTCGTCGTGTTTGGAGGAAAGTGAATGCGGAGTTGCTCCAAAGAACACCATACCAACTGTGAAGCATGGGGGTGGGCAACATCATGCTTTGGGGCTGTTTCCTCTGCAAAGGGACCAGGACGACTGGTCCGTTTTACATGAAAGAATGAATGGGGCCATGTATTGTGAGATTTTTGGGTGCAACCTCCTTCCATCAGCAAGGGCAATGAAGATGAAAACGTGGCTGGGTCTTTCAGCATGACAATGATCCCAAGCACACTGCCAGGGCAACAAAGGAGTGGCTTCGTAAGAAACATTTCAAAGTCCTGGAGTGGCCTAGCCAGTCTCCCGATCTAACCCCATCGAAAAACCTTTGGAGGGAGTTGAAAGTCCGTGTTGCCCGCGCGACAGCCCCAAAACATCACTGCTCTAGAGGAGATCTGCATGGAGGAATGGGCCAACATACCAGCAACAGTGTGTGCCATGTGAATTACAGAAAACGTTTGACCTCTGTCATTGCCAACAAAGGATATACAACAAAGTATTGAGATGAACTTTTGTTTATTGACCAAATACTTATTTTCCACCATTATTTGCAAATGACAAAATGACTTTCTCAATTTTTTTTTCACATTTTGTCTCTCATAGTTGAGGTCTACCTATGATGTCAATTACAGGCCTCTCTCATCTTTTTAAGTGGGACAACTTGCACAATTGGTGACTGACTAAATACTTATTTTCCCCACTGTATAGGTTACTCACTGCACCTTCAGTGGCAAAATGGGGTATATAATTTCTCCTGCATGTATCTTTCCACTCTAAATTGATTTTCAACATTTATTTTAGAGCTCAAACTGTATTTTAATAATAATTTACGTGAGGGAGCTTTTAGAGGCATTATGCATCTTCCATTCCCCATGTCTGACAAAGCACATGGTGTCCTTTGCCCTACCAGGTTACCAGCATCATGTGATGGGTGAGAGGGATGTAATTAAATTAGGAGGAAAGCTGCATAAACATTTAAAATACACTCATCATCAAAATAATTGTTGCACCCAGTAGGATTGCAGTCAGACTGCAATGCTATTGGGAAGGAAGTTAAAGGTGACTAAAAATAATAAATGGTGATGTATTTAAACTGATATGGGCAATATTTATTGAGCTACACATACAGAAGTAGTTCCTCTCAGTACTGCATTGTAGAGGTTCATAATGGGGTCCTGTGCTAATCCATCCCATGCATATTCTCACACAGATCTTGGCGATTTTGCGTGAGGGGTAGAGGTGAAGTGCGACTGGACATGTGATGCACTGAAACAAACTGTTCATCCTGGTGCCTCTACACAGAGATTCATCGGTTGTCTCCACTCGTCACTAAAGTAGCCCTTTGCCATTCTGAGTTACTCCATGACAGTCTGGCACGACAGAAATGCAGTCTTTGGTGAAGTTGACGTGGTGTTAAGGGCAGTCACCGTAACAGCCATATTTATGTTCACTAGTCCTGTGTTGTTCTGCCATTTGCCAGTGGTGCTGGAGGGCATCACTGCTCACTGAATGCCTGCAGTCATGGCTGTAGGGTCAGTCAGGTACAGCCATAAGGCCTGGCCTTGCTTATGTCACATGCACTGCTAAGCGTGAAACTTGAATCTTTTTTTCTGTAGCCAACATTTAAAAGAAGCCAAGAAGCCGTAGCTTAATATAAATCAAATGTTTTCAGAAAAGACACAGTCCTCAGAGGTTTTAAAAAACATGATAAAGTTTAAAATTTTGGCAGCCACACTTGCTATCTCTCTCTTAGCGCACTGAAAAACAGTGCAATGATGATGATACAAAGTTCTCACAACCTCCTCTCCGCCACCTCCTTCTCTCGCTTCTCTCTCTCTCTTTTCACATCTACACACTCACACACACACAAAGCAAACACACCAAGCTCTTTCACAGCTTCAGAAGGATGTCAGAGAGCCTTTCTGAGTCAGCAACCTGCACTGCAGTCTCCCCCTCTGCTGCCACACAGCCAAAACCGAATCCCAAATACTTCAGTGAATAATATGCAACGTTTGAGCATTTAGAGCATAAGTCAAACTCACAAATACATTTTATATCCTTTATTGGGCTCTACATAAAAAGACAGTTTAATATATACACATATACATACATGAAAAGAGCATCTGCTGATTTGATGGCTAAAGGAAGCGTCCTGTCTTCCAAACAGGTGGATAAAATGGAGCAGTACTCTACAACTTACACAAGACCTTACAAGACCTGCTGTCTGCATGCAGATTGTCCAAACATGCTAAATATTACGCAAATATGTGTGCACATTATATTCCTGACCAATGGCAGACATCAGACACTTATGTTCTAGTCCATCCCAAAAGTGTTTGATGGGGTTATCCATCCTCCAGTGAACTTCACAGTCAACACAATGCAGTCAACCAGGTAAGGTTCTCCTGGCATTCACAATATCCAGATTAATAAATCAGACTGCCAGATAGAGAAGTGTAATTCTTTACTCCACAGATCACAATTCCACTGCTCCAGAGTCCAATGTGGCGAGCTTTACACCACTTATCCAAGGCTTGCCCTTGTGCTTGGTGATGTAAGACTTACAGTATTTGATTCATAAGTATTTGAAACACTGCCGATTTTGTTTTCCCACCTAAAAAGAAGGGAGAGGTCTGTAATTTTTATTATAGGTACACTTCAACTGTGAGAGACAGAATGCAGAAAATCACTCATTTTATTCATTTTATTGCATGAAATAAGTATTTATTATGAAAAACAAAATCTAATATATGGTACAAAAACCTTTGTTTGCAGTTACAGAGGTCAGCTGTTTCCTGTACTTCTTGACCAGGTTTGCACACACTGCAGCAGGGATTTTGGCCTACTCCTCCATATAGATCTTCTCCAGATCTTTCAGGTATCGGGGCTGTCGCTGGGTGGCACTGAGTTTCATCTCCCTCCAAAGAGTTTCTGTTGGGTTTTAGGTCTGGAGACTGGCTAGGCCCCTCCAGGACCTTGAAATGCTTCTTACCAAGCCACTCCTTAGTTGCCCTGGCTGTGTGTTTCGAGTCATTGTCCTGCTGAAAGACTCATCTTCAATGCTGTTACTGAGAGAAGGAGGTTGTTGGCCAAATCTCATGATACATGAACCCATCCATCCTCCCTTCAATACGGTGCAGTTGTCCTCTCCCCTTTGCAGAAAAGGACCCCCAGAGTGTGATGTTTCCACACCCATGCTTCACGGTTGGGACGGTGTTCTTGGGGTAGTACTCGTCCTTCTTCTTCTTCCAAACATGGCGAGTGGAGTTGATACCAAAAAGCTCTATTTTGGTCTCATCTGACCACATGACCTTCTCCCATGCCTCCTCTGGTATCCAGATGGTCATTGGCGAACTTCAAACAGGCCTGGACATGTGCTGGTGTGAGCAGTGGCACCTTGCGTGCCCTGCAGGATTTTAAACCATGATGGCATATTGTGTTACCAATGGTCCCCTTTGAGACTGTGGTCCCAGCTCTCTTCAGGTCATTGACTAGGTCCTCCTGTGTAATTCTGGACTGGTTCCTGATCTTTTTAAGAATCGTGAGACCTTTCACAAGGCGAGATCTTGCCTGGGGCCCAGACCGAGAAAGATTGACAGTCATCTTGTGTTTCTTCTATTTTCTAATAATTGCACCAATAGTTGTTGCCTTCTTACCAAGCTGCTTGCCTATTGTCCTGTAGCCCATCTCAGCCTTGTGCAGTTCTATAGTTTTGTTTCTGGTGTCCTTAGACAGCTGTTTGGTCTTGGCCATGGTGAAGAGGTTGGAGTGTGATTGATTGAGTGTGTGGACAGGTGTCTTTTATACAGGTAACTTTCCCCACTGTACATGCAGCTGTTTGACCTTAGAAACCCATGTAATTTTTTGCGCTGATGTCAGAGGAGATCTGGAATTTTACATACTATGCATCTCAGTAATAACAATTTCATGAACTGTCTCGTTGCAACAGTGGCATCCTATTACAGTACCATGCGTGAACACGTTTGTAAAGGCAGACCCTATATCTTGATAAAACACCTGAATTCATTAAGTATAAGTATCCCAATAGTTTTGTCCATTTAGAGTAGCCATAACTGCAAAAAAAAAAAAAAAACTTTACTAAACAATATCTGTTAAGACTAAATGCACACTGCTGTCATGCAGTATATGATAAGACCTATGTATGGCCGGGTGCCAGACATGCTATTGTAGAAGTCATAATATAAATGAATGTCTTTTCACACACATGCTCACAGAATTTCATTTCGCGGTGTTGTTTTTCTTTAACTTAAAACAATTCTAAAGTGCTTTATTCCCAACAAACAAAACTACTGCCTTGGCCCTACGATTCATTACATTTGAATGGGCATGAGCAAATATCCTCGCATAACAGGCGAGAGAAACAGGACACAGCTGGAGTAATGCAGCGAAGAGGAAGTGGACAAGGTTTTCTGAAAGCTGCATCACTGAAGAAAAACATCCACTGAGCCCTTTCACTGAAAGTCAACAAAGGCCTTGAAAGCACCTTCTGAGAAGCTTAAAGACTTTAAAAGCTGAAGGACACCGGGGAAAGTCCATGTATCCGCAGAGAATATATGACATTCAACCATGGTCTCATGTAAGCAAGAATGAGTATATCAGTCACCTGTCAGTTTAAACCCAGTGTAATACTAAACCTCTGGCATGATCCAAACCCAAGGTCAACCAAAACTACACGGAAACTTTCATTACAAAAATGTTATTTTCATTACAAATTCATTACAAATACACTTTCTGACCATCAGACCATTTTTTTGAAGTGCTTCCTTGTGACACAATGAAGTTCCAGCTCACAATGAGTTCCAGCTCAGAGTTTTCCCTTCCACTGAATGTAAAGCAGGATGCTAACAAGTAATTCATTATTTTTAACATTGTTAGCATTGTATAAGCTACATGCTTGAATTCTTATATGGTTATTCATGGCAAACATGACAAATGCGTGTAAAAGAAGCATTCCAGCCAAAAACTATAGTCTAACTGTATTTCTTGTCTTAGCATTCAGTTTGATGGAACAATTTTATATCATTTCGTGTTTTTATTCATCAGTGTCCTAGGCTAATAAATATAACCAAGCTTGTTGTAACCACTTCCTTGGTCATTGAACAATACGGCTGCAATGGTTAATTGACTTAGTTGACCAAAATCGATAACCAAATTGGTTGACAACCAATTTAATGATCAAATAGCTCATGATGCCATTTCAATAAAGGCCTATAAAAAAAAAGTATAGTTTTGTTATATTTTATTGCTGGTACTTTGCACAATTTGGTATTAAATTTTGACAAGAAATAGATTTTAGAGCTTTCTTTGTCTTGTATATAAGAAGGGAAGCTTATTATAGTGAGTTTTGAAGTGAGGTATTCATCTCTATTGTCCTTAACAATATTGTAGTTAACAAACTTTGAAATTTGGTAGATGCATAAGAGTATTTAGTAATGGAACAGTCCAAAGTGATTCATCTTAATAATTGTAAGATTTTTCAACTATCAAAATAGTCATTTTGACAGTCCTTTTGCACAAAAAGAAAACAGTGATGCTATCTTTAATCTGTAACAAACACCAGATAAGACTTGTGCTAACTGCAGCTTTAACCTGACTTCCTAATCTGATGAGTCATTTCTTTATATTTACTTGAAACTTCACATCTCTGTCTCTTCTTCGTCCCCTCTATTGTCTGCTCCTGAGTTCTTGGAAGAGTCACTCCTCTGCAGGCTGCTCAGGGGCATTATAACATTGCTGTCATCATTGTGACATTGTGTCAAGAAGAGGCAGGAAACAATGCACCTCAAGCAAAGCAGAGCAAGCCAGACTATCTAGACATTTAACAGCCCACCATCAAAGAAGTAGCTGATGCTCCTCCTACCTTCAAGACACATCACTAGAAGGGGGATTCTTACTCTTTAAAGTGGAAAATCTGACTCTATGTGAATAAGCATGATTACAGTAGACGTGGAAATGGTTAAATTTTTTATTTTGGCTGGATTGTTATAAATTAATATATCGTCACTGTCCAAAGAAAAACATGTATCTCCAAAATGGCAACTTTACAGGAGAGGCCAAAAACCTCATTCAATTGTAATGTAAGTCAATGGAACCAGACGTCTTTCCAAAGACTTTTGGGCCATTTCTGCTGCTCCATTCATCATGCAATTCTCACAAAGTGTAAATGGCAGCGGCTGCATTCAAAGGATGTATAAAAGTCAAAATGGACAAAAATGGAGATACATGTTTTTCATATGATAGCAACAATATGAATGCAAATCTATCACTTTGAATCTCCAGTCCTTGTATTCAGGACTAAATAGAGTGTAATATGGAGTAGAGGGCACACAACACATGTGGAGAGCAGTCAGACAAAAAGTGCTTACAGACACAAACACCTGTCATGTCCTATAACCCACATCATTGTACGAACTTCTAATGGTGCCCAAGTGCACTAGTCTACTCGTGTACTCTACTGGGAGCAATGACCTTAAATAACAGTGGTTCAGTGTCAGCCAGAGTTAGCTCTCCCTTTCTCTCTCATTTTCTTTTGAAAAAAACTGAAATTTGGAGTCGTGCTTAAAGGAAGAGATGCAAAGTGAATTAATAAAAAAGGAACTCACAGGGCAAGCATTGCTCAGATGAGTCATACAGCAGCCTGGAGCACTTCTAATAATGGGATAGATGGACCGTAATAAGCAAATCTCTGAGCGAACAGCCGTTTCCGGAGCATCTCTTCCTTTAGACCATGCTTGAAAAGCATGAAATTGCCCCTGACTTTCAATATTAATCAGATCTTATTCAGGAAGAAAGGAAGAGTAAATATGATGACCTGTCTATAAACCAATGTAATAATGAAAAGGCTATTTTTAATCTTATTGCATATAATAAATGAGCTGTGTGTCATATTTTTATATGTTTCTTTTGCTTTTTATATATGATGTGCGTATGTTGATGCGATGGCGTCGTCTTTGTTGTTGTCATTGGTGTTTTTGTTGTCACTGGTGTTGTTATTGTGATTGTTTTTCTTCTAAAAGCCTCTTTTTACCACAGTGAAGTGAACTGAGGCAAAGGGAGTTCCCAGACTCTGGATCCTGTTTTCCGTCCTTTCCCATCTGACATCATTGTTAGTGGAGGCAGCTGCTCCTGCTGTGTGGTGTGGACAGCCCACTGCCCACCCCTCAGTCCACTGACCTCACCCTTTGTTCAGGCCAAACATACAAAGTTTTTTTGACCGGTTTTTAAGTGGAAACAGAACAAACATTACGATTTTTAAGCTCATTGGCCTGGATCCTTATGAGCAAGGATGGGCAAATGCTTGTCACTTTGCCCCAAAAGAAGTCAGTGAATAACCCAATAGTTTAAGAACAACATTCAATCAGCACACGCACGTTTTGTAGCTATTTTCACTCTACACTCCACATAATGTCATGAAAAGATTGCAGGTAGTTTTTTGTGTGTAAAGGGAAAGGTCAAAAACCACACATGAGCTTTATTTGACCTTCAGTTCTTCAAATAGCACTTCATTAAAAACTGGCAAGGTTTGGGGAAAATTATCTCCCAACTCCAGTCTGAGACTCCAAATTAACACTGTACTATGCACAATGCCGTATATCAATGACGTCCTAAAATGCCATTGGCTTTTTAGGGCTCAAGTTCCTTTAAAACTAGTTGATGTACCATGAAAATATTTGTTTTGTAAAGTATGTCTTGGCTATATTTAAGGAAAGAGTAAAATTGTGTGAATTAAATTAGAACTTTAAGACTCCAGTCTTCTTATTTCACAGTAGCAGGTCCACAATTCAGATGATTTAGGGAAATTAAGAATGTTGCTGGGTCAGTAAGGAAAAGGGCCATCCAGATTGTTACCACCTTAAAATTCATAAGCTAAAGTCGTGATATGTGTAATAGTGGCCATGGCATGGGAAACTGACACATCTGTAAAGAAACATATTCTGCTCTCTCTGACAAGTCCATCTATTCGTTTTGTTTTATTTATTATTAATCCATGGGAATAATATGCATTGTGTTCTCTGGACCAAGGAGTAAAGGACCAGAGTAAAAAATGGAAAAACAGGATCTTTCATGGTGTAGTAGCAGTATTAGTGGATAACTTGAAAATCTGTGGTAACACTATTAATCCCAAGCCTTTTACAACATACCACCTTTTAGATGTTGTCTTTTTCCCAAGCCTACTCTAACACGACAATGCCAAGCCACATTCTGCTCGTGTCACAACAGCATGGTTGTGTAATCAGAGAGTGCGGGTGCTAGACTGATCTGCCTGCAGTGTGGTGCATTATTAAGCTCAAAATATGACAATGAAGGCCCCATATGGTTGCACAGCTGAAGACTTGTATAACAGAGAAATAGCAAAGAAATTACACTTTCAAAAATAACCAAGTTCTTTTCTTCAGTCACACAATAATTATTATGTATAGAAAGATGATTTGACACAGCAGTAAACATGGTCCCAACCCAACCTTGTTGGACTGTGTTGCAGGAAAAATTGGCCATGAGCGCATTTTGCTAACAAAACCTTCCAATATCACATTTTCATCACTGCTTCCTGTTTTTACTACCATGCCACATACAGTTGCAAGTGAGGTTTGTAGTTGAGCATCTCAGTTTTGCTCATGTGTGGGATTACCCTGGTCTGACAAGTTCTTCCAGGCGTGTATGAAAACATCTCAGCATTTAAGAGATCTCAGGAATGATTTATTACTGAAACAAGTCAGGGTACTACTTCTAGCACTGCTTTAAAGTGTTGTTTAAATCAACAGCAGACAAGCACATTTATGATGATTCATAGGGCTAAGAAATAATAACACAGATGCTGCATGTCATTTTTTCTGACTGTGTCTAAATATCATAATTACCCCTATGGAATCAAGTATGTTCAGTTTGTTGTAGAGTAGTTCACAGTGCACAGTGCCTGACAACATTTCACAAAGAACCAAATACACATTCCCATCACAAACACACAAAATATCCCATATCTTACATACCTGTAGACTTTACATTGTGTGGAGGTGTATATCGTCGCTATCCAAAGAAAAACAGGTATCTCCAAAATGGCAACTTTACAGGAATGGCCAAAAACCTCATTTGAATAGAAGTCAATGGAACCAGACGTCCTTCCAAGCAGTTTTGGGCCATTTTTGTTGGTTCATTCTTCATGAAATTTCCACACAATGTAAAGAGCAGCTCATGTGATCAAATGAGGCATAAATGTAAAAATCAACAAAAATGGAGATACATGTTTTTCATTGGACAGCGACGATATGTATGTTAAAGTGCAGCAATCAGGATGTAGCAGATTATGTTGTAAAAGTGTAGCATAAGAAGATGCACTAGACATTAAGCACAGAGGATGGAGTCTTGTGTGATACTATTATCAAGATAAATAAAAAGAGCAGTACAGATGGAAGAACAAATAGAGAAATGTTACCTGAATATGGATTCGTATGTGCTTATGTATTTCAAGATAAATAAGAGTGTGGGGAAAAATGTGACATTTTTGAATGTGATGTTATCCAATACTTTATGTAGGACCTTTGGGTCTTTTGAATGATATGTATAGTACATGTATTGAAAATTAAAATGCAGTTTTTGAAAACGGTCTAATGACGTTTGCTTTGATCATTTTGCACTAGAACTACATGGAAAAAAAACGATTAAAGTCTTTCAACTCAAAACCATTTTGGTGCTCCACTGCAAACAAGCACAGTTCAGACAATAAAAAGTGTCTTGCTGATCAATCACATGTGAGGTAAGGCTGAAATTGCAGAGAGTAATTCCTCTAAAAGGACATAATGATGTGCTTCCTTCTCGGTACTGCCTGCAGTTTCGTCTGTAACTCAGCTCTTGAATGTATGAGAAGAATCATGAGAATCTTAATGATTACATATCTGTAAGATGTTGTGTATTTCCGCCAGATGCCTTGTGAATTGTTTTGGCTTACATTCCACTGCCTGTCAGTCCGGTGCTACGCTTGTGAACTTTGGTTTGGTAGTTAGCAGTAGATTAAAGTGGTAGTTCAGAAAGAAATCAAATGTACACAATGTTCCCCTTATCTGAAATGTAGCTGATCGGCTAAAACATGTCTAAGGTTTGATTCTGCAGTTTTGTACTGGAAAGTCTTCATGACAAGTGCTATTGCTTTTAGCTCATTTTATAGATGTCATTGTGTAGTGAACTGTTTACCAGTTAGCCTGTTTAATCAGTGGAGTAAACACTTGCTGGCTTAAGTATTAGACGCGCCAGCCATGCAGCGCCAGTGCACAAATAAGCCAACTGGCTAATCTGCATGTGGGGTAAGTTGTGCCAAAAAATGATATTTTACATACACAATAACTTTTGCTTTAAGGTGACTCTCCGTTCCAGACTTTCAAACTTAGATTATATACTAACCTGATGGAAAGCTGAAGCATGAGATCAGACCATAAAACGTTAACCTCATCTAATCACTCCTTAAGTCTGGGTCACAAACTTTCTCCTGAACATGACATCAGTGTTCGATTGGCTTCCCCAGTCGCGATCAGGGAGAGCGGTGATGACTAAGTGGCATTTTTGCACTTTTTCGTTTCAGTCACAGTCGGTCTGTAACGTGTCGGGACATTCCCACGAGTGTGAGGATGCCTCACGCATGCAGATGGCAGGCCTTTACAAAATTCCAATTGAAATTACTTGCACATAGCACAGCGTACTAAACAAAACATCTACATGACTTTAGACTTCCTTAACTAAAGCATTTGTGGGAACCTTAATGGTGGGAAATCATCAAGCCAGGGTTTAGGATGCTATTACCCACTAATATGGAACACATGGGGTTTGTCATATTGAATGAAGTTGGATGGTGATGAGCAGACAGCTGACCAAATGAACCAAACATACAAAAAGGTTTATTCATAATAACTAAAATATATGGTAATAGAGGAAAGGCTGGAATTGTAATACATTGGGTGGCCCTATTGCTTAGACAGGGGTGTCTAGGATTCTCTCTGTATGGGGTATGCCTGTTCTCCCCGTGTCTGTGTGGGTTTCCTCCGGGTATTTTTGTTTTCTTCCCATAATCTAAATTTATGCGGTCAGGTGAGTTGGAGATGCTAAATTGCCCCTAGGTGTAAGTGTGTCTGTGCATCTGCCCTGTGATGGATTGGCAGCCTGTCATGGGTGTTTCCAGCTTTCTGCCCTTTTAACCCTAGGATAGGCTCCAGGACTCCCCACTACCCATGGGGAATAAAGTGGTTTAGAAGATGAGTGATTTATAGAAGAAAGTAAACCACAGTTAAAAGCTAATTAAACTGCTTTAATGCAGCATGTCTGCCTGCTAGCCACTGATGGAGAGGTTTCGTGGGCCACTTTCATAGCTCCCTTGTTATGCCTTATACCATTACTGCAGGCTGCAGGTTTAAGTGTTGTCCCAAATTCCATCTCACCCACATACTTAAATACTCATACTCAAAGCCCTTGCGCATGCATGCACATCCTGACGGTATGTCAAGGCATGATTGCATTCTAGATTTTGTAGTGTAATCTGTAGTGTCTATCTGCCTGCGTGACATGCTGCTCGTAATGTCCAAACCACATTGAGACCTTTACAGGACGCAAATAAAGACCTGAATGTGGTTTGAGCGGGTCGAGAGTTTTGAGATTGACTACTGACTTGTAGTGTTTGTGAGCAATTTAAAACCAAAAAAACAACATACAGATGCTAAACATGTAATAGGTATATGTAAATATGACTTTTTCCTAAATCATTCTCTTCCAGGTGTAAGTATTTGTGTTTGTTTGACAGTAAATGCAAGTGATAGTTTGTCTTTCAGTTCAGGAAGCACTAGGGAACCCCTGGGATGATGGGATATCCAGCTCTGTTGCAGGTTTTTCACCCTCCCACGTTCCCCCCAGCGTTCCCTCTGTGACTCATCCTCAGTAGAGCAGCTCTGGCCTACCAGCTTCAGCTTACTTTCTCCTACTCCTCCTCTTCCTTACCTTTGTAGAATGTTTCTCCTTTCAGGCACTGAGTCAGTGGCACTCTACTGCATCAAAGACAGAGTAGGTGTGTGCTGCCCTCTGTGCATGGCCTTACATCACTGCATTTCCGGTATTCTGGCCGGAGTGATCAAAACAGAGGCTACAGAAGCTGATCACAATAGCAGAGTCATTATGGCACACCAGAGTTGTTTGGTTTGACACAAGAGCCAAAGCCAACTAATTATAAACTGACTAATTGCTTATTAGTCAGTGGTGTTACATAAGCCTCTCCTGTGTTTTATCATATTTTGCACTAATGAGGAAACAAGCGGGTATGAGCATTGATCATACACCTCAGTGGTATTTAGAGTGAGGCTGGGAAAGATGGGGAGGGATGCTAAAGCATTTGCTGAGGATGTAGGAGGTATCCTTCCTCGGAGGAAGCACTTGAGGAAGCAGCAGTGTGGCCCAAGAATCCACAGAGAGGAAAACAAGTGGGGGGGCATAGGAAGCCCCCATCCTAAAATAAATCTCATCCTGGCTTAAAGGAGTACTTTTTCCATCTAAATTTCTGTCTGTTGCATCTGTAGGCTCTGGTTGTTTACCACAGAAAATATTTTGGATATGTTTCTTATACTTGAGGAAGTAGTTTAACCCTTAATAGAATTCAATGCATGCAATACAACTGTGGTAGATAACAACACTGTTGGAATTTCCCTTACAAACATGCATTTTCTTAATCAGAGATTGTAAGGGCATTATAAACTAGAATACATTGGCACTGTCTGGCTTGGAAGAGGAAAACATCTCATATATTCTCATATTGTCAAATATTTTGTGTCTTCGAAGTAAACGACTAGAAAACATTTGGCACTGTGCTGTAAATTCGCTGTGATCTCATCTCTTGTGATCACTCCAACCTTTCAGCTGTTGAAAGCCCTTTGCAGTTCCTACAAATTAGTTTTTAAATTAGTTTTAAATCATGATTTGATGACATGAAACTGAGACAATATACTTATATTCATAATATACTTCAAACATTAGCAGCTGTGCCATGTTAAGGTCGGCACCATGGTGCAGTGGGTAGCGTTGTCGCCTCACAGCAAGGAAAGCCTAGGTTTGAAGTTTGATTCACGGCCGGGGCATCTGGGGTTCTTTCTGTGTGGAGTTTGTATGCTCTCACCCTGTCTGCATCGGTTTCCTCCTGTTGGTCTGGTCTTCTCCCACAATCCAAAGACATGCAATCAGGCTCATTGGAAATGTTAAACTGCCTCTAGATGTGAGTATGGGAATATGTCTGTGTGTCTGTCCTGTAATGGACTAGTAGCCTGTCCAGGGTGTTTCCTGCCTTCCACACCCTGAATGCTAGGATAGGCTCCAGAACGCCAGAAGGATAAAGTTTAGAAAAAGGGTGAGTGACCCCAGGCCTTTCACAGGCAGTGTCATCAGTTGATCAGTGTGGCGTGAGGGGTAGATAATGATTCTGGGTCTCTAGGCAAGCATCAGGAATGAGGCCACCTGGATGTATAATTTTAAATTAGTGGAATTTCTAGGCTTCTGAGTGGCAGAACTGCTTTAAAAACGTTTTTAAACAATGGAAGCATCTTAAATCTGGCTAACATCAATTCAGTCTACTACATGTATTGTAATGGGGCCCTTGGCTGAGGGATGGATCTCTATCCAGCATCAGTTTCTATTTTAAACGTTTGTGATTATTTAGCTAATATTAGTTAGATTTCCTCAGTCCAGTTCAGAGCTGTTTTAATCATCACAGTGTATTTAGACAGCTCTTGGAAAGGGCAGGCAGGGGCGCTGTCAAACATTAAAGAAGTGATGTGTTAATATTTCTTCAGCTAGCGTTTATTCCAGCTTCAGTTGAAACCACACAGCAATGCTTACTGCAGACATTTTAATATCAGCCTGTCACATCCAGCAGCTATCAAATGTGTGGACAAACATGGTCTCACTTAAATGTACATTTAAACCTGAAGATGTTTTGATCTAATGCTTAAATGCTTCAAATTTCAATTTTAAATCATTCTAAAGAGTAATGTCAATGCCACTAATTTATTTCCATTATAAATATAATGTGTTTTCAAGTCTTATGGAAATTCATATCAAATGGCTCCCCATGGTGCTCCAGTATATAAAATATAACTGAAAAAAAAATGCATTTATTCATGCATTTGAACGAAACCAAGACACAGACAAAATATTTAATCTGCTGTATTACTGTATCAACTTTTTTGTAAACACTGAAATTGATGCCTTCAACCTGCTTTATGGAGCAATTTAAGGCTGAAATGAAATATTAAACAGGTGCTACAATGATGTGCGTTACGTATAAGAGCAGTGAGGAAAGACCTTGTAGTTTTGTGGTTCTCGAGTCTGGTCTCAGTCCCCTAATATAAAATATTAACAAAACCAGAATAAACAGTATAAAACCATCCCTTTTGTGTATTATGGGTTTATTGTGGTGAAATGATATAACCAGTTATTTGTGAGGGTGTTGGTGGCCATGACACACATACCTTGCACATCTGTAAAGGCATCATCACATGATGTTCAAAAGTCAGTAAATCATTCTTTTACTGACTTGAAAGGCCTCGTATGGCATATACTGAGCATGCAGGGCCGGACATGATCTCATAACAAATACAGTTCTCCATACCTGTAGCGTTATCGCAATGATTTAAAAAAACTAAAAATGTTTTAATTTACAATGATGAACACACAAAAGGCATGACATTTTTAGCATATAGCCATGCAGTCCTATTCAGTGCTAAATCAAAGGAATGCACTTAAACCACATCAGCATTGGCATTCTGATGCGGCCTACAGCAGGACTGTGATTAACTGGCTCTCTCATCCTTTTGATATAGGAACGTGCCGCTGGCTGTATTTCTCTCCTCTTGGGGGTTATCAGACTGTGGGCGAGGCATCCTGAGGCGTTTCGGCCCGCTGTGAGAAGAGTCTGAGCCTGGGTCACACACCGCAGCAGGACTTCCTGACCTCAGAGCAGAGCACTATGGGAGAGAATCAAACTCTGAACACAATGATGAGAAACACAGCCAGCAGGCAGGTCAGTGCGCTCAGGATAAATTCTGAAGGGATGAGTGGACCAGGGTAAGCACGTCCCAGCCCGGAACAAAGCTCTTATTGTAATAAGCAGTAATAGACTGAGGAGCATGTCTCCGTCATCAGTCATGAATCATGTGCTATTGTCCACTATTTCTAACAAGATCAAAGGTAAAAAAAAATAATAATAAATCTCATCATCATACAGAGAAAATGTTAACAGAGATAGGGGTTTACCTAAAACAAGCCATATAATTTATACACACCAGAAAAGCCTTTAGGTTATGACTTTTTCAGGGGGAAATATAGAAATCATACATTTAACAAACAAATTACTCAACAGCTAAATAAAATATCAGATTCTCACGTGTTTACTGTGTCCACAATTTCTATTCTTATAAGGAGACGTAGTTTCAGTTTCTGAAAGAAATCTGCTGGGACAGTTCAGTCTACATTAACTGATTTTGAGGTCTGAACACTGGCCAGGCCCTGAAAACACCAGCAGCTTCCTTGTTCAATAAGTACATCTTGATGATGGCAGCTGTCTGCTTGTGTTCATTGTCTTGGGGGAATTCCTTCCCAATCAAATGTTTTCTAGAGATCATTGTATTTGTGATGCCTTCAAACAAAAACAAAACACCATATACTGTGGTTACACCTCCCTAAGCTTACACTGATGCTTGTATGATGACTTTGGACATGGTTGAAAGAGTCTTCCACTGCTTCACTGGTATACTAACAGGGGTCTGTTACTTCCAGAGATCTTGTATGTAGACCTCACAGTCTATTACAACCTCACTTCACATGTCCAATGTCCAATTTCAGTGTTTTAGTTCATAATCAAAGGATTGCAGGCTCTGCAAAGGTGCCTTGGCAGCTACATTTGGTAAATATTGATTAATATTGCATGGTTTGTGGACCTATCTGATGAATATATGTTTCCTCTTTTTTCTGACACTGAAATTGAACTTGTAAAGTCGTTTATTGACTGACTGAATAAATAAAAAAGATGGTCTCTGACTTTTGAGCTGTACCTTTATTTAAGTCACAAACTAGGCTGAGTCTGGCAGTGAGTGTACGCATGTGAGGAGGAGGAAGGGGACTGTGTATTTGCCATAATGAATCTGAGGAAATTCCTCTTCTCCCATGGATCTAACATCAGGTATCTATCTATCTATCTATCTATCTGTCTGTCTGTCTGTCTGTCTGTCTGTCTGTCTATCTGTCTGTCTGTCTATCTGTCTATCTATCTTTGTTATCTCCCAAAATACACGACACTGGGGTAGTTACTCATCAGAAACCCATGACCCCAAACATTTAACACTAATGAAACGAGCTGCTCGTTTAATCTTAGCATTATTAGCTAAGCCCTTGCTTTTCTGATTCTTTGCCTTTTGTCTGAATCTAATCGTGTCTGCTGCACGTCTTTCTGCCTGGTTGCTAGTATGCTCCGAGCCATGACAACATAAAGAGGAAATGTTTTGACGCATTTCAGAGCAGAGTAAAAACCATGTACCTCAATCTCTCCATTTTTGTCGCTAAATGAATAATGAAATCCAACCTCAAAATGTCAAGTTACGGAAGAAAGACAGGTTTACATCACTAAAGCAGTTGCGTCTGAAGGAAAATCCAAATGTTTGTCCAGTGGTGAGAAATGCTTTATGACTCAGGGACATGAGTCAGGAGTGTCTGACAAACCTGCATTTTTCTACTTTACTTCTGTCTGGCTCCGACAGCTAGGGTCTTCTGTCTCTGCCACTTTCTTACTTTTAATGATGTATACATATTTTAACGATGTGTTGATTTATAGTTTAAGAGGGCTGTGATTTCAGCAGAAACTAAACTGAGAAGCAAATCACTATTAAAACTGCAGGATATTGTCAGGCCACGATCGGCACTGACATCAGTCTGGCACAGACAGCTATTAAAAAACAGGCCAATGTATTTATTATTAGAACCATTGGCCTGTTTTTTAATTTTTCTGTTTGCCTAATTCCGTAATCAATGAAAGAATTAAGAAATAAGTTTAACACAATATAATTTGCATAAATTTAATTTGAGTTGCATAAACATTTTCTCAACAGAATACACCAGATAATGTGATTCTGGAAGATGAATGACAGACTCCACTGACTTGATGCTGATCATGGATGATATACTGTGTGTTATACTGCCACCATGTGGATAGTAAATTTACAGTCTAAGGGATTTTAAGGTTATATGAAATGTTCATATGTTCATCATGTACAATTCACTGTCCAGTCCCACTGTGGCAGAGCTTGAGGTATTTTTCCTAACACAATGTGACCCAACTGCTTACGTCTGCTCATTGTTGTCAAAATCTCTCAGACATAATTTGTACATTTCTATGAAACTTTTTTGGTAAATTTTGTTAATTTATCCTAAATTGCTTAAATTGTTCTCAGGTGAATCTTGGTTCTCAGGGGAATCTGTAAAAGTTTAGATTCATCAATGGTCAATCAGCTCTCAACCATAGGTCAGAGGTGCATTTCATAAACCTTCAATTGACAAACATATAGACACAAAACATTGCAGTGTCACAAAGTCTCACAATGGAAAAACAAGGCCGTGTACAGGGTGAACAGCCAGGAGGAGGGGTAAGGCCGTGTGGTCGAAGGTTGAGGGGAAAAAGAGGAAGAGGTATGGGAAACCATGGCTGTAGGTTTGTCCCAGATGAAATAAGGGCATAAATTGTGGACCATGTTTTAAATCATGGTGTTACAATGGCTGAAGCTGGTTGCCGGGAACAGCCGAATATTGGAAGAACAACTGCGTCTTCAATCGTTCAAACATTTCATAGAGAAAACAGATATGCTATTCAGAAATCTGCACTCTGCGGTAATGCTGCACATTGATATAAATTTTGAAATGTTATTCAATCTTATGTTTTGCATTTTTGCATTCTTGTACCATATAAGACTCTAACAGGGGTGGCAGATGTCCTATTTTCACACCTCACAAGAGGAGGCTATATGTGCTATGGTCATAGCAAATAGCGCCATAAGATTGAGGGAGATCCAGCAAGCCATTATACAGGACAACAATGTTTTTCAAAATATTCAATCTGTAAGCTTCTCCACCATTGACCGGGTTAAAATGACAACAGATGAGCATGAAACAGCTGAAAGTTCCATTTCAAAGAAATGATGACAGGGTGAAAGAGCTACCAGAATGTACAGGTAAAGCCCTTATGCATACTGACATATTTGCTATGGCTGAAATTATTTTTGTCCGAAATGAACATTATGTGTACTTCAATACCCCTTTTTTTTGCTGCAGCGTATCATGGAGCTGGAATCAAGAGAATCACTTTATACTTATATATACCTGGATGAGGCTGGCTTCAACCTTGCAAAATGCAGAAGGCATGGTCGAAACATCATTGGCCATAGGGCTACCATTGGTGTGTCAGGTCAACAGGGAGGAAACATCACAATGTGTGCTGCTGTGTCAGAGAATGGCATGCTTACACATATTCCCATTATAGGGCCCTATAACACACAGCATTTCAATACGTTCTTGGACACCCTCTACAGGGATCTCATCCCTAATAATGAGAGAGGTGTGGTGCAAGTGGATTTGCCCAAATATGTGGTAATTTGGGATAATGTGAGTTTTCACCACTCTAACGCCGTCAGGCAATGGTTTGCCATTCATCATAGAATGCTGATGGAATTCCTCCCACCCTATTCCCCATTCCTGAACCCAATTGAGGAGTTCTTCTTAGCTTGGAGAGGGAAGGTGTACAACCACCAGCCACACATCCAGATGAACCTGCTGATTGCCATGGATGCAGCTTGTGAGGGCATCACAGGAGATGCCTGCAGAGGCTGGATTAGACATTCCAGGAGATTCTTTCTGAATTGCCAGGGAGGATATCCAGTGTGATGTGAATGAAAACATGTGACACTACAGAGAGGAGCGTCAGGAGGTATAGAAAAGAAAGCACAAGTTGTTGTCTCAGGTTGTTTTGAATGTTTGAAAGTGGTTGAAAGTTTCTAATTTTTCCTGAATTTCTATATGATTTATTTTGTTAACAAATTGCAGTCCAAACAATACAATAAAAGAACATTACTGTATAAATTTGATTCCAGTCCAATTTCTTGCTGTCAGTCTCCCACATACAGTCATGTGTAACACTGTGTTCTGTGTAAGTTTGTGTTTTTATAGTTTCCATCAGAATATGCTTACAGTGTATACTGTTGCACTGACAACATGACTAAGTATCTTGCCTACTGCCTTGTTCATAGGCAATAAGACACAGGCTAGACACTCTAATGGCACTGACAAGTTGATTGACATAAATACTTACTTTTGAGGCAAAAGCAAAGAATTCTGAGTGAGGTATGTGCTTTTGCAGGTATTTCAGAGTTTTGCTATTTGCACTAACTGTTTTGAGAAATGCACTTGTTGTGATGCCAGTGTAAATCATGATTTGAGAAATGTACCAAATTGACTGAGAAAAACTAAGTCTGCAGGATATTGTCAGGCCACAATTGGCACAGATGTCAGTCTGGCACAGACAGCCATTTAAAAAAACAGATCAATGCATTATTATTAGAACCAGTGGCCTGTTTTTTTTTTTTGTTGTTGTTGTTTTTTGTGTTACCCTTCTTCCTTAATTAATTAATGAATTAAGGAATAAGGCTAACACAATTTAATTTGCATAATTTAAGTGGCATAAACATTTTCTTACAACCTTCAGATGAATCTTTCTCAGTGGCACAGTAACAGTAGCAAGATATTACCACAATCAAGCTACTTAACTCATTATCTATAATCAAGTTTTCTGACTATACCAATGGGTGGATAAACCAACTGGTCAACAGAATACACCAGATAATGTGTTTCTGTAAGGTGACTGACAGACTGAGAAAATGACAGACCCCACTGACTTGATGATGATCATGGATGATATACTGTGTGTTATACTGCCTCCCTGTGGATAGTAAATTTACAGTCTAAGGGATTTTAAAACTAAAGAATTTAACGTTGTATGAAATGTTCATGTGTTCATCATGTACAATTCACTGTCCAGTCCCACTGTGGCAGAGCTTAAAGTATTTTTCCTAACACAATGTGACCCAACTGCTTATGCTTGGTCATTACCCTAACATGCGACATGCTCATGTCAAGTTCTTCTAAAAACAGTAAAATGCTTTTTTCTTTACTGCATTCCTTTCCCATTGCCTTCACTACCTTCAAACCATGTTTAATTTGGCATGATGTAGTGATTTACTTGAATTAATCAATTTTACCACTGAGACCAATGAGGTACACACATATGAGAGTTATTTAATTTCACACAGCTGTTTATTGTCTTTATTAGTTTGTTTATATCATATTATTTTTAGCTATTATCTACTGACAGCAATTCTGACACAACAAAGGGTAATCAACCAACTTTCTTGACTAGGCCAGTCTTTAACTTTAATTTGATGGTGTGGTTGGAGTTGGATCAGGTTCAGGATAAACTGTTAGGCTTAATGGCTCAAGTTCATATTTAAAACTTGGTACTGTGGGTCATCATAGACATAACATCATTGTACTGCATTCAGGTTTGGGTCAGTATCTTAGCTATTAAATTATAAGCTCTATCAGACACAGTTCATACATGTAAACTAAACTGCAAAAAAGTTAAATAAATGGTTTTGTGATGTCACCGGCACCTTTACACACATCTGCCCTTTCGTTCTGCAGCTCTGAACATTTGCATATTTTTTTTATTAACGGCATTTTGATGTGACCTTATAGGAGCAAGTTGATGCAAGTAAGTCGACACAATCGTTCCTCATTGCGAGTACGGCATCAAACCAATGTTCATTTTTCTGCTTTTATTTTTTCTTAACTTTTTATGTTTTACTAAGGAGTGTTGTTTTTGCTTCATCTTTTCATGGGGGACTGCAGGCAGATTTAATGCTAGTGACTAACCATCACCTTTTGAGAAAAAAGGTGCTATTATGAGACAGGATGGACTGGGGCTAGCTGGATAGTGTGCCAATGTTGCATTCATGTGGTGTCAGAAACTGGGAAATACTGAATTTCTTACTTGTGAGCTGCATTGTATTTACAGTCGGTAAACTCAGGATTCTAGATAAGACATGAGTTTACAGGGTGTAAAGTATCACGTGACAATTTACATCACTAAAAATGATAAATTTGCAGTGAATGTGAAACATTGTATATCCAGCTAGATGTGATTTTAATACAGCAAATAAAAAGCAGGATATTTATTCTCTATGACCTCCATGCTATTTTTTTATGCTGTGGCTGTTTCCACAAGCAAGCACCCGAATGGAGCTGTATATACTAATTTACTATCTTGTATATTCAATTCAATATCACATTCTGCTGTTGTTTTATGTTTTAAACATAAATATCCATATTGCACCTTTAAGCACACCAATGAAATGTATGATTGATGAAAATGAAATGATGGAAGACTATTTACTAAGGTCTACAATCAGTACCATTGCTGTATCTTAAAAGAGAATTGTTGGACTTGACGACTTAACTAAGCACCCCTCAAAAAAGTTTAATTATTCAAAGAAGAAATGTTCTTCCAAAACATCTAAACTTCTATATTCTAAAACAAACAGTGTCTCTAAGACCCGTAAGTATTATATTGTATATCAGAAAAATAAGATGCATTTTGCAAGCATATTTGAACACAAGAACTGGTTAAAACAACGGATGCAGGCTACATTATACGTGCACGGATACGTTCTCGCATGCAGTCGATGATACATAGTTATGTTCTATGACTGTGATTTATTTTATGAAGATGCTAATTGGCTGTTTAGCAAAAGACGAACAGTGAAATAAGAAACCATTTGAAAATGTTGTGGTTTAGTTAACTAGTTGGCTAATAAACTCGATGTTGAACCCCCAACTGGGCCTCCTATTGGCTGACTGAGTCCATCCGGGTACTGGACACAAACTGGCCTATGAGGCAAAAGGTACCAATATGGCGGAGGTAAGAGGGAAAGCTAGGGAGAAGTGTCAGGTATTAAATCCGTCTGTTTAAAGAATTGGGGGCAATGCGTTTTTCTTTTGTATGAATATATATTTAAAGTGCAATCTGTTCGTCGTATCGTGTGGGTTTGTGTACAGATCTTGCCGAGCCTGGCGCTGTGCGATGCGTTTTTTTCGAGCGCTCTGTCAGAGTCCGATAGGCCTTTTTCGGTATCGGATCCCGTTAGCTAATGCTAACGCTAACGCTAGCTGGTTCTATCGCCTCGGTGCCGCTGGAAGAAAAACACGTCCGACAAAACGTAGCTGGCTAATGTTTTAGTTCAAATTGCTCAAACCCAAAATATATTTATTCTTTTTTAACTCGACTAAAAAAGTTGTTATTGTGTTTAATGAATCATTTATTCGCGACGAATGTCTTGAATCGGTAAAATTGGAGCGTCGCTTCGCGCACTCTGGGTTTGTTTATGTGTGTTTTTGCCGAGCTGCGCTAGCGAGGAGCCCGCTTTGCTGCTGGTATTGGCTCATGACAGACTTGCTGTCTTAATGGACACGTAGTTTTGGCTATAAATGTTGTTTTTTTGTTTTTTTTTATAGCTAATGTGTTATTTTATTTTGTGTAGTGACATTGTTTTGTTATGCAGTGCCATTGGCGGGGCCTGTTAGACTTTTCGCAGTAAGTGGGCGAACTGCACTGTTAGTGTCTGAGCGGTTTCTTGCACACCGAAATCTTGTTTGCAGAGTTAAGAGACATGTTAGCCACTTTGTGCTACGATAGTACTCTCACTGTGTTACAGTAACTTCTCTGTAGCATAACGCTTGTTTGCACACCTGTACAATTTTACAAATGTTTAGATCGTTCTTTAATGTTTTGTACATACTGGTTTTTAAATAAAAAGTCTACAAAGACTTGCATTTGTATGTAATACATATAAGTGTATAATTACAAATGTTTACACAGCTCAGATCACTCATTCAGCTCTTATTCTCTTTTTTATTCTTTATTGTATTAGTTTTTCACAAGTTAAATACTTGTTGCCAGTCTGTTTAGTGTGTTACGTGTGTAAATGTGTGTGTGTGTGTGTGTGTGTGTGTGTGTGTGTGTATGTGTGTGTGTATATATATATATATATATATATATATATATATATATATATATATATATATATATATATATATATATATATATATTACCAAAATGAATTAATTATATGTGTAATATATGGTGATGAATAAAGACATTGATTCTTTCAAGTGGTACACTGCGTTAATGTTTTCACTTATGTCTTCTTTAGGCTTCCCTGGGGAGTTCGAGCCCTGGTATGTTCTATTTTTTCCCATTGTCACTAGTATTGTGTGTCTATGTTTACATTTACCTGACGCTTTTATTTAGACCAACTTACAGGGTTAATCATATTACAGGTAGGCCAATGTAGTGTTAAGAGTCTTGCCCAATGACCCTTATTAGTGTAGCACAGCATAGTCACCCAGTCCGGGATTCAAACCCCAGTCTCCCACATGTGGTGGTGGCGGGTTGTGGTGTTATCTGCTATGCTACACCAACCTAGTTTGGTTAATATAAGTTAAGAGCATTTCTTGTGTGCTGTGGTGCAGGTGGCTCTCTGTCATCGGAAGATCATGACTTTGACCCAACGGCTGAAATGCTAGTTCATGAGTATGACGATGAGAGGACGTTAGAAGAAGAGGAATCCCTTGAAGGAGAAAAGAACTTCAGCACTGAGTTAGCAGATCTGGAGAAGGTAAACATGTTCATTTTTAAGGTTCAACAGTTTATTGCATTTTGCAGAGAGAAACAAGCTGTTTGTGTAGAGTAAAATTATTACTGTGTGCAAAAGTATAAAGTAAAGAAAATAAAAAAACAAACATGTAAATTGTGTGTGTGTGTGTGTGTGTGTATATATATATATATATATATATATAGTGTGTGTGTGAACTCCATGTCCATTTTAGGAGCTCTGTTAACTAAATGATGTGCTGGTGTGTTAGTGTGTGTTGCACTGGTGCTTGCTGTCTGCTCTATTCGACACTCCTACCGTGCTGGTCCACCTTGTAGATGTAAAGTCAGAGACGGTGGCTAGTTTGCGTTGGTAGTTCTCTAGTCTTTCATCATTGGGCACATGATGCTGTTGGCTGGTTAGTTTTGGTTGGTGGACTATTCTCAGTCCATGTCAGTGTCACTGAAGTGCTGCGAATGATCCACCACCCACATAATACCTGCTCTGTGTATTCTCAAAGTATACCGAGAAACAGATAGACTATGGTCTGTAATTGTAGAACTACAAGGTTTGCCTATAAGATTTAAGATTGAAATCCCCTTATTAGTCCCACAGTGGGGAAATTTAGTCTCCGCATTTAACCCATCCGTGAAGTGAAACACCCACAAACACACTCACTAGTGAACACACACACTAGGGGGCAGTGAGCACACTTACCCAGAGTGGTGGGCAGCCCTATCCACGGCGCCCGGGGAGCAATTGGGGGTTAGGTGCCTTGCTCAAGGGCACCTCAGTCGTTACTGTCAGTTCAGGGAATCGAACCGGCCCTCCGGTCACAAGGCTGGTTCCCTAACCTCCAGCCCACGACTGCCCCCCTATGTGGTATGTGAAGCTGATAAAAATGGATAAAGACTGTATTTGTATTATTCATCAGTCCTTGATACAGTGATGCATTAAAATCATCTATGTATTTGTGCTAAATGTGCACTTAAGCCGTTTATAATATTCTAGTGGTCATATTGTAGGACAGATGTATAGTTTGGCTGACTAAATTACAACACTTAAACCATTATTTTCACATCTTTTAAAGGGAATACCATATTTTTTCTGCTACTGTAGCATTTAGTAAATCTTAAAAAAAAAATTTTTTAATTGCCTGCATGACCCATAGTTCTAAAAAACACGTGCAGGGCAGAAAGGTACAGGATTTTGCAAGTTGACAGAACAAAGAAAACATTATTTTACTTTATTATTATTATTTAAATAGCAAATATTCAAATTATATTTGCGTTGTAGACATAAGAATAAAATTGCAGTATGTTCACATGTTAGCAGTTTAATTATGTATATATTTTCAAAAACAATAGATTTCTATTTTGAAGTCATGCTTGACCTTTACAACTTAATTCTAATGTCTATATGTATGCGGTTCAAGGAAGGAAATATGCCTCTGGAGGAACTGTTGGCCATCTATCGTTATGAGGCATCAGTCAGTACAGCTGCAGGGTCAAGTTTGGACAGCTCTTCTGGTGAACTGGCAGACGACCTGCCTGATATGACCCTGGACAAGGTAACCTGGTTGATTATGTTGTTGAAGTGGTTACGATTGTGATAAATATAAGCCAGTACGCAAAACATTAAGTGTCAGAAGTGTCATATAATTGTTTACAAGTGAAATTTACTGGATGTTTGAAAGCAGGGGTCATTTTTCTAAATGTAAAACTTGGAATTGATTTTACTTATGTAATTGATGAATGCCTCTTCTCTGCAGGAAGAAATAGCCAAAGATTTGCTGTCAGGTGACTATGAGGAAGAGACACAGTCATCAGCTGATGATCTAACCCCTTCTGTTACCTCCCATGAAGCCACTGACTTCTTCCCAAGAACTCTCAGATGTAAGTTTGCTAAAAACATGTGGTTTTAGTGAATGATTGTTGTTGTTTTGCGCACACAACAATTTTAGCATGCAACAATTCCTGACAATTAGCAAGATTAAAAAATACAATTTACTTTGATAACATTAGTTAAACAGTGCTTTACTAAATAATACAATTGTCATTTCTCAATTATTACATTTCAATTACACAACAGAAACTCAGTCTTAAATAATATATTGTGAGGGTTTTTTAAAACACTGTCAGCTTTTTTTTTTGTATCAGTTCTCTTTATTTTTTGCTTTTCATTTTATAGTCTTACTTTTTTATGCTTAAATTCAGGCTTAAGTGCATTATTATGTTTTTGTAATACCATGATTAGGGATGCTTTGATATCATTGTTATTTACTCATGCTCCTTAAAAAAATACACCAATACCAACATCTGATACCATGTGACACAAGCACAGTGTACACTGCAAAGCAAACAACTATGTCTGTCTATGTTGCTGACTTGTGTTTAGGCTTTAGAGAATATAAAGTCGTGTGTGCTTTTAGTTTTAGTGCAAAGTGTAATTGTGAGCTACAGAAAGTATTGTTAAAAGTGACAAATAAGAGTAGGATCAAAACTGTGAAACGCTTACAGCTTTACAGAAGTGCTTTTCTGACATGTAGCAAACCCCTATCTTGTCTACCGGAAAGCTGCTTGATCTAAGAATAATTATATAACCTACTTAATCTCTTAATTGACGTCACTTAATCAGATTGTTTTATAAAAAAATAGAAATCTATGTTGTAAACTTTCATTATTAAACTAAAAGCAAGATAAATAAAAACAAATTTTAATAACAATTGCTCTCCCGTTCCAGCCCCCTACTCGTCGGTACATAAAAATAATAAAATTTGCGTAAAAAAAAAAAGCAACCGAAATCAAAGGTGACATCCCATGAATAAGTTTGTGTACACAAAGGCACACATACTTCTATGTATCTAAATAGACAAACCTGAGTATCTGGTTTTAGAACTTTTGAAATGTTTTAAAAAGAGTGCTTATAGGGCTTATTTCATTTATCTTGCAGGTCAAATGTAAATGTGACAGTTTATAAGTCTTATAATTAAGTCATTATTTTCTTTCCTAACTGTTGGAAAGTCAGCGTTGGAAAGTCAGTATGATAATGAGCTATACCTGGAAGGTCATTAGATAAAATAATTGGACAGATAACATTTTTGGCCTGATTACTTGATGCGTCATAATGGTGAAGCTGTATTACACTTATATAATTGTTTACTAGTATTGATATTATAATGAACAGTTATTAACGTGTGTAAATGTAAAAGGATGTTTAATCAGAGGAAGGTTGTTTTTGTGGGTTTTTTTTATTTTTATTTCATTTTTTTTTTTGTATTTTAATAGATGATCACTCTGAAGTTGATGTGTTAAGAGTAATAGATGCTTTGAATCTAGTCTTGTTCAAAACTTATTAGAGTTGTTATAATCATTTGTGTACTTTGTGTTTTTTTTTTTTAGTTATTGCTACTTATAATATAATTAGGGCTGTACCCGACTCAGAATTTTGCCAGTCGAATCAGATTTGCCCGTGCCGGCCGACGATTCGACTATTCATTCATGTTTTTTCTCCATGTACATTATCTAGTAATCAGTAAATCAGTTTGCATACGTTTTAGATCTGATGTCCTCCTCATTTAGAAAGTCAGCAGAGTCATAGGAACATATTTGTGAACTTGTGTATGATGATCGATCTGAATTGGAGCCTGATTTAATTACAGGATATAGCATCGGGCAGCAGCTCGTATTTATGCTAAACATTAGCGCTTATAGCTTATAGGTTTTTTTTTATTTCACTTTTAACAGCTTCTTCAGTAGGATGAGCCTTCATCTTTCATCTTTTCACCAAATGAGTCAATATTTAAATTATTTTTAGATGAAAAGAAGAATGGTAGACCTGAAACCGTTTAATTATTATATTACCCACGCTACAATAAAAATTTCTCGTTTATCGGCAGGCATATTAGGTGACTGTACTTATCTTTAAATAAAGATAATCTCAGCTGTAGACGAATAAAAATATCTGTAATTTAGGTTCTAAAATAATGGAACTATAATAAAACAAACATCTTCGGTCCGTTTTTCTTTACGCAAACAGCCATTGCGTCTAATATAAAAGTCAGCTCACTCGTTACTGTCTTCGAAGGTGAACCACCAGCGTGGATTTAATTTTAATTTTAGCGATCATGCACCAAAGCCCAGCTGAACTTAAATATATATATTTATTATTCCCCTTTTAATAATTATTAAAATGTCTTTTTGTAAGCTTTGGTCTGTTTACGGAAAAAAAAGTCACTGTTGTCAGTCGACTTGGAGGTGCTCGGTCAACTTAAAGGGTCTCCGACTGATGATTCAATGACTTCTAGAGGGCAGCCCTAAATATAATCTATTTATTACATCATTTGAGTCTAAGCTTATTGCTTATAATAGCTGATGATGCCAGTAATTCATTAATAACGTGTTTTGTCTGCTCTCAGCCAATGCCACTTATGATGGTGATAAGGAGTCTGAGGGAGAAGAGGATGGTCCAGAGGACTCGAGAAAGGTCTGTATTCTATAATATACACAAGTATAATAATTCCACTATATCATGCATTCTTTAGTAACCTTAATGTCAGCTCTTCAATCTTTAAAAGCATCCTGAGAATTCAGTGATAGGCTTATGTGCTGATCTTAAATTTTTAACTTTTATTCCCCTAATTTTTTTTTGGTTTTTTTTACACTCATCCAAAAAAAGTTGCACCCAGAACGAATCAACCAACAGGAATGAAACTTGGTGGGTAGGCTTGACATGTGAATGATTCAAGTTTCACATTTGGCTGTGCACAGGACATAGGCAAGTAAGGGCCTTGACTGACTATATAAAGTCGTCCTGTTGCACGTGCTTTCCATTCTGTCTGTCCTGTTATATTGGTAGCATCTTTTGCTAGAGAAGTATTCCTTGGAAGTTCAAAAATTTTGCAAGCCATACCGATTGTGCAGGTACTACTATAGCACGTTGTTGGCAGCAGTGGATAGCGGAGGACATGCACCAGCAACATGAAAGATCTGGGAAATCTTCATGAAGGATCTACACTTTCTGGAAAATCTACACGACCATGGAAAGAGAGAACTGACTTATTGTCCGACATGCATGGAGGAACCTAACAGCCATGATTGCTGACATTCAGCAAATAGTAATGCCCTGCATGAGTCATTTTAGTGCCAGCACCACTGGCAGATGGCTGCTCGATGCTGGAGAACATGCACGCAGATCATTATGACAACTGCCTGCAATAGTGTCATGCCAGACTGTCCGGAAGTGATTCAGAATGGTAGCGGGTCATCTTTGGTAACAAGTCCCACTTTTGTCTTGTTGGAGATGACCAACAAATCCAGTTGTGGAGGCACAGTGGTCAGCACCAAAATGAACAGGCTGTTATGCTTCAAACGTCCAGAGAGCCTGGTGTCATGCCACCTCCACCTCCCACTGCAAAATCCTCAGGAACTAGGTGAGAATATTCAAGCTGGGAGGAATCTCTGCAACTTCATGTCGAGATGTGTTACCCTTAGTAAACGTGGCAGCCCAACGCCATACTGAGAAGCACTACGTATGTAGGTGTAGCTCAATAAATATTACTCGTATCAGTCTAAATTTATCAGGTAAATTTATCTTCCTTCCGATCTTTTACTTCACTCTGGGTGCAACTACTCTTTGATGATTAGCGTATTTAGTAGACTATTTAAAGAATGCAGAATGTGGTATAGTTCTTGCATGCATTATTAAACTTGATGACGTTGCTTGAAATCAGAGAAATTGTTTTATGGCACTTCATTAGATGAGAATTTGCTTAAATGTTTTAAACCTCTATATACAGTGTTGAAATGCAAAATGTTTGTAAATGTTTGTTTATCACTATTTTACCATTATCAGCATTGCATCTTAAGTCTGACTAATTATTCCATTGTTTGAAGTTATTGACTGGATACCCAGAACAAACCGAAGAATATTGTTTGATTTTCTCTGTGTAAAATATGTGCAGTTACAGCTTAAAAGAAAAGACGTGTTCTGCAGACACTTCAATTATACACCAACTTATGATCCTTAAGGAGAAGAAGCAAAACTTAATTATGCTGCTTTTCCACAATTGCAGGAGATCATGGTTGGATCCCAGTATCAAGCAGACATTCCCACAGGCCTCAGCTTCTACACAGACAATGAAAAAGGTGAGTGGACTAATGTCGTGTCTTTCTTTTTTCTTTTTCCTTTTTTTTTTTTTTTTTTTTTTTTTTTAATCAGTGAGTTTGTTTTAAATGTTGACACTGACATTTAGACATGATGTGATGTCTGATATTTGAAGGTGTATGCATTGTTTGTGGTTTTGCAGTGTTTGAGGAGGAGGATCAGTTGCTCTGGAGTCCTGATGTGTTGTCAGAGAGAAAGGTAGAAGACTTCCTCAGAAAGGCGCTGTCACAATCTGCAGACAGCGGATCAGAAAACTCTGTGTGTGGGGGAAACATACGAGATAACGAGCAGGTCCGTAACATTAACTGTTATGTTATTTTGCAACTGCTGAAAGTTTAGTTCTGACCTTTAGGAGCATCTGAATAATCATCACGTTTAAAACGCAGTTAAAGTGGTTTATTGACTGATGTAATTTTTTTGTCCCTTTCTAGGCTTTGTATGAGCTTGTAAAATGTAATTACAACACCAGCGAAGCCCTTTCATGTTATTGCAGTAATCATAAGTCCTCAAAAGGTATGGTTTCCTACACAGTCTTATAGAACTGTTTTTAGTTTTTTGGGAGTTTTTTTGTTTGTTTTTTCAAATTTGTTTTCAAGGATTACCCAAGCAGTTTACATTCTTGGAACAACTGTACAATATATTCAGTTTTATCGATTGTTTGGGTTACTTGTGTTTTAATGAACTTGGATAAACCAAAATTGTGATCCTCATGGGGGTCCCTTGGGAAGAGGTTGTAATAAAAACTGTAGATCGAAGTGGATTTGGTGTTTGGAGACCTAGAGTAAACATAATTTGCTTCTTATTGTAGAAGAATCACCACCATGGTCTGAAGAAGAGTGTAGAAATTTTGAACATGCACTCCAGATCTATGAAAAGAACTTCCATCTAATTCAGAAAAACAAGGTTTGTGCCCCATTTTGTTTATGTCCCCTAGCTTCTTGCTTTTGGGCACCATTTAAATAAAAATATTTAATTTGCCTTTCATGTTTATTCATACACACTTTCTGTATTTTAGGTTCCAACAAGGACGGTCGCAGAGTGTGTAGCCTTCTACTACATGTGGAAAAAGTCGGAACGTTTTGACTATTTTGTTCAGCAAAATCGGTTTGGGAAAAAGAAGTACAGTATTTACCCTGGTGTGACGTAAGTAAATCAGATGGATTTAGTAGAATTGTCCTTTTTGAAAAAAAAAATTCCTATTACACAAGTTCAGTTGTAACAGTTGTGTTTTCTATCACAGAGACCTGATGGACCGGTTAGTGGATGAGGCAGAGGGTCTGGCAGTAGACAGCTCTTCATCTGTGTGTTCAGGTGGAGCAGGAGGGAGGATGGAGGTTTCTGCCGAACAGCAACTTGGCCTCCTCAACACCATCACTGCCAGTGATCTGACAGGTGAGTGCTCTGTTGAATGTATTCCAGCAATGCCTCGGGGCATCCAGGAGAAATCTGCAGATCCTTAAATATCCTAAATTTAGTTTTAGATCTAATAATACAGTGGGGAGAACAAGTATTTGATACACTGCTGATTTTTCAGGTTTTCCCACTTGCAAAGCATGTAGAAGACTGTAATTTTTATCATAGGTACTCTTCAACTGTGAGTGATGGAATCTAAAACAAAAATCCAGAAAAATACATTGTATGATTTTTAAATAATTAATTTCCATTTTATTGTGGGAAATAAGTATTTGATACACCAGAAAAAGAAACTTAATATTTGGTACAGAAACCTTTGTTTGCAATTACAGAGATGAGACGTTTCCTGTAGTTCTTGACAAGGTTTGCACACACTGCAGCAGGGATTTTGGCCCACTCCTCCATACAGATCTCCTCCAGAGCCTTCAGGTTTCGTGGCTGTCGCTGGGCCACACGGACTTTAAGCTCCCTCCAAAGATTTTCTATTGGATTCAGGTCTGGAGACTGGCTAGGCCACTCCAGGACCTTAAGATGATTCCTACGGAGCCACTCTTTAGTTGCCCTGGCTGTGTGTTTTGGGTCGTTATCATGCTGGAAGACCCAGCCACGATCCATCTTCAGTGCTCTTACTGAGGGAAGGAGGTTGTTGGCCAAAATCTCACGATACATGGCCCCATCCATCCTTCCCACAATACGGTGCAGTCGTCCTGTCCCCTTTGCAGAAAAGCATCCCCAAAGAATGATGTTTCCATCGCCATGCTTCACGGTTGGGATGGTGTTCTTGGGGTTGTACTCATCATTCTTCTTCCTCCAAACATGACGAGTGGAGTTTAAACCAAAAAGTTCTATTTTTGTCTCATCAGACCACATGACCTTCTCCCATTCCTCCTCTGGATCATTCAGGTGGTCATTTGCAAACTTCAGACGGGCTTTGACATGCGTTGGCTTGAGGAAGGGCACCTTGCGTGCACTGCAGGATTTTAATCCTTGACGGCGTAGAGTGTTACTGATTGTTTTCTTTGAGACTGTGGTCCCAGCTCTATTCAGGTCATTGACCAGGTCCTGCCGTGTAATTCTGGGCTCATTCCTCACCTTCCTCAAGATCATTGATGCTCCACGAGGTGAGATCTTGCATGGCGCCCCAGACCGAGGGAGATTATCCGTTATTTTGCATTTCTTCCATTTTCTAATAATTGCACCAACAGTTGTTGCCTTCTCACCAAGCTGCTTGCCTATTGTCCTGTAGCCCATCCTAGCCTTGTGCAGGTCTACAATTTTATCCCTGATGTCCTTACAAAGCTCTCTGGTCTTGGGCATTGTGGAGATGCTGGAGTCTGACTGATTGAGTGTGTGGACAGGTGTCTTTTATACAGGTAACGGGTTCAAACAGGTGCAGTTAATACAGGTAATGAGTGGAGAACAGGAGGGCTTCTTAAAGAAGTAGTAACATGTCTGTGAGAGCCAAAATTCTTACTGGTTGATAGATGATCAAATACATATTTCCCACAATAAAATGGAAATTAATTATTTAAAAATCATACAATGTATTTTTCTGGATTTTTGTTTTAGATTCCATCACTCACAGTTGAAGAGTTCCTATGATAAAAATTACAGTCTTCTACATGCTTTGCAAGTGGGAAAACCTGAAAAATCAGCAGTGTATCAAATACTTGTTCTCCCCACTGTATATTAATGTCTGGAATTGTAGAAGACATGAAAATTCTGTGGAAGAATGTTTTTGCGTTTCCCATTTTATTTTTCCATTATTTGGAATCACAAAACAATGACTATTTCCACAGTATTCAATACCTACAGTATTTGTAAATTTAAAAAAGTATGTACACTCCGTTTGGTTGATAGCTAGTTTGCCTCGTTTGGCTGAGGTCTGCAAATGATGTTTATTGAGCATTTGAGGGCTGTGGCAGAACAACCAAGGACACAGTGGAAAAAAAACAGGAGCTCTATGCTAAGAGCAAGGAATGCATAATTGGCTGGTTCACTGAGAGATGGTTGGAGAACAACAAACAACATGGCTGGGTGAAAGCATCCAGCAATTTATGTAAAGCGTGATGTGAACTTGAATGAAGGGGGTTCTCAGAAGAATTACAGAAGCGTTGAAGTGTGGGTTCATGAGTCAGCTTTATCCGCAACAGCACAGAACACCATGCAGCAAAGGATATGAGGTTTTTTTATACAAAGGAATTATTGGTGTGAATGTTCTACTACAGCTGGTTTTAAGAGTATTTAAACAAATTACACAGAGCACCTGGTAGTTTAGGACCCATCCGTAAGATTTTTTGCATTAGGACTTGTTAGAACAACACGTTAGCCTTTCCAACACACCACACAAATCTATACCCATAGAGTCCTTCACTACTGCTGCTAGTATGACCGATATTGTATCTACCGACACAGCAATACTTTCATTAATGAAAAGACAGCTGATGTGTACAGAATATTGTTCTAATTAACTGCCACTCAATACTGTAGTCTGGTTTCTTTTTGCAGCAGTTATGATTGTTTGTTTGTTTTTTGGGGGCTTTTTCTTCTTCTTCATTTAGCAGTTTTAGAAGTTCTTAAGTCATTATAATTTTTTACATTGCACATTACTATGCATGTCTGAGCAGAGAAGCTGTGCTGGATCCCAGCTGAGATGTAGAATATGACTTTCTAATGCTTATCAATTTTCTGCTTTGCTTATCTCCAGCTCTGAGCAACAGTGTGGCGTCTGTCTGCAGTCCAGCAGATATGAGCTGTTTAGACTCCTCGTACTTCCCCCCTCTAGAGAGTTTACACCGGGGAGCGCTGGGTCATGATGAAGCGCTGGGCTACTCTGCAGGTGGTGATTCTGGCTGCCTCAGTGTATTGGACTCGGCCTTCTATCGCTCGGACCTGGGCCAGCTGGGTGTGTGCAGCAGCAAGGACTGTGAGCGTCCCTCCAAACGCCTTAAAATGGGCCTCTCCGAATCCTTCATCAATGATGTGGCTGTCACTAACCTGGGTGTGGACTTTGAGGGAAGACGCACACACCGTATCACAGGAGCCAAAATGGCCGTGTCGGTTACAGACTTCGGCAGCATAGCAAGTGGAGAAGCGAACGGTTTTATCAGCTCCCACTCGCGCCACCACCAACACACTGCACTGCAGTCTGACTGACCCCAACAAATACACCCCTCCTCCCAGCCTGTACAGATATTTCCACTGACTGAACCTTAGTTTGTTTTCTAATTATGTATAAATATACTTTTTTTTTTTCTTTCTTTTTTTTAAATTCTTTTTCTTCAGGTAATATGACATCAGTGATGTCTTTGTTGTACAGAGCTAAGAAATCTTGATTTCTCAAGAGTTTAAATAGCCATTTATTTTTCTTGTCCTTTAGATATTTAATATCCTTATCAGCGTCAATTTACAGTTAAACCTAAATGCTGGAATAGAGAGCTGTGGTATTTTCTCTCTTACCATACTTATCCTTACAACAGTACCCTTCAGATTTACTGTCCCACAGAAACTGTTGTTGACAAACTGCATCAACATCCTTTTCTTTATTTGCTTTTTTCTTTGGGTATCTTTTAATTTTTTTAATTGGTACTATTTTCAGTGTTTACACAAACCAAGAGACACCGGGCCTTGGCAAATGTAGCATTTTGTATATCAGGAAAATGTTGTCTTTCTAATTGGGGGTTTTCTTGGGACTAAAATGACACATATTGCAATGAAGAGCACTTCCAAGAGAGCTAGAATGCTTTGGCTTCCATGTTTCCTTTCTTGTTTTTTGCTCTGCTCTTTGAATGCATGCATTGTATCCTGTCTGCATTTTTTGTTTTTCCCGTTTTCTTATTTTAAGGAACCCTGATATGGCCACTGGATATTAGCGTTTTATACAAAGGAACGGCGTATTTGTCTAATTTGTTGGTAGCTGTGATTGTTCTAGTTGGGCTGGTTTTAAGTGTATCTAAGCTTTAAAAACCTCACTGTTTGATGTGCAACTCAACATGGTGGACAATGTCAGGGTTTCTTTGTGACTTGTAAACAAACCTCTCTGTGAGCGTTAGAATGGGGATAATTTTCACCTCCAGTATTATTCAGGTTGCCCAGACTCTCAGAGAAGGCATCTGGAAAGTATGGTTTACATTTAACCCACTACCAAGACACTAGGCTGAATAATAGCTGAACAGTTTTACCCCCACTGTTGCATAGTTTGACTCTTGCTAAAGGTTTGGCCTCCACAAACAAGGAGGACATGTTAATTAGAAGAATTGTTAAAGTCTGCGAAGAAAGGCCCGAAAACAAGAGAAACTGGAACATCTGAGGAGGCTGTCTACAGTATTATATAGTATCCTTTAATGGATTTCAGTTGTAAATATGTTAAAAGTCATGAGGATGCTAAGCTTTCACGGTCCCTGACGGTTTAAAGTCTAGCTTAAATACAAAGCCACTGCTTTTATTCTTGCAGTATAGATACCATTCTGGCATAACTGTTTGCTTATGCAGTTCTTGTAAACTTAATGTCATTTGATCCTTTGGTAATTTGAGTAGTGTTACTTCTAGCTATGCAGAGCCAGTAGCTGGACCAGAGGTACCGAAGATGTTTGAATGTTAGCCAATTTAACCTCTCTTTGTTGAGCTCGCTGTGTTGTTGTATAAAGAGATTTCCCCTAGTATTCTACCAGTTTTGTATACAGTATGGACTAAATAGATTAAGCTTGATGTAGAGCTTGGCAGCTGATGCTAAACTTGCCAAAACCTGAGAGGTTACACTCTCTATGAAAACCATCATTGGCTCTAAACTGGCTTCATTCCTCTTCTGTGCATCAAGGATACAAAATACTGTGGAATGCTTAGTATATGCCCTGAACATGTTTAGGGACTAGGTGATGCAAAAATGTTAATATTCCTGTTTACCATGGCAATAATGTGTAAATATGTACAGATGTTTTAATCTCATTTCTTATATTACTCAAACATTTGTTGTTTTCTTCATTATTTTGCAGTAAAAGACGAGACATCTAAGCCATGCATGGTAGATGTGGCTATTGCATATTACCACTAAAATCTTATTTGTTTCTGGGTGGGGGAGACATTACAGAGATGTTTGTGCGGCACATGCTCTTTTTGTGAAATTTTATTTTGGGAAGCCCACTACACAAGACGGTTCACTTAAGTTCACGTGTGGAATTGCATTTCTGTTCATAGATCAGTGATTTTATATAGAGCCCATATTTGTGTTTGCAGAAGCTGCTACTGGGTAATGTGAAACCTTCACCTGATAAGTTGTTGGCTCATAGGAGCCAGTGGTTCAAGCAAATGTGCTGCTGTGGTGGTTGTATGTCTAGAAACAAGATTGCTTAGAACGTCAAGTCAACAGCAAGATAGGTTTGGGTGCATCTTACTAATTGATCCTGTTTGTTGAAATCTGGTGCGTGAAGTGAGGCCTAGCTTTGCCCTGCTTCATAGACCATCTACATGTGTCACAGAATTGGTAGCGCACTACAGGAGGAATAACTTGCCTCTCCACTGTGCCCAGTACAGGAACCCATCCATGAAGGTACAGGCTTTAAAAGCATGGGAGTATAAGCGAGTGATGGATTAGGATCCTTGCTTTGCTTAGTCACTGGTTAAGATACTGGGCCTGAAAATACTTCAGTGCATGAGACTGTAGAACAAATAAGAACTTGTGGGGGTGGGCATCTGTGGTGGCTCTGGGTGCTAAAGGATCAGAAAATATGCCACAAACTACACGTAACCATCCCCTTCAGAAGGTGCTTTAAGAATTTAAAAAAAGAAAAGGAATGTACAAGCAGTTTTGACCCATTAACCCATGATTCACATTTTTCTAAAGTTTGGATATTTAAAGTTGCTTGGAAAATGTTCTCAATGGTTTTGGGTGTGCGTATTTGTTGAATTTTATTTAACTTAGAAAATGATAGACTTGCCGTATTAGATTCTTTAATGGGGAGAAATACATAAGGGAAATGACATTTGTGAATAAGACCAACATATACTATAAATGTTTATCCAGAAATATAGACAATCATAACATTTAATAACTGAATTATTCAGACATATTGTTTATAACGACATGTAAATACAATGGTATTGCTTTTTTGTTTGGGTTTGTTAGGCATTATTTTGTATTTTTGTTGTACTTTATTACTTGATGTAAAAGATCCAGAAATAAAGCTCTGGAAACAGTTGTGAGACAGTATAAAGTCTTAGTGTTTGTTTATACAGGTATATACACACCCACCAGCCACTTCATCAGATACACTTCCATATTACCACACTTGTCTGGCATTTCTTCAGCTCTACTTACCATATAGATGCACTTCATGGTTCTACAATTACAGACTATAGTCCATCTGTTACTCTGCATACTTTGTTAACCCCCCTTTCACCCTGTTCTTCAATGTTCAGTAGCACCACAGAACCGTAATGTTTGGGTGGTGAATCATTCTCAGCACTACAGTGACATGGTGGCGTGTTAGTGTGTTGTGCTGGACTAAGTGGTTCAGACAGCAGTGCCGCTGGAGTGTTGAAACACTTGTCAGTGTCACTGCTGGACTGAGAATAGTCCTCCCAGCAGCATCCTGTGACCACTGAAGGACGAGATTAGATAAGCAATACAAACTGCAGCAAAAGATGAGCTATCAACTCTCCACATCTACAAGGTGGATTAGCAAGGTAGGTGTGTCTAATAGAGCAGACAGTGAATACAACCCCTGGCAAAAATTTTGGAATCACTGGCCTCGGAGGATGTTTATTCAGTTGTTTGATTTTGTGGAAAATAAGCAGATCACAGACATGACACAAAACTAACATCATTTCAAATGGCAACTTTCTGGCTTTAAGAAACAAAAGAAATCAAGAAAAAAAATGTGGTAGTCAGTAACAGTTCATTTCTAAGTCCAAGCAGAGGGAAAAAAATTATGGAATCACTCAATTCTGAGGAAAAATCTATGGAATCACCCTGTAAATTTTCATTCCCAAAACTAACACCTGCATCAAATTAGATCTGCTCGTTAATCTGCATCTAAAAAGAAGTGATCACACCTTGGAGAGCTGTTGCACCAAGTGGACTGACATGAATCATGGCTCCAACACGAGAGATGTTAATTGAAACAAAGGAGAGGATTATCAAACTCTTAAAAGAGGATAAATCATCACGGAATGTTGCAAAAGATGTTGGTTGTTCACAATCAGCTGTGTCTAAAATCTGGACCAAATACAAACAACATGGGAAGGTTGTTAAAGGCAAACATACTGGTAGACCAAGGAAGACATCAAAGCGTCAGAAAACTTAAAGCAATATGTCTTCAAAACAGAAAATGCACAACAAAACAAATGAGGAACGAATGGGAAGAAACTGGAGTCAACGTCTGTGACCGAACTGTAAGAAACCGCCTAAAGGAAATGGGATTTACATACAGAAAAGCTAAACGAAAGCCATCATTAACACCTAAACAGAAAAAAACGAGGTTACAATGGGCTGAGGAAAAGCAATCGTGGACTCTGGATGACTGGATGAAAGTCATATTCATTGATGAATCGGGAATCTGCATTGGGCAAGGTGATGATGCTGGAAATTTTGTTTGGTGCCGTTGATTGAGATGGATTTATAAAGATGACTGCCTGAAGAGAACTTGCAAATTTCCACAGTCATTGATGATATGGGGCTGCATGTCAGGTAAAGGCACAGGGGAGATGGCTGTCATTACATCTTCAATAAATGCACAAGTTTACCTTGATATTTTGGACACTTTTCTTATCCCATCAATTGAAAGGATGTTTGGGGATGATGAAATCATTTTTCAAGATGATAATGCATCTTGCCATAGAGCAAAAACTGTGAAGACATTCCTTGAAAAAAGACACATAAGGTCAATGTCATGGCCTGCAAATAGTCCGGATCTCAATCCAATTGAAAATCTTTGGTGGAAGTTGAAGAAAATGGTCCATGACAAGGCTCCAACCTGCAAAGCTGATCTGGCAACAGCAATCAGAGAAAGTTGGAGCCAAATTGATGAAGAGTACTGTTTGTCACTCATTAAGTCCATGCCTCGGACACTGCAAGCCTTTTATAAAAGCCAAAGGTGGTGCAACTAGTGATGTGTTCTGTTTGTTTTTCACGATTCCATAATTTTTTCCTCAGAATTGAGTGATTCCATAATTTTTCCCTCTGCTTGGTCTAAAAAAGTAACTGTTACTGACTGCCACATTTTTTTTTCTTAATTTCTTATAGTGTTTCTTAAAGCCAGAAAGTTGCCATTTGAAATGACTTTAGTTTTGTGTCATGTCTGTGATCTGCTTTTTTCTACAAAATTGAACAACTGAATGAACATCCTCCGAGGCCAGTGATTCCATAATTTTTGCCAGGGGTTGTACAATATGGCATTATGCAGTTTTATGCTTAATATGCTGTGATGTGTAATAAATAAGCATACAAATTAAAGTTGTTAAACGTTTAATAATCCAGATGTGCCACATCCTGCATGATCCTACAAAATACACAGCAGCAGGACATTTTCCAATGCTTGCTCCTTTTTTGGGGGGGGTTCTAAACAAGAAAAGCGTCCCATTACATCAGTATGGTGCAGCTCAGCATGGAGAGCAGAGCGGTGTAATTAATAAGATGTAACACTGATTTAATCCAGATGTTAGGCACTGCAGATGTGTACTTAGGAAAACAGCTCAAATCAAACTCAAGATTTTAAATGGTTTGTGCTGTTACAAAAAAAAAAAAAAAAGATACAGCACTGCTAATGAGCAGACTGACCCAGCACACATACAATTATGTTCAAAAATAATATCTATGTACATTTTAATAATTTAATTTCATTCCTGTAAGGTGAAATCTGGCTAGTCCTCTGGCTGAGGAAAGATGTTAGACAACAACATAAACCCAATTCCACAGATAATGGCTTTGGTAAGATGCAGCAAACCACTGTCACTCTGGTCCGCCACGCTGCAAGAAAAAGCACAAAAAAAGGAAGGGGAAAAACAAAAAAATAAACATTTAATATTATTATACGAGAATAAAGATTACACAAAACATAATGTACCTAGAACAATGTAATATTATTACAACATAAGGCACATAGTTCACAATAAATTAAATGTTCATGATCATATGAATACCCTGTAAACATAAAATAATGAGTTTACTGGTTAAAATCTAAATAAGACATGCAACACTTAGCATATCATTATTATTAGCACATGTTGGCATCTATAAAAATGACTTTCTGACTAATAAGTCATGCTATTTTTGTGAATTCCTATCATTAACACCCCCTGCACAAAACTGTACACCAGGACCAGGGTTCAGAAACACTAACAATAAACCAGCTCTGTTAATGCAAGATGGCACATAGGCACAACATGACCAAAGCTACTATTCCGTTATTGTCAGTGTATACTGGTCAGAGTGCATTTCCTATTTTCAATCCACCGCTCTTGTAGCTGTGTAATGGTACCAGCCATTTGTGCCAGGTATGGGACTGCAACAAGAGTGGTCACACTTCTCTCTGAACTTAGAAAACATCATTCCTCTTGGACACTGGTCACAAACGCATGCCAATGAGACCTGATACCTAATCTCTTTAGACCTTAGCTGTGTCCAGAAAGTAACTGCTTTGTCCTATCCATCCTCCTCCTCCTCTCCCCTATGGCTCATTTTGTGGCAGCATTTTACTTAATATTCATAAACCAGAGGAGACGAGAGAAGCCGCATAAAATTTGAAAAAGGCTTTAAGAGTAGGATACACCAACGTATGCTACCCATAAAGACTTTAGGGTCATGACATCACTGCAGGCACACTCAGAGAGGACAAACACAACTAATTATAATTATTATAATAATATATACTGATGCTTATAACGCAGCAGAGTTCTGGCCTTGCGAAGAGAGGAAGAATTGCAGAAAGAAGAGTATTGCAATAATCTAGGCGGCTGGTAAGACAGAGGGGCATAGTCTGATTATGGTAGTGCAGACGGGAGGAAAAAAAAGTGCTGTGCGTTTTCTAATTGGTGTAAAATTAGTTAAAGTGCATGATATGGAAAAGCACACACAGGTTTTCCACAACAGATGGGCTCTGTGCAGCTTTAAAGCAAATGCTGTGATTCGGCTTATTTTATCAAGAGTCAACAGCAAACTGAATTTCCCCCTCATATATTACAATAACAGCAGTTTAGTTCAAGCACACACCTGAATGTAGTCCATTTCCTCTAATGCGAGTTCCCGTCTGCGGTATCTCTGTGGGAGCTCTTTAACTACAGCAATGCTGTCTGGTGTGCCTGGGAGGCGACTGACGGCTCCTGTAGGCCTAGGCGCAGCTGTGGCTGCTTGTGCTGGTGCAGGTGGAGATGACTGTGGGAGGCTGGCAGTAAGCAATTTCAGTGCTTCTTGTACTGAAAATGAAAATAACAGCATCAGGTAGGTGACACATTTACCCCACCATGTGTTCTCTCAGATCCCAGGACAATCACCAGACTGTAAACCCCTGCCTCAAGGATATGAGGATATGTTAACTTGCCTTCTCTGCAACATAACGTCATTTGATAAGGTGTTCAAAGTTTTGTATTTAACTGTATATTTTACTGCATCATAGAAAGGAAAATATTAAACATGTATTACAGTATGTTAAGAGTGGACTGCACTACAACAGAGCGGAAAAAAAGACTTGACCTATTCCTCTCTACACATTGTACAGACTTGGGTGGTCATTTTGAGTCTATCGAACATAGAATGCTGTACCCTTTTCAGACCTCTGGATGAAATCCAATGTAATGCAGATCATTTAAAGGGGATCCTTTATGTGTACCCACATTTCCTTTTCCTCATTGTCAATAAACATCAAAGCTATAAAGCCCAAAGCACATGCCAAAGGGAGAAACTCCCTCCCACATTAACCACTTTTTCTAAACTGCCTGAAATGCCTTGTTAAAATCTCAGCCCTTTTCTCTGTTACAAGATGTTGTCATCTTGCTGGCAGTTCCAGCTTTGTTTGCAAGGGCTACCAACTTGTTCAGGACCAGACTCTGGATCAAACTTGTACAGCGGAAAAGAACCCATTATAAGAACAGTCACAGCGGCATGGGCACACTACATAATGCCACAGAGGCAGTGGACTAATTATAGCACAATGGGCTCACCAGGGGGGCAGGGTCTAAAGACACAGGAGCTCTAACAAAGCATTTCAGACAGAGTGTGAATACAAACTGTACAAATGTACAATATGCGAAAAATATTGCCTTGGTAAAAATAAAGAATATCATGTATTACAAATAAATAAATAAAAATATTAAACTGTGAAAATTGCCATAACAAATGCCTTTTAACTTAAACTGGAAGTTTTTGGATTAAATTCTGTTTTACTGCATTTCAATTAAAAAAGAAAATCAAGTAGGAGTTTAAATGCTCACCATTAGGCCTGGGCAGGCCCTGCCGATTTGGAAATTTGATTAATGGTGCATGAGGACGCACAATCTGTGAAACAAAATAATGTTACACATTAAGCAAGTTTTATTTTTAAATCAAGCTTTAAACAAACATTTTTAGGAAAAAACTATGAGGCTATGGCTGGCTTCCCTGCTTCTTGTGTGATTTTCCGCATTGCAACCTTAAATTAAGCAGACTGTAACCACAATTGTAATTTAACACACTGTTTGCATGAGCTGCAGTTTAAAATTATAGTCCACATTATCAAACACGTTGCTTTACACAGAAAAAAAATAATCTTAAAACATAGAGCTTTTGAACTGCCTGGATATAGATCAGGCCAATTGGATCCAACCAAACTTCCATGCGTAACATTTACATTTATGGCGTTTAGCTGGCACTCTTATCCAGAGCGACTAACAAGGTTAATCATATTACAGGTGGGTCAATGTAGTGTTAGGAGTCTTGGTGGTGTAGCACAGCATAGTGACCCAGGAATCAAACCCCAGTCTCCCACATGTGGTGACGGCTCCCTGGCGGGTAGTGGTGCTATCCACAGAGCTACACTGAGGAGTTAACCCCCAATCTGTTGCAATATGAGCCTAAAAAATTACAACTACATATTTTTACTCAAAAGCATTCAGCTCTAATAAGAGGTTTTATTCTCAAATTATGATACACTATGATCTGTGATCTTAAGATGTGCAGATACTGACCTTCTGCCAACACTTTCTGTAAAATACAGAACACTTGGTGAGAAACTGGGGAGAGACTCTTTCAGTTATTCTGTATGACTCCAATGTTTATTGGAAGCTAAGTGCACACTTTTAATAAACATTTAAAAGGCCTTGTTTTAACTTAACAATGAATTGAAAATCTCCATCTTCTTAGAACTTACTAAATCTGCCTTTATTTAAAAACTTATAGTTTCATCTATTACTAATAACAACTGTCTGCAAAGTAGTATGAGCTGCCGACGACTATAATTCTTCTACTATTATTATTAGTGGTAGTATTATATTATAATAGTGTTATTATATTTCAGGCCAACTTATGCAGATAGTGCTTTTAATCATGCCACAGTTTTAAAGCCAAAGCTGAGCAGCAGTGGGCGGAAAACACTTGGTGCACTGACAAGGACATTGGCAAAATTACACACCAAATCGTTAAGTAGCATTTATAAACATCTGCCTCAGTCCACGGGTGAAAATGTTTCGCCGTTCAACACTCTGGCTTTCAATGACGAAAATAATTATTAGCATATTGTCTCAGAAAGTATGTATTTACCTGCACGACCCGACTGGCGGCAGCCATTTTGCCAGTACTGACTCTGCTTCCCATGGTGACCTCCAACTACCACTTCCGGGTTAAAGAGCCCTGTTCAATTCCACTTTGCACCTGAAGGTGGCGCTGTTTCCATTTTCTACAGTTACCTAGAGGACAAACTCTTTTTAGCACTGTCAATACAGGCGAGGGCTTTTAAGGACACCACACATAAACCAAATAAGTAAATGCAATGACTGTATTATGGTGCGCTGTCAAAGTAGCCAAAGGTATACAGGGCCAAACAATCGATCGTGCACTATATAACCACAGAGTAAATGAACGTTATACTGCCAGCTGTGACAGATCACATTGCATTGTTTGCTGCCGTAGCTAACTTATATATATATATATATATATCACGGAGGAAATGTTATATAGATTTGTGTTATCTTGGCAGGCAAACAAATTAGTCAAGTCAACATTTATTTATATAGCGCTTTTTACAACATGTTGCCATAACGCAGCTTTACAAATAATCTAGTGTCCGAGCACTCAATGAGCAAGCCAAGAGCGACAGAGGCAAGGAAAAACTCCCTCAGTTAAAAAAGGAAGAAACCTCGAGAGGAACCAAGACTCAAAAGGGGAACATATCCTCCTCGGATTGTTGCTAGCTAGCTAGTAAATTAGCACTAGCTAGCTTGCTAGCACTGTGGTGCACTTGACCTGAGCTGGAATGACAGCAGCTTGGTCATAACTAAACACTGTCTGTTAAGCAGGCGTATTAAAGCTTTACGCTTACCATAAAATATAAGCATCTAGTTACGTTAATCCCTCATAATAATCCGCAGAAATCACACAAACAGTACAGAACCTGTGTAGTGGTCAGTCAAACCTTTTATTTCTGTAGGTTCCTGACTTGATGTAGCGGGCCGCGCACGAATATGTACACTTCTGTTCTAAGTAGGGCGCCTAACAAGTGCGAAGCTGCGTAGCCTCGATTGCTAGTATCTTGTAGGACCGACATCGCACTTTTTCTGCGATATAAAGAGGTCATCTGCATAGAATTAATATACTGTTCCAGTATGAGTTGTATGAGTACCATTTATAAATATTATATAAAAGTTCAATATTATTAGCCAGTGCTAATTAATTTGTTTGGCAAGATAACAACAGTTCCATATAAGATTTACCAGATTTCTTTAAAAATGTGATATATACGTTAGCTACAGCAGTAAACAATGCAAGGTGATCTGTCAGAGCTGGCAATATGATGTTCGTGTAGTACGTGGTTTTATATATACATATACGCGGTAACTCTCGCGCTACTGTTCTAGTTAGAATATCTGCATGCTAAGTGGAACACAGCCTTCGCTGCGAGTCGTCGTCACGTGAACCAATACTTCCGGTCGGCGGCAGATTCGGTTGCTTGCTATGACGCTAGTGTGCTGGTAAAACCCAAACACAAAGAAACGAAGCTAGAAACGACGGTAAGATATATGCCTCTGAGTTATGTATTTGTGTTTCCGCAGCGTTGTGTTCAAAAGCCTAAAAAGGACATACGAATTTAATCCAAGCTGAATGTTTTGTTGGTTACAGGGCCCAGCTAACTCTTTTGCTAGCTAACTCTCAGGCTCTATTCGAAACAGTTCAGTAGTAAGAAAAAGGGGATTTAGCGATCTGTGGACATTAAAATAGTGAACAATAACAGTGGTTTGTGTTTTGTCTTTTTTTTTTTTTTTTTTTTTTTTGCAGATGGATTCCCCAAATCACGAGGGCTCTCCGTCAAATAGTGATCCTGTTGCAGGGAATGATCATCCATCATCGTCCGTTTCAAAGGGGGTAACGCCCATACATTTATTAAGGTGATTTTAAAACACCTCAAGTCCGCCCGGACAGAGACTACATGTAGTGCTGGATGTCACACGAGACTGCAGTTGGCTGCATGATTGATCCGTTTCACCTTAGTGCAGTAACATTCTAACGTTTAAAAAAGTGAATATTAGTACAAGTAAAAGACACGACTGAACGAAAAGAAAGAATGCATACGAGAAGAAAGACTGAGTAAAGAAGAAAAGAAAACAGATTCGAGTGGAGAATACAAAAGTAAAGGAATGTAACTGTAACAAAATATGACTATGACATCTAGATTGCCAGGTAAACATAGCAACCCCTGGTTTCCAACGCTGTAAAGCAATCCCAGTCCAAAAGCTTCTCCTTTACAGATCCCTTGAAAGGACATGGGACATGTTTTTCTATGATGCTTTAAAAAATCCCTGGCAAACGACCTGATATTTGTTTCACCTTAATAATCAAACTATTAATTATTTTGGGATAATAAGTTTCAGGAAAAAGTCTTGAGACATATACAAAAAAACCTTTTTGAGTTTATCATCCACACACTGCCCTGTAGATGGTACCAACACACACATTTAGTCCACTCATTATGGACCCATCGCACAGTGCCATGTCCATCAATGCAGAAGCGTTAATAGTTTTGAACAGCCTCCGGTCATGTTGTAAACAGTAGGTAAGCCTAATGCCTGTTTCCTAATACACCAATAACTTAACAAAAAGGTTTACTTTTTCAAGTGAACCTACGTTAAAAAAAACCTTGTCGTGTCACTTTTAACAAGGTAAATGGATTTGCTCTTATTTGTGATAACTCGCTCGCTCTGTTTCTCTCTCTCTCTCTCTCTCTCTCTCTCTCACACCCATAAAAACATAAATAACGTGAAACCACATTCAGTGATATAACAAAAGAGAGTTAACATTGGTGCTGCTTTTCACCAATGGAGACGCTCTTGAAGTACGTAGGGGTGGTTTATGAATTTACTACAAATGGCTCCTTTTAAATTATACAGCAGTTTAAAAAAGAAATTCCTCTTTAATTCCTGTCTGGGAAACCAACCTTCTAATGTTAAACTAAGTTGCTACTGAGGCATCACATTAACTGTATGTTAAATTCAAACTTGGATCAGCATGTGGAGGCTAGACGGATTCAGCTTGATTTCTAATTAGCATCTGTCTATGTTTGATTCTTTCCACAGGGTGAAAGATATTATGGAAAACCAGTGTTTTGACATGAATATTAAAGTCAATATGGGTAAGTTGTCAGTCATTGCGGATATTTAAAAAGAGAAATGAAATCCTAATTTTGTTAATTAAGCAACTAACTAATGTAACCTGCTTTTTGTATATTATGCATGCACAACTTTTTTCTGATACCATGTAAATAAAATCATCCATTAAGTGCATCATGGTTGGAATCTAAGGTTAATCTTTGTAATTCAATGGCAGGAAAACACAAAAGATCATGTGACACATTTGAAGCTGAAGCAAATCTGTGAGTCTTTTGAGCTTCAGTTGGTAATATTAATTTATGTTTCTGTTATATGACTTGATATTGATATTGGCTCCACATTATAACCCATAGATCCAAATATGAAAATGCAATAGAGCAGGCAAGGCTCTCCCATTTCAACAAAACACTGGCACTAAACAGGTAACATTTCCCAGTCCTTACCTTACTCCTTTTACTGGATGGTAGTACATGTTTAAGCTTCTGTTTTCATGGTTAACATGTGTGTTGTAGGATGCAAGTTTGGAACGCCATCATTGAGAAGCTGATCCAGAATGATGCCGGTGCTACGTAAGTGAATTCATGTAACTTCTGTTGTTAGCTTTTTGTAAGCAAAGCTGTTTCACATTTAATCTGCTCTCAGTGAGAAATCATCATTATATAATATTAGATTTCTGTATTGCAAATACCACATGCAAAATATTGGTTTGCAGGTCATTAAAAGTGATAGTTGATGAAAATGCAGACCTCTGTGAAAAGACAATGAAACTTATAAAGGTGGGTACTTAATTTTTTAATTTTCCCCATTATGGAATTGCAAAACATAACTCTTATTAATTACTTTAATGGTATAGAACATCAAATGCCCCAACCATTCACAATATACCATATAAATATTGTAGCAATGCTGCTAATTGGTTATAGTGAATTAATATTGATGCCTCTAATTACTTTTTATGACTTTTTTTTTTGCAGGAAACACGAGTACTTCAGGACCAAATTACGGACATTCAAAAGGAGAGACTTGGTATTTGGCTTTTACCAGCCATTTTTTAAATTAATATTATATATATATATATATATATATATATATATATATATATATATATATATATATACACACACAATATTATTGTAAATATAACTTTGATTCTGTATGTTTTGCTAGATGAGTATAGCACTTGATATTTCTTAACCACACAATCCATAGTAATTCTGTAATTCTCCTAGAGAAAATCTAGATCACCATCATCTGGAGACACTTTGATGGTATGTGTTTTGTGTATTCCCAGAGATAAAAGGGCTTATAAAGAAGAAGATGCAAGAGGTTAATGAGCTAAAACAGATGGGAGAGAATCAAGGCCAAGCACAGAAACAGGCCATGCAGCGTGCGGAAGGAATCCTACAGAAGTACCAGAAGATCGCCACCATTTCCCAGAACGTCCTCCGGGTACATGCCGTTTTATTCTACTGACTGTGATGTTGACTGATGTAGAACTGCAAAATTTACAGTGCACTGTCAGAGTGGCTACACAGTTTAAGTTTTCTGGTTTTTAAAGGAGCAGTGTGTAACATTTAGGGCGGGTATTAAATGGAATTTATGTATGTATTTTTCCATTAGTTTAGAATGAGATTTAAATCTTCTGTTTGAACCTCATGTAGCACTGTTCTGTTTCCACAGTAGACCAGAATGAACAAGGTTCCCACGCCAGAATGTTTCTGCCAGAACATTTAAGGGAAATTCAAACGAGAAGCTGGCTAATGTTCTTATAATGAAATGTCACCATCATTAAAAGAATAATTGGGATATTTTAATGATGTGTGATATTTGAATAAACATTTAAAAACATATTAATGTTTGAAAATACTAAGATACTATGCTGTATCAAAGGTATGAGTATATTGTGATATCACTGGTGCTGCTTAATTATTTTGGTGTTAAAGTTGGGCAACACACATTTAGACAATGGTAGGTTCATACTGTATAGCACATTAAAAACGAGGGAGGCTAAATCCTCACTGTCAAACAAGCTAAAATTTAGCAATGGCAGAACACTTACAGCCAATGTAGGTTCTTAGAAAGGGAGGGTTGGGTGAAGATTTGAGTTGGTTATCTGCCATCCTACACACTGTTCCTTAAAAATCTTAAGTATTTATATTTTGGCTGCATAACCTTATGCACACTCAAGAGTGGCAGATATTAATGTTTTTTAGTGATTTAAAAAACAACAACTGTATAGATTATAGTATTGTTAATATAGTCCTATGCATGACATCACTAGCCCTACATCCAATATATTAGTAGGAATTATGCAGCAACTCTACAACTGGTTACGTACTTCCTAAAGCCAGCAGTTAAAAATATTAGAATTCCCAAAATAAATCCTTCATCAAGCAGCTCTTTCCTATCAGGTTACTTTTGCTGAACTGTTTGTTAAACAGTTATGGTAGAGGGCTCTAAAGTGTTTGCTTTGTTTGTTTTTTTTTTTTACAGGGAATCATCCTAGCCAGCAAGGTCAACTGGATAGATGACCCTAAATTGAAAGACATTGCAATGGGACTGGAAAACATGCCTAAGTGAAGAAATTCCAGTGAAATCATTTCAAATAAGCAGCAGCACACGTTCTAATGTGTTTCTGTCATATAAATATTGTAGATATTGCTTTTTGCATTACAGCCTTAAACAAATGCATCTTCAGCCTGATCAGAATGAGTAAAATTATGTTTCATCATCATCATCATCATCATGTAGTATCACAGACACCACCAGCAGCATTCTGGTCAGTGACCCCATTTCATTAGTAGACAAATGATTCTTTTCAGAGACTGGCTAAAGTGGAATGATAGGAATATGGATGTCATGTTCAGTGGACCAATATGTATGTACAGTATAGATAGTTGTTTAGCTTATATATGCATATTTTGAGTGTTCTGTATATACATATACTGTCAATGTTGTGAGGGTTAATTGCCTTAATTACTTTCACTGAAAGTTAATGTTCATTCGTATCTAAGTACTCTTGGAATTGCTCTTTAACTGTTTAACAGCAAAACAACAATAAAAATCTGACTCATTAGAGTGCATGACCTCAAATACTTAAAACTATAAAACATACCAGCTGACCACATGATCCAATTAATATACATTTTATTTTTTCCACAACTTGCCTTAGTGTGAAAATATACTACAGACATAAAAATGGAGAAAGTGAAAAACAGAAGAGCTACACACATACAATGATGCAGCTAAATTTTCACCACCTGTCCTGCTATACATGGGCTCACTCTTCTTCCTTCCTCATGCACTGGATTCTGCTGGAGAAGTAACCGCCCATAGGTTCCACCCACCTGTCCTTTTGTTAGACGGCCAGGATTAACACACACGCATCCAATCGCATCCTAAAGAGAAAATGTTTTAGTTGTTGCACATTGCAAGCTTTCAACAAATAGGCCATTGTTAAATGGAGCTTGCGAGCTACGGGTTAACGTGTAGTCATACTGGGACATCAACTCAAAGTGCATGTGTGAAAGCAACGTCATAACACTGCAGCCATGTTCATCTGCATTACCTTGATAAAATAGCGCAGTTCAGAAGGTACGATTAGAATGTCAGGAGTGAGGGGCAGCAGGCCATACTGCTGAAATCTTTCATAATCCATATTGACCTCCTCTGCAGGGGGGTAGAGAGGGTAGTAGCTGAAACAAAAAGCAAACTTGAGTACAAAGGGTACAAATGCATAGGACAAATGTGCTACTTATCTTTTTCCACTAACCTCCGTTGTGTTAACATGTGCTTCATGATCCGAGAGAATCTGTCTGAGCCAGTAGCACTGCAACAACACGGTAATATTAAAAATCCATAATTAAGACAGTACTCCTTTTTTATTTACTCAGCAATCAACAATAAGTCATTTACCATGATGAAAAACACTAATGTGGTTAACAAGGAAAATTTTTTGGAGTACAAATACAGGAATTACATCCCAGTAAAAGAAGGTTTGCAATATTCAGTGGCTGCTTAATTTTTAAATCAGTATGTAATTTAAAAAAAAAGGAACACTATTTTTAATCTAGGGTGCAAAAATTTAAAACAAATTTATATACAAAAACTTGGTGGTCCAAATTTATCACTGGGCATTAAGTACTGCTCTACCATTAGAGTCCATCTAGTCATATAGTATTCTATTAAAATATTTTAAAACTAGTCGTAGAAAGTCAGAAACAGATCCTTACCTGCTGATTTCTTCAGCTCCCATGTGAAACAAGATGTCCGTAGAGGTCAAACCCATGGTCACACCACCAATGAGGAGTGTGCAGGGATCAGGGGCCAAGATTACTCGCTAAGGGGCAAAAAACATACACTGGCGGGTTAAGGAATTTGAAAATTGGCACAACTAAGCATTATCAATCCACCCTAATGCCCCCCAATATCATAATGATACATAGTTACCAAAGTCAAAGGAAAGGCTGACCTGCAAATCATCCTTCTTCAGGTCTGGCAGGGTGAAAGGAGGCTGTGGGTAAATGTAATGGTGATGTACATCTCGTTGAGATGGAATAAACACCAGCTTGCATCCCGCCCTGAGAAGAATAATTGGTTCAGAGGGAACAAGAATGGTCAGGTTCAAATGATGGCCAATGCTCTGCAGGTTTAGAGAGGACAAATATAAGAAAATAACTTAAATGCATACCCTCTAGTTCCATCCACAATGCTGTCCACACATCTGGCGAAGATGGTTTCAAATGTTTCTGTCACCTGTCCTTTCTGTCAAAGAGTAAATATACTAATCAGGCACTTTGTTGTTATTAAAAGAACTCAATATGAGAAGGCTAAAAGGGAAAGCCTCAGGAAAGGTACCTCAATTTGCTCATGCTTGGAGTCGACAAATGGTCCAAGCTATAACATGAAAGATCATCATAATCAAAAGGTCATGCAAACAAGCCTATAAACAATGTTGAAAGAAGTCCCGGAAATTTAACAGGACACCTCTCTTAAAAAGATATGTAATTTAAAAGACCATTTAGTAAGTTGGTCTGTACCAGCTTTCTTTTATTTTTAGAAATGTTTTAATATTTTTGAGGTGAAGTCCCTCTGCAGACTACAAAATAAAAAGTCAGGCCTAAAGTCAGTGTGTAATCTCACTCACCAGTATGCAGACATCAGGGCGGTCTTTATTAATGACATTGATCAGGTCAATCAGAGGGTCATAGGCCAGGCTATCAGATGGAGTATATGGCCCACAAGCCACAATCACCATCACAGGCTCCAAGGCTGCAACAGAGAATAGAACTGTAAAACTCCAAAAACGAGTAGTGCACAGTATTTATTTTTGAAAAATAACTTCCTAATTAGCTAACTTACTAATGGACCTTCTTTCAAAAAAAAAACCCCACAACATGCATATAGCTACTGTTGAAGAATAAAGGGAAATCAAACACATAAGTATCTCTAACAGGAAAAGACAAAAACATCTTAATTAGATTTTCTTTTTACATAAATTTTGACAACTTTTATTAGTAATCTTTTAGCTGTTTAAAATAAACTGGGGAAAAAAACCAAAAAAACAAAAAAACAGATTTTTCCAGAAGCTATACATAATTCCATAATAACTGAAAAAGAAGCACAACATTGTAAATTAAGTCATCACAACATTAAGATCTACATTGTATTGGTGAAGTGATGAGCTCTCTCCACTGAATAATAATCTCCATTGTCTAGCTTATAGTACATCATTCTACACTGTAACTCATTTAATAAATACTTAATAAAACCAGTTATTCCAAACACTGGAACTGCAGTGTAAATTTAAACGCAGTAAATTAAAAATGCCTCCTAACAAAGGTTGAAAATGTGTTTTATATAGGTCTCTTTCTGGTTTCTTACCTTCTTTCATCTCCTGCTTCAGCTCTGGAGGCGAGTAGAAAGGTAAAGGAACACCCTGAAATGGACAGGCACACAAACGGGGTCAAAACAAGACAAAGAGAAGTATTAAATTAAATTAAATCAAATTCATACATCCACACATTGAAAATGTTTTTTTTCCACAGCAGAGTTTAAGGACACAAGGATTCTCATACCTCATACAGTTTGGAGGCAACAAACCTCGAACCAGATGTGTTTATGCCTTCCATGACAACAACCTGTAGAGACAAATAATTATCTGAGTGCACTTACTCAAGGGATATTAGAATATGCAAACTAAATAAACCATTACAAATAAAACATTTGACAGAAATACATAACCTTAAATGGGTGGTCCTGAGTATATACATACCTGTCCAGGAAAAAGTGAATAATCTTTGAGCTCAGAAAGATCCACAGGTACTTGTCTTGCTCCATGCTCCTGGCTCGCCTCTAGCAGCACAGACTGAGCATTCAGCTTTCCATTACTGTCACAGCACACCTGTCCAACCACTGACACTGTGTCCTGCAAGGTACACAACACACAATTCAGCCTACTAGAACTGTCTTAACATCAGTACAATGTCCTGCAAGAGGCACAAAGCTCGATGAAACAGATCACAGTAGCCAAGACATGCTGACATGTCTACATTTTGAGGTGAATGTTACTGAACCATTTCAGTCAACATGCAGGGTTATCGAAGCAATGAAAACATTTGGGATATTAGCTTCAGGATGTTTTTGTGTACCTGAACAGGCAGTGATGCTGGGGAGAACTCCTCTATATTGAAATGTTTTCTCAGCTCCTCCCCCAGTCCTTCAATCTTTTCTGTCAAAACTGAAAACACCACAGAAGTAAAAGACCCAGTTGATATTCGACATGATTAAGCATTACTTAAACACCATCTGGGAAAACCTCACAGAAACTTAATTAGGTAATGGTAACAAAACATTCAAAACTCATAGGCTTTTATTTAAAAATAAAAAATACTAAGTCTTCAATTTCTCTTTTCACACTACACCTATTCCTCTTTTGTCCTTGCATCTTCTAGATTGTCCCTTTTTCTTGCATATAAAGCATTTTAGAGCTTCACTTCAATGCTTGAAAGGGGTCCAACAAATAAAGCCATTATTGGCTATATGTCTGAAACCATCTACTGCAGTGGACGTACCATCACGCACATCTCTGAGTCTCTGGAACATGTATTTGTAGGAGCTGGTAAGCGAGTCCTCTCGGCCCTCAAGTAGATCCACATGGACCTCAGTTTGGCCTTTCCCTGACCAGCGAGGACCCTGAACAGCACCAAATGTAGCCACCACCTCACCCCGTGCCCCACGCATACTGTACTTCTGAGAGGGTGTTGCACTGCACAATTACAAATATAAAAGATAGCAAAGGTCAGATTTAGCATGGTATATTTAGGGACAGGCTATTTGTTTTCACTATTCACATTTAATTATTCACACAACATGTTGAGGAAAACAGATTACCTAAAAACAGGTTAGCATTAGTATGCAACATTACTTTTATTTTTGTGTCAAAAAATTTATACAAGATCTTTCCTTTAATTTAGTAATTTATCTTGTATTTTAGGTGGATGTGTTTAAACACACCACCAACTGATCCACACAACTTCTAGGTGTGGCTGTTTTGCTTAATATGAGACACAACATGTGTGTCCTAACCTTTGATGCTGTGTCTGAATGCAGTCATATTTACCATGGGGAGAAGTTAGCGGGGGAGAGCAGCAAACCTGGACTTGGTAAGCGGGCTGCAGCGCGCTTTGACTGAGGCTGTTCTGGGGTGGTGAGAGCACGTTTCTGAGAGCCCTACCAGACACAACAATGCTTACATTAAAGCAAAAGACGTTTTTTTTTCTTTGGGTATGTTCAGTTCAGAACATACCCAAAACAAGATTCAGACTAAGAAAAACTAAACAATCTCTAAACATCCTCTAAAACATTTTATTACCACCTTAGCTGGAGTTGAATAGGAATCCAGTAAATTTTCTTCTTCCTCCTCTGCTTTGATTCTGTTCAAACTAGGTCAAGAAACACTACAGATGGAGGCATCTGATGCAGTCAATACACCAGCACGCAAAACACATTGGTTGCAGCTTTTCACAGTTTGCTTAATACTAAACCATGAACTTCTACCATATTAAACTGTGTAAAATTAGGAATTATTTTTGAAGGGACAAGGATACAGGTCCTGGATGGAGTGAACATCTCTGGTGTTGTTAAATTTGCTACTTTTTGAAGATCCTTTGTTCTTATGCTTCTTATTTAAAACCTGCAAAACAATGTTGAAAAAAAATAAAATACTTTATGAATAGACCAATACATTTAATTTATCCAAGATTCATTCACAGGTTCCTTAGCCAAAGTTTGGCATTATGGTCTAGTCCTCAACTTTTACGTAAGAAAAACATTCACACAGTCATGTAAATCATGTGAATACCTGCATTCCAATGTAAAACATGTGTCAGTAAATATAAAATAAGTAGAGAACACTGCTAAATTAAGTATAGTGTTTCTACAAGCATGAAACATCAGCAGGTAGGGTGTTTTTGCTAAAGCTGAATTGGTATACTATTTTTGAAGGGCCTGCATTCATGCGTTTTATTCTTAGAAAATATTAGATATTTATTATATAGAAGTTTATTTTTTTAATAACATTACTGCCCCATTACAGACCACAGGCAGCACTCTCATGTGTGCACTTGTGGTTCACATCATAGTGATTTAAAACAATTGGAGAATAGCATGTTGCTAAAACTACATACTGCACCTATAGGGTAACTGGACCTGATAAACAGACAATGGACCTTATTCACCAAAATTTTTCAAAAATTCCTCCTTTTTTTTTTTCTTTAGAATGGTCCTAAGAAAAAAGTCATATTGATGATGTGTTCTTAATTTGCTGGCACCTTTGTGCTTCTGTTCTTATCTAAGAACAAATTCCAAACAGGATGAAAGCATTGGTGAATAAAATAATCTTTATGAAAAGGCGTTCTTCTGGTGAATGGTTGGTGAATTAGGCCCAAAGTGTGGAGACGGTAGAGGTAGTATGTAATAAAGATAAAATAGATTTACTAAAGTGGGTAGTGAGCGGAAAGAAACTAGACTTCTGAAGATGAAATGAATTAGCCACTCAAACCAGTGTACTCACCTCATGCTCAAACGTCTCCAGATTGTTGACAGTGAGCTTTAACAGGCCTTTAGTGGTGCTGAAAGCAACCCACTCATTCACAATGTCCTCCCCCTTTATTCTGTGACATAAACACTGCTCCAGCACTGACAGAGATGGAGGGGGGGGAAACATACAGAAAATCTGTTATACTCCTTTATTTCAATTAGCGCATAACAACACAGAACATACTGTACATGTACGTGATTAAAAGCACATAAAAGATGTACAACAAGACATCAACAAAAATTAAACAAAATAGAGATTAAATATTTTACAGTTAGCACTTTTATTTACATCTGATACATTTTGCTCAATTTCTTCCACTCCTCTATACTCACTCTTGTCGAGCACCGCATCATCATCACAGTTTATGTCAAAAGTCTCCAGCTCGCTTTTTATCTTCTCGCCAGTAACGTCCGCCATCTCACTAATGACTGGTCAGCTATTCACTTAAACAGAATTACAATCAGAATTACTTCATTTTGCCAAGTATGTTACACATACAAGGAATCTGTCTTGAGTCACAAATGACATGTACTGTAAAACCAAGTCAGGCACACAGACTTTGTAACACATATCAACTAAGAAATATAAAATTAAGCAAACAGTATAAAAGACAATAATAACAAAGATAGCTCAAAAAGAGATAAAGAGACATGCGCGCAGGTCAGAATACACACGTAAAAACCATAATAAACACAATATTTCAGAATGATAAATATCGTACAATGTACAGCTGTGCAAATATTAGTGTAAGATGAGTTACTGTAATACAGTAAAGCCCAGTAAAGTGGGCTCAGGTTAAGTTAAACTGCGAGGTGTCCACTGCGGTTATTTAGCTACGCCTCTGGGGAAAAGCTGTTGGCATGTCTGGTTGTGCTGGTTTTGAAGCCCCTAACAAATAAACGACTACGCTGCTACTGCTACTACTACTACTACTACTACTACTACTACTACTACTACAACAACATAGTTCTAAAATCACAAGTTCACGAATCTGTAACTAGAAAGCAGTGTCCAGTGTTGTATGTTGGCCAGATTTAGACATGCTTCTGCTTGCCAACTATTACATTACACAGGGAAAGAAGCTCGAACACTACTGACTAGCCGAGTGGCTAGCTATACTCCGTGATACTAGAGATAATACTAATAAAAAAACAACAAACACCAGACAATATTAGAGTAAGTTAGTGACTAAGAAGAAAGCTAGCCATAAAACGTGGTGAAATAATGTGTTTTAAAAAAACGCCGAACATTAAGTTACCTGTTAGTCGTGTTACAGTTGTTTGTTGTCTGTCATCGCTTTCAGTTTGCCGCGAAAAACTCTCCCGCAAACCAGCGGCAAAACGTCACATCCTCTTCCGCGTTCGTCCCCTCCAGTCCGGCAGGTGGCGCAGAGCACAGAACTCACCAGTACACTCCGAAGCTGTCTTAGCGAATACACGTGTCGAGAACATATGAACTGCTTGTTTCTGTGTTAAGTCTTGTGTTTTGGGTCGAACATTTTGTCAGAATGCCCAAAGTAAAGGCTGAGAAGAAATCCCGACAGCACCAAGAGGTGAAAAGTCAAGGTAGGCTTTATTGCTAGTCGTTCTCTTTAGGTTAATACGTTGCGTTATGTCACTATTAGCCGTAAATTTGAATGGAATCCCGACAGCAGGGCTGCGTGAGTTACATTCAGGTGTGCATTGGTCGAAGACTCCCGTCGCACCTTACATAGCGCAGCGGTTGTGTTCTGGCCCCACTGTGTAGTTTAAGGTAGAATGGGAACATTTGAAAAAAGAAGCTTGTTTTAACTTGTTGTCTTGTCACATCTATGCCTTTCCCGGATTGTGTCAACACAGTACTTTTATAACTGAGCAACATTAATGAACGCGCTCTTGAATCTCACTTTTAAGGGATAATGTTCAACACCGGCATTGGACAGCACATCTTGAAAAACCCCTTGGTAGTCAACGGCATTATTGAGAAGGTAGGCCTGTGTGGAGTCTTTTCCTTCCACTTGAATCTTGCAGGCTTTGAACTGACTGGCTCACAGAGGGACCTGTGGTATACTGATCTGCTTATATATATATGTGTGTTCCTACCATAAAGTCCCATTCATTTTCCACAAGACCTAGTTAAAATTTGGCAATCCCGCTAAATCCATACACCATGCTATGTCCCAGCAACTGCTTAGCGACCGACCCTTTTACCATAGCAACACCTTAGCAACCGGCAAGCAGAATGCTTAAACTGTATGACCACAGTGCCTCCACACATTTGTTGGTCATCTCCACCAAAACAAAAGCTCCACCTGCTGCTATTTTGAGTCACTCTAGACAGTCTAGCACAACACCTTTGCAGTCTTTGGCAACGTTGGCTTGATTTACATTTACAGCATTTAGCTGACGCTCTTATCCAGGCTTGGGTTATGTTAAGGGTCAAGGAACTCTTATTGGTCACAGTCACCCATGGTCTCTCCTGCATTAGTGGTGTTATGTACACCAACCACTAAACGGAACCTCCTGCGTTCGTCTTATCCAGAACATTTACAAGGTTAATCTATTACAGGTGGCCAACGTAGTGTTAGGAGTCTGGCTGGTGTAGCACTAACCCCAGACCGGGATTCATGAACCCCAGTCTCCCACATGTGGTGGTGGCTCCACTGGCGGGCAGTGGCTTGATGTTAAGGGCAGTTGTCGTAATGGTCTGCATTAATGTAGTCCTGCTTCGTGCATCTGTCTACTGATGGTGCTGGCACTAACAGGATGACTCATGGAGGGCATCACTGTTCGTTGAATGTCCACAGTTGTGAGGCTTACTGTGCTTGTAAAGGATGCTACCAACACCATAGCATGAGTCAGAACAGAAAGCATATAGACCTCCTATAGCTAGTCAGGTACAGAGATAAGGCCCATCTTTGCTTACGTCACAAGCGTGGTCAAGTGTGAAACTTGAATCATTCACATGTCTCATGATGCCAAACCTACTCACCAAGTTGCATTCCTGTCTGTTGATTCCTTCTGGGTGCAATTTTTTCAGATGATGAATTTGGTGGTGGATCTGCGTATCATTAACAGAAGTGGTCTATAAACCTGTAGGACTGGGTGTTTTGACCAAGATTAAAATTTACTACTTTCCCCTTAAATATCTTTCAGTTTCTTGTTTAAATTTAACTTTCCACGCTTGGTTGGAAGATGACCCGCTTCCATGTGGATATGAAGGACTTGTTAAGCTAATTGTTTAAGATTATACACTAATGAAAACATCTGTTTGTGTATGATATTCTGTTTCTGCTAGTTGATCCCCCTAGACCTTACATACCGCTCCTATAACATGCCACTACCATGTCAGTGTCACTGACAGTAAAACAAGGTAAAGAAGGGAATTGTGAAAGAGATGGACAATATTCTGTGACTTTAGAACTACACACTTTCATGTTTATGTTGCTAAATTGCACATATTTCCTCACCTTTGTTTGCTGTTGGATTTCCACACTAGATATTTTGTCTAAACTAACCATACAGTGTATGAGTAAACAGCTGCTTGTTCTTGTTTCTTTGTAAGGAATTTATTTATCTATTCTCAGGCAGCATTAAGACCAACAGATGTGGTCCTGGAAGTGGGACCTGGAACTGGTAATATGACAGTGAAGCTCCTGGAGAAGGCCAAAAAAGTAAGCATGCTTTGAAAAAGTATGAAGTGCCTCTGAATAGAAAGGCCAATATATAAAAACCAACATTTTCCTTCCTATAATTTAAAGGTTGTGGCTTGTGAGTTGGACACCAGGCTTGTAGCTGAACTTCAGAAAAGAGTTCAGTGCACGTAAGCAGCTTTGAGTTTTCTTGTCAGTCTTTTTTTAAATTTATTAATCTTTTTTAAATGTAATTAATCAGTCACAGACTCCTATTCTGCAGTATAAATTGAGCATAAACTATCTTTACAGGCCCATGCAGACAAAGCTTCAGATCTTAATTGGTGATGTTCTAAAGACAGAACTGCCATTCTTCGATGTCTGTGTAGCAAATTTACCCTATCAGGTAAAAATTAATCTTTTTTTTTTTTTCTTTACCTTTGTAAATTACTTTTCTTCTGTGTTACCTTGGAACTACAGTATTATTTATTTTACAGATATCTTCACCCTTTGTCTTCAAACTGCTTCTTCACAGACCTTTTTTCAGGTATGAAGTGGGATGTTTGTTGATGTTTGCACATGGGCACATTAATAATAATAATAATAATATTGTTGTTGTTGTTGTCAATCTGTCATTTTCCTCTCAGCTCAAGTTTTAGTCTTTGCTGTTCCAATAATGCTGAAAAATGATCTTTCTGAAAGATGCGCAGTGCTGATGTTCCAGAGAGAGTTTGCAATGCGGCTGGTGGCAAAGCCTGGCGACAAGCTGTACTGCAGATTGTCCATCAACACACAGCTGCTGGCCAGAGTGGACCACCTCATGAAGGTCAGGGAGCCAATATATAGAATATATGTATTAGATACATGATTCATATATTTTGCACTACCGCATGGGTTAGGACCTGTGTAGCATTCATTATTAAGTAAAGAGCTGTATTATTTCAGGTGGGGAAAAACAACTTCAGGCCTCCTCCTAAAGTGGAGTCCAGCGTGGTCAGGATAGAGCCGAAGAATCCTCCACCCCCTGTTAATTTTCAGGTTTGTATGGGTAGTTTTTGTAGATGCTGAATGGATATGACCACAAGGGCACTTTTGAGTATTTTAGGGCCTATATCATGGAAAAATCTTTGATTTTATTATTTAAGACTGTTGTATTTGAGTATTAGAGAAGTTTCTGAAGGTACCATTCATGCCCCAGTCCATACGGTCCACATAGAGAAACTAAACTGCAAATAGTTTGCTTGGCATTGTTTCTGTGATGCCACAAAATATTATTCACAGATTGCATTTTCAGCATAGTCTGTATTGTTTTTGACTGACTCACAGTAACAAACTGTGCATAAACACTAACCCTCTAATGTTAAGAGTGGCTGAAATACGAGCAATATATCGAACAATACACTTTGAATTCTTGTTACATTACTACATAATTAGGTGTCGCCCAGTAAACACTAGGATAGGTTCCAGTACTACACCTCACCCCATCCCTCTGAGACCAAGTGGTTCAGATTAGGAAAGAGTGAATACTTTTTTATTCTGTGTACAATACAGTGGATATTGTACATGTATTACTTGTTTAAACAAGTCATTTTACTTGTTTTGTAGGAATGGGATGGCCTTGTAAGAATTGCATTTGTAAGAAAGAACAAAACGCTTAGTGCTGCCTTCAAGTAAGTCCTTTTGTAAAAATTCAGTTGCACCTATAAACATCCTCAGATGGCATCATGTCTTAAACCATGTGTATGTGTTAAAGGTCTGCTGCTGTTGAGCAGCTTTTGGAGAAAAACTACAGAATTCACTGCTCTGTGCACAACATTGTAAGTAACTGTCTTTTTTTAAAGAGTTTTCTTTATTAAATAATGATGTAATATTCCTTAACTGCAGTAGATTCAACTTTGGCAATTTTATCATGTGAACTTGCTTATTCTGACAATTTCAATTTTACACCGTGTCCTTTATCAGGAAGTACCTCAGGACTTCAGCATTGCTCAGAAAATTGAAGCCGTTCTTCAAGAATCTAAATTTAGTGAAAAGCGAGCACGATCCATGGATATAGATGACTTCATGGTGTAAGTAAATGTATTTATTATGTTCATTTTATTTGTGCATTTTTCCTAGATGTTTGAACTTTTTCAGTATGTTTAGCTTACGCCGTTTCTTTTCTCGCCATAGGCTTCTTCATGCATTCAACTCTGCCGGGATCCACTTTTCATAAAGTCAGTGAAATGAGTACAAATACACTGTATTTGGACTGATATGAACTCTTTGGACTGATATGTTCTTCACCTTTGTGACTTGTTAAGTGATGGCATATATCTACTGGACAAGAGAGTGTCACCTGATCTTCGCTGCATTGGTGCCTTCCTGTAACTTCAAAGGAATAGGTCTCCTCAATACTTCTGTCAGATGAACATAAAGCCTCATAGGAATGCACCAGCGTGGATGCATGGAGGAACAATATTCTTTAAAGGACTCGAAGAAATGGAGTACTGGGTTAGTACTAAGAAATGCTCAGTATATGTCCTTTTAATTAAGTATTGAGAAAAGGCCTCATGTCAGAGTGTACAAAATGTACTGGTTTAAAATACTGCATTGCCAAATATAGATAATGAGATTTTAATTTACTGTGATAATCTCTATACTTTTTGGATTACGTAAATGCAGACGTAAATATGGTTTCTGACTTTTGCCCAGTTAACTTCCCTGACCGTAATCACCTTTCTGATTCTTCTTTATCATCCTACTTCTGCTGAAAATATAAAGCTCCTACATCTTTGCACAGCAATGTACACACATTTTACAGTTGGTGGCTACATTTCTGTGAGTTGGCAGATGTCCACTTGACGTACAGCTGTAGTTGCTTACTTTGACTAATAGGATGGACCTCCTACCTCTTTGCACAATAGCAAGCCACTGAGCTATAAACAAAATCATTTAGAGTTCTTTACAACAATTTTATTTACTGTCTAAAACTACCCTTAAACCTTTTAATCAGAAATGTTGAATATGGTAAACTAGTGGTACGTTTTACCATACAATGTCTTGCATATGCCCTTCCCTGAATTTATTCTTTAAAAATATTTTAGTCTAGAAGCATCTATTAAACTGTGTAGACTGAAAACATTTGTGGCTGTTTCATGCAATGTTTCCCAGGTATCTTTGAGACAAATGCTTCAGACGCACAGTTTCTTCCACCACTCTACTACACAACCGTGACTGTTTAAATGGAATATATTAATTTCAACTATTATGTTGAAATTCTTTTAAAAAAAAAAATTCATTTTGAGTTACTTTTTCTGAATATGAAACATGTTCTCCTAAAAGTCAGTTCCTAGTTGGGTTTGTGTGTATCTGTGGGTCAGTTCAGCCCAGTCACAGGTGGTTAAAGTAAAAATATTTTTTAAATATTTTATTTGACAAAAATATTTGGCATCAGTTCTGGTTTTGCAGCTACTCCATTGGGAAGTTGGGAAATCGGTGCCTTAAGTCATGTGCTGCCAAATCAGAATCAAACTAGCAATCTTACTGTCACAAGGCTGGTTTCCTAACCTTTAGCCCACAACTGCACCTTTGTACAATGCGAGACCACTGAATGTGTGACATTTGCGTTCCCATAATGCATCACACAAAAAGCTTGTCTGTTAACACTGAATGAATTTATTTTCCCTACCTCACTGAACACAGAGCAGGAAACCTTTGGCACTTCAAATCTTTTCTTATACTTTTCTTAATGACTGGCTATGTCATGCCTGGTTTATCACAGTCTGTCTCTGCATTTCCGTACTTTGCTCTGGCCCTACAACAAAAGTCAGCAGACAGCATTAACATCAACTGACATCAAACCCTCAAAAACCGCATCAGATTTGTCAAATCAGTGTTTATTTAGTCACCATTGACTGTGGTGTTAACGGTGAAAACATCAGCTGTTTGTGGGTGATGTGACCTAAATATTTGTCAATAGCATCTTTTCCTACTTTTTATCTTTTTACAAACGTTGCTACTAGATGTTGCAGAATTCTGGAAGTATTAAATGTAGAAAGCAAGAGAGGAGTGTTTTGTGCAACAGGTAGTTTGCCAGAAACCAGAAAACAAGACAAATAAAAGCAATCTACAGCAGGTCAGAATTAACACATTAGCAAAGAAAATTAAAACAATAATATAATGAAATTGAAAAAAACTATCAATGTTGACTTCAGCTCTACTTCTACCCCATAGCAGCAGCCTCCTTAAACATACTTAAACTGTCAAAAATAGAACAGTGGGACTGAAGTGACCATAATGAACGAAATAATGAGCCCTCCAATGGGAGATAATAGAATAACACAACTTGTGTCTATGCAGTGCTGAAGGAGGCTTAATGACAGCCTCCACAGAAACAGCATAATGTAAAGTGCAGATGGTCTGTCATGCTTTTAACGGACTATGGTGAACAGAGTACTAAATGCACATGCATAGAATTTAGAGTAACTTTAAATGATGAAAGTGGTAAGAACCTTAAACAGGTGGAATATGTAGTCAACAGCCATTTACCTACAATTAGAAAAAGTAAATAAATATAATCAAATAAAAAAAAAGAAACAAAACATTTCCCAAGTTTCGCTTCATCAAGACGTCAAAACTAAACATTGAAAACAAAACTAATTCACTTCCTTAATCCTTTCGTGATGTGTAATTGTTCGTACAGCTGTCCTGCCAATCTTCAAAGGCTGTTTATTGGAATTACTGATTTCTTTGTAGATGCATGAATGCAAATAATTGCGGACTTGAAAATCAGCAGTCAAATTAAAGCAGTCCAGTATGCAGCTGCAAACAATATTTTGAATATTGAGCAAGAGAAATATTCTGAACAACTCTTCTGAACACTAGGTCATCTAGCCTAGACACTCCTCACTCAATTTTATTTCTTTCATTTTGTTTATGCGTAAACTGCTTCATTGTTAAGCGCTAGGTGTCTAGCAGTCATGCCTGTGCCCATGACCACAGTCCTGGCCTAAAGAGCACGGGGTCTCTTGGGACTGATCTGCTTACTGGCTTGCTCCTCTTCTTGCAGGGCGGAGCGGAATGACCTCACTTTATCTGTCCAATGAAAGCAGAAACACACACAAAATCTTTCAATTAGTAATTAGCACTTAGTAATATTGTTAATCATGGTTTTTGATTAACAACTTTATCAAACAATACACATACAATTAAAAACCTAAAATGTTTAAATATATGTAAACAAGGTGTAAACCTAGATAAAAATCGACTAAAGACAAAAGAGGGAAAATGTGGGTTACCTCTGAGCTCAATCAGGATATCGATTTTTTGGTCAAGAATCTGCTCAAGCTGTGAAGAGTAGGAGTCGACGTCATAATCCACTTCCTCAGTCATCTTCAGCAAAACCTTCTCATCCTCCAGCCACCCAATCGATTCCTGTACACAAAAAGTAGGTATTGGAAGTATTTTTTAGTTATCTAAATGAAAAATTTAGATGGTCAGTGACAACGTTGAAACCTCTCATGTAACCTCTCATGTAAACAATGTGACTAAAGTCTGGGTTGCTGACTTCATCTTGGATGCACAGTGCAAGTGTCACTGACCTCAAACACTGCCCTGTGGTACTCCAGGACCTGCTCCTCCATCTCCACAAGTTGGGATACTGCTTCATGGAAGGTAAAGAGCTGAGGGGACACTTCCTCTTCCTGCAAAACACAACATGCCATTCCAATAATGCAGGTTCCAAAATTATATCAGTAAAAAAACATCAACACTCAAAAACATTTCTCAACCTCTGACAGGTGTGTTAAAAATAGCGAATAACTTAATATTTTACTGCAATTCTGGTGCTAAGATATTAAACATAAGGTTAAGAATATAAAAGGAGCTTACATTCTGTTCACACAGCAGTTTAAGATCATCTCTCTGAGGAGAGTTGCTCAGCTCCCACTCCTCATCCATGATGTCCAGCTGGTTAATGGCATTAATACTGGGCCGAACTCCTTCTACCACAGCATTAGGGTCCACGGTCAGTTCCTTTACTCTGTGGGCACGGGAGGAGAGAGCATGCTCAAAGGTTTTACGATACTAATGTGGATGACAGCACACACAGAAAGAAGGGGCTACAACCACATTTCCCAAGTGTGAACACATGATGTGATTTGTCCTAGTCTGAACCATTGTTGGGGAAAAAAAAAAGGAAATGAATAACTGTGCTCATTAATTATTTAACATTTTGTTACATTTCTGACTGCGTATGGTGTCATTGCATTTATTTCCTGGGTAGCCTGCAGTGATGTTACTGATTCAAGCAACAAAAGATTAAACCAGCAGCGCCCCTGTGCTTCCGGAGATCAACCACCCTGCACAGCGTACTTCCACTCCTTGTTTACGCTATTGCTGCAGTCTCCTCGACCTCTTCAAAGCATCAGAATAGTAAAACCAGGAGATTTACATCAGGGTTAGAACTAGGGCTGGGCATTGAGCCAAAAATATAATACATTCATATTACAATATTCCATTTTCCTGGGGTTTAAAAGACCCATACCATTGTACATTTGCATTGCATTTTTAAATACAGTTTGATAAATACGTAAAGAATGCTACAGTTTCAAAACGCAAGAGTTATAAAAAATATACAAGAGTTTGGAATTCCTTGGTCAAATCACGTGTTTGTTGAAAACAAGTGAATACACATTCTCTACAGAGAACACACAACTTCACAGTGTAGTGCATAATAATAAGTTTTAACATACGGGGGGGAAAACACAGTCCAGTCACATTATTATGACCTCCAGCTAATATCCTGAGTAACCGCAGTGTGCAGCATGGACAACAGCTAGAGGGTCTGGGAGTGACTCAATAAAGGTCCTGCTAGGTTGTCACAGAATCGAACAGAGCAAACTCAATGATCTAGGTGTTCCCACAGATGCTTAATTGTGTTGAGTTTTGGGGAATTATGGGGCAAGGAGAGTACTTGAAAGTGTTGATCATGCTCTTCCGATCAATATTGGACATTTAAGCCTTGTGACATGTTGCATTGTCTTGCTGGAAGATCTCATCTGCCCCAGCGAAGACAATAAGCATGTTTTGCTTTTACCCATAACAGCGATGAGGGATTTTAATGGTCATAATAATGTGACTCGACTGTTTTTTCCCCCCAATATATTAAACTTTACAAGTACATAGAAATTGTTCATTAAAATATGCAGAAAAATGCCATATTTAAGCTTGTTCCCTGTAAAGGATGTGTTATTTACACTGAGAAATTTTATAAAATATGTATAACCACAGGTGAAATACTGTATGCAGAAACATATGACTGTATGTGGGAGGGTCTTGTTTTTTTAATGTCCAAGAAAGTTTAGCCCCATTAACGTTAAAGTTAAGGGAAGTTTTTCACCCTTTGAAAGTTCTTAAAATTCAGAAACACTACAGACAAATTTATTACAACAACAATATCACCTTGTTGCACATCCCTAGAAACTGAGGTCTGCAGGACAGTAGATCTCTAAGAGCAAGGTTGTGCATTTTTTTTGCCACAAACAGAAGAGGAAGCAATCACAACAAAAATAGCACTGAAAAGGCAAAGCAGACATGCCCAGGTTTAAAAATATGAAATGAAAACTGATTAAAATAGATGGGAAGCTAAAGAAATATATTCACCAAGCACGCCACTCAAAATAGGACAAGGAAGCTGCATTTACTTATGCACTGGAGTGCACTGTGTCTGCTGCAATGACCAAGTGCATTATCTAGGTGCAAAGCACTGCATGAAGGCAAACATCCCTTCTCGTGTGTCAGGTAAAAAAACTAGCCAAAAAAAATCAACCAGAAAATGAATGCTGTGAGTTTGCCCAGGAGGCGGGTGAGAAGCTGGAATAATAGGCTTGTGCTCATACTCGTAGGTGGGGGAGAGCTCAGAGCGACTTCCTCCCCCCTGAGAGAACGGGATGTCTGAGGGACTAATCCCAAACTCCTTTACCCTGGAGCAGCCAGGAAGAAGCATAAAAGACAGGCACCGAAAGAGAAAGAGGAGGAAGAGGAGGAAGACAAACAATCAGGAGAGAAATATTTGATGTGCAAAAGTTATATATAAACAACTTTTAAATAGTAAAATCTGATTAAGATTACAACATTTAAAATCTAAGTTTGAAATAACAATTCATGATTTCTGTCCATGATTTTCTTATAAACTAATAATAAATACAGAACATAACACATCATGTTTTAAAATAAACACATGGCATATAACATATTATTGTATAATATTTATACACATTTTTATTTATTCTTTCAAAACTGTCCAACCATATACACATTAACTATTAAAAATTAATCAATAAACCTTTAAAATCATAAATGTAGAAAAACATGTCAACCATAACAGTACTCAGCACAAATGTTCCTCAAATGTCACGTGGCAAAATTAAAAAAAAAAATTTAATTGTGGGTTGAATATTGAATGACCCTAAATGGGCTCCATGGTGCAATGCCAAGGTCAGTAGCCGTAGTATTGAACAAACTGGAGTAATGATAAGGCTGTTTTAGCATTTTAGGTTAGGTGGTATGACAAGAAAATGTGTTATCATAAGATGATATTATTTATTATTTATAACATAACATTTATTATTATTTAGTATTATTAATACAACACGTTTTAGTAGTTGTAAAAATACACGTTTTGATTAGAAGTGTGGTTTTGCCTTCTGATGTTTCCTGAGTGGTTAATGGTTACCAAGACAAAATATGAAAAAATATTGAGACATTCTTTTCGCAGACACAAAAGTGCATACTTTTAAATTCAGAATTTATTCTTAAGTCCCTTATTTTTCTTTGACAATTAACTGATAATGTTTCAACACAAGAAAGGAGCAGTGCAGAACCCTTTGCTGTCAGCGTGACATAAAGGTGGAATCTTCATAGCAAATACAAAAACCTAATCTTAAAATGTAGCTGCAAACCTACCTGTTGGCATATCGTAATGTATTTAAAGTGTTTTCACAGGAAGCCATTCCAGGAGAGATGGTGGCAATCTAAACACAAACATAGTCAGAGCGGTTTTTAATATAGCAATTGGAAATCATTTGCAGTAATAACCAAGATTGAGTTTTTCTACATAAAACGTTGCGTGTGGGAATGTGGCTGTTTACCATGCATGTCCTGGAGTTTTCCCCAATAAACGAGTCTCTCAGCACCTGCGTGAGTTTACTGGCTCGGAATGGTGTATGTGGTTTGTTCCGGCCCAGGGCTCTGATACACTCCTAAAAAAGGTTTCCATTTTAGACTACACATTAAAGCACATTTACAATACCAAATCATTGTTGAAGGTAATAAAGAAATCAACAGACACTGCCTTGGAATGTGCATCAGCATGTAAATCAGAACCTATAAAATATTCATAATACAACAAAAATTACAAACCAATATGATAATTTAGTAACTGTTTAGTAACTAAATGTTTAGGCAAAGCTGACCCACTGTGTGAAAATGTCTGCATATTACGCACAGTGTGTAAAAGTATGTTGATTTTTTTTTTTTCATAATTTTTATTATTTTTTAGAAAATGCAGTTATATTACAACGTATTGAAAACAGTAAGCATATCTAAACACACAAACATACAATACCCTCCGCTGCTTGCATCACGTGACCCCCGTGTTGATTTTTTAGGTGAAAATAAAACCTTTACAGAGAACAAACTTTCAATTTATCTAAAATGTTACTGCACAGTAGTGTTTATTTGTTGCATGTGTCACAATGTTTTAAGTTTTGTTTTTCCAATATGCTTAATGCTTGCACTGTTGTGCAGCATTGTGCAGCAGTGCGTTCTTTGTAGAAGATCTGTTAACTTCCTTTTTACTTTTGCATTAGGTTATACCTGGGAAATACTGGACATCATCATTGGTCTCCTATTCCTGTATTAAACTATTTCTTAAACTTGAGATGCAATTTTAAAAATTCTCTTTACTTATTTCTCTCTGACCTTAAGGGCAAGCAGGCTCTTGTTGATTTCGGCACCCTCCAGTCGTGTCTGCCTATCAGCACTAGACGTGTCAGCTCCACGTTCATTGCCTGCCAGGTCGATAAGGGAGAACTTCCCATGCATCTTTCCCTTCCTCCTCAGAATTATCTGAAAGACGGCATGACTGCGGGACGAGTGGGCATTGGCAGAAGTCTGGCCTGATGTTCTGAGAAAGGAGACGTGAATGGCAAAGATTAAAGAATCAATTAAACCAGCTAACTATAATAAATACGAGGTTGAGATAATATAGATTATGTTAAGTCTATCAGAGGCTGGGTGGATTTCAAGCTTCTGCTTGAAAGTCAAATAAAATATGAAACACTTTGTCACATCTTTGCATTGTGGGTATATCTAAATATGTGACATGAATGTAATTATGTTTCACAATGCAAAGTTAAAGGTCACATGAAACCAAATCTTGCCTAAAAGCCACACAGATGTGATTTCTGTATGTTCTCCATGATCACATACATTCGATACGTGGCCAAGAGCAGGTTACTTGCACAAATATAAACCATTAAAGTGGAAAGGTAGGTAACCAATAAATTAAAACTGACTTGCATTGTAAATGTGGCTATTTAAGACTATTTAAAGTGGCTGTTTAATATGTGCACAAAATGTCAGTGCTGTGTTGCTGTATCGCCCAAGGAACATTTCATCTATCTTGCTGTCTCTCCATCTCTAAAAGCACAAGTCTCTGTGCAGATACCTGCAGCTGTTCCCGACCTCAATGAGCTTGAGGACATCCTCAGTGCATCTGACCTCTCTCTCCTGCAGCCCAACCACCTGCACCTGCTGTTTCCCATCCTCCAGCACACGCAGCTTTGCTTTGCGATTCAGCAGGTCAAACACCTGGGCACAGAAGTTAATGCAAACTAAGGGACAAAGGCCATTTCTCTATATATTACACATCAGTAAATTTCTGAATGAGTCTCCAAACGCTAGACACACTGAAATTGGCTAAGACCTAAAGAACTGGAAGTTTATTATTTTGATTTCAGCTGATAATTTGAATCAGGTAATTGCACATGTGCTGTAGTTACATGCTGTTATATCAATAACAAAATACCATGGCTTGACTAACTGTGCTAATGGTTTCCTCTATCGGGTTCCTCTTTTTTAAATTTTCAGCTCACAGACCACAGTTTTTTATTTACAAATTTAAAATGCCAGTCTTTCTGGTTAAAGAGCAAACCTGAACAAAATCTCCTCCTCCAAAACGTTAATGTTTTAGAGTAGGAGAGCATTATTTTATAAAAGTGTGTATTATTGGTCCATTCATTACAAAATTTTAATAGTGTAACAGGTGGAAACCACAAAAATGGAAATCTAAGGCTTTATCCCCATAACTACAAAGTGATGTTATGTTACAGCACTGGCTAATAAATAAATAAAATTGGTTCATAAAAAGCACAAGTGCTTGTGTGTTTCTTGTGTTCTCACTTACTGTATTTTAATGTATTTAAAGGGGACCTAATATATTTTTCTGTTTCCCCCTTTGCTTTAGTTTGTTATGTATGTCCTCACATAACCCTCCAGTCTAGCTTGCGAATGTTGATCAGGTCTACCTTTTTGTTCTACCTGTCTTTCACGTTCAGACTCTGGTTTAAAATGCATAGCAGAACTGACACCATGGTAGGAAGAGCCAGAGGAGTGTGTTTGTAGCAGAATGGTGCTCTGGCAATTGACCAGTCAGAAGTGAGCAGGCAAGGTGGCCAATAAAACTACAATGGGTTCATCAGGAGGCGGGGATTAAAGTTAGAGAGACAGAGGGTGTCTTGTTTGTATTTTGGAAATACTGAAGCTCGTACAATATATTGTAGGATGCCCAAAAAATGAAATGATTAACTTTTGAAAATGAATATAATAGGTCACATTTAAAAGAAAAAAAGAAGAGAAATCAGGATCAGAATTACAGATTAAATTCAGGACTGCACTTCTGCAGAATATCAATCAAAACACAGAGGTGGAAAAGCGGCATTCTAACTTCTTTGCAGATGTTCAAGAAAACAATAGAAAACATCCATCTGGATCCCACTTGCCTTTCCACTGTAGATTTCAAAGAAGGTTGCGTAGACTTGAAGTTCTAGCTTCTTATAGTTGGGTTTCTTCAACATGAGGAATACATCTCTAGCTGTATGTGGAACAAGAGAGTGAAATGGCTTAATTATAAGAACAGATGAGTCACTGTTTAAAAATCCTCTAACAGCAGCACAATCTAATAAACAATAGTTACCAGCTAACGCGTAGATTCCTTTTGAACAATCTTGGTTCTTTCCCGAAAAATCTCCACCCATAGTCTGCAAAATCAAATAACAATTACAAAAGTCAAAGACAAACATCTCTGTATGAACGACATGAATCAAACTTTTATTTCATCAGACATTACTTTTATTTTTGCTAGGCATAAAAGAATAATGTTACATGTATATTATGTTTCCTTACATGTGTTTTTCCACTCCCTGTCTGGCCATAGGCAAAGCATGTGGCCATTCCTCTTTCAAAAATCGTTTCCACCAAAGGCCTTGCTGTAAATCTGTACACAACAAACCCATATATTACAATGCATCTTCCATTTACAAATACCATCAGTGTGTAACAATGTTTTGATAGAACAAAAAAAGTGACCTGTAAACCATTTCATTCGTTGCGCTGTCATCAAAGGCATAATCAAAGCGGAAGGTTTGGTTCTCTAGAAAACGAGTCAGGTCCACTTTCTGCTTAGGCTCATGGACCATGACGACATCTTTACTGGGGATAGTAATCACATCTAGCTCCTTTGAAGTAAGTTCTACAACACAGTTAAAAACATGTTAAAACAGACCACAATTGGGCTCAGAAATTATATTTGATATATTATTTCTATTCGTATTTCTTATATATATATATATATAGAATCTTAGTTGGACAACAAAACAGTGAACTTAACGGCATTATTCTTTAAGACTATGCATCGTAAAAATATAGCTGTGTTGTTTACAACACGCTCAAAGGCTCGCAACATTATAAGTCTTGGGGCAGCAAGATGGTGGGCATGTATAGGCTTACTGTAAACATGTGAGAATAATTTTTCAGGAACAGTGACATGCGTCCAAAACGACACACTACAATGCTATACGTAAGCTCACCGGACAAAAAATGTCTCCTGTGACTGAAATGTACCTTACTGTTTACATTAACTTCCTGCAGACTATGGCCTAATTATTAATTATTTGCTTGTAACCTATTTTCCACACATCGAACGAGACTCACTGCACTGTACCACCTCTTCTTAATCTCCTGTCACACACCCTGCATATATTTATAGTCCGATCATCCTCATTCAACATCACCTGCAGCAGCCTGAAGTTACTACCACCTAATACTGTGATCTTCTATGTGTTAATATTACTAACTAACTGAAACATGTGAAAATAATTTTTTAAAAACTGAATCAGGCAATTATTCAAATGTTCAATGCTTACAGCACTCATGGATTTACCAAGGTTTTATCACATACTCAATAGCAAACAAAGTCTCCTTTACCTTTTTTGTTGAGAGGGCGCTTCCTCACACAAACACATATTCGGTGCTCTTCAATCTACCAGATAAAATACAATGATTGCTATGTATTCTGTCTGATCAGGCCATCACAATCAATAAAAAAAAGTATAAAATCAGCACTGCAGTTAAAAGACATAGTAGATTGCAAATCTAACAAGCAAAACAAATCTTGGTAATTATAGTCCCAAAAATATATGCCAAAGGACTCACCAAATCTGCTGTGGTTAGTGGCCTGTATTCCAAGCTTGCTCTGAAGTCTCTGATCATCTGCATTATTTCATAGTTAGGGACTGTCGTATCAACCTCCTTCAAAACAAAATGCACATGTAATTCATATTACATACTATAAGAGTCATGTTTATAAAATGAGAGACTAAGAAAGACCAAGCAGAACAGAATTTGTGTGGGGAGATGTATTTCTGCACTAATGTATGCTTTCATAATTCAGAACCTAATGTTAACAGCAACAAATAGAAATCTCTTTTTAAAAGTCTCTGGACAATGCACCATTTCACTTCAAAACACTCTGAAGATTAAAAGGTGTAATTATCAGTGATAGTCCCCGCTCCCCTTTGTCACAGTGGCAGCAGAAAAGCTTGTCTAGTTTGAGGCAGAAAAGCTTTTAAAACAACATGTTCCCTATAAAAATGTGGAGGCTAAAGACAATACTGTGCTGTGCACAAGTTTTAGGATCCTGCGGAAATTTCACTACATCTATTTTGTGCATCGAGCACACCTCTGGCAAAACTAAACTAATGGGTATTTTTTATACATTTGAATGATCACCAGGTCACGACTGCATTATTGATGGTACTACAGACTCAGAAGAGCATTCACTGAGGAATTTGTGGGGGTGGGTTTTTGAAAGGGTCAGTTTTGGCAAGCAAACTTTGACACAATTTAGCACCAAAGCTTTAAAAGGTTCTTGTTACAAGATCACGCTGGGACCCTTGAGGCTAGGCGTAAATGGGCTATTAGACTGACCTGTGCTCTCTTCTCCCTTATCTCCTGCTGCTGCAGTCTCCGCCTCTCTCTCTTCTCCTGCAGTTTTTCCACCTCTTTCACACAGTTGGACTTCCTCCTCGCTGCCAAACATGTATGACAACACAATCAGACAATCCTAACTAAACACAAACATTGGTCACTTCCTCTCAGAATGGATCTCTTCCTCTTATCTTTCACTCTTTGCATTAGTCTGAGAGACAGACAGAGAGAATGTGTCTTAAAAGTCAGTGAGTGCCTGTGGCAGGTGGCACACAGTAAAACCAACAGCATGTTTTTTTTCATCCCAAAAAGCTGTATCTCACAGCTGTTGGCTTTTGTGTGCCAGCAACTGGCAACATTTGATGTTAATACAATGATTCTATAAGTCACTCAGACTTAAACAAACAGTAAATCATGACAGAAGTAGAGCATGTGAGGTCATGTAACACAATCCTCCACTCCCAGAACCTAAGCCAACTAGAGGCAAGTCAGTCCACTCTTAACAAAGCATACAGCTTTCAACATAAAGTTGTAATAATGCTAAGATTCTGCTTAAAGGATATTTAAAGTATGCTTTAGAAGGCACTGGATAATACATCAACTCTATGAAACTCATTTTTATTGTTTAAAACAATTAGGAAAAAATACCATTATATAGTAGCAACGCTGTTTTTGTTTACACCCTTAACAGAGACTGACAATTGTACACTAACTTAATACCAGTTTAAGTCCACAGGCAGACTCGTATAAGCTCCACAAATTCAAAGCAAGAGGATTAATCTGAGCGAGAGCCAGGTCAGTTCCTGCACTGAAATAATTTCGCTCCTCTCAGAAGCTCTGCTATAAAGCACAGCCCTCCCCGGCAGGGAAGAAGTGAGACGATTATACACAAGCAAGGCTTAATTCCACAGCAAAAATGAGAAAGCTTTCTACTCCAAGGGATTCAAAATACAGTTGTCTCTAAATAACTGCATCGGGTACAAACATACTATAAATTTATTCTTACATACATAAGTAATATTTACCAAACCAAACACCGCTGCACACCAAATGTAGAGATAAAGAGATCATCCTCTGTTTGGTGGGTATTTTTAAATGTTCTTTTTAAAGCTGCACTATGTAAGACTGCACTGAAAGACTTTGATGTTGATATTAAGTTGAAAATTGTATCTATTGTACTGTAAATTATGTTATTTTTATTAAAGCAAAAAGTCACCCAAGTGTTACAGTTATTTAAATTTGAGTAAAGGTTGACCCTTAAGCATGGTAACTCTGTAATATACTGTCTTTATATTGGGAAGTTTTACTCACTAAAGCGCTAGAAGACAGCTAGACACACATTGCCGACTCATGGATTTCTGTGCACATGTAAACATGTCAAACAAACTCAGGCTGTTATAAACAACCCCCAAAAACAGATAAATACAGTCCATCTGTAGTTTGTTTCGTGGTCTGATTTCTTTGTGCATTGTAAAACTTCAGTGGGTAAAAGCAGACCACCAACACCAACCATTAAAATGATACACAATGTGCCACAAGATACTTGCCAATACACAGCCCTTATTGTGGCTGATTCAGTTTCTAAGCAATTTTAAAATATGCTATATAAACATATTTCACCAGTCATCAGTATCATCATTGATATTATAAATGAATACACTACAATTTCAAAATATAGTCTGTAAGACACTCAAACTTATGCAAGTGAATTTAACTCGGTTTAGAAGGAAAACTACAGCAATGAAGAAAGGGGTTATTACTCTAGAATAACACAATGCACAATGACAAGACACAGACAACCCATAGCTCAGTTTAACCAGAACACAGCATGATTCAGAAAGTTTGCTAGACATTATTCTCGTAATTCAATCAAGTGTACTTTAGCTTTTGGTTCACTGTCAAGTTTGACATCAATAGAACCACAACAAAATCCAACAAGGTATTCTTTTCTGCAAATATAAGCCTTTACCTTTAAGATGATATACTGTGGTCTGTATGATAATGGCCTGAAATATTTTGTAGTCAAACAGTTTGTAGTCAAAACTGCCTGAAAGTGTTATAACAATGTTGTTGGGTTGCAATAGGATACATCCTCTGCAGGAGGGCAGCACTGGGACTCGAATGTGTTTTATAGGAAACAATGGAGTGTTGTTGAGCTGGTACTTGTGATTACCGTTCTGCTGCTGTTGTTGGCTCTGCTGGGCTTGCGTCTGAATAGGCTGGGCTGGTTGCTGGGCAGGTGGAGGGGGAGCTGATTCTGACTGCTGCTGGCCTGGCCGCACCCGGGTTGAGCCAACTGACAACAATACACAGAAGTCAGTGTGTTAAGACTAACTCAAATAGGGCTGTACTCCTCACACATGTTTACTGCAACCATAAATGTTATCCCATGCAGAAATGTCCAGGAAATATTAATAAAACCACTGAAAATCACATGGACAAATGCATTCATATGAACCAAACATACCTCTATTGTCTCTGGATGGCACCTCAGCCCGTCCAGGAGCAATAGTTCTACGATTCTGCACAGAAGTAAGAGAACAAGACTCAGTTAGGACACCCAAGTATTTTTCAGGACAAAATGCATCAAGCACTTAATAAAAGTTCTGAATAATAAACTACATACACTTCATACACCATACACCAATAAGCTGACATTTTCCTCAAAAATCAGATTTACATTGTATTATTCTATGCTAACTTCTACTGACCTTAGGGATTTTCACAGAGCTGGGTGTGGGAGGAGGTGGAGTTACAGGGCTCAACGAAATCTCTTCTTCTGGTGCAACATCTGGGTTAAGTGAAAATATACACTCCAAATCGATCTGTCCCAAAAGAGAAAACACATCGAACCAGCATGTTTGACATGTTTCAGAATAAAAAATATATATAATGAAATCTCTCCCTCCCGTTTGGTAATGTGATCCCAACTATGCAGTGCAGGTCATTTGAACACTACCCATCAGAAAAATCCTCAAAAATCGTGAAAAAAATCTAACAGTGTACAGTGGCAGCATTGCAATTTTAAACAAAGCATCTACCTCTCAAATAGTGCATCTACCTCTCAACACTGGTAATGCTGTTCTATACATTATTAATGGTCTTATAAGCTTACATAAGGTTGCTGGTCTTACCTCTTTTCCTTTCGTGTCTCCATTTTCTATCCACTCCACAGTAACACTTTCATTGTCTTCATTTAAAGAGGTCACCATGGCCTGATGTATTCGCCCTGCAATAAATCAAAATGTTAGACATATGCTTGCCGCTCTGGGATAACGTTGCCTCTGACAGACTGAGAGCCTCTTTGTGCCCACATTTTAGCAGGTTTTTGTCTACCTGAGACCCACAGCTAAAACCTGATCTTGGCAAGTAAAAGGTGGGAGACACAAAGCTCCTGCTCACAGGACATTTCTAAAGTTGTATTCTTCACGGTGGTAACATCCCTGCGGTGAACAGAGTAGAAACAGCAATGTCTGTATACATTATTAAGCGCTCTCCCTCACTTGCCCCAGACTCTGCAATTATTTAACACATTGTAACAACAATGATATAACCAGTCTACACTAGCATAAAACAAGGTTCAAGCAGATATTTCATTTAGCAGCATGAAACTTACACAACACTTAGAGGCACAAAATGTACAATCTATAGGAATAAAAGAATACAAGCTTTATTCAAAAATGAATGAGAAAATAGGTTTACTCTCATACATCAGTCAAATAGCTTTTTATTGGCCTGTTAGAACATTACATAAGTTATTTAATCTGACCACAAGTGTTTACCCTGCAAATATTTTTTCACATATATTAGCTTTCACACTCACAAGGTTTACGTCACAACAGAATGAGAACTGGATGTCTTTTCATTCACTGCCTTGAAAAAATATTGCTTGGTTCTGACTTGTACAATAACGCATGTAGAGTGCAGCAATTTTAGCAGTTTACTGATTTAGTTCCTTGTGTGTTGTGTTAGGGCGTGCTAGGCTTGCCGGTAGGTGGGCTATAAGAACTGTGCTACAAGATGACAACATCTTGCAACAGAGAAAGAGATTCCAACAAGGCTTTTAGGTAGCTAAAGTGGTTAATGTGGGAGAGAGTTTCTCCCTCTGGCATGTACGGTGAAGCTTGTAACTATACAGACTGTTTACATGCACAAAATGCTACTTAACACACTAAGGCAAAGGGAAAATCTGGAAAAAGTGCAATAGGTCCCCCTTTACATTTATAATTCATCACATCAATGCTGTACACATTTATTTGATCTTTCCAAAGTGACTTGCTCTCAAATTACTCAGAGAGTTCTTGTCTTTCTTTTACTTACTGGTGTCTAAAAGCAATGTCGTCACCAACACAAGACAATGCTTTTCATACAGGAATTTCCCAAGAAGGAAGAGGAGGTGTTAACCTTGACATATCCGTTGTATTCCGAGTAGGCTTAAATACAGGAGTAAGGCACCAAGGAAATTTAAAGGTTTTGCTTTTCCATTTTAAATGTCACCTCCTGCCACACTGGCCAAACCTACTGTTTACATATTACATATGAAGGCACTGATATACATAACCTGGGATAGCTTAATTCATCCTCCCAAATCCCAGAGTAATGCATAATTAAAGACCGACATATATTCAGACTGCTTCAAATAATTCTCTTCTTTAAACAAACAAGACTATTGAAAACTTTTTATAATGAGAGATGCTGTTGTCTGATTTAACATAATTATACCTTAGAAAGGAGTCGATTAGATGTTGCTAGGTTGGATATCAGTTTTAATATATTTAAATAAACTGTAAAGTTGCTCAAATTAAATGTACCCTATTTGAAGAAACAGCAGATCAATATGGATCTTACAGGTGCAGTGACAGCAGTTGTTCATGCTCATGCATGACAGGGGGGAAGGGGGGACAACCTGCCTAAACTCCACGTATTGTTAAAAAGAAGAGCTGGATGGGAAACAGCCAAATTGGAAAATATTTAAAGAACAAAGACTCAGAGAGAAGCTTCTACATCAGGAAATATACAAAAATGAAGAAACGTTTTACCATAAGTGAAGTGTTTTAGCAGTGGAGAAATCTCCAGCTTCTTTTTTTTTTTTCCTTTTTTTTTTATTTTTCCTTCCCATATTTAACTGTGCTGCAATAACATTCTATATGCAAATCTAGTACCATTTAAAATACAACTTGCTTAAAGTTAAGCAAGAAGATGGACAGGTAGACCGAGTCACCAGCATGGAACTGCTGACCAATTTAAGGTGGAGCAGAAAAATCTAAACAGGAAGCTGGTACGCCGGAATTTGACTGGTGCATTATTTAAGATGAAATCGATAAACCTAAACAAGAAGCCAGCAAAAAGGAAGACTTCATGAGGTATTTTTTGCTGTTCAAATATCAACACCAGTTTTTCAGAATCGTATCCTGCAGCTTATATTCTAGATACAGATTAGGAGGAACCAGAACCAAAAGTGACCCACTTCTCTTAAATGGGGTCTTTATTGTGGGGGCTCTCCCACTTATCAGAGAGAGCGGCCTGGACTTCGTTAACTAGAGAACATGGGCATGGTTCCTTTGGTCCTTCAGAGACACACTCAGGGAGAGGGAGAGACAGAAAGAGAGAGGGACGGAGAGAAAGAGTACACACCTATCTTACGTAGTAGTAGCGATGAATCATTTTATTCCTGATACTAGTCAGAAGAACAACAATATCCGATATTACATTAACGTTTTCCCGCTTTTCAGACTCGAATTCCTGGATGCTCGTTGTTTCGCAAAGTTAGGTGTCAGTATTGTAGCATAACTAAGTCACAGTCACAGAAATAGATTTCAGTGCAGCACAAAAATGTTTCTATCAAAATCATCACCTTAGTAAATACAGTAAAAAGGTCATTCAGTCTGCTGTACTGTGTTACTTAATAAGGGCAGCTCATCTGTGACCGCTGCTGTGTTGTATGTATGTAGGTCGTTCACTACCAAAGCAACAGAGCCGCACCGGCTAACCAACACCGTGACCGGCGAAGTCAGCGGGCTAGTCCGTTCAAACACGCTAGCAGTAGCATTAGCTAATGCTACCGCTAATCCAACCCAAGACAGACTTCCAAGTGGAAACGTTAGTTAGGCTGGCTAAGCTAACTCGCTACACTAAGCTAAACACAACCAACTGGCAACAAACAACGAACTAGGTTAACTCACCGTCGCTCCGTTTAATTTCTACGTATATGCCGACAACGATTTTGCCGAAGTTAACAGCCATGGCTCCTCAGAGATGAACAGGGACGAGCGGGAATTAAAGGCTGTTTTTGTTTGAAATGTTCACATTTGTTCCGTGTTGCTCGGACCCGGGAGGCGGCCAGCGGGAGACGTGTGCGCATGCGCATTCCACTCAACTTCGGTGACGCAATATTTTGAACCGGGAAGGTAGTGCAATAAGGCAATAATAATAATAATAATAATAATAATAATAATAATAATAATAATAATAAATGCATTGTCATTGATGTGTAATTATATTATCATTAACAAAATAACTATGTTGTTACTATATAATTTCATGTTTTAGTATCCGTCTTACATTAAATTAATAAGGTGAGTAAAGAAAGAGTCACAAATAGATATTACAGGCAATGGTTGTGATATGCTGCATGATGCCTGAGTTTTAAAAGCTAAGCTGGAAGCATCTTTACATATGAATGGCAAAGGTGTACCCAATGAAAAGTGGAGTGTATGTTCACGAGTCTTGTTCTGTAGTAAATAAAGCAGGCATTTTTACAATGTAGATGTAGAACCCCTGATTCCTCTCATGCTAAAGAAACTGACTTACAGGGTCATCAATTAATGAACATAAAATGTAATTTTTTCCTCAAAAACTTTATAAACATGTAGTGTAAATACATAAAGCATAATTACATATCAAATAAAAACCAAATTAATGAGCCCCATATCAAAACCACATATCTATGCATCCCAATCCATGCACATCTTTACAGACCGAAAAGTAGTTCCACTTTCCCAGAAAGCAGAGTCATCTCCAAGGTCCTGTTTTTCCAACATCAAATCTGTTCTGATTTCACCAGTTACATTTCTGACTTATTGAGTGAAAGGTTTGATAAGTCCAAGATCCATGGCTTTGGAGATGCAGGCACGTGCTGCATCAATGCCCGCTTGCATCTTGGGGTTGTCCTCCTTCTTGGCTACATAAGAAAGAATCTCCAACATTTCACTCTCAATCAGCTTCTTGGCAAGCTCTTCATCAGCGTCCAGCATGTTGAAGACTATCACGATGCCTCTGTGCTGGATTAGAGGATTGTCATGGAGACACAGCCTAAGCAAGATCTCAAGCCACTGCTGGGTCTGTCATTTGGAAACATCAAAAAAGATTGATAAGTCTTTAACATTTCCATGGATTCAATTGATTTAGGGCATCCACCTTTTACATTAGCTCCTAATGTACAAGTTGTGTTTCGTTTTCCAGTTGAATCACATGCAAAATACTAAATATTTAAGATAATAAATTACTGAATCTATAAAATAGATTTATGAATATAAAATGAGCTGCTTCAGAAGGGTCATAGTACGTACCACTTTGGTAATCTTGACAGAGAGTTTCTTCTGTGCTGCAGTGAGCATAGCCAAAGCACCAGCCGCTGCTATCTGCAGTTCCTCATCGTCCTCACTGCAAAGGAGCACGAGGAGCTTCAGCTTGTCATTACCATCCTCCAAATACCTGTCCTGAACCTGTTGGGTTGAGAGAGAATGGTTTTTCACAGTTTCGGAAAATATGGCTTTGGATAACAGTCTGTGCCAATAGGGTTCTTTCTCACCTCTTTGCAGCACACCAGGTTGCACATGCACTCTGTAGCAGCCTGTCTGATTTGGTCATGTTCCTCAAACATGTAGTTCTCAATTTCTGGGAGAGCCTTCTCCTTTAGGATCTTTACTCTGAGACAAGAAAATCAGGAAAAGGGGGGAGATACATAGTTTAGTCAATAATGCTAGCAAAGCAAATAGCTGCTAATTAGCATCAGGAAAATAGATCATGCTGATTGGTGGCTATAGTGCTTTAATACGCTGGTAACAACACCAGTATAGTTGGCTGTGCTATTCCATAAAGGACAACTACACCAAACTCCACTGGCGAACCAGACATCTGAAGAGTTTAATGCCTCAGAAATTTTCCTTACAGACAGTTTTATTATTATCAGCTTTACACATTTAAACTCAGAGGGCATGTGTAGATTCACTGGTGGTTTTGGATTGCAAATAAAAATGGCTAAATTTCTGATGTAGACTTTGTGACTCCTGATTTAGTTAGTATATTTCTCTACAATGAACCGTTTCATGTCAAACCATGATGAATGACTCTATTTACACCTCATGGACTGAACTATTCAGAGCGGTTTGTCCGTAGCTATAGTAAAGTTTTTCCACAGCTACAGTAATGTATAGTCCTCACCGAAGCTTGTCGTTCAGGCCAGCCAAATTGGTGAGGCTCCGTAGGGCTTCAAAGTTCTGGAGACCATCTCTTTCTGTGTTTAGTAGGGCAACAAGTGGTCTCACAACTTCGTATACCTGCATCAGAGAGAGGAGAATAAGAAAAGTTGGCATCACAATATCTGTTCTGATCAAACTGCATCTGATTGATTGTGGAAGTGGAAATGTATCAAATGAACTTACCCTCTCACCAGGGAAGGCAATCTCTGGATTAGCGATGGCAGCAATCTTAGCCAGTGCATGAGAAGCTTTTATTTTCCCTGTTTCTGTTCCCTCTATGGCCAAAGGAATCAGAGCCTGTGCCAGAGAAACCCAATTGTCACACGCTTGTTCATACATGAGGTTCACATAAGCACTTATCAGCCCTATGCTCAGATCTTTCTTTCTCTTACCTTTCCACCACCATGGGCAACAATTGTGCCACGGTCCACTGGATCTTCTGCCAAGGCAAGGAATACCCTGGGTGCAGGAAAAAGGGGTAACTTTAGATGGACTATCAAGGACACATAACATAGTTTGATTTGAAATATAAACACTGTTAAAGTTTCAGCCATAACATATAACTTAGGTGACCATTTGAGTTGTTACCTTGCAAGCATTTCCTTAGTTTGGTCAGTTAGGATGGAACTGTCTGCTTTGACCATGACTGCCAGTGCTGATATCACTCCAGCCTTCAAGAGCTTTTTCACTCTCTTCTGGATGAAGTCTTTCTTGTCCTGTGGAAATAAATGTTACAGTACAAATTTATCCCACCAAATAACACTCAGGAAGGGAAGAGTAGATGTAGATTACCCAAAAAGACTGTACTAGTGAATTCACATGAAGAAACCCCAGTGTGTTGAAAAGCTACAGGTATTCTATGACTTTAAATGTTAAATGAAAGTGCCTGTATGTCAGTGCACATTTCTGTTCCTCGGTTTGCTAACTACATAACATGCTGCATATGTCACTGTAGTTACTGGATAATAAGACTTATGCAGCGTGCAAAATATCTGGTATTTGGGCTGCTGTTGCCACTGTTGGTGGGCTGCTGACTCACTTGCCATACCAGATTGGTTTAACAAGTCTGCTTCTGAAAATACTCTTTTATTTTCTGTACTGAATAGCATAACATTTAGGGAATTTCGATTTTGAGACATTTAGGGGATCCAAAAGGTTAATTAGGGCATTTCGGACACTAAGGACCCCATATATTTGGCACTTTGGACTTTTAATACAGTTATATGCATGACGTATAATGGTCCCATGTCTTACTTTCTTAAATAGAAAGAGAAAGCTGTAAAAATGGCCTGTTTTGAGGTGTTTCTGTGAACCTATACAACAAACCAACACATTTACATCTGCCTGTTTAGCCTATAGCAGTTTAGCCCCACCCAATCACTGAACAAACCCATTTTAGTTTGTACTACATTTTGAACATTTAATGAATCTCTGCAGAAAGGAAATGGCAGTTTTTTTTACCATGTGGGCTTTTTGCCAACAACCCTAACCTTAACCATGATTGGATGCTAAAACTCCCATATCATTATGAGTGGATGGTTTAAATATGCCCTTTCACTCTGTACTTAAAAGACCTCTGCTTGGATTTGTGATCAGCTAATCACAATAGAGCTAGTCTTAAAGGCACAGTGACAAAACCTTTTAAGGGGTTATTAATATCAGCTCTGATCTACTACCTTTGGATGTTGCTCAGGAACATGCTGTTTGGAAAACTTGGCCAGTTGGACCATCTCAGGAATGATCTCCTTCTTATCGTAGCTGTTGGTGCAGTTCACCAAAGTACATGCAACGGCATACAGGATGGTCTTATCTCTGGACTGAAAGAGAAAAACACATCTAGTTTTATTACTGTTTCTAGAAACTTCCTCTAGAGTGCTGAAAGATGTCTGCACATGTCTTCTGAAACTAATTTGGGCTTGCTTCTATTTGTAATGTCTTTTAGAAAATGGAATATTTCATGTTAGCTTGTTTTACCTTGGCAAGCTCAAACATAGCTTTCATGGCAGGCTCGTCCTCAACAAAGTCATCTTTCACGTCAGCATCACTGGTCAGATAAGCCAAACCCTCAATTGCCCATTTCCTCGTACGAACGTCAAGGGTGGGGTTGCACAGCCATCTGTAACACAAATGCATACGCAGTCTATTGTTAACCTTGAAAGAGGTGCGGTATAACTGTTCCAGATTAGCGCTTACATTATGGCATACCTAATGCAGAATGACTGCATTCTTTTAGTGTCAGTCATGTCACTGACGTCACGAAGCAGGACACTTACTTTCTGCACTGCTTGGCCAGTTTCTCAGTGGAGCCTTCAGCAAATTGCCTCATGCTGTAATCATCACCTCCAGCTGAGCCTAGTTTACACAGTCCCTGAGAAAAGGAAATACAACGTCATATTCAGGTACCAAAGGGAAAAATGTCAACGTACTAGTTGCCCGCTGCATGTAATTAAAGAGAGGACACTATTAAAAAAAATATTAAATAGAAAGTAAAATATGTTTAAACATGTTTGTGTAACGTTACATTTGAGTGTTATATTAATCATACAGCAAAGTTTAAATGAAGGTAAAACAATACAGAAACTGAGAACTGTCTGGGCGTGGCCTTAATATTCCAAAAAGCATACATGACTGACAGCTCTTGGACTGAGATTCCGGTTTATGTTTACTTTATTACTGGACATCTATGGAATGTTCGTGCAGCCAGTTGAACAATTGGACAGACGAATGGCACACAAATGAGCTTGACTATTTGATTAGCTTTCGCTTGGTGGTTAGCTTTCTCCATGTAAGACTTGTATATAGAGAGCATGGTTTAGTTAAACTAGCCTTTTGACTGTTGACGGCATTGCCTGTGAACATGTGAAGACAGGGCAGGACATACTTTGCCTGTGTCTATTGTGTGCATATATGAGCAGGATTAACCAAAAATTTATAAATAGGATATAAGTTCCTTAAGCCTTTAGCATACCATTCCCAGTATGCAGTCCACCCAAACTATGCAAAAGCAAACTGTTCTGAATTGTTTGCACAAAAACAATCAATATGCATAAAGCTTTTCCCACACCCATACTTTTGCCTGTCTAAGTTATAATAAAGAATTGTTTTAACCAAAAGGCACAACGTAGAGTAGCCATTTAGAACACGTAATTCACATATATTGGGTTTAATATTGGGTGTCAGTTTCAGACAATAACTAGAATAAGGACACATATTATATTTATAAAAATTAACATGACTGTATTTGCCAAAACACCCTAAATCTCATGTCAACACTGGCTTTCCAAAACTTACCACAAGTGCCCTGATCTTGATCTTTTCATTCTTGGTCTTCTTGTAGACGTCCTTGAGCAGAGAGACTCCGTTGGAGATGATGAAAGAGGCTCTGCTCATTTTGGTAGAACCATGGATGATAGCTTCTATGGCGACCAGCTGATCCACCTCCCTCTCCGAACCACACAGTGCCACCATCATCTCCATCACACCCTGACGACCTACCAGAATGTTGCCCACTTCAAAGGGTCCCTGCAGCAGGCCTGAGAGGGCATTGATGGCATGGATGTTCTTGTCCATGTCGTTGGGGTCAAACTTGCTCCTAAGAACAAAAAACAGAAGGAGATTTGTTCGAATAAGTCATGTGACTAAAGGGTCAAGATAGTTGCAGAGTGAAGATAGCAATTCTATATATATCCACTCACTTGATGTAATCGTCACAGATGTCTCTGTAGTTGTCTCTCTCAGGGTCGCAACGCAGGTCGTCATAGAGCTTGTTGAGGAGCACGCTGGCAATAAGCTGAGTATTTTCCGTCAAGGCCAGCTGGTTAGGAAGGTCTGGTACCTGACCACATACCTTCAGAATCTTCCTCAGGCCTGGGTTGGAGTAATAAGCATCAGCGTCAAGATATTAGGACTTAAAAAATACTCTGCATGTGCTCCTGTACAATACAGTGGCATTCATCACCTCAATTTTTAGATGCGAAGCCCACAGGACTGGCTTGTAACTCACTTTCACTCGCTCATATTTAGCAAGTGGGACTTTCTTCACAATGGGGCCCCATTTGCTTTTGATGCTTTATAAAAGTGGTGCTTTGCATCAATGACATTACGTGTTTGTCAAACAATTGAAAAGCTACTTTGGGTTCCATATAGTATCTTTCTATGCATGGTTCTATAAAAAACATTTATGGTAAATGAGATCTAACCTTTAACATTTAAAGAAGCTCTACATGTGTTTCTAAGAAGAACTCTTACATTAGTAAAGGAGATTAAGATCATGGGAGTGATCTCCCACTCACTTTAAAAGGTCATTTATCCTCACAAATCTTTTTTTTTCCTTTTCTCTTTTTTCTTCAACATCATTACATCTAGCCTAACATCTTTAGGTTAGCATTGGTGGTATGATTGGGCCCAATGGACTGCCAAAATGAAACTGAATAAACAGAAAAACAAATAAAACTGCTAAATATATGACATATTTAAAAGTCCATTTTGGATTTTTACCAATCAGAATTCTACTTAAACCAGGAACCATTTGTATATGGTCAGAATAGGACGAAAGACCATCAACACAGAATTCAGAGTGGCAATAACAATGAATGCAATAACTAATCTTTAATATATCTGAAGACTTAAATCTATAGATCATACATTAATTAGATGTGTTGTTTTTCTGGGGACAGCAGAACCCATGTTGCTGTAGCCCTCCAGCCTATGAAAAACCTTCTTGCAAATTTGTTGTGCCTGTATAAAATTGCGGTACAGGTGCTGGCGCTACTTTACGAAACCAAAAGTGGTTCTTCTGTGGCATCACTCTGTGTGATACCTTTTTAGAAAAATACAGTACTTACCATGATCAATGGTGAAGAGGGTCTTGGAGTGATCTTGGTCTTTCTTGTCCTTTCTAGGCACATTCTTTGTCAGCAGATTAAGAGCCTGGTCTCGGCCATGACCCGAGACCTTTTTACTGCCAATCATCTCCAGCAGTGCCAGCAGAATGGTCTTCAGGTCTTTGCTTGAATCTTTTGATCAACAGCAAAGCAGGCACATAAGTTAGTGACATTCTTTACAGAACTGTATGTAAAAATGCTATTATCACACCAAACTGTGGAAGTTAGTGAAAGCTTAAACAGATGACCACTAGTAACGGTGACAACACAGCAACATTATTTAATTCAAGAAATATTACTGTTATCCTACCTAGCACAAGGGCCTCCTCTTTTCCATATACTCTGCTGTCAGCACCAGACAGGGATTCATAGACACACTGGAACAGGTTACAAGTTGCCAATGCAATCTCTTCATTGTCCAAGCCCATAATACTGCACAGCTTATCAATTCCAACCATGTGAATGATGGCAGTGGCCTGTTTACATACAAAAATGTGCTTTATTAAAAAGAACAGCAAGAAATTCAGTCAATAAAGATTTTTTGCCAAGAACACCCCTTTATAAAGTCTTTTTTATTTATTTTAGTGTATTTTTGTTCAGAATGAATGCATTTACTGTAATTTACATTTACAGCATTTACCTGATGCTCTTCTCCAGAGCGACTTACAAGGCTACTTATTTTACAGGTAGGCCAGTGTAACATTTTACAGTGTTAAGAGTCTCACCCAAGGACTCTTATTGGTGTAGCACAGCATAATCACCCAGACCAGAATTTGAACCCCAGTCTCCCACATGTAATGGTGGCTCTCTGGCAGGTAGTGGTGTTATCCCTTGAGCTACACCAACCACGAGCAGCTCAATGATATATTGCAGAACATGCTGATACTGCTCATGCTGTACTGCTCTACCACTGTCACTTACCCTTGCTCTGTGGCCAGTGCACATTCCTGACAGTGTCCGGACGGCAGCCAAGATCATCTCAACCTTTCCAGTTTCGATTAACTGCATGAGCAGAGCTACGCCATTATTCTGGAAGATTCTCTCTGAGCCTGCATCTTCTCGAGCCAGGACAATTAGGTTGTTGGCCGCCTGAAAGGAGAAAAGCCATCAGGTTTTGTTCGGAAAGACAAATTGCAAACACATACACATGTGTACCTGCAAATCACAATCAAGGGAAAATATGGGAATGATATGTTTGCACCTTTTCTTTCTTTTCTTTATCCTGATCTTCACTCAGCAGTATTTCAAACATGTTCTGCACTCTGGAGTCTGTGGAGAAGGTGGTCTTCAGCTGTAAGAGAAACAGGCAATTTAGATAATGTTCTAAAACACTTCCCAAAAACCTGAAACACTTCATCACCCTCAAAAATACAAGGGAGAACTGCAAATTTGTATTTCCTGAAATACATTTGAGAAGGTTTTGGTTTGCCTTATTTTACAGGAAACTGCTTGCATATTGCACCTTGGTTTGCTAAGCAATAATTAAATCATCTAAACATCATATTTATATAAATCATATTTACATTGAAACAAAAACACAAATGTAACTAGCTTTCATCTAGGAACATCTAGAGAAGCCTCACCTTCTGTTGGATCTCAGCTCCAAGTCTCCTGAGAGTTTCCAGAAAGGTCTTGTTTTTAGGCTCAATTGTTGCACACCTCTGGACATCCTTAAAGGCCATGTCCAGTTTACCCAGCTTCTCTAGTGCCTGGCATCTTCTGTACAGTGCTTTGATATCAGAGGCGTCCACGTCTATGGCTTTATTAAGGAAATGACAAATATCACAATTAAGCAACCAATCTGCAACTTAATTTTCCCCTGTGCATATATGCTGTAGGCTTTGAATTAAAAGGTCAGCTGAAAATGTACTCCTACCTTTGGAGGCATCAGAAGCAGCGCCAGTGTAGTTTTCCTAAGTAGGGAATTACAATGCAGGATTTAAGAATATGAAACAGACAAAGAGTGAAAGGCTGTTCGGCAGTAATAAAGATGGTTTTGTTAAGTAATACCTTTTTGAGGAAGCACGCTGATCTGTTTCTGTAGATGACGGCCTGGGTTTTTTTGTCCTTACAGGCTTTGATGGCTTTTGTGTAGCACTCAATGGCTTTGTCAGTCTCTCCTGCCTGGAAGAGCTTGTTGCCTTCCTCTTTTAGTTGGACTGGATCTCCCATCTCCCCCATCTGAAAAAAAAAGAAATAGCTAAGACCTTGATTTGAGTATTTTCTCTTCTTATGTGAAGTTATCTGACCTCACATGCAATCTTAATAGTACGGGGCAACTGCTCACGTGTGTACTACCTCTGCCTAAACACAAAATCTCTATATGTACCATAGCTTACACACACGCAAAGAAACTACCTTTTCCTAAAAATAGTAGTAGACATATCATGCAAATCATTTACGCACATGACTATAGAACATGTGCAGAAGGCGATAACACTTTTCATTCATCCAAACCTCATAATTCCTACAAGCAAGACTACTGAACATACTGAATTACAAAGTCCAAAATATCGTATTTTCTGTTCCATTGAGGCAACTCACCATTTTGTGCCTTCTCCTGAAAGTTTTTCATCAAATGGCCAGGCACATGTTATCAACTTACACAAAGTGTCCTACTATCATGCCTTATTTGGGCAAAGGCTACCCTATTGAAAGGCCTTACCCTAACACCAGCTTAAAGGACAGACAACAATGTCCATTACCCTGAAGATAAGCTATCACACCATTTTGCAGCCCATCTGTACCAACAGAACAAATGAAAACAGAGAAATCTGGAAGAAACCACATACCGTCAATGGTGTCAATTAGTTCCTGGATTCAAAGTCAGTTCAGCAATGGCTGACCAAGTGGTGGTGGTGCTCTCCAAAGTTCTTTTTTCTCTCTCAGTGCGACAGACCCCCAAGTTGCATTTATATTTATCTCCAAGTGAGGTGGGCACATACCAGGATAGTGGGCTAAACCATTTCCATCAGGGGGGATTGCAGGACCTTGAGTTTGCTCACTTCCTTAAAAACAAACAAGCCCGTCAGACTTCAAGCATCAGCTTGGAGTTCTGTTTCCGCTTGGGCAGTCAGTGGATTCCAACCCAGACAAATTATGATATTGCTTAGACAGACAATTAACAGAGACAGCAGGTCAACCCTCCAGTGGAGAAATGGACCATCTCTGATATTTTCTATTTAGGGTATATGTGTGACAGCTGAGCAATCAGCAGCACATGTCAGCCCCCCTCTATCGGCCGGGGGCAGGGAGGGTGTTAGGTCCCTGACAGCTGGAACAGTACGAGGCTGACTGGTAGTTTCCAGAACCCAGGAGGTGTCTCTGGAAAGAAGACGACAAAGCATGGGGGAAAGCCTTAAAGCACAATAACACAAGCCCAGAACTTTCTCGGACAATCTGAGTAGCCACATGATAATGCCAGTTGTGACCTTTATGTTTAAGTTTCCTGGGGACATAATATATCCTAAATTAAACTGCTAGAATGCATTGAATTCAGCATTGTATGCTCTCTACTGACTTTTGCCCACACTTTTATTGCATTGTATTTTTTCATGAATTTATTTTTCCATCAGCATTTAAAAACCTGTCATTTCACTTAAACATGACACACAAAAGCTGGTGGTGCTCTGTATTGTGCGTCATTCAAAAAAGTGGTCTGAAATACTTCAGTGTAAAAGGGCGGAGCTAAACGGCTGTAGGCTGAATAGATGCGTATATGTGAATGATTAGATTTTTGTGGCAAATAAGATAAATTAAAAATGCAGTACAAAAAGAAAGTCTGAGACGGGCGGTACAGAGGATGGAGTGATACTTTTTATAAACAGATAAATAAGATAAATTAAAAGTGCAGTACAGCAGAGCAGGAAGTGAGAAAAGTGTCCCGAAGGTGGATTGTAATGTTGAGTTGTTCATAAGTGTGATGGCATGTGGGAAGAAGCTTCTCTTGTAGCCTGGTTGTTTTGATTCTTATCTGGCTAAAGCGCCGGCCTGAAGAAAGACGCTGAACAGGTGATGCCCAGGGTGTGATGGGTCAGTGATGAGCTTTGTTCTGGAAGTGTGCAGATTCAGCAGAGTGGGAAGTTTCACTCCCGTGATTTTCTCTGCAGAGCTGATGATGTGCTGCAGTCTGTGAGTGTCCTGTTTGGTGGCTGAACTGCCCCACACTGTGATGGATGAGGTGATAACAGATTCTTTGGTGGCAGTGTAGAACTGTTCCATCAGGTCCTGGGACAGGTTGAAATTCCTCAGCTGATGCAGGAAGTACATCATCTGTTGGGCTTTTTTTGATGATGGATCTGATGCTGCAGTCCCATTTCAGGGTCCCTGGTGATTGTCATACCCAGGAACCTGTGAGACTCCACAGCCATCAAAGCTCTGTCCAGGACGAGTGAGTGCTGGAAGGGCTGGGGGCTTCTCCCGAAGTCCACTGTTATCTCCACTGTTTTTGCCACGTTCAGCTCCAAGTTGTTCTGTTTGCTCCAGAGGACAACTTGATCAACCGTCTATCTGTAGGCAGACTCTTCATTGTCCTGGATGAGACCAATGACTGTTGTATCATCTTCAAACTTTCGTTTGTATACAGAGAAAAGTCCCATGCAAACTGCAGGGGGTCCAGCAGGCGTTCAAGTGAACCAGTCTCTCAAAGGGTTTCATGACTACAGAGGTCAGTGCGACAGGTCTGTAGTCATTCAGGCCAGTGCTGGTTGCCTTGAAGGTACAGCACACAGCTCCAGTGACCTGGTGAAGATATTTGTGAAGACAGGTGCAAGATGGTCTGCACAGTTCCTCAGGCAGGAGGGTGATACTTGATCTGGGCCTGGTGCTTTCTTCACGTTTTGCTTTTTGAAGAGTCGATGCACATCCTCCTTGCAGGTTTTCAGGGCAGACTGAATGGGTGGCTGAGTGTCAGAGGATTGTGAATTGGAGCTGTAAAGGTGTGTGGTGCTGGGCTTTTCAAACCTGCTGTAGAAAGAGTTAAGATAATTAGCCAGCTGACGATCCCCCATTGTCTGGTGAGGTGTCCTTCTGTAGCCAGTGAAGTTCTCCAAGAACTTCCAAACAGCTGATGGCACATTTGTGAACATCATTCTGCTCAGCTTGCTGGAGTAACTCTTCTTTGCAGCTTTGATATATTTGTTGTGTGTTTCCTTGCCTGATTGTACAGTGCCAGGTCTCGACTCCTGTAGGCTACCCCCTCAGACCGGCGCAGCTGCTTCAATGTGGCATTAAACAAAGCTGGGTTTGTCTTTATTGTATTGAATGTGAGTCCTGGTGGGAACACAGATGTCCTCACAGAAGCTGATGTAGGATGTCAGTGTCAGTGTATTCATCCAGGGTGCTTAAAGCATGTTCAAACACACACCAGTCTGCCAGTTCCATGCAGCCCTGAAGCCTTTCTTTAGCCTCACTGGTCCACTTCTTCACAGTACTGACAGCAGGTTTAACACACTTGAGCAGTGGTCTGTGAGAGCGCGCAGGGCCTCACGCACACACGCACGCTTGAGGTGGAATATAAACTCCTACCAGCACAACGGAGGAGAATTCCAGGTTTACAGCTTATGAAGAATGATTCCAGGTTAGGGCTGCATGTGTTCATTAACACTGTGACATCTGTGCACCAACATTGGTTGATATAAAAGCAGATCCCTCCGCCCTTTGTCTTTCCGGAGAGTTCCGTGTCACGGTCTGCTCTGTGGAGATGAAATCCGGCGAGCTGGAGCGCGTTGTCCGGGATAGACTCAGTGAGCCAGGTCTCAGTGAAACAGAGCACCGCTGAGAGGGAGAAGTCCTTGTTAGTCGTGTTCAGCAGTGAAAGTTCGCCCCTTTTGTTTCCTAGAGAGTGATTGTGAATGCTGGGTGGCGGTGTGCGTAATCCGCGTTGTCGGAGTTTGAGGAGCGCTCCACCGCGCCTCCCCGCGCTTCCCACGTTTGTGCGTCCGCTTGCGTATGCGCCTGCAGAAGAGAGCAGCTACTCCGCTCACTAAAATGTCCAAAAAACTTTCTTAGTACGAAAAATCAGGAGTAATGCCTTGTGGCATGGATTGCCTGATCTTCAGTTGGCCATCTGGCGGTATGTGAAAGTGTTTGGTTCACATGTGACACGATAGACAAACGAAACCAAACAAAACACGACGGAGCTTCTGACCAGAGTCGAGCTGCTCACAGTACAGATGTTGCCAACAATAAAACAGAATGAAATTAAAGACAAAAATGGAGAAGTACGTAAATATGATTAGCTGAATATAAAAACGTGAATTATTTTACTCACTAATAAAGTTAAAAAAGTTAAAGTTCTAAAACATCCTCAGCAGACCACAAATCCATCAATATTCACTAAAGTCCATGTACTTGAGTCAATGTAACTATTTACTATCCACCTCTTTATCTGCATTCATATGGTTCTTTGAACTGTCATGGTTTTCTGTATAATCATTGTATTTAATAAAGAACCCTCAAATGAAAACCCATGTTTTTTGGAGTGGTGGAATAGAAGTGGTGCTGGCAATCTAGTACTTTGGTCCTAGAAATGGACTCGATTGCCACTCGATTGAAGATTTAGTTGTTAGCCGCAACAGTTTTATTTATCCAACATTGGAAACCACATAAACAAGACTGTTTGAGATTACTGATAGAGATTAGCCATTCAAAGTGATTTGAGGCATTTTGTGTAATGACATAGGAATGCAGCTAGCACAGTGCTAAATATCAGGCTATAGGCTTCCATTACTTGCTAGCATGCTAGCAGTTTCTTTAAGGCTTGAGTGCACTGGCTCCCAATCCTGGTTTTGGAGTGCCCCCTGCCTGGCACATTTTAGTGTTTTAAAACTTAATCAGCTAATTAACAGGTCTATGTGATTTGAAAGGTGTGTGCTGGGCCAGGAAGCACTAAAATGCGCAGGCTAAGAGTCCTTTCGGAACCTCCCCACACACTATCTCTGGTTCCTTCTGAATACACATCATACAGAAGGGGCTAGTGTACAATACTTTAATCTCCAACACATCCTTTATTACAAATTCAATGTGCTGGATCTTACAAATATCATCACTTGGCTATTTGACACAGTAGTCAAAAATCATCTTGTAGCAGTTTTGGGGAGGCTCTCTTGCTCAGCTGGTGAGTAGCAAGCAGGGTTGGCAGAGCTGTTTGCGCCGTCTGAAGTACCTGAGTAATTGTGTGGCCACCTAAAGGTAAGAAATGAAGATTACATATGTCACAGTTGTCTGATGCACCCCAGTGTAATAGGCTGTACATTTGATGGTACATGTACTATGCTTTGGGAATCATAACCTATAAGGTTAAGGGGGAAATCTTAACTTTGATCTTTTGCCAAACTTTTGCAGTAAAAGGGAATTTGTAGTTAGGAAAAGGGACGTTGTAGATGTATAGTCATTCAGGGTGGGTTGCGGTTGAATGCTCCGTTCTAGAGAACTTTACAAAGTCAGAATAGTTTACAGTAGTGGCGATTGGAACCTGAGATCCTTTAAGTTCCCTAATAGAAAGTTATTACATGAAATGGTTACGAATACATGTCGGAGGTCTCAGACCTTGTTTTATGGTACTGTGGCATCCGTCAATGCTCAGCACTGCTGTGGGGACCCTGGGGCAATGCAAAGCATCTTTCAGGATGTGCCATGCTTATGATTAGCATCATTATTGTTGATTGCTAGTTCAAGATGTATGTACATTATTTATTTGCACACTTTTCAAGTAACTATTCTGTTTTTAAGTGATTCACTGTCATAGCATGGGGCTTTTCTGTTGATGATCTATTGTTTGGTTGCCCTCCCTGTCTGTTGCTTCAACAAAGGGCACTTTCCTGACAGAAAACGGTAGACTCAGCATCTTTTTCTGTGCCAGCACTACAATCCTTTTTGAGGTTAAGGCTCCTGGCCTAAAACATGTTTTTTATTCATTTGTGTCAGAGAGGTATGTTGTAAGCCATAATAGCACCCAAAGAAGACCTAGATTTCCAGATTTGACCATCATCAATATTACACATAAAGTTCCCAAGACATGTGCAGGTTCACTAGTCAAAACACTCTGAATGACTTTTCAATTGCAACAAATAAATTATACAGATCATTTGAAAATGAATGAAATTGTAGGTAACGTTTGCTGACATGTAGCCACACTGCCAGATTAGACCTACAGAAACAAACCTGGACCAGATGAGCCTTCTTTGCATGGCTTTGCATACAATTTGAAACGTCACCATGCCAGCATTTTCTTCCAGGATGTACTTTAACGCACTTTAAAACATTCTGTTTCAGTTTCAAAAAAGATTTCTAACCTGGGTAATCGGCTAAAAAGTTTTGTAAAGTTCTAGGACAATGTTAATACAACAATATCATGGTATTCCATCGTAATTCCATTATGGAATTTATTATTCACGGTTCAAGTGCCCAACTTCAGCAGCATAGTATTGGTAATAGTATAATAATAATAATGATAATAAATAAACTTGCATATATTCCAAATCTAACACATATATTTACTTTGTATATGGGGTTCCTGACCTCCATCTGTTACATGGATCTGTAAAATCCCTGTGTCACGAGGGAACAAGACAAAGAGGCAAGATGTAAGCACAAGTATTTAATAAAGAACAAATAAGATAAAACAAAACCAAAGAAACCAAAAACACTAGCAAACCAAGAACCACTGAACAGGGTTACAAAAACAACAGACAAACAGTGGCAGGGCAAGACAGGATGTGACATAACCCCCTCTCTGATGCGCAGCTCCAGAGGCGCATAGATAGGACCAAGAGAACTGGCTCAGAGGGGAGGCCTGAAACAGAACTAAAGAACAGGAGACTGGACCAGAGAGAGCACCAGGGAACAGACAGGAGACTGGCCCGGGGAACAGAGAGGAGACTGGACTGGGGAACGAACAGGAGACTGGACCAGGAAACAGACAGGAGACTGGACAGGAGACTGAAAAAATTACAAAGGGACAGGAGTTAGGACAAAGGGCTGAAGTAATGGCGAGGGGACACGAACAAAAATCATAGCTGGGACAGGGACAGAGACATTAACAGGGACAGGTACAGACAACACTGATGACACAGGGAACTTGAACACTGACAGTGACAGGAACATACACGGTTAACATGGAAAGAGAATAAGTCCAGACAGAAAGCTGGAATGGCGACTGGAACTGGGGAGGTTACGAGGGTGGCCAAGCAGGGAACTGGAATGGCGACTGGAACTGGAAAGGTTGCGAGGGTGGCCAGGCAGGGAACTGAAATGGCAACTGGAACTTGGAAGGTTGCAAGGGCGGCCGGGCAGGAAACTGTGAGGGGGCCTAGGCAGGGAGGTTGACGTCTGGAACAGCTGGTGGAGCAGGAGACATGCCCTGGACCGCAGCAGCTACATCAGCCTGGCATCATGCATGCTGGCTGACTTGGCAGCAGCAGCCGTCATGTCAGGGCACACAGACATAGGCAGGACTGGAGACTCAGAGGCAGGTAAGTAAGCCAGCTGGTTAGTAGACAGGGAAGCTGACACAGGAGCTGAATCAACTTCTGAGGTAGGCGGGCCTGCTGTGATGTCCACAGAGGCAAGCGGGCCTTCAGTCACAGGCCAGGCAGAGGCCTTTAGGAGGAGAAGGTAGGGCCGTAAGAGAAGGAAGCCCTGAAGATTTTCCAGCCTGAATAGTAACCAGCAGTTTCTCCATCTATGCAATGTACTCAGCACACTCATGAATCATACTTGCTCCATCCATAATCGGCTTGGTGTTTTGTCCCCATGTCTGTTGTTTTATAATCCTGTTCCAAGTTGTTTTCTTTGGTTTTGTTTTATCTTATTTGTTCTTTAATAAAAACTTGTGCTTACATCCTGCCTTGTCTTGACCCCACGTGACACCCAGGGACCACTAATCTGTTTTCTTTCTAATAAAGTTAATCTTATTCCTTTGGACCACACACCTGTACAAAGTCTGATAAATCTCTCCTTTATTTCACCATGTATGTTTCCCTCCTCTTCATGTAAACTGAGCATTTCCTAACCAATGATATCTTTTACCTGTCCATACAGAACGCTTTGAGACAGAGAAACTCAGCTAACCAGCATAACCAAAAGCTAGCAAGATCACCTATATGAAGCTGCCTGTCACCCATTCACTCCTGTATCCAAACACCAACACTGTTCCTTCGTCCGTTTGATTCCTTTATCCATACATCAACATTATTCCTTTACCTATTATTCCTTCATCCATATACCAGTATTGTTCCTTCCTCTGTTTATTCCTTTATCCATACAGCAACGTTGTTCCATCATCTATTCATTCCTTTATCCACACATCAGTATTGTTTCTTCCCTTATTAATACACCAGTATGTTTTTATCCTCCGTTTATTGTGTTTATTCCATTTATTCTTTTATCCATACATTAACAATGTTCCTGTCTGTTCATTATCCATACACTAACATTTGTCCATTTCTTCATTCACGTGTTGCTTTGTCCATTTGTTTGTTACTTTCTGACGTTTTTATCCAGTTAGAGTCACATAAAAGCTGGATATTGATGTCAGTTTTGTATAAGGGGCAGAGCAGGCTGGGAGTGCTGTCAATTATGCTACTCCTTAACCACACCCACACAGTTCTCTAAAGTAGGTTTTATCATATTTATATCGTATATTTTTTATTCAAGCGTTTCTGGGTGTTTAATAACACCATATTTCATGTGGTCCTTGTAACTTTAAAGTTTTTTGGAACAAACAAATGCTTAGTACCCAGATAAACACCTGTGTGTGTACCTTTATGTGTAAAAAGACTTTTGTACAAAAATATACGTGAGGTGAGTACATTCAACTATAATCTTCGGAGCTTCAAAGCATCTTTGTGTAATTTAGTTTACAATTAGAATAAATCGGTGCCTGAAATACCTTCAAAAGTATTTTTACCAGAAATCATCCCAAAGAACCTCACTTTCTCATGACAGTGAATGTGAAGTAGAGAATGTACATAGAAAACACTAAATCAGACCAAAATGTACAATATACAGTGTTTATTGATAGCCTTTAATAAATTATGCTCTTAAAACCAAGAATTGAACAAAGGTGCAATAATGATATTCCAAAGACATTTCATTCATATTGAGCACTCTCTAAACTTTGCATTGGTGTAAAACAGAAGCACACCAGCATTTCATAATAAGCAACAGGATGCTTCAATGTGAAAAAGAATCTAACAGAATGCGCTTACGGATATGAAACACTCCCCACCCTTCATAAAACCTCTTTTTGTATCACACTAGCAAAAGTCCTTCATTTTTGAACACCTATAAAAATGTACACGATTAAATAGACAGCTCTGTATATGTGCATTTGTAAGGATCAGGGATTGATATCAGACGTCAAGCGATATCAAATATTGCAACATATGGTATGGAACACATGTATAATAAGCGATTTGTCAATGCAATGTCTCTGCACAGTTTGCATGTTTCTTGTGAATTCAGATGACAATATTGGTCTATTGCGTTCCCCTAATGTCTTGTTTGTATAATTTATGAAAAGCTGGACATTCAATAGTAACTACTACTGATAGCCTACCTTTGGGTCACACAGTGTTGAATCTAGCCTACTAGATATCACAGATATACAAACGGAAGAAAGGATGTAGAGAATATAAAGTGTCTATGCATTATACTTTTTTTTTTGCATTTCTTCAAATGATTTCTTAAAATGACACGATTCCATGTATCAAGTTTTATCTATTTTCAGTCTGATCTCAGAGTTCAGATTGTGTAGGTCCAAAGATGCAGGAACCACAAAGCTTAACAGCTATATATACACAAGGCTCTGATCTAATCAAAGCAGTACTCGACTTCTGAGAATTACTTTTTCCACACAGGGTCACACATACAACAGGTGATGATTGTAGATGCTTTGGCCCCAGGCTGCAGAATCAGGCCTACTTGCCCTCCGTCCTTTACAACACAGCCACTATAGCTCCACTATACTGTCCTGGGAATGAAGAAACATCTTGTTTCCTTTGGCCATCACCTGCATGTTTGGCGACAGCTCTTCAATCTTTGGTCAGTAGGAGTCAGAACAGTGAAATCCTGGAGTAGCTCAGAGGAAAAGTGCCCAGGACATGAGTGATGAAGGTTGATGAAGAAAGATAGGATCAACACCTCCCATCTCTTTACTGGAATATGGAAACAAAACAAAAGAAGGTATTAGGAGTCACCACCTGTCAGTCCACACAAAGACAAGTTAAAAACAGCAACTTTGTGTTGATGTATAATATATTAGCAGTACAAAAAGAAAGGTGCTAGAAAATGTTGATAAACTTGAGAATAGCAATGATAATATTTGTGATTCTGCACTGATTGTCAGTAGGCAGTGTTGTAATCTAAAGTCATTACACTCTTCTACTCAAACGTAAACAAGTAGCGTGAGCGTGCACCACTAACTTTAGCATAAGCGAACCTTTTTTCATGCTATGAAAGTTTTCCTAATATTAAATTTACTGTATATGTACAAGATATCACTGCTTACAGTATTGGCATAATATCCCCTGTATCAAGATACATATCATATCACCAGGTTCTTGACAAAAGAGCCCAATATAAAATGCATTATGATGCACTGACTTGAAGGTCTCAGTTATGATTTAGTTAACTGTTATTAACTTTGTTTAACATAAGTCTGGGATATTGAGGGGTTGAACACACCACCACCAATCTTGCAATCTTAAAAAACATTTAATGCTCAATTAAATATGTCCAAAATTGACTTTTGCGTAAGAAATGTCAGATGTGTCTAGAATGATGAACTAGATGATTCTAAGATGACTGATAAACACATGATAAAAAATATAATATCAATATACTACAATAATAATGACATTTTAATAAAATTAACATCCAGAATGCCTTACATCGAAAACAGTCAGATAACAAATTAAGAAATGTGTATCAGTAGATAATTACAATCTATGATTTATAAGATCAGTCCTGGCTTTCCCTAAAAACTGAATAAAAATGCCTTAAAATACCTTTTAGTGTGTCTGCATTGTATATGAATATCATACTGAATAAAATTACAACTGTTATAAACATGACATATGAGTCTAAAATGAGTAAATCTGTACACTCACTAAGTAGACGTCCAACACGGAACCATCATCTCGGTCCATGTCCATGGTGCTTTGCTCAGATGTTAGACAGATGGCGCTGTCCTCCAGTGTAAAGGTAGAACAGGAGCCAATATCACATCTGAGACAGAGAAAAACAACAGCATTGAATATTTAATCTTACAAGAGCAACAAAAACAACTGATATAAGCATTTCATAATCTCGGGATACAAATACATAAAAAAATAATACTATATGAAACTGATGGAACAGCTGGCCTGAGAAGCATTGTTTAATCCTTGATCACAGGTTTCTTCACTGCAAAGGTGTGTGTTATCAGAGTGCTGCAAGTCTAATCCACAAAGCGTAGCATTTACTAACTTCTCCACTAGAGATCTCACCTGGTTAGTGGTCATTCATGTTCTATGACAGAAGAATGCAATTACCTTTTTATTAGGTGCTACAATGACTTAAGCTATCGCTACCATAGCAACAGGCAACCTGTCCACTTCTTGAACTTACATTCCTGGAGTAACACATTTCAGTCATCAGGTCTACTCATTAACAAAAAGTCCAGCCTGGACCCAATCAAACAGTACTGCCCCGAATGCAAACACAGACCAGTTATGCAATGTTACTCACTATTAGAAGCACAGACACATAAAAGACTTATACTACACCAAATTACAAGGCTCATACATGCGATATGAACTGCAGTTGTGTATCTCAAATATTGCTCACCTTAACCAGAACGTACTGTATATACACATGACTGAAATGTGCATGTCATTTCTACACATTAGCTTGTTTACTTTGCTATATGTGACATACTATAGTATTACAAGCAGTCAGTGCACCACACACACACACACACACACACACAAATATATTATATATATTTATATGTATGTGTGTAAACCTTATATATTTATATATATTAAAATATATATATGTAAAGTCAGAGACGCCAGCTCATCTATTGCTGCACTTTTTGTTGGTTATCCTCTAGTCCTTCATCAGTGGTCATAGGATACTACCCACATGTTGTTGGCTGGACAGTTTTGTTTGGTGGACTATTCTCTTAGTCCAGCAGACTCCAGCAGCACTGCTGTGTCTGATCCCATAAAACATTAATAAATGCTTTAAGGGACATCACTAATAAAGTGCTCACTGAATGCAGAACAGTCTTATTATCTCACAACAGCTATTAAGTACAAGTTTATTTTCTGCAGCATCAGGAAAAGTGCATTAAATTCAGCCTTTGAATGATTCAAATTCATTATTCAATCCTCATTTATGATGACTTTATTAGCAGATTATCTAACATCTATTCTCGGAAACATCTCCCTAAAATGCACAACTTGTGTTCACTGACAGTATTGTATATTCATTTATGTCTCACTATACAGTCCAACAGCCCACATCACAGTGCAATTGCATATTAACAAGGTTCTTATAACTGCTTTTGAATGGAGCAGGACGGAGGCCCTTGATATGTGTTTACTTTTCCAAGTTGATAAAAGAGAAAAAACATTCTACTCCCCTTGTGTTCACCTTGCCTCAGAAAGGCATGCGGTCTGACACCGTGTTATTATGCGATGGACAAGCTGACTGCATTGTGTTAGTTGACAAGGTGAAATGTGACAAAAGGCAGCAACCCAAACGCCAGGGCTTCCATAGAAGTGTGGTTTAAGTTGCCTTAGTGCCAAATGACATCTTTTGTAACAACCTGTTACACCACAACAGTACCCTTATTGTTAACTCTGGTGTCTCATAAAATATTCAGCATCCCTTTTGATAGCAAATTCCCTGGTAAACAGGTGTATGGCAATAATGAAAAGACTAGCCAAACCTTACAATGGCACAAAGCAACTTGCTGAATGTGCTGCAGCAGTTCGCTGACCATATGAAGTGTGTGGAAGGGGATTAGCCCAGAGATATGGGTTACTATCTCCATAACGACATGTTAAATATAGCTCTTCAGAAAGGCCCTGAAACAGCCCTGCCCTTATGGTGATGAGTGACGTGTTGAGGGGGTGGGACTTGGTGAGGGGGTGGGAATTTTACAGGTGTGTGCATGTATTAGGTCAAGCTATCTGAATGATCATGAGTGTCAGCATGCTTTGTAGCATGGCAGGTTTGGGCAGTGTGCGAGTGAAAGGTGTTACCTGTCGTTTGATCTGGCCTCAAGGTAGCTGTCACTGACAAACATAGAAGAAGAGGAGACAGCGGTGCCTACAGAAGACGCCTCGCCTAAAGGAGTAATTGCGACCACGTCTGGACGCAGATAAGAGCCAAACACTGAGCGGAAGACAGAAAGAGAAGTGTAGGTTAATAAAGTACAAAGTTCAAAGTTCAAAGTGGTAAATATACATACAACAAACATGGCCTATGGGGTGGGGTATAAAAATGAGGTAAAAATCTCCATAACTGCCTTAACTGAATTCTTATTCTTATTGAAAGTCTTATTTTATTTATTAAAAATGCCTTGATGCATTTTTTTTTTATCTTTATCAAGGGTGTGCCTAAGTTAGATTAAGTACTTGGCTTTGTTAGATCAAGTATTGACAAATTCAGTTATTAGCAGAGATATTAACTGGTTATAAACAAGAGATAACCATGGGTCCTTTATGGTTAAAGGGTTATATTCCTGTAAGTGCATAACTGACATATTAGTTTTATAGTAGATAATGACTAATTTATAGTTCTGTTGTGTACTTTATTGGTCATAGAAGGCAAAATAATTATACCCAATCTGAGAGCAGCGCCACCTTGGGCAATAGGATATTTAGTGCCATGCCCAAGGGCACAACCAAGTTTTCCTAGACAGTCATGGGATTTGAACCCACGGTCTTCCCGTTCCAGGCACAGCACTCCTACCCCCAAGCTACTGGCCATAATATTCAGCAGAGTCTACTGAACATCAGCTCATAAGATTTTAGCTGAATAAAAAACATTTTATAGATTTATTTGGAGGGATGCCACAGAAGGAACACTTTCAGTAGATGGTTGTAATAAGACACAACTCAACGGAGGAATACTTTAGAAAATCCAAAAGGGGTTCTTTGACGCACTCTCCAGAAATGCTGTTTGGTATGAGGATGTCTTCTGAAGGTATGTCTAGTAGATCAAGTTGGAGAACATAATTATACTCCATGCAAATATGTACCTTCCCTCTAGCAAAGGGAACACAGTGTTACCAGTTGAACTTTAAGGACCATGTCATACATTTAAGCGTGCATTTACATCATACTTTGGAACGCTGAGTATGAGAATTAGGTATGGAGTTCAATAGATTACCATGTGAAATTAGCATGGACAAGATATGCTAAGACCTGCTATAGGCTTTGGTAAACATGACCTTCCATAACCTGTCTAAGCATATTCATACAGAACTTAGGACCTAAAAATAATGTTGTTGCTCCCGGTACATCTGAATGCAACTGCTAGTGCCTCTAAGAAGATGCTGAGAGTGGTGCCATGTCTATGCTATGCTAGCCTTGAACAAAAAAGGTCCCGCTACACTAATCACTACCATCACTACTACACTACCAAACATGCAGCAACAGGGACATAAACAGTGCAAAAAGGAGAAGACAAACCGAAACAAACTCCACAGCCCTTAACTTGACCTCTGTAGTGCGGCTCAGCCCTTATTATTTCTTAGAGCTTGAGTAAGTGTTGCATAAAACAATAGTCATTAGTGTTCACTTGAAGAGCTAGAGGCGCTGTGAATGAAAAATACTTAGCCACTGCTTTCAGGTCAAGATTTATGCTTATGTTTAACCGCTTACTCCAAGGGCCCAATATGTCAACATAGACTTACATTTTTCACAACTGAATAATATTAACATTAGACTTAAGATTTATAACTGAATAACGAGCCTGCCGTTTATAAGGGGCATCAGTTGTAGATTAATGCATATTTCAACCCGTCCCTGAATTATTCATATTTTGCTTTTGTCTAAACAACCATATGAAAACTTTATTCATGACTTCCTAACCTTGTCCATCCAGACTGGCAAGACTGCGAGCTCCACTCAGCCGGTCAGGCCTTTCGTCCAGTTTGTCGTCCTTCTGGGAGGACAGCAGCTCCTGAGAGGAGGACTTAAGAGGGACTATGGAGTTACGTGTCCTCTTCGAAGGAGAGTAACGATTCGCTGCAGTGAAAAAAAGATGGAGGAAGTCAGAGATGTTTCTTCTATCAGTGGAGAATCGTCATCATTAGTAACATTCCCAAAGCTTCTGTCCCAAATTAGCTGCAACATTTATGATGTAACTCCCCTCCATTATTTTGTGCCTCACAAATACATGATGAAATGAAATCCTATCCCCCAGGCTTCATATCACAGCTCTGCATATAAATGAAGATAAGATTTTACCCTAACTAATTTCAAATCTACTGAGACACATTTAACTAAAAGCAATCTTAAAGAAAACATGTGCACTGAGTATTGATCGCAGTGAGTTTTTAAAGGTTCACACCATTTCCATGTGAATTAAACAAGTCTTATAGAGCACACTGTAGGTCCAAAAGTATCCAGACACTCTTGTCTGCACATTCAGCTACTGTCAGGTGCATCCATTGCTGACACAAGCACTCAACTGTACACAGCCTGTGTAATCTCAATACAAAGGCACAAACAGGAGAATGGGACACTGTGGAGCCTAAGGCCACAATGCCCAAACCAGGCCTAGCCTAGAGAGACATAAAACCCACAGCAGGGGGCTGTGCAGCAGTGTCCGGAGAGATGGAGCCCCATCCAACACCATTTGGATGAGCTGGAGTGATCCAGAACTAATTACACAGCAGCAATACCGGACCTCACTAATGGCTAAATACAATCTGATCCTCACAGCAATGTTCCAACATCTAAAGCATCCTCAGAATAATTGAGACTGGACTGCAGCACAAACTCTCTATTAATACTCTTGATTTCAGATGAAACGCTGGATGTGCAGGTGTATACAAACTTTAGGACATAAACTAAAAGGGGACTATGCTGAATTAATGTATTGTATTCATGTGGACATGTTGGATGTATATTTTTGAATCAATAAACCGCTTATTTTCAAGGCTCTCAAGGCTCCCAGTACACGTTTTACTCTTGACATTTTAAGGTGAGTGAGAACAGTGTTGCAATAGTGCTGAAAAAAGGTCTATTTGTGTAACTTCCCTTTATCAACATCCTTTTTTGGGGATACAGTAAAGGAGGTTGCTGCCATTTTTCTGTTTCTAAACCATACATTTTAAGCATGGTTTAAAGGAGCAGTGTATAGGATTTAGGTTGTGTCTATTATGGAATATGACATACAAAACTATGTTTACATTAGTGTAAAATTATCTGCAACTACAAATCATTGTGTTATTATCAGCTGTGAATAAGCCCCTCATATTTACATATGAGTGAGTCGTCTTCCAGCATAGGCTACCATATACAGTAGCCCAGAACTTACAAACCACACGCTGGCATTGGGAGAGTGACTTTCTCAGTTTTACCGTAAACCAGCAGCTTGAATTTGGTGGCGCTACCGAACTGACTGGTAAACTAGAAAGTAGGAGACTCTTGGCTGAAATGTACTAGCATAGCTCATTATCGGTAACATCGTACATAAAACTCCAGCAGGAAATTTAAATAAGACTACAAGGCTAAAGTCAGCCTTTTATTTGCCAGTTTCTAGTTTGTATTTTCCCATTCCCTTACATTTTGCAGCAGTTATTATAAGGCCTCAAGAGGCAGAATTGTTATGGTAGAATGGGAACATCTGACAAATTTGAGACTGCAATATGCAACCACAGTGCTAGTGGTCACATACTGCTCCTTTAAGCCATTTTTCCAAATATTATAACACACACAGGAATAGTCAGTAATCTATGACCAGTGTTGGGATTTTCAAAATTTTTAAAGGTTATTTGGTGCTTAAATATGCCCAATAGGGGTGGAACACAGTCTCAGCACTGGTTGCCCAGCTGGGGCAACTGGGGTGATAAGGGTTTTGCCCAATGGCACAGCCAGGTATACCTGATCAGTCTCGGAATTTGGAAGTTGTCAGCGCATCTTTCGTACCACTAAGCTTTTTGGTGACTGACACCTACACTGCTACACAAGTATTATTCTATACTAAAAACCGTGATGCAAATTCATGAAGGATCTGTGTGTTATACAAGTTACCCCAGGGTTATTTTGCTTCAGTATTTTTTACTGTAAACACTAATATCCTGGGTTACATTAATGCACATGTACAAAGTCCAGTTTCCTAAAAATGTATTACATCAGAACTATTGCTGACATAAGTCAGTTAGGCACAACCGTCTGCATGTAATGCATACAGAAATGACATACACATTTGAATTATGCAAATTCAATGCATGATAGCAGCTCAAAAAAAGGAGTAGACAGACAAGGATGTTTTACAACCTGGACACTCACTCTGAATCTTGCGGAACACTCTGGTGCTCATGAACTTGAGAAATCTGTTTGCATAGAAGCCCGGCCGGTGCACGGACACGGTATCCTACGGATATTAAAGGGAGAGACAGAGAGAGGATTTAATCAACACGCCAGCTTTCATAATACAGCATGAACAAGGAAGCCTCTTCATAAAGACACAGGCTAATCTGCACCCTATCCACTTACACCATCGTAGACCAGGGCTTTCCATGAGTGTTCCAGCTTCTTGATAAACCTTGGTGAAAAAAAACAGCATAGAGGGCTTAGTTGGAACTGAAAGAGCTTGCATAAAACTGTCACACACAGTCATTTCCTCTTAAGCTGTAAGCATCAAGGAGGTAAATACTAGGTCAATAGCACAGTGTGCTAGATACCAGAGCCCTGATCAAAGTCTAATGATGCTTCAGAATGAAGTAAGCATATGATGGTATATTTACAGAGCTTTGTTTTGGTAATCCTGGCACTGTTTAGACTGGTCATGATTAGGTAATAAAGGCAGGCTGTGTTTCGGTACAGCAGAAGGCACAGTGTTCCTACCTGTACGACTGCAGGATGTCGATTATGCCTAGAAAAATCAGCAGCTTCTCACCCCGGTTGGTTCTGGCTGGTATACCTCCCATTCTGTAGAAATAGTCAACACAGCAGTACATCAGTTAGTTCCTACAATTAACTAAAACTCCTATATTTTGGTGTCTGAAGTTTGCTTCAAAGGCTATAGCTTACAAGTAAAGCTTAGCTATCAGGCCGAAATCATCACAAGCTTGTCATACCATGTCAAGCTACTTCAAATAGACTTGCTAATGAGATTTTAAATACTGTATGATTCACTGATTCACAAACAAACAAAAGTATGGACAACCTTCATTCAGGCTTCAAGACGGCTGCTACTACGTTCAGTAAACTGTATATTATTTGTCCCTATATAGTTTGTTTACTACTGGTATATACTATGTAGACTGTATATCGTAAATGTCTGTATTTATTGTGTATATGTGGAGTCATTGTGTATACTTATGTGGAGTCAGTGTGTATAAGAGACACGAACTGTGGAAAAACGAAATCTCATGTGTATTAAACATACCCAAAAAAACATGATTCTGATTCAGTATAATTACGTGTCATACATTGTCAGATGCCACTCAAGTGTGTTTGAGATGACCTAACAACACAAGACGATGTGTATGGTGAATAAGGTGTAATGCTAGCATGATGCTAACTGGATGGGGTTTTAATTTACATTACTTGTTAGCTCCATTAGCCTGGTGTGAAACTTCAGATACTGACCCTGTCTTGGCGGAAACCTGCATAAATCTGATTTTTTCATTGACCTAGTCACTTTAACAAACACTCACGTATCATCAGTAGTTATGGCCTCTGCTGCCTTGCCATCCCCTTGGATGGACTCCATGGCGGTAGAGTAGAGGACTCTTTGGCCTACGGGACGCCTTCCATCTCCTCCGCTCATGTCTCCGTCTCTGTGGTTGTGATCCAGCACATGAACCCCCAGCAGAAGACTATAGTCCATTATCTTAAAGCTCTCCAGGACCTGGACACAGCAAACACAAACAGATGCATGTTATAGGAATGCTCACTTAGGGTTAACAAGATGGGAAATACAGGGGGTCCTGGAGGGTCTGGGACCCTGTAGTTAACTTCTTGGACACCCTGAATGTCCTACTATAAATCTGTTGTTCCACATTAATGATAATTTGTGTCCTTTATTAAATATGGCACTGCATTTTTGCTTGTGAATATGATTTCCTTTTGATCACAATTTCAAAAACCTAAGGACAACTTAATGCCAAGCATTGGGAAATATCTTCATGTATCATAATTCTACATTTCTACCATTTCGTCAATCTTAACACATTCACTTCACAAATGCGGTGCTGCGGCTGCTCAGTGTTCCAGCAGAGGGATGAGGGGGAAGCATTTTTGCCCACGGGGGGCTCTCCGTCACGGCTGAAACAATGTGCTGAGTGTGTACGTTCTGTATTTCTCAGCAGTGAGATCAGCACAAAGTGGGGGAAGAGAAAAACTGAAGCACCCGCAGCAGGCCAGGCAGGAAAAGCAAGACATTTCCCTGCTGTGAATCTGGGGTGAAACAAGTGCATAAGTGCATGCAGTGTGTGTGTGTGTGTGTGTGTGTGTGTGTGTTTAACACATTATGAGTAGGCAAATTTTCTTCTGAATATCCTGTTGTCAGGCTGTGGACGGTTAACTGAGGAAAATGATCTTATATGAAGGACAGTTCAAGATAAAGTGAAGCATATCATCGTAGTCCTAAAAAGACCTTGTACATGGTTTCATTACAGGAGCAAAACAACAACCTAACCAAGCTAATGATGTTCTACATGTCATTTCCCACAAGTTCAGTATTCCTTATGGCAGATCTAATCAAATAACAGTTCTTTATGTCTTACTTTGTAGTTGTTCATTAAATCATTCTGTTGTTACTCCAGTTCAAAGCCAAACACTGTTTACTGATGGAGGCGCGGTTTTACCTGTTAAGCCTGCTACATATTAGCCTCGTAGTTAAGAACATAGCTTAGCAGTTAAAACAAAACTGGGTATGTCTATTAAAATGTTTGGTGGTCAAACCAATGAGAGCAGCGTAGTGGTGGATTTACAGCACAGTAGCTCTTGGGGTGATACGGAATCCAACTGTTCTGAGGCAGTGAGACATACGGAGTACTTCACTATGGCCTTAAATAAGACTCCGATCGTAGGAACCAGATCCATCTGCTTTATGAGACATATTAAAAAGAGCAGCATGGTTTTGATATAACAGTGATGACATGTTGTGCGAATTTATATGGGCCAAGTTATGCATTAAGAGAAAGAATACTTCGACCTCCTTCATAACTCAAGTGCTCTCTCTCTCATTCTCTCTCAAGTCCAAAGTCTCTTGAATACTCAGTCTACTACATTCTACAAAGCACATGAAAGTGGGTGAAGGAGAAAGTCAAGATCTGAAAAACTGAAACTGAAAAACTAAGTGTTGCATTTACTTAACTGCATGTGAACACAAACACACAAAACCAACCATTACCTATTTGTTTTTTAGACATAGATTAAGCTAAATTTAGATATACAGATTAATACAGATACTGTAATACAGATTACCATAACTGATGCAGCTTCTTCCACAACTTGGACCTATAAAGGTTTGGAAATCCTAGCATTGGGGATAGCTCGCCCACACATCCAATTCCACACACCAGCAGTGAGTTGATGGCATCTTTTATAGGAAAATCCATGTGGCAAACCATCACAAATGAGTCACAGGGAAGATGTTACTATACAATAGCCATCAGTTACAAACATTAAGCTGGCACCATGACAAGGATATCAACATGAGTCACACTGATAGTCGACAGCTTTGTAAAGTAGATATCTAGTATGTATGATACTTATTCTGAGAGCCGTCAAAAAGACTAACTGACATCTATATATAGGAACTAAGCATTGCTTCTATACAATTTAAAAAATAAACACACACATCCGGACCAAGTGCATTATCTCTTGCCAATTTATTGCTGTACAACATCAATTTATTGCTTGTACCAACACAACACAACCATGCCACCATCATGGCAGTATCACTGCTGTGCAAGAATGGACCAGCATCCAGAATAAGTGGTCCAATGCTCGGCCTCTTTCACTGATGAACAGGTTAAAGGATAATTATTAAACCGCTACAGACAGTAACTGTAAGCTTATAAAGTGACCCTACATGTTTCTGATGAAATGACCACTGAGTGCAACTATAAGGTGTATACTAAGCCTCAGATCATCATATAGACCAAACACCACTTAATTCTATTCTGTCTGTGTCCTACAGCTTTTGTGCAATTTGGCCACCAACTGTGTGTAAACTTGCATCATATACAGCAACCAGACCAAAACGGTTTGTGAAATTCAACAGTATTTCAAAGACCACTTCCGAAATTTCGACAACACTGACTCTCAGTAAACCTAGCCTACGCAGAAATATATGGCAGGCATATATGTGCAAGAGAATCACTGGGTTTGGAGGAGACAATTCTCGACTTGATTACCTCACATATCCAATTTCATTTGGCAGCCAATGCATGTAGTAATCGTTTCTGACCAAGGGAGGTCATTTGACTGTCTATTCAGACTGTACATTACTAAGGAACTAAGAGAAACCAAACACAGGATCCTGGTGGGGAAGGTTAGTATTTGCTTTGCATGTCGTTCCCATACCGGACATATCAAATAGACCCCTTTTGAATAGGGCCACATACTATTATCCTGATGTAGTTTTGCATCCTGTCTGCAGCATGCACAAACCTCCAGAAAGGGATTAGTGCTAGGATAATCCTAGCAAAGCCAACAACTAGCTCTTCATTTCAAGACTACTTACAATTTCATAGGGTTATTCTTCTTGAAACCAAATCCACTGATAACAGTCCTAGTGAATAGGGGGAGTTGCTAAGCAGCTGCTGAATGGGTTAGATCTTTATTGTGAAAAGCTTGCACAGCAAAACGCTTAGAAACAGACTCAACAGACCCATGAAAAAACAGGTTCAGCAAGAATGCTCTTTGGCAGTTCAAGACTTTGTCAGCAATGTAGACACCAGGTAAAAATAACTGTTGAAAAACTGGCGCTTGTTTCTTAAGTTTAACCCTGGCAGATTTAGACTGGCCAAAAGAGGAAACACATGATTTGAAGGCCTATAGCACATTCTCTCAAGCCTGAAAAAAATCCTGGTAGGATTACAAGTAGTTAGCTAGGCCACACTGGTGTCATTACAGAAGCTATAGTATCTAACAGAGAGCTTATATTGCTAGTTAGTTAAGGATTTGGCATAATACAGTAAATAGTGGGCTTGTAGTTGTGCATCTCGGTTGGAACAGAAATTTCTAGAAAGTTTGGGGCCTTGTTTGGCTTCAGCTGAGATGTAGGTGATAATAGATATGCGTTTGCAGTAAGTCTTCCTCAGTTGAGTGAAGTGGTAATGTTTAATTTTAAAGGACGTTTAAATTACAGAGATCCAGTAGATCATTTGCATTATTAAAGTGGCCTTTATTCCCCACGTCAGAGACATAGCATTCCTGCCAGATATGGCATGATGGCATGTGAAGCAATATTTACACTCATTACACTCCGCATCATTGCATACACTGGATGTTTGCGCAAGAGAGAGAGAGAACAAGAGACAGATAGAGAAAGAAAGGAAGAAGACTGAAAGAGCAAAGCATATACGGTCACAAAACTAAAAGGGGAACTTAAGCTTTTAAATGTGATGTGTAACCTTAAGAACTGTCAGTACTTAATCAGGTACTGTCTGCAATTAACTACATTTGATGATAATCCTAGTGTCATGTGTACAGCTGTTTTGGCTAGTCAAGCACTGGCTAGTGCTTTTTGATGTAGGCTCAAAATGAGCTAAAACTGTCAAAACCATGACTGTCACTACCGAGACTGTAAAGACTGTTTTGGTAGTGACAAAATGTAGAATGTTTAGCCACTTGTTTTAACAGTACAAGGACACACAAAGAAAAATGAGTTTGAAGTCTGTTAATGGTCTGTAAAGAATTTCAATACTGATCTTGGAACCCAGGTAGAATAGGTAGAATGATCCATATAAGACTATTGTGTGTGGGTGAGTGTGTATGTGATGGTAGCTTCCAGCTTTCTGTCGTTGTCCGAGGCCAGGGGTGTGACATGCTTACTCAGGAACGCTCAGCAAGATGTCTGCATAGAATACTCTTCAGCACCTCACAGTGAACAGGAAACAAGTGTGCTCCTGCTGCTTACAGTAAATCACTCAGAGATTTTAATAATTTCAATTGCAAACAAGACACAACCACACATCGAGCAAACTAACAAGTTATGTGTTAGATAAACAGTCGAGTCACATTATTTTATAATGTGAATGCAGCCCGGCCCACAAACACAACGATTGAGGTGGTCCTCAATTAATTAGTTAAAATCTGTGGAGTTAAGGGGTAGTACTTGGAAGTTTTGGTCATGCTCTTCCAACCAAAAGAAGAGTGAGACATGTTGCGTTGTCTTGCTGAAAGATAGCAAGGAAGGAAGCCAATCAGCATATATGGGTGTACGTGATCTGCAAGGATGGATTCATATGAATGCCCAGAGAATGCCACGAAAAAATGACTTACATTTACACAAAGATGACCAGAGCAACTTACAAGGTTAATCATATCACAGGTAGGCCAATCTAGTTTTAGGAGTTTTGCCCAAGGACCCTTATTGATGTAGCACAGCATAGTCACCCAGACCAGGAATCAAACCCTAGTCTCCTAAATGGGACAGTAGCTTCCTGGTGGGTAGTGGTGCTATCCGCTACACCACACCAACCACTTCCTTCATGAGCAACATGCTGCGGCCGTCAAATACAGAAAGTGGTAAAAATAATGTGACTGATGTGACTCAACTGTGTTTAACCCATTTAATTTCATGGGCTGATAGGTGGATCCACCATTTTGCCAGTATTTGTGTCACACAGGTTTTTCGATTTAGCAGTTTTAGCAGTGCGGGTGGACAAAAAGATTTACAGTCATGCTGGTCTTAAATTTCAGGAAAGTCTAGCACCTTTGCCAAGGACCACCACAAAATTTGACTGATACGCAAAACGGCCAATCACAAGCCTTTATTTGGCATGAGTATGTGTAGAAGGCGGCCATCTTTAAAACACAGTCACACCATAAACTATTCCACAGGAAACACAAAAGTGTAGGAGGGTGGAGTGTCTGTGGCTGAGACCACTGTTGGTTCGGCTGAACTTAACTGGAACAGCAAATCTTTCATTTATGTCGGATCAGCGCAAAACCATACACGGAAGTGCATACATGTGGAAGTGTAAATAGCCAATCAGAATGCAACCAGCAGAATCCTGATACTGAAGCCAGGTTAATGCACTAGAGATACCAGACTCTCTGTCTCTGGGTGGGCGGAGCCTCTGTGGCTAGATCCATGATAACGTTGTATTCCATAAATAGCTATGCTGGTAGAAACACTGTTCTGTATCCTTCTCAGAGAAAAAGGAACAAACATCATAACAGGGAAATTTCACTGATCGTTCAATATTCCTGCATAATCCTACAATTACAATTTGGAAATTGTAAGGAAAAAAAGTGGAATTCCTATTTATGTTGTGCTTAACTTCCTTAACATATCATACAACTGACTTCCCAAAAACCCCAGAATTAAGACAACAGCACTGTAAACATAGTGTTACCACTAATTGTTCATTTTAGGCTGTGTTCATCCTTTTCAGTACATTCAATAAACGAGTTCCCACACTCTCCGGCTGTCTGACTGCCCTGCCCACTGCCTGTCTCAGTGGACATTACGCCTCTCCTCCTGACTCGACCCACTTGTGACTTGCATTAGTGGTGATCCTGTTAGCGCCTCGCTGGTCAAAGGGCAGGACAAATGGACGGAAAAAAAAGTTATTTTACCAAGAAAGCAAAACGTCAAGCTCTTCAAAGAATCTGTCTATGGGTAGAACGATGGCACCACCCAAAGAGGGGCATGTCCAGTCTGGTATGCTGTCTGAGGGGCAATGTTCTGAAGCTTGTTTGTTGGTAAACAAGCAAGAGGCGGAGGAGTTCTCTGGAAAAGTGCCACAACTGCATGAAACAGCAAAAAAAAAACAAGGCAGTCAGTGAGAAGTGATTACACAACATGGCCAGTTTTAGGCACAGCCTCATGCCACTTATTTGGGCAATTCAATCAGTTGGATGGTTACTTGTGGTTTGTTGTTACAAGTGTGATTAGGCTGGAAGAACGGCTTAAACCCTGTCGTATCCACAGTTACTTTGCTGTATTATGTTCTCGCTCAAAAGCAGTCAAGATTGCACAGCTAAAACTCTGCAGTGATAAAACAAAGACTGCCAAACTGATAAAGCTGTAGCAATCAAGACGCAGCTCCTCAAAGTCATACAAATTTCTGATTGTAAAAGGGTTCAGTAATGCCACAAGGCTGAATCGAGATAAGGGTCAGAGAGATAAGCATCTTTTCATACATCACCATTACATTTAGCACATGCCAGTATCTGATAATCATTTCCAACTTTTTACTGCACCCATCTAGCCAAATTCCAAACCAACAGAAAAAGGGAAAAGGTCATCAACTATTATTTCTTGGAGGCAGCTCCAGTTCTGTTTGCTCTCTAATAATTATAAAAAATTGGGCTCTATACAAACTAAGACTCAGGCAAGATTCAGGCATTGCCCTGCCCTGCAGGGTAATTGTACGTTATGAAAAGCGTAATACAATGAGACATAAATAAAAAAAAACAATAAAGACATTACACAGCCCAGACAGAAAAACAAAACCCATCTCCAAGTATTGCTTAGATGCATCACCTAATGGAAAAAATGGTATCATTTGAGCTCAACAAGACCCATGACGTCAAACATCTGAGGGGCTGAAATAGAAAGGAATGCAACAGTGGAGATTTTTTGAGCTCTGTCTTCAGGCTGCTCTGGGCGGCTTATTTTGGCCGTGCCCAAAAAACATTGCTTAATTAGATTCAGGGGATGGCCTCAAGCCGAGAGAAGACTCTGAACTGGGGAAAAAAGCGTGTAGGCCCCCTTCCAAATAAACAGAGTTCAGCCCCTCCACCCACTTTGAGTCCATTAAATAAGCCTCTATGACGTTCAGAGCCAGTCTGGCTGTTTTTCCACAGCTGATCCATCTTTTGTCTAGAGGTACTGGAACGCTCAGGGGAAACACCTCAGCTTTGGGGCAAACAAACTAGACTTGAAATTCCTCCAACAAATTAAATGTACCAAACAGTTATCATGCAGTTTAGCATCTCATGCATGAAATGCCTTTAGAGTGTCGCCAGCTTCACCATCTCAGTTTCAAATGGATTTCATAACAACAGCTGGAAAATGCTTTTTGAATTAGATGCATCTCCTTTTTGCAAGCATTAAATTAGCTACTCCTACTATAAAGGTGCACTTTGTTTTTACAGCATTGCCTGTATTAAGAGTTAATGCTGTGCTATCACTAGCGGTAACTGTATAGCTACAGTTATGGATGTGTTTGTACAGCTGGATTTGGATTTGTTTTTACTGCTTAGGAGTACAACAAATGTAAACTAGACATATAATTGGAACTACAAAAGACAAATTATGGTGTTTATTCAGGCCCGTTCAGTTGCAAGTGGTTTATTGAACATAACTACAGGTGATGTTTACTCACTAAAGAGAACTACCCCAGTGCAACTAGTGCACTTACTTCAGGGCCTGTTTTGCCTTGAATTGTGTAGTCTAGATTCAACAAATACTGCAAATATAGCATTAGCACAAAAACAACCTACTGATTCACAGACTATGCTTCTATAATATAAAGAGGATTAAAGTCATACTCGTTTGCTTCATGGCTATTATGTCAATTTTTTTTCACAACACAATATTTTTCTCATACTGTACACCTGTATTTACCTTATGTCTGAAACTGTCTAAGTGATTTAACTTACCAACTCACCCACTCTGTTTTGACTGGTGAACTACTTACAGTAGTTCTGTCATGTCTGTTTGATTCCAATTCTGATGGTCCTATAGCAAAAGTTGATAAATCCACCAGCTAGTCTGGAGCAAGGTATATCGATGCCAGTAGGCTGTCAATAAGGACTGTGAGTGTAAGAGTGTAGGTAAACAATTATTGAGTGTGGTCCATTTATCCCACCACCCTTCCTACATCTCACTTGAAAAAGACCACCACAGGACCAGCTGATAAAATTTGGATGGTGGACTCTTCTCAGCACAGCAGTGACACCAACATGGTAGTGGCATGATAGCGTATGTAGTGGCAGTGAAAGTGTAGGATAGTGTATATGGGTGCAACAGTCACAGTAATGTACCTTGTATGTTACTAGGGTATTTTGGCACCCCAACCATGTATATCCATTTAGTAATCCTGCAAAACTTACGCTAGTCTGTACGATGACTACAAAAAAAAAAAAGCAGTGTGACTTGTATTGATGCAATACTGGCTGAATAGGTAAAATAGAACATAGCATGTGTTACCTAGCATAGTCACTGTGAAGAGTAGAACATTCCAAACAAGAATTAGCAGGCGAATTAGCTGGTGAATAGGGGACCCCACCTCCTTCAGTCACTAAAATCATGAGTAATGTTACCCTGGTTGTAGGAGTAAGACACCTGTTATACAACTAACACCGACCACAGGTTAAACATCACGCTCATGAATGACAAACAGTCTGGTTTTAGGAATTCCCCATTCAGAGTTTCCTTATATGTAACAGAGACCAAACAAAGCGATGTAGAACCAGATACCTTCTGTTTCCTTTCAGTCTACTGTAGATAGTGAACTGATAAAGATGACACTTTCCAATGACTTCCCTTGTGCAGACATTTAAAGTATGCTTGCACTCGATTAGCCATGTCATGCAATGAAACTGTGAAATGCCATAACAACTCTCATGCCTCATTTTATTAAACTTCACAATAGTTTTCCTACCAGGAAACCCTGAAGATAGAGCGAACTGGGATAAAAACCTATAAAGCCTCATTATGTTCCCATGCTGTAAGAACATTATATGATTATTCAACCTAATTTAGGCAACTGCATCAATAGAAGTCATCTGACTGCTCAGCAGATAGCTTGGCTTGTTACAAGAAAAACTGCTTGAAGGAGCTAGAATGATCTGCAAGTATGGAAAGATCCTTTTACCTGATCTGATTCATTACATAGACAAACTTAACTTGAAATAGCTTGATATATTATCTATATGTAAGATTGCTGCACTTGCCAAGATATCATCATTCAGTGTCGCCAAGGCTGCTTCTGCCCTTTTGCAGAGTTCATCTACAAACCAATCTTAACGTATTCTACCTACATGACATCTTGCGTGGTGCTGCTTCTGAGTCACATTTGCCTTCCACCACACAGTGACAAAGACTTGTAAAAAACAAAGCAGAGCACATGGACAGGACTGACCTTGCACCCACACTGCCATTATAAAATGCATTATGAATGCAAGACATATCTGTAATATAGACATTCTTGATTATGTGTGTAAAATTTAAACTGTTACTGAACAATGCACAAGGACACATTGGGTACACTTGTATTGATTAACTAGGGTTATCAAGCATTGAGATGTTTGATGTTATGTCCTGTCTAATTTCATTAGCAGACAGTCCCTAAAACAAGTGGCCACTAAAAAATTGTACTACTATGATACATGGTGGTGTATGGTAGTTTCTGATAGCTCATCTTTCTAACTTATCTGCAAGACATCTAACCTCATTCTTTGCAATTCTCAACTAAACTCTGAAATGTTCATCTAACCTTTACAACCGTTTAAACCCTTGAAACCCCACAAAATGTTTTGTACAATACTAAATTTGAGTGTAATGCTAAACATCCAACAACGTTAGACTGAAAACAACAAGATATGAAAACGATAAAACATGGCTTAAAAACTGTAGAGCCCTCTCTGAGAACTGTGTGGATGTGACTGTTGAGCTGTTTGACTGAAAGCTCTATGTCCAACATTCCAGCCCTTATACAGAACTAGCATCATTATCCAGCTAACTGGAAAAGGCCTCAGACAAGCGGACAGATGGAAGGAAGAAGAGATGGACATACCAACAGACAGATAAAGTATGAAGGAGTGGACAAATAAATGTACAGTTAGACGAGAGAACAAACAAACTGACTGTTCTAAGTGACTGAGGAAACAGACCGAAGGACATGGGATAAGCACATGGGTGATAGGGAGCTACAGAGCGATGGTCTAGCTTGCTAGCTTTTAGTTATGCTGGTTAGCGTTAGCTCAAGTTTCTCTGACTCTGAAACTCTTTTGTGCGGGTGGGGCAAGATACATTAGCCTTGTGTTTGGTTAGCGGAATGCCTGCAGAAGCGTCACCCAAGACTAGTAATGCCCAGTGTAGAGGAGAGAAATACGGTGAAATACAGCAGATACTTACAGCAGATCATTAGATATTGGGAAGACAGTCATAAAACATATTTTATACGTGTATATTGTGGTCCAGGATTAACTTTAATAGAAAAAAAAAACTATTGGCCTTTGAAATAATGATATCACAGAAGGCTGTGATATGCAAACAAGCTTTCTCACCAAAACACAGTGCTTTTAGTGTGAGCTGTTACATCCTGTCCTTGCCAGATGAGTGTTTCTCTGGGTGTCTTGATGAATCAAAGTGTTCACAAAATTGACAAAAGTCAATTTTCAACAAGGGGACTTCATTTTCAACAAGCTTAATAAGACAACAATAAGGCTAGATTTTAAGGTGTTAGAGTAAATGGACCATTGCTTGGTTTTCCAATCATGCTGACCCTATTTGACTATACTGAACTGGAATACTCACCCTACAGTCTCGCTGTAGTGTCTTCGTTAGGGCGTTATAGGTCTCTGTATCAAAGTACAAGCCTTCGTGCATGTCCTGAAAGTCCAGATCCTTGTAGGTGGGGCAAGGCTTTTCCCGCTCTTTCCGAGAGGCCCGCCGCTTGTACGTGGAGCCCTTCAGATCATATTTGTAGTGCATTTTTAAAGAGCGGGGCAGGACGTTGTTCATAACCACCACCCGAATGTTCATTCCTCCCAACTGGACACAGTACAGGCCATAGAACTTGGGCAGGAGGGTCCTGGGGTTCTGGTTAAGATTCTACACAAACAGAGCCAGAGGAGATTAAGACTATATTACATTACTGTGCATATGGTAATGAAATGTCAGCTAATACAATATCAGTTTAATTACTATTTTTAAATTCAATTCAATTAAACACATATATAAATAGTGTAGTGCAAAGACAAATAGACAAACAATGTGTGCAAACAGTACAGTACTTGTACAGGACATGTGCAAAGAGTAAACATTATACAAATATAAACAGTATATCGTAAACAGTATAGAAATATAACAAAGCAAGATGTCCTGAGGTCATCAATGACAATAAAAAATGGCCTTGATAAAGACATTAATCAGGATGTTAACTATAATAACATTTAAACACAAAAACATAATCCCTATACTGTTCAATATTCCTCTCATGAGCATGCTGGTCAAGCAACATGGCTTTTGCTGGGTGGCAGCTGTGAATAAACGGTTTCTTATTTTACATGTTTATACAATTTCACCGTGGCGCAGCTTAAAAGCTTATGCAAGACGGCCTTCAGATTTTACAACTCACTGGAGCATGTTGTCATTTCCTCTCTGGTTTCTGCTAGGGTGGAAAAGAGCTATGGAGGAACATTCAGCATGTGTGGGACCTTTGTGAAGATCTACCATATTTAATTGGGTTTGAAAATACCTTTAAGATATTGTTTTTGTTGTTGTTATTACCAAACCTTTTTTTAAACCACCCAGTAAAAAAAACACTAGTAGGTCATTTTTGTAAAGGAGCCCAGTCACAAGGCTGTGACAAAAGCACTCAGCTACATAAGCACTGATCTCCAGCAGCTGGAGGCTGGTTCTCTGGCCCAGGGCTTTTACCCACTGAGGCCTTATTAGGAGAGAGAGGAGGAGAGGACACTCAGTGAAGCAAATGAAACAGCACAGCGCTGAAAGGGTCTTACCATGTAGTAGCCTGGCAGCAGCTTCTGCAGGAACTCGGCCTCCTTGTGCTGGACAGTTTTGATGATGAACTCATCGTCACTGGTCAAGTAGAAGAGAGAGCCACTGGCCCCTGGGTTGGACAGCTCGATCAGAGGCTCCTTACAGATAGAGTACTGCATAATGAAAGGTGGAAAATATAAACAGACGGTCAGTGTAATGTACATATAACAATGTATATTATTATTATTTTGATAAAAGTATATGAAGCTCAGTAGGACTGATAGCAGGCTGAATTTGAAATACCCCTGGTGAAAAACCCTGTTATTGCATTGCCTTGTTTTCCAACAGCCTGCTTACAAAACCAGTTTAAACCACTTAAACAGCACTGGCACAGAAAAGGTAACAAAGCAATGCAATCTACTGTCATGCAGCAGTTATTGTGACAATATAGACAGCCTCAGTAAACATCTAGCTCCGCACAAAGACTTCCATGGCGATGTTTTTTTTACATCGTCATAGTTCTGCAAGGCAAACACAGGTCAATTTGACTAAGTCACCTAAACAGCAGCTCGTGTGAGACGTGCGGCTAAGTTGAGCATGCTGAGTTTCGACAGAAGCCTCACATGCTCTGACACGGAGTGCTAAAGCTCTTGAAGGAAATGAGTGTTGTGAGGGTACACAGAGCTCAGAAGTAGCTGGCAGCTCTAGCGGCAGGCTCACACCTCCAAAACACATGCACACTTATGTGTAAAAACAATGATAACAATAAGTAAATGTACTAATACCACCCACCCCACGTATAATAAGTACCTGTAGGTAACTATATGTACCATGTATTATATACAGCTGTATGCAGTAGTTTGAACAATATGTTTAACCCAAAAAATATGAAACGGGCCAGAACTATGCACAGACTACATTTATGTTGTGCAGACCACCAATAAATTTGCATTCAGTTCAGAAAAATGAATTATGTAGATGTTGTCACATTTTGCCCTGTGTATGAAAACACACACACACACACACACACACACACACACATACATGAGCACACACACACATACATGAGCACACACACACACAAACACACACACAAACACATGTTTCTGCAAATTGTGGGGACTTTAACTTCCATTCATTTGCTAGACACCACACTCAAACCTGAAACAGTACTGCTACTACACGAACCCTAACCTTAATCTTAAAATTGAATGATTTACATTGTGGGTGTGTGCATAAACATGCTCTGGTTCTTACCATGTAGCATAAACCTGGTACAAGACACACAAACACACACAAGCTAATGAAAATTAACTGTCACGTTGTTCCACCACCACTAACACATGGGCATTTTTTAGCACTGCTGCAAGTCTGTGTGTGTGTGTGTGTGTGTGTGTGTGTGTGTGTCTGTGTGTGTGTGTGTCCTCTTAATTAGCCTGCACTCATTTTCCTCTCCGCCGTGAATACATCCATAATCAACACCGCAAACCAAATCAAGTCAGCACACAGCATCATTTTCCTCCTTCGTGTTTCTTCCCCCTCCTCTTTCATCCCTCACTCTTCTCTTTTCCTCACCCTCTTTGCTTCTTCATCTCTCTATCCCCTCATTCTTTCTCTACTGTGTTCTAGACATTAAGGCAGCCTGAATGTTTAAAATGTCCAGATCCCAATGTGTAAAGAGTAAGAGTTAGTACATGCTATTACTCCTCAGTTTTATTTGCTGTTATTTGTCTACCTATGGCCCTACTCCTACCACCAGCGCTCTTGGCCTGTAAAAACTGATCTCAAAAAAGACCAAAAACTAAACACTGGAAATATTTATGATGTTTTGAAAAGAGGAATACGGCTGAATGATGGTGCTGAAACATGTCAATGTGAAAAGTTTTCTTTTTTTTACATTCTTTTTATTTTCTTTTATGGCGTGTGAAAACACCAGATGGCATTTCATGATGAATCCAAAATTGGATCTAAAATAAACAAATAATAATAAAAAAAAGCTAACATTAATACACTGAAGTTAATGATGCTTGTTTTCCTTCCATGAAGTTACCATTTAGAAAAGGAATACTCAAACTTTTGAAGTTTTGAAGTTTTTCTCAAACTCAAAGTTTGTGGTTGGCTTAGAGCCAAAAACAGAACTATATTGCAATAGAGATAGGTAGATAGGTTTCTAAAATGTATTTTATAACGTTACACTGATTTATGTTATTAGAAAACTTTATGATTTATGTTACTGCAAATTTCAGAGGAAAAAAACCCAAAAGTCAAATTTAGTATAAAAGTATTTTGTTCTCCTAATGGGTGAAGCGGTGGTCTGCCAAATCAAACGTCCTTTCAGGCCAGCCTTTCTTCATAGGCCACATTTGGGCAGCATGAGGTTTTGTTTCAAGATGCTAAAGCTCACTGACAAACCTGACCATTGTTTCTATCATCCTGAGCAGAAGTCCTGCTCTCAGCATGTCTTTGTTTTTACTGATCCTATTAATCACTATTACATAACAAGAGTCCAAAGGAGTTAGTGTGTCTCACTATGAAACAGGCGGGGCCCACAGTGTGGTACTGAAGTGGACTTTATGGCCGAGGGAGCCTGGAGGAAGCCCTGAATGACGTGCTTCTGGAAGCTCCGTGTGTGCCCTGAGGCTAATTACAGAACGATTGTATTTCACACAGCAAGAAAGACAATTAACGGCATGACTGGGATAGTAAGCCCAATTGCCACAGCCATCACTGCCTCGCCAAGCATAAACACTCGCTTACACAGCCCTGAACGAACGCATGCACACATATACAACCTACACTGAAATGCCTGTCTGAACAAACACAGCCTTGAAACAGCTACAGCATCTGCAGAGCTGCTGCAGAGTCACTGCAGATGCTCAAGTCCCAAGTGGAGCTGAGCACAGCCAGAGGAATCAGCAATGTCTGCTCAATTAAAGTGATAGTTCACCTGAAAGTCAGATTCACTCCCTCTTACGCCAGAAGTAATCAATCTGCCAAGACATGTCTGCTTCTTCTGCACTGGAGCCAAAAACCGTACATAGATAATGTCAAGCTTAGGGAAGCCTTAAGGCCTTGAGTTAGCTTCATCAAGACTATTGCTTGCCTTGTAAAAGCAAATTCCACCAATCTTTTGAAATTACTGCATAATTAAATTGTTCATATGTATGTGCAAACCAAACCATTTTAATGTGAAATGCACCTTTCTAAAGATAGTGAATCACAATAACAGTTTACAGTGATGGTGATGGGAACCAGACATCTAAAGGATTTAATGTGTGTAAAAGTTATAGACTGCTGCCTGGTACCTGAACTGTTGTTTGTTAGGGTGAGGCGGGAAGGGGCAGGGTTGGTTGCTAACCAGTGTTCCATTATCACCATTACATATAAAACTCAAAAGACAGGCAGTTTCACTGGAGATTTTGCATAAATAATAATCTGTATTTAGGTCTGATCTCTATCTCCACCACTGTACAGAAATCTAAGTCTGTCAGATTCTCTACAATGGACCATCTCATGTTAAAAAACTTATAATAAATCTCAATGACTGCATCAGCCAGAAATATTAAAAAAAACAATGAAAATTCTCTTTTAAGTAACCTCAATCCTACATGGCTAAATAAATGTCCTTTTGCTGAGTTTAAGTACTCATTACAAGGCTGTACATAAATACAACTTCAGTGTGTTTGGGGGATTGTTAGAAAGTATCCCACATTGGGAAAAGAATGCAAGGAGGTCCAGACAATACCCATACCTACCAATCTGTTCCTTTGCGTTCCTTTACACTAAAAGGACATAGCTTACACACAGGCACATCAAGTATATTTATTTTATTTTCACCACCAAGTTTACTGTTTCTCATTTGTGGAAAAGGTGAAGGGTAGCATTATACATCACGTCTGGTCAACACAGGGAAGTACAATTACTCACTTTTATATTCAACTGCAAGTGCAATTTTCAGAACTGCGTTTTTACTATATGCTACAGTAAAATAACACAAAGTTTGGAAACTGGAAGTCTAGCACATTGCATCTGCAACTGTAGACTAAAGAAATGTTGTGCTGCCAAAAAGGCAAACATGTAAAATCCAAGAATCCCAATTAGATATTTTGCACAAATCTTTGGTAAAAATGTAAACACATTTGCTTTCTCATTTTCCTCTGACACTGTATGAAACATTTTCACATATCACATTAAACACCACAACTAAATGAACTCTTGAACTGGTTCATACTCTGAAGCACTTCTGAGAACATCTGTAGCTCTTAGGAGAAGTTCATTTGTGCCTGATGACATCACTATGGAGTGCAAGCTGAACATAATACTGTCTTAATAAGAGTAAATCAGTCAAATTAAGGCATTAATCCCTTTTGTGACTTAAAAACAAGGCCACCATTAAGAGTCTTAACTCAGATCCCAGAAGGCAGCAGCTAGCAGAAGGTGTTATTAGAGTTTATATTTAGCCAGAGAAGTAATTTAATGGAATACTAGGATTTACACATTTATACATGATCGGTGTATATAGTTTTGCACTGGTGCGGTAGCTAACAAGTAAACCTCGTCAATAAGCATCATAGAAACAATGAGGCTAAAGGATCACACAAACATTTACTTCCTTGTTCAGTAATACTTTTTGTTTTTGCCTAGTAATGCTTACCAGGTAGTCATCAGGCTTTATTCCAAAGAGCTCACGGAAGTAGCGAAAGGCCAACGGGGCATAGGTTTTAAAGCGGAAGTCTGGGTAGTGATGCGCGGGGGTCAGGTTGCTCCCCTCACTATGGAGAGAAAATGAAGCGTCAGACATCTAATTTCCCATTATACCACATCAAGGTGCTCTGTTGGATACAGATCTGGTGGCTGCTGAAGAAAATGTTCAGGAAAGGCTTACACATGCTCAGCAACAACATTTAAAAAGGTATCATTTTAAATAATGACATTTTGGTATCAATGACCCAAAGCATGCAAAGTAAACAGTCCCCATACAATTACACCACCTCCATCAGCCTGGACTGGAAATCAGGATTCATCAAAAACAGGTTACTTCTTTCCAGTCTTCAACTGTCCAGTTTTGGTAAGCCAGTCTCCGCCGCAGCCTTAGCTTTAAGTAGCCTTAGCTGACAGAAATGGAACCCGACGTGCCCTATAGCTGTTGTAGCCAATCCGCCTCAATGTTTGACATGTTGAGCTTTCTAAGATGCCTTTCGGCCCATCACAATTAGGGCTATGTGAGCTCATGTAGCCTTTCTATCAGCTCAAACCAGTCTCAAAACTCATCTTTGAGCTAACACTGGTATGGCACTGCCCGCTCCCTTTAGTTTTGGGGTGGGAATTACCAATGACCCAATAGCCCCATCACCCCATTGCCTGTAGCTTGAGCTCATCTCCTGTAGGGGAGAAAAATCCATGACTGAATTGAAGTATGATTCATTAATTAGAGATAACAATACATGGTTCAGGACAGACCCTGTCAGCTGTGTTTTGGCTCTAACTAGTCTCAAATCTGCGTAAGAGGGAATCTTCTACGAACACCATGTAATGCTGATCCTCTGAGAAAGAAGCAGAAGGTAACAAAAACACTCAGTTGGACAGAAATAGAGAGCGAAAGTTCCCAGACTGAACAGCACTTTATCCCCGAGGACTTTTTGCCTCTTTCACAGGCCCATTCAAGGCGAAGTTGTTGGAATGTGACACACCAGAGAAAAATACGCATTGTAATCTGGGGCCTAATGACACAAAACACTCCAAAGGATCCCCGAGGCCAAGGAGGGTCCACACCATCCTCCCTGTGTTAAACATATATGCATCATGAGATGCCAAGGGCCTGGGAAAAAAAGTCACTAACCCACTTTGGTGGTTTTTTTTTTTTTTTCAGATCTATTCATATCATCAGACTGGCCGTTTGGACTGACCCAATTTTCATAACACAACTTGGAGAGGTCTGAGCAGTGGACATAAACTCATGAAAAGCTTTGATAAACCTTGAAACACTGCGTGACAAAACAGATAAGTGGGTTATGCTGTGCTCAATCCTTAAACGACATGCCATTTGGCTTGTTTTTCAGAGTGTAAAGTAGCGCTGTCTCTCCCTCAGTGGAAAGATAAGCTCCAAATTGGTTCAATTGTGTAACAAAGTCCAGACAATTGACCTCAGATTTAGAGTTTTTTGTTTAGTGCCAGCTGAATGGCGTGTTGGTGTGGGTGGCCAAGACTGCAGCCAGAAAAGCAGCAGCTTTCACGTTTGGTGACTGCGATGACACGTGTAGGCACCAGCCTTTTATTCCCTCCGGCCTTGAAGATGACAAAAATTGTCAGTTTGATTTAAATGGAACGTTGACACATGAAAATGGAGAGACATGTCCAGCAGGGACAGTAAGTGCTATAAATATGACCCGTCTGTCAGCCAGAGTAGGAGACTTGCTAAGAGTCTCTAAAGATGATGGTGTATTTCCCTTGTAGTTGGAGCAGAATGGAAACCCTTATGCTTTGAGGCTCAGGGAGTCATTAGTTATAGTCGTTTGTGCTAAAGGAATCTCAGTATGGAGACAAATGGTCTGGCAATGTCACAGCAATGGACAGTTTCAAAACAAATCCAGCTATGATGCTGGTTCCTTCTCTAAAAGCATTTGTGTAGTTCAAAGGCCTTTGGACTACTTTAAAAGCCTGACATTTGAGTACATCCAACAGCTTGTATAAGTGAAGCTGGAAGCAGATACGAATAAAGAAAAGGAGAAATAGTTATTCTACGATAAATGACAGCCCAAAGTGGTGATCGTAATAGATCGCTACTTCCTCAATGAGAAGCAGGCAGTGAACATGTCAGGCTCTTTGGCTTTAACTATAAAGAGCTGCTGTTTTTATGATGGCTCAGCATCCACCATTATAATAGCCAACACTCCAATACTTGGTAATTAGAGGCACACAACGAACACTGGTTTACATTCAGATGATGTAGTGATCTTTAGTGTTTACTAGAAATATGTTTATGCATTATGGGAGACTCTATGGTGCCCTTAAAATGACTCAAACAAAAAGTAAAGAGAAAAATATAGACATATAATTTACAGATATATAAATGTGAGTTGTATGTGGTCGGTTTGCGGCAAATACAAAACTGTACTGACAGCTAGTTAGCAAGATAGCTCATTTAGACTTTAGATTTGTATTTTTATATTTGTATACATAAAAATAAATGAATATTAACAATATTCCATTACTATAACCTCATGGCCTAATGTAATAGTGCCTCAAACGCAAATAGGGATCCTTTTCAGAACCCAGCCCAAGTCACAAGAACATCCATTATGTGGAAGAGGTTAGCTCATTCTAGAGGAAATCCACAGCCAACTTGAAGTCTTTCCTTCTGTGATCTCAGCAAAAAGATGCAGAGGATCAATTTTAAAGCAGAGAACATGCAAGACTGAGGTCAGCTTCAAAAAGACAACTTTAAAAATAACTAAGTCTTTGTAAAGTTGTGTTTAGGACTTCAGTCTACAGTTCTGTGCCACATTTAGCACGTGTATGGGGCAGTTAGGCTTACCTGGGCAGAAACACACTCTCCACCACGTAAAAGTCCTGCATGAGAACATCTCGGTCAGGTTTTGAGGTCAGATTCCCCACGGTGTAACCAATGCCCAACTGGATGGCCCCTTTTAGAGCTGATGAGGTTGTCTGGTAAAAAAACATGCCCACAAATCACAAGACTGTATATCCGTAATAAAACCTCATAGAACAGGTTCTGTTAGAGATAGGCTTACAGGATACTTGTTACAAATCTACTGGAGTGTGGCTGAACAAACGTGTTCAAAAAAGAAAAGGACCTGCGAGTTTTACTTCCATGATGGTGCACCTGAGGCAAAGAGTCACTGGATACAGGATGTAAACCATTACAAATGAAGCAAGCACTAATAGCACCCTTATGCAGAATAAACAGGACCATGAATAGGCCTCTGTTGATGCCAGTATTTTGGACAGTGAACACTAAACACATGCATGTATTACAATAGGAGACATCTGATTTTTGCAGGGGCGTTTTCTGCAGACTGGAACTAATAACCAGTTCTATATTATTGTCAAACAGGGTAAGACATTAAACTTTTAAAGGGGTCATTTTGCTCTCACTAGAGATGAAGTGGCATGAAAATTTAATATCATAATTAAAGTCATCCATACAGTCAGTTAACAGTTTTATGACAATATTGTTCAAATGTGCAAAAAGTACTGATGCACAAACTGAAATCATTTCAGCAGGTTTCCTCTTTAAAACAAATAAATTTGGAGCATTTTTTGTGTTTCGTTTGCACTTATAATTACAACATAGCCATTCCGTTGAGCATTCAAAGGTTTTATTGCATTTTAAGTCTGAATTTAGTTCAGATCTGAATTTAAATTAGAATATAAAAATATCTTAATTATTATTTTAGTGCTTTTAATGCTTTTTTTTTTCCAGTTTTCAATACTCTTTCCATTTGTCCTATGCCGTGTGTGTGACTGGCAGTTACAACATAATACAAAATAAATAAAAATCTCTGGAGTGCTGTTAGAAGCTTCCATCATGTTTCCCCCAGACTAAACACTAAATACTGTAGTTTCTAAATGACGGTAATCAATTTTAATTAAAATTTGACAAGGTAATACTACAAGTTCCTGGTGTTCAGTGCCACTGATATTCACTAAGAGACTCCAATTAGTGCACTATGGTACTGTGGTCCATTCCAATGAACTCAGATTAGACTTAATAATCGAGTCAGCATTATATGATCTATGTAATGCCTGTACAAAAAGCATAAAGGTCGAAAGACAGCATATTGGCAGTTCAAACAGCCATACATTAAAGATATCACATCATAAAACGTGAAAGTTCAATGTAGTCAAGAGCTCTTCTACCTCATTCAAACATACACACCTTTTTGTAGGTTTTCTCTCTGCTATTATTGCTAGACGCTCCAACGCCATTTTCAGTTGCTGATGACATCTTCTGGAAAAACAAAGGTGAGGACTGGGTTAAACATAGCAAGTAAAGTACGCTCAGCTACACTAACTCAATTTTACAGTAGTGGTCAAAAGTACAGATACACCCATCTAAATTGATGTGTTTGGTTATCTTAGACAGTCTACAGGCTTACACTTAGCAGTTACAACTGATAAGATGTCTGAAACAATAAATATGCTAGTATACTACACACACAGTATTGATGTATCACAGTATTATTACTCTAATAAATATTGTGTTACTTTATCTCTTTTTTTATACACCGTTTAAAAGCTCTTGTTATATCAGCCTCCACTGCAGGTTAGGAACGCCGTTTTATCCTCCTGTAAAGTTCCATTCTGGGGGGGTTTAAGGTGATTGCATAGTTCTATGAGTGTTATTTTATAGTTGATGTCTTCACTTTTATTCTGAAGTAAAAAACTAAGTTAAACATAAGTTAAACAAGGAAACCTTCTATGAGTAGCTGCGTCTGAACTTTTTACTGGTACTGTGCACAAATGTAATGGACTGAAAACGCATTTTAAGAACGCATTTTCAACAGCAGATACTGTACATACAAATATAGCAAAATTGTTAGGCTGAGGTTTGAAGCACCTTGTCTTAACGAAGAACACAGGTGTTGTTCTGCTGCTCACGGCCGTTGCATTGCTTAGTCATGTGGACCAGGTAGCAGACGAGGCTTTAGAGGGTCTAGATCTAAGAGAGGGGAAAAAAGAATGGACATACAAAATCAACAAAACATCATTTCATCAGGAGCACACAATCTTTTGCATACAGCTGTACGTTTCTGACTCCTTTCTGACTCCTGATTCCTGGATGGAATGTTAAATGGAGAAACAAATTTATCTGTTTAAAATAAACGGCTTTAGCTGAAACCGAGCTGTCTGTCTGTCTGTAGAGGCGGGCATGGACCAGACATGTTAGAATAGTGTGAGCCCCCACAGGACTCGATTTCTAAAAGGGGGAAGCTTTATCAAACTGAAGGCATTCACTCGCAAAAAGACTTGAACAACTCGAAAAGTGATCTCCTTCGAGGTGATCACTAATGTTGAAAGACCATAATGAGGACCAGAGATCAAAACTATGAAAAATACTTTACTTACAGTGTTACTGTTCTCTCCCTCTTTTACTCTATCCAAGGTAAATAAAGCAGCCAGCACAGCTAGCCAACTACTTCATTCATAAGCAATTCATTATGGTATTGTTTTCTGCTTGGGATCTCACCTCCAAATGTAGTTTGGATCCAATTAGCAAAAATATATTTTCTTGTGTATCTTTTTTGCTGTCCAGTCTATCAAAAACCAATCAGGTCACAAGCTAAATAGCCAAAAATCAGATTTGGGGTATCAGTCTGAGGCTTTACAGTATCTGAAAGTTTAGTGTTGCATCAAGCCAATCCGGAAGTACCTGGAGAAACTGCAAAGATTTATGACCTTAAAGATAACCGTAGCTTTATGTAGTTCAATAAATGCAAAAGTAGGACAAATAATAAAGGCAGCTTTTTAAAACATAAGCAAACAATAAACTGACTTTTAACATTTAAATTAAATGATATCTCCAAAAGGGAGTCCGCACTAGTAGTTATTTGCTTTAGACAAACAAATGAACCATAACAACAACAACAGCAACTGAAAGCTTAAGGAAAACAAAAGCCAGCCAAACTCATTCATTTGCATATTTGTAAGCCTGTATGTGTTTGTTTGTGTGTGTGTGTTCTCTGTGCTGTGCGAACTTCCTCCTCTGTCACCTCATTACCTGACTGATTTGGGTGGAAAATGTGACCACTTCACTGTGTCGGTGCACAAAGGCCAGTTTGAGCTTGTGTTTATCACCTCCAGTTCTCGCACAACAGCAGCTGTCTAAACACGGAATCCTTTTCACCGGTACTGAACACTCTGAATGGCACAGAGCTTTCCGTCACAGCACATTCGATACAACATTAGCGCATTCAAGGCTGCTCTATACTTAACAGCCAAGCCAGGAAATTGAGAGGTGAAGGAGCCACGAGTCAGCATTGTTTATGATTTATGACACAAAAAATCAGTTTCATGTGGAAATGACCTTCAAAGGGGAACTGTGGACAGGAGACAATATCCCAATTTTTTCATGTATGATGTCAATACATAGAATCCAAGATGTAGAAAACAAGACTTGAATGACCATTTTTAATACTCTATGAAGGCAATAATATATATATATCGTCATTGTCCAAAGAAAAACAAGTATCTCCAAAAAGGCAACTTTACAGGAGAAGCCAAAAACCTTATTCCATTTTAATGTAAGTTAATGGAGCCAGACGTCTTATCAAGCATTTTTGGGCCATTTCAGTTGGTCCATTCATCATGCAAATCTCACAAAGTGTAAACGGGAGCTGCTGTTTTTAAATGATGCATAAAAGTCAAAATGTACAAAATTGGAGATACATGTTTTTCACTGGACAGCGACGATATATATATATATTAGATTTTTGTTAGAACACAGTTTGTATTGGTCATCCTTTAATGCCTCATTAGTGGTCACCAGATGCTGCCCACATCCACTCACACCAGCACAACACACTAGCACACCACCACCACGTCAGTGTCCATGCAGTGCTAAGAATGATCCACCACCCACATAATACCTGCTCTGTGGTGGTGCTGTGGTCCTTTAAGAAACAGGGTGAAAGGAGAATAACAAAGTATACAAAGAAACAGATGGACTACCGTCTGTAACTGTAAAACTACAAAGAGCTTCTATTTGTTAAGTGGAGCTGATTAAATAGACATATATCATGAAGAATCTGGGAGACCTACATGAACCATGGTGGACGGAGAACCGTTGGATTGACTGACATGCATGGAATGAACGGTCACTAATGTGAACATTCAGCGAGCAGTGATGCCTTCATAAGTCATCCTGTTAGTGCCAGCACCATTAGCAGACAGCTGCACTGGAGTATTCGTAAAAGTATTGTCTGGTGGAGATGACCAACGAATCTGTGTATGTTATCACATGTCTACACAGCCTGCTGTCACTCCACTCCACAGCTAGCGCAAAAATCTGCAGGAACTGTGTGAGAATATTCAAGCTGCATGGGACAGATTATCACAGGACATGTGATAAGACATGCCTGGCATGTTGTGTTCCCTGAGACACTACTTTTGTATGTGTAGCTCAATAAGTATTGTCCATATCAGTCTAAAATTGTCATCATTTACCATTGTTCCTGGTAACCTTTATCTTCCTTTCCAATAGCATTGCAATCCATCACTTCCTTCTGGGTACAACTATTCATTTAATGATGAGTGTATATACTCTTAAAGGTACAGTGCCAAAAAGCTTGCTAAGTTCTAAAAGATCTAAATATCTAATATTATCTATAAGAGACATTGGAAAAATGTAATGTAAAATGGATTGTGATCATTTATAGCACATAGGAATCACATAAATGTCACAAAAGGACCTTTAAATGCATATCCTTAATTAGAATTTTGTCAGTTATATAAAACCAACTTGATAGTGGTTGAATGTATAAATGACCGAAATGACGCTAATGCAAGTTCAAATTCTAAGTGCAAGCTCTAAGGTTTTAAATATAGGCAAAACGCACAGAGCATATAACACCACTGATGGCCTTTCTTCATTGGCTGCCTATGAGCTACGGAATATTTTTTAAAATACTGGTACTGACTTAACAGACTTTACACAATGAGGCCCCAGCATATATCACTGTGCTTTAATGTCTGCCATAAGGTCGTCATACCAGGGGCTATTAGCTCTCCTCTAAACCAAACTAAAATCAAATGGGGGGCCAGGCCTTTGCAGCTTTCACACCAAAACTGTGGAATAATCACCCATTTTTTTTAGCATTCTCTTGCTATATATAGCTTTTGTACATTGGTGAGAATTTTGTATGATTCATTTGGTATTTGGTAAAATAATAATATTACTTCAGCATTGGCACACAGTTACTAAAAGATGCATCAGTGTTTAAATTGAACCTTCGAATCAATGTTGGATTACGTTTAGGCATCATTTCATTCTTTTTACTGCACATATAGTATAACTATTACTAGCTATATCACAAATCACAAATCACAAATGCCTGGCAAACTTACTACTCAAGATCTTGTTACTCCAAAAACTGATTAAATAAAAAATCTAAAGGTACTTTTTGTTGTCTAGCTCCCAGTACTTCCATTGTATATGTTTTTATTATGCTTATATAAATTGACTCACTTTAGAGATATGACAAGTCATGGGTGCTCATGTATAGTAAAAAAATCAGTCTTCTTTCTTCAGCCTGCAGTAGCTGCTTTGATTTAGCAGCTGCTCTTAAAGGCAGTGGAGAAAAAGCAGGCGCTGTGGACGAGTGTGAATGGAGGATAATGGCCTTTCGGGGCTCAGGCATAAACAGCCTGCACACCGGCAGGCCTTATTCAGGCCTGAAGGCAGCCACTGACTCAGCCCCAGCTTTTACTGCATTAATGTGAGTCTGTGTGTGCGTCATACTGTTTATACCAGCCACGCTCAGAGAGAGGGCATGAGGGTGGGGGGTGACAGAAAATAAGAGAAAGAAAGAGAAGGGAGAAAAGAAAGAGAGGAGAGAGAAAGAGAAAGAGAAAGAGAAAGAGAAAGAGGAAAAACAAGCGAGAGCGTGAGTTTGACAGAAAAAGAGGAAAGAGAGGATGATATATTGATGATGATATATATGATTTCTAGATTGTTTTAGTTTTTTAGATGGCACTAAAACACAAATTCGAACATAGGGTAGCTCATTTTGCACTATATTGATTGGTCTGTTTATCATGTAATGTTCACCAGAAGTAAAGGATACAAAGGGACAACCAAGTTACAAGATTTCTCATGCCTGCGAGTGCCAGTGCTAGAGACAAAGTTCCATTTCATACAACGCTCAATGAACAATAAAGGATTCTGGTTCAAGAGAGGGAGTATTAGAGAAAGAAAGTGCGATAGAAAGGAGTGGCTGTTTTCTCTTGACTGCCGGCTGCTCAGTCTGCAATCTTCAGCACCTGCATGTGAATGTGGCCAAGACCTCCTGCCACCTCCGTTACATAATCATCCTCACAGGGCCACGAGGCCTACCTCTCCACATACACACACTCAATTACTGTCTTCCGGGTAATTATCCCCAACCATTACCACATGCAAACCACGGGGGCTGTGAGTCATACCAGCAACTACAGAAAAGCAAACGAAAAATGGCTTTTATCACGAAAAATCTTATTTACACTGCAAAGGTAGCTGATAAGTCAAGACATACGCTTTTACCATGTCCACAGACATACTGCTATATATACATATATATAGAAAAGGACAGAATAAGGATAGACCTACAGCTTTAAGATGGTCACTATTGCTGTTTAAGTTGTGTAATGTATATTTGTACAATTGTACAAGTCTATATTTCCTGTTAGATTATTCCTAACTACTATCTTGTTAACATTGACACACTGCCGTATCAACCTTGCTTCTGATCCAATCTCATGAAAATGTGAGGACAGTTTTCAGAGAGAATCTATCAACATGAACTTCCCTTAACTGAGCATACTGTATACTAAAGAATGTGTTCTCTTCGGTTTGTGACTTTACAGTGTGTCCAGATACAGAGAAATGGCTGATTGGACAAGCAAATATGTGCGTGATGCATGTACCATCTGTAATAATGTTACACTCCACCCTGATCTTCGCCTAAGGCATCGTCTGCCTGGACAAGACAAGAGACCCCCTGCAATCCACTCCAGTACAAATACAACTAGGTACAAGCCAAACATGCAATATCACTCATATCCTGGTGAAGAAATGGTAGAAGACAAGGACAGTGGATGACAGAAACAGCCTTTTGACAGCACCCATCTGGCGAATCAAACTAAATCAACATTACTAGACAAAAACAGAATTAACTTTAGATACGTTACATTACTATTACTAAGGAAGTACACTTTACTTGTACCAGAGAACCAACTTTACATGAAACATAGAACCAACTTTACATGTGAAACAGAACACACTTTTTTAGTAAAATGGAACCAAATTTGCTAATCATAGAAACTTTCCTAGTAAAACACAAATCCCATAAAAACAAACATACCAAAACATTACTTTTACTACCAAACCAGTTTTACTAGTAATACGGCCACCTCTACAAGTGTAATAAAGTTTTATTGCCAATGTAACAGAACTATACTAATGCAAAACTTTACTAATAAAACCAAATCAACTTTGCTAATGGCATACATGAAATAGAACTACAAGCCAACATAACAAATGTAATAACTTCACTAATGAAACTGCACCAACTTTGCTAATGAAATAGAACCAACTGTACTAAAGAACAGTGCCTGCTTTACCAATTAAACAGTATCAATCAGCATATGAAGTAAATTTTGGCAGGCTCTAATATTCAACTTTTGAGGTCCTTTGGTCTAGGCAAAGGCCAAAGCAAATAAGAGGAAAAAGAAAATGAGAGCTGTAAGCAACAGCAAACCATCTGGCTGGAGAAACATCCGATCAACATAAAACAAAACCAACAGGAACTAATTGCCATCGACTAAAGAGGAAGGAATAGTTCACAATCCTCACAAATAGAGGTTACTAATGTAATAGCATTATCATTTAAACATGCTCAAAATACTAAACTGCACACGGAGATGAGCAAATAAACTAGTTGCAACCCACTTCAGTGGCATCGAATTGCAGAAACATACATGTAGAACATGTTGGCAGTCCTCTAATAGTCCTGACATTTAAAATCCTCTGCTGCAGTTCTGAAAGGTGGCCTGGAGACGCTCCATCTCCCGGGCTTTTAGGGACTATGTCCCTGAGATGCAGTTGCAGAGACTAGGAGGGGATTGTTGAGAACACTTGTCTCTTTATCATCATAACACTTTTCTATCTGTCCTGTCTCTCTGTGGTTGCTATGAGATCAGGAGCACTGTCTGTAAACAGAGTATGAGGCAGAGAACAAGAGAAAGAGAGAGGGCAGGAGAAGAGAAGACAGAGATAACAAGATAATGATAATAAATATTTCATTCAAAGTCTCAGTTAAAAGCATTTTGTAACTTTTACATTTTGACATATTGTCACTTTTGGACACAAAAACTCTTAATCTGAAAAGGCCAGCTTCCCTTTGCAGGGTCAAGACCTTATGTCATATGGGCCAATAGAAATGGTTTAAAATGACTTAGAATAACATCTTATACCATGAACTTCTATGGAACATTACAAATGTTTACCATCAGCTGTAAAGCTGCTTTTAGATGCGAGATACTAGCCTTTGTTCCGACAGTGACAACATATTTTAACCATTATTTTTTCAATTGAATGTTATATTCACATATTTAGCACTAAAACAAGTGCAGATCCCACCTGTCAATACAGAATGTAAAAATATATCATTAGGCAGGGGAGGTAGTAACATATGATTCAACTGAATCTAGTTTTGTATGAATAAAAAAAAAAAAAACTAATCCAACAGTCCAGGACTATTAACTTCTAAGGGTTAACCTCTGTTTCCTTGTCAGACAGGCCCATGGTCAGCTGGACGGCAATGCCTCAGCTGCTATGTTATCCATGCCGATAAAAGCTCTCAGGCTGGAGGCATCTCAGTTGAGACAATGCACCTACTGACGTTTAGCCTATGCTGTATTTTGACTCCTTAGTAAAACCCTTAGCTCTCCCCTGCCCCAGGCGTAATACAGGAGCTCCCAATTCCTGTAATAAACTAATCTGAATAACAGCTAACCTGCTGGAGAAATACACAGGAGCTCGGAGGATCATCTTGGATTTGGGCCTGCTGCACAGATGATGACAGCATTATTGCTTTATCAGACTGAAAGGAAGGTACGCAGTCCATCGCATGCTCTCTACTCCTTGTAAGGCATCCTTTCCTTTTTAGAGCTGCCTACAGCAAAACACCTGATCCCTCTGGAAAGAGAGTCCAGTGCTGACAGATTGAAGTGTCCGACTATAGAGCATGTTTAGACAGCTTTGGCACAAACATTCTCTGTTTGTTAGGTCTGACAGGCTTGACAATCATATTTCCACATGGCCCAGTGGCTTCCACAGCCTTAACAAATAAAGCTGCCGACAAGGGCCATAGAAGAACCACTTTTGGTTCACTTTACAGTGTATGATTTAACTTTGTAAATGAGACACTTAAGTGTGAAAGACCTTTTACATATAAATGAAACGTTTTAAACTAATTAATGGCCCCATTTCTTGAAAACGTTTTTTTTATTTCTCCAAGATTATGGAATTATGGATTTGCACATAACATACAGAAAACATGTGATGTAATGACGGGCATGCTTTAGACCCCCACAAGCAGATGAATCTTACTTTTGCAGGCATGTTAAAGCTGTCAAACTCAGTCAAAACCCAATGAGGGACTTATCTGCTGAGGATGAGGGTGTATTACCTACTATTGCTGATTTTGCATTTGGGACCTGTGCATTGAAGCGGGGCTTCTTTTTGAGCCTCTGCGGGTGATTTGCCAAGCCCGCCCTGGTACCAATTCAATGTTCTTGTGATGTCACAGAGAACTCATTTTCATTCACCTGCGTATTTCAACCTACGGCCCACAAAAATGGGGGAAAGCATTCAGAACAATAAATAAATGAGTCAAACAAGCTCATTTTCATACAGCGGTCAGCTCCTCGAGAACAACTTCTGCACAAAAAACAAAGGCGCATTCGTTCCAGCTCTTACAGGCAATGAAAAAGTGGAACATAAGCCATAAGCAGTTACCTAAGAGTGAACATGTCACTTCCATAAAAATCATCTAATAAAGACAACTTACAGTGCCAAGAAACACCCTGGTGATGTCCAATTTACTGAATCAACTTTTCAGGATTTCATCTTAAGCTGGTTCATGTTCTTAATACTTCCACATTACTGTTCAAGTGTGAAGCCTGAAGTTTTATAATCGTCCCACAGTAATTGAGGGCTTACAGCTATGATGCAGGATGAAGACTGTCTCCAGCTCAGCAGGCCACACATGGGCAAACTCTTTGTTCATAGCTGGAGACTCAATCTTCAGTGCGTTAATTGGGCACGATGACACTGATTACATAAAGTGCTTAGCGTCCCGTGTAAAAAGTTTTCCCCCTAAAGGCTGTAATTGAATATCATGTTATGAAACACTTTTGGAGGCTCCTGTTTTAAAAGTGCCATTTATAGAACCTACTGATAAGAACTGTGCAGACCACGGTTAGCATGTATTTTTAACAGAGCTTATAAAGTGTAGTAGTGCATGATGAAGGAAAGGGTACTTTATTAGAAAGCTACTTAAAGTAATGACTTAAATGGCAATTAACTAAAAAAAGTTGTACATGAAAATTTTTACTACTTACTCAAATCTAGCATGATCACCCAGCAGGCACATTTACCATCTGAAGTTTGCGTCTGACAATATACAACATAATATTCTCTTAACAGATCCAATTATAGACACAATTCAGTCTTCAAAATGATTATGGCACTCATACTGTTGTTTTTAGATTAAACAAACCACATCAGAAACCACATCAGCTTATGTGATGCATTTTAGTGAGGAATAAAAATGGTTTGAAATACAGACCGTCCAGATAGGAGCCCTCCAAGTAACCCCTTGGGTTCCTCAAAATCTTTTTTTGGGGGGGGGGGGGGGGGGGTGCTGAAAATACTCAATGAGCTTCTGTCTTGTATTGCTAACTAACTAGAGGTGCAACACTGGTCTGCCATAGGGTGGCTCTGTGACAAAATGTATTATTTGCCCGACAATTGTAAACATGCCTGGGATGCCTCTGAATGACTTGTTGCTTTGGAACTTTTCTAAGCAATTGGTGGAAAACATGAATATCATTTTTACTCAATTGTCATGTCAAAAACACACAAGGAAATGTGGGAACAAATAAAAAAGAAGAGTTTATTCTTATTGGAAACTGTAGGGAAAAAAGAACTGATTATATGGTACAGTACAAGAAGGAAATGGATATGAACAGACAGATATTTCCATTTATGTGTGTTTGACAAGGTTTAGATGATATGCTGACTGAAACAAGGATTACTGTCCAGTGTAAGGAGGGTAATGCCAAGGACAACCGCCTCTACCTTCTCTCTTTTCATGGTGAGTCTAGTGGGATGAAACCAGGGTTTTGAGTGGTACTGATGTGAAGTTCTTTGGTTTCTGAACTGTTAAACAGGAGAAAGTCATTGTTGCACCATGTGCGGGAGTAGCAAGAAAGAGACATTATTTCTACTAAGCAGGAATTCTGTGTCAGCCGCATGTTGGATGTAGAGCATTGAGGTGGATCAACTTCAACAGTCATGTCCTGAGTCTTATTAAAACTGATAGTGGGTGACACAAAGGATGGATTCTCCACTCCTCAAAGCAGGTACAGCACACTTCAACTTTCTTTAGTAGAAGAAAGCGCTCCATGAGATTTAGGTGTGTTCACAAATGCAAATCTAGGAGCAAATGCTGACCATCGTGAAGCGGAAACAAGCACGTGCCACTGCAGGGGACAAAAATGGCCATTGAGACTAATTTTAACCTCCACAGAGTGCTGCCTGTTTGCGGTGGACTCAAGCACACACCTAATAAACGTGAGCACACGCCTCTCACGAGTGACTATTAGTGAATAATGAGGCATTTAGAAAATGCCTTCTCAGTCTTTCAGGGCTGAAGGCGAGCCAGTGGCCTCTGATACATTGGCCAGGGTGTGAGGATGATAGTGTGAAAGATAAGGTGGAAGAAGGAGAAGAAAAACAGAGAGAGGGAGGAGAGAGAGAGAGAGAGAGAAAGAGAGAGAGAGAGACTGTGCTGTGCCTGTTTAAGTCTGTTTACTATTCCAGGCGGGTCCCAGTCTGCATGCGGTGAGCAGCGTGAGGAGGCTGATTAGGACAAAGCCTGCCGGCCGAGAGACTAAAGGCAAGGGCAGTGGAGAGGGACTGCAGCAGATAGACAGAGAGAGACACAGAGAGGTAGCACAGAGGAGAAGAAAGAAGGAAACAAGGGATAGAAAGATGAGGATAAGGGAGAAAGTAGGAAGAGATAAAGAGGAAGAAGAGAAGACAGGAGAAAAGGTAGGGGAAGCAAAGCAAAGGGAAGGACAGAGGAAAACAGATAAGGAAGAGACAAAAAGGGAAAAGAGGGAAGAGAAAAATAGAGGGGGAAAAAGGGGAAGGAAGAAACAGTGAAGAGTGAAAACAGGAGAGGAGGGAGAAGGAGAGATAAAGGAGGGAGGTAGAACCAGAAATAGAAGAGGGAAGAGAACATACAGAAGAGGAAAAATGAGAAGAGGGCTGAAAAGAAAAGGATCGGGGAAGAGGAGAGAAAATAGAAAAGCAGAAGTAGGAGAGATGAGGGAGAAGAGATGGGGAGGAGGAAAAAAAGGAAAGGATAAAGACAAAAAACTGAAAGAAAGACAGTAAAATATGTGCATGTTTTTGTGATGTAAATGAAGTAGATGGTGACGTATATTATCTGGTTAAAATGCAAAAACAGAAAGAAACACAAATAAGCCACCACAGACTTTGCACGGACTTGAAAGGGCTCTTTAAAATTTGCATGTCTGACATTTGCCATGTGGCGTCCTCCAGAGCTCACAGAGTTAAGAAACCGATTTAAGACAGTGTAATGCATTCCAAGCAGGTGATCTGATCATGTTCTAATCACAAACCCAATTCCAGACACCTTTCATTTTGGGGCCCAAAGGAAGTGGCCCTAAATCCGCTCTCTTTTTCTAAAGTCGGGTTGTACTGGTGCTCATCCTGCAGTCATGACCAAGTGGGAACTGTGAATTCCAAGTAGGACAATGCCAGTTGGACAGTTATCCCCACTCTGTAATTACCGCTCTGGGAACTGAAATCTCTCAAGAGCTTTGACTTCTCAGAGTCGCAATTCTACAATGTCATGTTAATAAGTTGGTGCTCACAGAACCAAATGTAATGGAGGGTTTTTAATGCAGGCTTTTAAACTGATGTTTGTGAATGATATGTCAGTTGCGTACAATGTTTATAAGTATAGAAGTATAATTACTTAACTGCAACCATGCGATATACAACATTTGTTTCTAGAGAGATACGAATCCAGTAAAATGAACAGCATGCAGATACAGTATAACCAGTACAATACATACACAGTATAATACAGTACAATAAATACATCACCAGGCATCAGTTTGAAACATTGCTTAAGTTACATCAACATGTTTGCTGCAATGTCTCCATCATCTAACACTGTAATATTCCCCATATTCTTAAAACAGTATCATTTTGGATGGTACTTTTCCTAAACTGCTGCTCTATAACGTTACTAAATCCAGTCCAGCAGCGATGTTGACTGCACCAACATGGTGGCTCCATTCACGTGCCTGGCTAAACCCAAAACCACAGCTTATCAAATCACTGTGAGGTATAAAAAGGTGGATGGAGTCTTTAGAATCTATAATTAGCCCACATTATTTTAATGCATATTAATATATTGTTCATAAATACATCCGCACTTTAAGATGACCCTTTACGGGCTCTTTAGCAAAGCAAGTGACTCTATATTCAACCATGAACACTCAAAAAACCTTTTGCATGTTAAAATGCTTCTTCAGGTTGGTGGAGAAGATGCGGTAGATGATTCTCTATATAGACCTTTTTGAAAAGTGTTCTATAATAGCACTAAAAGGGTTCCTCTATTGTTATAAGCAAGACATCACAACTATAGCAGAAGCCTTCTTGGTGCTAGATAGAACCCTTTTCAAACAGGTGCATACAGAATCATCTACAGCACATATTCAACCAATTCCGTGCTGCAAAGAACCCTTAAATGTGTTTAGTGTTCATTTCTTTTCTAAAGAACCTTTAAAGAACCCTGGTCCACACAAGTCTTTCCCTAGTGGCTGAACTCAGAGATAACAGGCCTTCTTCTGTTCACCCTCTTCCTACTACTGTTGATCTGTTGAGCAGTGGGGCACTGTTACTGACTCACTCCTGCTGTGATATGAGTAGAATGGAACCAGCAACTGACTGTTTTTCTAAACTACCAGCAAACACTGACCTAAAGACCAAAAGGAAATGAAGCAGGGAACTACTTAGAAAGTAATGGAACTAAGATCTCAAGGAGTCCTCCGAGAGTCTGCTTGGATTAAACAGCCACTGAAGAGCCATTATGCTTTAAAAGCTATGGCACTTTGCCCTTGCAGAATGAAATGTTGCAGTACAGAATAAAGAAACCCATGTCTCATAAAGTTTGACAACCATGTGATGTGCTTCAGTGGTCATGTGCACGCAGAATGGATTACAGGAAATCTTTGCTTCTTGAATTTGAGGAGGTACACTAATCTGGACAAATGACGAATCCCCGTGGATAGAGACCATACTCTTAAAAATAAAGGTCCCGAAAAGGGTCATTGAAATGTATGAACGTGAAGAACCTTTCTCCAAGGCAGCTAATTAACAGGACTAATGGCCACCTGGAAGTGCGTAGGACAATCCAAGCATTTCCAGGAAGCCTCCAGGCCACTTGGGAAATGTTGCCACTGGACACAATTAAAGCTCCTTTTCCCCGAAGATGAAAAAGGGCCGGATATACGCATGTCTAGGTTCTATTAATGTTATGCAACCAATGATGTGAACATTAGTGCCCTCATTTACTGTTAGAACAATTTCCAATGTGGCTCAAAACGGGTAGCGTTCCATGCGGACACTTAAACATACATATGAACACACTGGTCCAGACACGGGGGGTTGAGGGCGAGGTCTACAGTGGACTCATCGACTGCCCTCTGTTCAGGCCCAATAGCATTTCTTTTCCTTCCTGTTTGGCACTCAAACAGACAAGCATATTCCATAATGGCGTCATATTCTTTGTGTCTATTCAGAGAATGCATCACTGTAAGAGTGTGTATGCTCCAACAAATGGCTTTTTTTTTTTAAGTCCAGACCTTAATTTGTGCCCAGAGAACGGTATTGTGTTCGAAACAGTACATGTATCTCTATCCAACATGTAAACATAACCCATCTCATTTCTGACATTCTTCCATCTGTTGCCTTTGGACGATGGGAGAAAATTCCCAGTTCAAACTGTGTGCCACAACATTTAAAAATGGTAAATTCCCACTGATGGTATAAAGAAGTCCTAAATTAGGATTAAACAACAACAATTGCCTTCATAAAGCTGGAATACAACAATACAATACAATACTGCAAAATCCTACCTAGAATATACGATGACAGACTATTTGGCCATAATAAGCTCAGGCAATGGCGAATGGCTCAAGGACCAGCAAGACTTCTAACATGAAAACACGTGAGTATTAATCAATAAACAGAAAATATATCAGCTCGTCACAACCCTGTGTCAACAAACCAATCAGTCATATTGTTTAACTATGAAACAAAACAAAATTCATGACACGTTCGTAAGATACACATGCCACAAGGAAACCGGAACAGAAACCTAAAGCATGATAGCTGGAGTTCATTCCAACGTACAGTGCTGCGCAAACAGCAGATACCACCCTTTCCAGAGAAAAGAAGACAATTTGTAAATCAAATGCAGAAGCTGCTGACGTTGGCTAACCAGCCCAGACCTCCACATCACTGTATGTGTTAGGTAGATAAATAAAGAACTTTTAGGATGAAATTGCGAAAAGGGTGGACACATATGATAGGAAATATGTGTTATTGTGAATGATAACCTGGATGATTCAGTTTTAAATGTTATTATTTATGCCATATTATGATTTATGTTTTTATTTTTCCTGAAAGTATATTTAAAAGCATAAATAAAGTTGGGTTCTGACTGATTTTATAAAAAAAGTTTATAAAATTTTATTTTTATAAAAACAAATTTAATATAAATAAGGAAGTGGCTTCGATTTCTTCCCCTAAATGATACAGTGATCAGTTTCTTATTTCTTAAGACAAACATATCTGCACAAACTGCTGTCTATCACTGCACAAACTGCTGTCTATTACTGCACAAACTGCTGTCTATTATGGATGATGATGGACACCCACTGCACACCATCATCATGGACAGAAGGAGCAAGTTCAGTGGCAGGCTGCTGTCACAGAGCTGCTCCATGGACAGACTCAGGAGATCCCTTGTCCTGAGAGCCATCAGGCTCTTCAACTCTTCCCAGCAGGGCCGGAAGAGGGACGAGGACTGCTGAGGACTCAATTCTCTTTTCAATCATAGGCTTATTTATTCTGCACTAATTACACTTTACTGTATATACTTTGCATCTGCACTCCTGGACAGTCTCAGACACTTTACTGTATATACTGTATATCTGAACTCCTGGACACTCCACTCCACTTAAATACCAGTATATGCACATGTTTATCATATTAATTCAGTCATTTATCTGCTGATAACTGCACCTATAATCTATCTATCTATCTATCTATCTATCTATCTATCTATCTATCTATCTATCTATCTATCTATCTATCTATCTATCTATATCCCTTTGCTGTGGAAAAGATTACTGTGTTTTAGTACAGGGTTTCAAAAATCTTGAAAAACAAAAAATTAGAAAATAGGCTTTAATTAGCTAGCGTGCATAAAGTCTGGACTCTACACTCTGATGGCTTCCGATTCACCCTAATCCAGAGTGATGGGCACATCAGGGTAAGAAAGTGCATAAAGGGATGCATAGTGTCCACTGTACAAGCCTCTGGAGGCACTGTTATAGTTTGGGGTTGCTTCAGTTGGTCAGGCTTAGGCTCTGTAATGTTATTTGTCAATAAAAAGGAGTCACATGACCATCTGAACATACTGACTGACCAGGTTATCCCAGCAATGGATTTTTTTCTTTTATTTTCTAGAACAGCAGTGCCTGAATTCATCCAGCTCAGATTGTGAGTGGTTCAAGGAGCATAAAGAATCATTTTCATACATGATTCCTGACCATAACACCTTGGAAAATCTTGGGATGTGGAGTGGTTTGACTCTCCCAGCATCAATACAAAAATTAATGCTCTAGACATAAATAAATGCTGTGACTTTGTGTAAGTTGGCTGAAACAATGGCACAGTGAAGGCGTACCATCATCAAAGTGAAAGGCAGTCCAACAAAATATTAGAGATATTGATTTCCCTAACACCACCAAAACTACGTGTTTCCTCCAGTTCAATCCTCAAAAGAACAAAATAAATCACTCTCCAACATAATGACAGAATCCACACTGAGCTCCCGCTCTCCTATCTTAGCACACCAGGCCAGTCCACAACGACGACAGGTTACACACATGCCTAGAGTGTGATTCTGACTATATGGAAGAATCCAATGGCATGTTATATAAGCTGTGTCAAACGAAGCTCACATGCTGTTCATTACATTATCATGCTGATCTACTGATCAGGGCTAGTCACTCATGCTGCAACGCTAAGCAATGCACTTTGGCCTTTGATATAAAGAAGCTGGACAAGCAGTACAAGAAAAGGTTCAATTTGATTCAGTGCTCCAGCTACTCACATAATGCACCACCACCTTAAAGATACTGCAAAAAGCAGTCAGAGATTAAATATGGTTAAGTGAGCATTGGATGGTATATATGAATAATTGCACAGGGCTCGATCCAAACACACAGGATTTTTTCATCATTTATTGTTCATGGTAACCTTTATCTTCCTTCCGAATAGCAATACAGTGTGACCCCTCCTTCTGTGTGCATCTATCCTTTTGATGATGAGTGTAGCTTTAACAGCAAGTATTAGTCAGTAGCGCCTGAAAGCTACGTTAACTGAAGTTTGTTTTATTTTGTTTGTTTGTTTGTTTGTTTGTTTGTATCTATTTATTTGAATGCTAAAGGGAGCGTCAGTGCTATGCAGTTTCGATCATGGTATTTTGTGCGAATTACCTGTACGTTACCTGAATTAATTGTCATAAAACTAATCCATCTTAAATAAGGTCAAAGGTGAAGCATGTTGTCTTGGTGTACAAAGGAGTATTAAGTTGCTATTGGCTCGTGTCATAGCTGACATGAATATTGCCACATTACTTCTCCTACTCCTTTTTAATTAAATTTCACAAAGTGATGTGAAAAAAAAAACGCTATGACTATATACCACTTCTATATGTACTATTCTACAACAACAGCTAGTCTAGGCTCATCACAACCACAAGGTTGTAGCTGATGATTAATTGCCATATAAATGGTTGTGATGAACAGTTCTGTTGATTGCATGTGACCATACTGAAAAGTACAATATTTAATTTAATATTTTTAATATTTTTCTACAAAAGTAGAATATTTCACTGGCATTTCACCAACCTGGACACTAAATGATATAAAAAAATATCCAGTGAGATACCTGGGAATGACCCCTGATAAATCAGAAACATCTTTTCCATGTATCGTTAGCGATCTAGGGCAGGCAGTGAACATATACTGTTGACGATGTTTATAAATGACCCAAAGACACTAATTCAGTTCAATTCACATTGTTTGTTTCAATGTAAACATAATATTACAAAATCTTACAACAGATGGGATTAATTGCGGTTAGTAATTGCAATCAAACAATTATGTAATGATTGAAGGAGGTCTAGCATATTTTCCCAAAAGCTGCTTGATTACAACACCTGACAAAGCTTGTAGGTTTGCGGGCTGTTTCGGTGAGGCTTTCTGTCTTATGAGGGCAGCTCAACATACAGGAATGTAAGCTTGCATGTAGAAATCTTCCTATTTCAATCCCTTAACCACCTTATGATTTTCCAGAGATGCATATGTGAGACTAAATGCATGAGCTTCACAGCTCATCAGTTAACTATAGTGCAGACGGGCAACTTCTCAACAACAGGGATATTTGTTAGGTTTACAGACAGTCTCTTTTGTAACACGTCTGGGAGCGATAAAGGAACTCAAATCCGGCTCTTTGTTGTTACAAGGATGTGGCGATCCATGTGGCGTGCAGGCAACCAGTAATATATTACTTACCTTTAATGTGTGAGACAGAAATGCGTTAAAATCCATGTTTGGCTAATAGCTCTGAATGCTGTTTGTGTTAACTCTGCATAGGAGTGGGGCTGCGTTAGACAGGACCGGATGTGTTAGAAGAGGTTATTTGCATCCACTGATTTCCAATTCAAAAACCCTGGCAGGATAACCTTTGGGTATAATGAAGGCGCGACAAGCTAAAAGCACAAATGCACCCACGCAAAGTCATCACTCCAACACACCCTTCCTCCTCAATGACAACTGAAGCCTCCTTAAAACCTCAGGATTCAGCATCAACCACACATTAAATACTGAGGCAAATATACCGCATCTGCTTGTTGGGTCTACTTGGATTAAGAACTACATGGAAGGCACTCTTCTTATCTACACAACACATCATATGAAAATAGGACACAAAGTAAAAATGCTGGATTAACATTTATTTGTTTTGTTAATACATGATCTTTAAGATGTCATCTTCAACATCTGGAAGTTTTGGTAACGATATTGATGTGGGCAATACGGAAAAAATATTTAAAGAAATTAATTTTATTCAGACTAATGATAAATGATCTAATGATAAAATGGGGAAAATGGGATACTATCAACAGCAGTAAATTCATGTTATTTCAGTATTAGTACTTAATCCATTTAAATAGGACCAATTCTGCTAATGACGAAACATTCAGTTGGTCAGTGTGTGTATGTATACACAATACAATGTATATAAGTATAATATGTAACAATATACTGCCATAGTTCCCATCTCTAATTTTACGGAACTAAAAGTCTGATGAAAGTTATTGGCTGATATTAGGGATGTTCATGAGTACTCGAGTACTGTTAACAGTTTAAGATGCCAAACACCATAAGGCACTGTGAGCAAATCCTACATGAATGAGGGTAAGGGGAGCTAAATGGCTGAAAAGTTGAAATTATTTTAATTAATTGGCTAGCACTACTGCTACTGACAGCTGATTGGTTAGATTTACGGCTATTGGGTACGGATTGGTTAGCATTGTTGCTACTGAGTGCTAATTGGTTAGTATTACTGCTACTGAAAGCTTACTGGTTAGCATTACTGCTACTGAATGCTGATAGGTTAGAATTATTGCTACTGAGTACTGATTGGCTGATGAGTGGAGAAACTAATTGGCAGAGGGTTACATACTCACTTAAGTCTCAACCTTGAAGAGAACAGCCAACAGTAACAGAACAGGCTTATTTTTAGATTTACATACATAACTCAGAAGACTCATTAATATTTACTGGTTGTTTTGTATAGAAACAAAAAAACAGCTGTTTTTATGTTTTGTAGACCGCTGCTTTCTATCACCACCAATGTATAATAAATCTTAGTCATTCATTTTCTCAGCAGTGAACCATTTCACATCAATCTTTTCTGAATTACTTTGTTTATGTATCAGCAAATGAATTATGTATGGATTTTGAAAATGATGATTTTCAACCTAATGAACATCTGTCACATATGGTGGCATATGGTAACATGGAGCATAATTTGGACATGTTGCACATTAATATTAACTCCAGTGTAAGTGTAGATATATGTGTGTGTGTGTGTGTGTAGGTATATATATCTATATATAGGCACAATACAGAGCAGCCAATCAGAACAGCTTAAATCAAACTTAGGCCCAGTAATTGTAACAGTCTGTTTCATTCTAGGGGATAAAAATAATTTAGAAAATGGTTATGTAAAATTAACCATGGCCATGTTTGGTAAGTAAAATCACAGAACCTTTATAAGGCTATAAATATCCTTGTACAAATGTTAACTAGGATTTGGGCCCTTTAGGGGTCAGTGGTTCTCTGCACTGTAATTATCAGTCATTGGTAACATACGGTGTACCATAGATGCAGAATAGAATGAAAGACACTGGAGTACCCCTTTAATGTATGAACATCTCTATATGGTGCTACTTTTCATATGACTACATTTTATTTAGCCTCTGTAATTCAGTTCTCAATGTGGTGTTTAGATAACCTGATGACGGGCTAAGCTTACATCACATTGCCCATGAGTGTGAAACAGTGATGCCGCAGTTGCAAACACAAATCTTGCCCCAGCTATTAATATGCATATGCTGACCTATTACTTCATATTAAAAAACACAGGCTGGTGTCAGACCACGGGAACAGGGCAAGACTGCAGCATGCGTGTGTGTTCCAGGGGAGGAATGTCGCACGCTACTGTGGGAGGAGTAAAAATGTGCCTGGTGTACAGGCACTACTGTTGTGAAAGGAGCTAGGAGGGATGAGACTTACACTGGAGTTTATATTAATGTGCTTTTGGAGTGTGTCTGCTAAATACACTTGGTCTGTATGAGACTTTCAGTGACCTTGACAATGTCAAGTCCAACGTCGCTGCCATCTCAATAAGACGGTGTCATGATATTTAGTATTTCAGAGGTTTGTGAACAATTTAACTGGACAAAATGAACCAGCAAAACATTTTAAAGCATTGAAAAGCATTGAAACAGTTTTAATGAAAATGATGATGGCTTCTATTCTTTATTTATTGGAAAATAAACCGTTGGGAACAATTCAATTAAATGAATGTCATAGCAAACTCCATCCCCTACTTGTTACTGCAGTTTATGTGGTTACTGTAAACAGATTTTGTTGTTTACAGGCTCTCTACAGCTAACAACTATTGGCGCTGCCAATCTAATAAAACAATTCAAGTGAGTAATTCCACCAATTTAGGTGGTTAGTCTCTGGTCTAGCACACCAACTAAACCTGGTAATTAACATGAGTTTAATCAGGGAGTTTCCCATCCCTGTAATACGTCAAGGATTAACGGTTAACAGTAAGTTATAACCGTAATGCTTTATTATAATCAAAGTATGTCAGCCTGGTCGTCGGCCACAGAGCAGCCTCTGAAGAAGCCCCTGGTTCTGAGAAATGACTGCTGACAGTATTCCAATGCACTTAGAGCATAAACAGTGCACAGTGTCCGTGAAGGCCTAAGCGAGATGAGTGACTCCTGAAAATACTGTCCAGAGGAATCAAACGAACTTGAGCATAAACACAAGAAGAATGCTCAGCACAGCCTCAAACAGATCGTCTTCCTCCAATTGTTCCCGACAATCATGTGACAAAAGTGCCTGCAGGTACAAAGCTGCTTCAATGACCCCCACAACATTGTCTCACGGCATGGGTCACATGATGCATTGGCAGCTGCTGTGCAATGTACATGAAAATGTTGTAACAACTGGACTTCAGACATGTCCTTTCAATAAACACTGGACTTGTAGTATATGTAACACAAATGTACTGGCATGTTGTTTATTTGTAGGTCTATATAGTCATATGGACACAGAATCTTATGTACCACAGGACAGTACGTTTGCTTTCTTAATCTTGAGTTTGATTCTTGTTTGAACATGCACACACAGACAGTTTGTAATTCTGTCTTTTATGTTAATGTAGCTAACTCAGCATTACCTGTAAAGAGTGCTCCTATCGTGAAGAATTATATTTTCCTCCCTTTTTTAGACTCTAGGTTTGATGTAGTATATAATGTTATATTAAGGTTGTTAAGACTTAGTTACATTTAGGGTTTATGTTATATCACAAAAATCAACATGTTTACATACAGCAGTTTAGCCCCGCCCATTCATGTTAAAGCTATAAGGAGTGTTTCAGCCTGGATAGTTTTGTGGGGACCGGTGTGCTCTCATACAGAATAACCATGAGGAATAACCACAGGAAATAACAGTTTGGACTGAATGCAGATTGGAATACAGACCTATTAGAATGGGATCAAACTTAATGTGACATTACTAAACCAGCTTAAAGCCTTGTGAAGAAACGAGAGCTTAAAGTTTTGTTTTGGTGCACTGGCCAGCATGATCCAAACCTGCTATTAGCCCTGTTGTTGTATGTTAAGTCAGCAGAAATATGCTGTGTTTGCAGCAAAGACATAACATGCTATAAAACCAAGTTACAAGGGAAACTGCTTTAGCTTGTGTTTGGCTGGCTTGCCTTTTTTGCTCATGTTTCGGATTGTAATCTGGGGTTTAAAGACTTCATGTAACTACAGCCTGGACTGCTTGTTAAATGAGCCACCAAACAAGGAGGCCACTTGGGAAACAGGATATTTGCATATATCAGTCTTAAAGTAACAGGGAAGCTGAATCTGTCTTTTCTTTCTAATGAAATGAATATTGTTCTTCCAAATAGTAAACATGTACTAAGTATAACATTTAAACGATGTTCCAGTGACCAATAAAAGTCTGACATACTTCAACATATTTCCGTCCTCTCCATGTAAACTGGCCAGTCCTTATAACATAACGTAACGCTTCCATAACCATTTCCACAAGATTAACCAATCACGAGGTTAACGTCTCCTACCCCACCCACACAAAATAGTTTCAGAGTCAGAGAAACTTTGCAGGCTAAAGCTAACCAGCATAAGCACCCATTCATTCCTTTTTCCATACATGGGTAATTGGGGTGCTCCCTTATTTCTCGGGTTCTTTATCCATCCATTCGTTTACAAGTCTAATCTTTCCAGTCAGTTGGCATCACATATAAGCTAGATAACGTATTAGCTCTGTTTGAGGGGCGGAGCAGATCAGGAGTGTTGGACAAAGAGCTGTCAATCAAGTTGTTCATTAGCCACACCCACACAGTTCTCAGATAGGTCTGATCCACTGTTTTAAGCCACGTTTATTATATTTCTATCCGACATTTGTCATTCGAAACTTGAGGGATACAATATGTTTAATATGGAATGTTTCCTAAGGCTTCAAGAGCTATTTCAGGGACACAACGAAGTTTAAAAATGGGCATGAAAAAATTGATTATGGCTGATTTTGGTACATAACACACTAAAATAAATGTGGACTTCAAGGGATAAAAATATGAATAAACAAAAGAAATGCAGGCTATGGGCCCTTTAATCTCAGATACCCACAATGTGTTTTTATTTTTAATTTTGGTAACAAGCATTTTTTCTAATGAAGACCAAAAGTCCCCGGGACATCAAAACCTCCATACCTTCCTGTGGGACATCTGGTACCCACAACGAGCTAAACATACAAGCACACAAAGAGTTCCAGTTCTCTTCTCTGGAAATCAATTACTGGAAATGATCCCATGTACAATCACGAATCCGCTCATTTAATGTTAGACCAGAAGGATCCAGAAGCATTCTGACCTTTCAGAACCTGAATCAGGACCTGGCTAAAAGACCCATGAGAAGCAGAGCTCTGTGTTCTGGTGGCTCGGCACTCGTGCACGTTGCTCTGTGGCTCATCAGCACTCTTTGCACGTTTTAGGAGACCCTACAGACCACTGAGCTGCAATATTACATCACATCACATCACTTTCATCCACACAGACACAAACTGCAAATGTGTTCACCAGCCCATATGCCAGATTACATCCACTAGGTTATTCTCACAGCAGGAACAGCAGCAGCGGTCGTTCAGCTGTCTCATCACTATTTGCAGCAGAGCTCGCCGCTCAGGGTTTCTCCTGCTATCCAGCCCCGGGTACTACAGCGTTAACCTTACTGCCATATTACATAACACCCACCCTCTGTAACACAGACCCTCCTTCACCTCGGGCAGGTGGGCTACCTATCATCCGCTAGGCTGATAACAACGCTTACTTGAAGACGTGTCTCTGGTCCTGAGAGAAGGTTCCGGCTGCTAATCCAGGGAAAGTGTCCAGGCGCTGGTGACACTGTAGGTAGGCGAGCTACGGGCGAGTTTCTTCTCCAGTTTGTGGAATCGATAATGAAGAGAAGCTGAAGCGTCTCCGCCTCCCTCTCAGACAGACAGCCCATAGTTCAGGAATCCCACAGCCAAGTTTCTGCACTTCACCCACACCGCAGGGGCAGGTTAGAGACACCGCAGCGCCCTCTGCCGGCCGACCGCTACATTACAGCGCGGAAAAGACGCACTGAGCTTTCTTTTTCTTTCTTTCTTTCTTTCTTTCTTTCTTTCCTTCTTTCTTTTTATTGTTTGAATTGTTTGTTTTTTGTCTTTCGTTTTGTTTTGTTTTATGACATCCCATTCCGAGTCTATGGGCAGTAATATTGAGTTGGTCCCCTCTTAGCACCAAGATTTTGGAGTGTCTGTGACAAAAACAAAACATTTTGTCTATTCATTCATAAGAGCATTTGTAAGGTCAGAGACAGGATGGGAGGGTCGAGCTCATATTTTCCATTCTAGTTCATCCAAAAGGTGTTCGGTGGGGTTTAAGTCAGGTCTCTGTTCTTCAACACCAAACTCACCCAGTCATGCCTTCCACATATTATATTTCGTGTAGAGCTATTATAGATAGTGTGTGTGCGTGCGTGTGTTTTGCACACTTCGTGGCAAAGGATACACAACAAACGAGAGAATTGGCACCATGTAGGTTTCTATTTCAGGTTTTAACATATAAAATAAAAATAAAGCGGACAGGCCAGGTGCATCCCCAGTCCTCCCAGTGGGCCGCGCCCTGGCCCTGGAGTGTTAGAGAAAAGAGGCGAACGCGGCATCCTCCTCTCCATTTGCAGAAGATCCAATTAATAAGGTAATAAGGTCCTCTGCTGGGCGACAATGACATTACAGCTGCAGGACTGCTATTTTATTGTAAATACAATAATATTTAATTAGGTTCGAACTGTTTTGTTTAAAGTCTCGAATGTTTGTTTATTTGTTTGTTTGTTTTTCTTGTCACATTTGATTTACATGAACAAGTCTGGCGCTAGCTGCTAAGACTTTTATGTTGAAAACACATTTGTCTGCAGACGGATTTAAACCGGATGAATTTTGTTCCCACTAATGTCAAAGTTAACAAATTAATGATCAAAGCCAAAGTTTCTTTCTTTCTTTCTTTCTTTCTTTTCATCCTGCTGGATGATTTTTAAACTGGACGAACGTGTCAGGCTCTAGCTGGCACATTTATTTTGTGGTACTCTTATTTTGAAAACACACTCGTTGCGGAAGAGCTCATGATTTGAGCCGGTCAGCGGCCTTAGCAGCCGCAGTAATGTCACTGTTAACAAGCAGATGGCAGCGTGTGTGTCTCCGTCTCCTGAAGTCCAGGTGGAAATGTGACCAACCAGCTTCTAAACTGTGCTCACTCGTTACCGGAGTGCGCAAAAAGGAAGTGGACGTAAGTGACCACTGCTAACTCAGCAGGACAGCGTTGCTAGATTAGTCTGCTGTGTGTAGGTGATCACCGTCTGTGCTAGTTACGTCAACTTGTAGTTAGCACTGACTTCTTTTCTGAGAGGTCTGGTCTCAGATTTCTGTTCACTCTATAGGTCCAGCCAGTTTCTCATACCACCGTCTTTATGAGATGGTAAGCAGGTTAAATGAAATAACCAGGTTTGATGAACCTGACAGGAAGTTGACATTGTATATGTATAGTAGTAAATTAGTATAAAATATTTTAATTAGTAATCTTGATTACGAACTCACCTTCTCAATGTTCTTGTATGGCTTGGCATTATTCTAAAGGTCCTGGTGATCTCACGTGTTTCTTTATGCATCCATCTATTACTAGTAATACTTTATGGTGTCAAGGTTGTTTGTTATAGGTAAACTCACCAGAGTTTTAATGCATCCTAACTTCAAATAGCCTGGCCTGTCTCTGGTTGATTGGTTTATTTGATCACTTTTTTGTAAGCCAAGAAACAAGTGTGCATCTATTTGTTGAATTACCTAGAATCCTGTGAAATATATGGAATGAGATGTTTGTACAAATTTCCCCCAACATGAATGCACATCACATACCATCAGATCAGAGCTGACATGCTGCACCCTTACCTGACAGCCATTGTTTCATTTCAGATCCAGTGAGCTGGAGTACAGATCTTAAACAACGAAGTCCCTTTCCAGTGTACTATGTCTCCAAGTACTAAGAAAGTCCAGAGAGAGCAAAAGGTAGCATCCATCACTAAATCTGTTTATTTTATAGACACGATGTGGCGGTTTTAGCAGCACTAACTCAGGCAGATTGGAGACACCTGCTCGATGGCCTGACACGGCGGTAAAGGTAACTTCCCAATTAACTTTAATCTATGAGTGTATCTGTAAATGTACATTGAGGGGGGCAACTGAACTAAGACCAGCATGCGTACTCTAAAGAATTCTAGCTTTATATATATATATATATATATATATACACACACATACACACACATATATATATATATATATATATATATATATATATATATATATATATATATATAAAAATATATTTTAAAAATGCCATTAAAAGTTCTGTGTGTAAAAAGCTGAAAAATATACATACAGTAGTGTTGCATGTATTTGTTCCTTTAGGGGAGGAGAGTATTTCTTTCACAGTTTGATCATCATGTTATTCACATGGCTGGTTAAGTGCACTCTGACTGTTGGAGAGAACTGTCTTGGGTGCTTAGGAGGACTGGTACTCCCTGTAAAGTTAACAGCTTTACTGAAATTCCTCTTTTTTACAGCACAGCCATACATTAGCATCAGTTGACAGTTTAAGTGTGTGTGGGTGTGTGTATAGCTATAACATAAAGGGGAAATAAAGTATATATAAATATTCAAGGCTGATAAACAATTAGCAAAATACAAATAACCTAAACTAAGAGAGAGGCAAACCAGCAGCAATAATCCCCACAACAGAGCCTTCAGTGCCAATTCATTAACAGACTGCTAGCATTCAGGTAAGAACTCAAGTAGCTGCGCTAATGTGGCTAACATAACACATTGTTACGCTTACATTTGGGGCTAACAAGCAAATAAACACAGTATATCAACTCAGTTATACAGACAATATACAGACTCTTGTACTTATACTCATAAACATCTTGTATTATTGTCAGCTGAACAAACTGTTGTACACTCTGGAGTACTTACCCACTGTTTTGTTGTTTATTTTCGCAGTGGAGTGACTTTGTTTATGGAGACATTCAAAAAAGAAGACTTCACATGACCACTCCTCTTGCTGAAGAACATGCACTTCAGTTCTACTGCTGAAGAACACCTTACATGAACCCCACTTCTACTTTCAAGTTTCAAGTACCTCCCCCCCCCCATCTGTCCTTTGTTTTTTTTTTTTTTAGAGCAGCACTTTACATACTGAACCACAAAATTCTAATGTGACGATAAAGCTGGTTTGTAATGTAAAGGTACTATTTTGTGTTATTTGGAAGGGAGCTAACGGAGGCTGTGTATGAAAAACTGGCTGATGAAACCTTGGATGCTCTAGCAGAGTACTTTGAGGACCTTACAGATGAGAGCTTTACTGCGCCCGACTATGACGTTGTCTTCTCGGTGAGTACATAAGGAAGGGCAAGAAAGGTCTTCTGGATTCCCTGTTCTTTACTCTGCCAACAAAAGTATGGACAAAGTTACGGCTTCAAGATGGCGGCTACTGATACTCTTAGCCATACGTCAGTGGACGCTCCAGGCAAAAAAAGAAGAATCGAACCATTGCTGCATCAGAACCCCTTCGGTAACTTGGAGAAACAGCTGCAGCGTAGATTGTTAAGGGGTCGGCTGCTTGAAATGTAATTTTACTCAGCGCTTGAAAGCCTGAATGTCGTATTGCCTGAAATTATTACAATTGTAATAATTAACAGCTCATCCATCAGAACTGACTTGATGGAGGAGGAGGAGGAGGAGGAGAAGGAGAACAACAAGCTAGAAGTTACATTTATCAAGGTCACGAAGTTCTTGGCTAAGTAGCTACACTACCTCGGTCTGGTTTCTTTTGGTGAAAAGTTAAAAGCATTCATTTTTGTGCTGAATAAAGATAGAATTGCTGTTTTAATTCTAAACCTGAGGTAAGAAGTTTGTATTTGTTAGATCAGTGTAGAGCAGTAGCTGGCTAGCAGGCCACAGGCATTCCAAATGGTTGTATGCCACATTTTCTGTATGCTGTCATTCCTTGTTAGCTACATTAGTCTTGTAACCCAGGTGCCAAACTTAGGAATAAAACTTCAATTATGTTTTGACTGACTAACCACATCTTTGCTATGGGAGGAAAACGTTGACTTCTGTTCAGATTTCATGGAAGATGCAGGTCAGCTGAACATCCAGTAGGGGCTGCTGTTGATTTATAAAGGAATGATGTCCGAATAAGGCAGGCTTTTAGTTTCATGTTGAAAGCGAGTTATTTTCTGTTTGTTGTCCATAAAAATAGAACAGCTCTTAGTTCACCATGATTCTCCTGTCCTGTCAGCCTTATTAGGAAGAATTTATCCTCCCTCTGTATATTCATCTGTATCATAACAGCAGCTATCTCTGTTTAGCCTAGGTTCACACAGGAATGCCCTCCTTCAATGACAGCTACTCAGCAATGACCTCACATTCGTTAGATTTTCCGACAATTTAAAATAAACCATGGAGCATAGGAATGGAAAGATCCCATGGTATGTAGCCAAAAACACTTCTCTATCACAAAACATGTTTCTCTATTTTAAAGTATAACTATTAGCCTCAAATGTACACCACACACTTGCCTCAAACCACACAACATAGGATCTCAGAGTTGTTTGAAATATAGTCCTCCATTCCAAGCCAGAGTTATTTAAAGTGGTGGTGAATGGAATCAGACATCTCAATGGTGGAAAAGGTAGATGCATGTATGCAAGATGAAGTAATGCCCAAAGAAAACTTTATTCTGTCAGATTTACCACTATTTTACCATCACTAACATTACATATGAAACTCAGAAGGCATGTGGTACTGATGGTTTTGAATAATAAATATAATTGCAAAATACAGGGGTTGGACAATGAAACTGAAACACCTGGTTTTAGACCACAATCATTTATTAGTATGGTGTAGGGCCTCCTTTTGCGGCCAATACAGCGTCAGTTCGTCTTGGGAATGAAATATACTGCGTCCTGCACAGTGGTCAGAGGGATTTTAAGCCATTCTTCTTGCAGGATAGTGGCCAGGTCACTACCTGATGCTGGTGGAGGTTCGTCCTTCTTGGTGGTATGCTGACATTACCCTGGATACCGTGGCTCTTGATACATCACAAAGACTTGCTGTCTTGGTCACAGATGCGCCAGCAAGACGTGCACCAACAATCTGTCCTCTTTTGAACTCTGGTATGTCACCCATAATGTTGTGTGCATTGCAGTATTTTGAGCAGAACTGTGCTCTTACCTGCTAACTGAACCTTCACACTCTGCTCTTACTGGTGCAATGTGCAATTAATGAAGACTGGCCACCAGGCTGGTCCAATGAGCCATGAGACCTCCCACACTAAAATGACAGGTGTTTCAGTTTCATTGTCCAACCCCTGTATAAGTAGACATGAAAACTCCTGTGTCCTATCAGCACCACAAAGTTTTGAGCAAAAATATCCTTAGATATTTATAATCTTTAGATGTCCACCACAACTGGCTCATAATTATTCTATATAACATTGCGTTCCGTCACTTCCATGGTATATCAGACCAATTCTGTTGACCTGCTGTAATGGACTAAGGGTGACCTCTTAGCTCTGTTTCTTTGATGGCAGACTGACAGCTACCATCAGGAGGACTAATTATCTTTCCTTGACCCTTAGAAAGCGGTGTAGCTTAGTGTTTGTCTTTCAGCAAATGCATTGAGGCTTGTAAAATACCTTTTAAAAATACTTCTATTCTGAAGTTATAATGAAAAACAGAAATTTGGTTATCAAATAAATGGCCAAAATGGTTGTAAGCAGCAACACTAAGCTAAAAAAAAAAAGGCTTAAAAATTTGAATAGATCTATAAAAAAAGTGCCAGAATAGAAAACTTTAACAGTCTAAATGGTAATAAAAATGAAATTTACTGATTAAAATGCTGTTGTCTTCACTCTTCTATTAAAAGATTCCAAAAAACAGTAAAACCCTTGTATGTCTAGTCTAGATCAGTGTTTCCAGTGGTTAGATTATATGAGAAAATATATTGCAGCAAGATTTTTATGGCACTCGACCCTAGTTACTAACACGCTGATCTCTCGCCTGGTCTGCTTACAGCGGCTGGTGGCACTGTAATGTGTCCAGAGCCGCTGACAGGTTGATTGGTCATTCACACCCTATATTTCCCTCTCCCTCTCCCTCCTCCTCCTCCTCCCTCCCTCATAAATGTCAGATGGGGAGTCTCTTGTCAGCTCCGCCCTGCTGAGCAGAGAAGTGAGTTTCTGCACCTCTGCCGAATCATCCCGGCCCTCCTCGGTGTTGTTCTGAGTTTATGGAGCGTGCCTGTTATATGGGATATGGAAGACGCTAGATCCTGTTTTGCCTCGCGACGTGTCTGCCAGAGAGGGATGATTTAATAAAACGGAGGCTTTTTAAATCATGTGCTCAGACAGGGGCTGTCTGAACTGCTGCTGAGAGACTGAGCCATGCTCCCCAGTCCACCTCACTGTGTCTCTGAGCAGGGACGCCATAAACTGCATATACACACAAAAATGATTTGCCTCACATTGATGTTTTACTTGTCGTCCATTACAGGCTCTTGAATAGCCAGTTATGGGAAGCTGTGCCAGTAAGGCCTTTAACTACTGACTCATTTTGTAATTGATAATTCAGTTAAACTCTCAACAACAATAGAAATTAAGGATCAGGGGTTCAGGGGTCTAGCTTATCTCCCAATGCTGATTGCAATATCCATGGAGTTTACGGGCACTTGTTATGCATAAATATACAGTCTTTAGACCATTTTTAGATTTAGTTTTGGCACTTGATTACCAAAGTATTTTCCATCTGGAGTTGCATACATTTTTTGTTGTTGTTGTTGAGATCTTGTGTTGAGGATTGTATCTTGTATTGATCAGTTTGTATTGAAGAGTCAAACTAATCCATAAAGCCTTCTCCAGCGCATTCCAACAAGGTCAGGCCAGTAAATGCTTCTTTATGCTCCCTGAATCACTCCTTCACAATTGAAGCCTGATAAATTTTGGCATTGTCATACTGGAATATGGCTGTGTCATCTGTCTAGTCATTCAGTATGTTCAGGTGGACAGCTGAAGTAATTTTATTGCTGCATTACATTTCCAAGCCTCAACCTGACTAACTGAACTCAACCCCAGATCATAACACCCCTGTACAGTGGGCACTATGCATGATGGGTGCATTGCCTCAAGCGTTTCCCTTCTTACCCTGATGTGCCCATTGCTCTGGAATAGGTCTATTTTTTCCCCCCACTCAAGTGGTTTCTGAAGTCCACACAGCTTTTGTCTGATGTCCTTTTTTTTTTTTTTTACGATTCTACTCGCATCAAGCGTTTAAATTTATCTCCAATCCTGGCCAATCAAAAAACTTATTTTTATTATTATTTTTTTTATCCTGTCCACAATTCAAACTTAATGGTTCTTCAGTTTCATTATAGGTTTTAATATGTTGAGCAGTTCTTATTTCCAGATATTTCATATTTTCCAGAGTTGTTTTCCTTGTTTGTTACAGAAATGTAATTTGACCCTTTAGGAACACAGTATCTTTTCTGGGACCACCAGATGCATCTTCCAATGTGTCACATTTAAATTACCAAATGATTTAAAAGGGCTATAGACTAGTTGTAACTGTTTGATGTTTTTAGTACAGCTTGTGTCGGGTCCTGGGGCATTTTAATGACTCTAATTGTTGACTATACAAGAAGTTTTAGTCACTTCAAAAAGATAATGATGTTAATAATGAGTTAACACTAGGAGAAGTCTGATGACTTTTATGCAAATGAGCTTGTGCTGATGCTCCCTTTCATCCATTTGTTGTCTGCATTACCAATTTTTTAGAATTTTTTAGTAAAATATTCCTTCAGGGTTATACGTTCCAAAGTGTTTTTTCAGTTTAGCTAATTCCTCTTCCCCCAACAGAGCGGGGTTCTGACTGTGAAAGTGGGTGGTGGCCATGGCACATACGTCATCAACAAACAGACGCCAAACAGACAGATTTGGCTGTCCTCTCCTACAAGGCAAGCAGGGCTCTTTCTCACTTCTGTGGATAATTTCAATCTTTTTCTTACTTGTCAATCTTATATAATTTATCAACAGTGCTAGCAGTGAATGAATGTCTAATACTCTGGTAGATTTGCATGTTTATTTTGTTTTATAAAACATGTTGCTGTGTGGGGTTTTTATTATTTACCACATTTGAAGCTGTTGAAAATAATAGATATACACACATTTGACCACACACAGCAAATGATTTCCTTAACAATAAACATCTTCAGCTTTATCCTACTTTTAACTAAACACATTTTTAGACAAATTGTTTGATTATTAATAAATATTGCTTTATGGAAGCTGCAACCCACTTAAAGGTGTGTGTGTGTGTGTGTGTGTGTGTGTGTGTGTGTGTTACAGTCACTTTAACACTGCATCTTATGGCCTGTTTAATCAATAGGTCATGAGAGAGCTATTGTGATCAAATCGGACTACAGCAATGGTCTCTAGTGGCTTATTGATTTAATAAAACGGCATAATATACAATTTATTATTATTATTATTATTATTATTAATAATAATAATAATAATAATAATAATAATAATAATAATAATAATAATAATAATAATAATAATATTTAATACTTTAAAGCCTGTGATATTAATAATAGAGTTCTTTAGCATGTTTTATGCCCGTGACCAGCGTAGTTAAACAGGTTCTTTCTATATCCAGGCATTCAGTGGTCCATATGAACAGCATTAGAGTATATTCCATATGTAAAGCAGTCATAGTTGTGCTTATATCCTGTATATTTGTTTTATTTGCCTGTGTGTGTGTGTGTGTGTGTTGATTCTGTATAGTGGTAGTTTAGCTGATGTCCTGAATGTGTTTTATTTTTGCAGTGGGCCGAAACGTTACGATTGGACAGGGGAGCGATGGGTGTACGCCCATGATGGCGTAGCCTTGCACAGTCTGCTCTCCAAAGAGTTTTCCGCCATCTTTCAGTCAAATATGGACCTGTCACATCTCGTTTATTCCTGATGGGGTCAGCAGGAGCAACAAAGTATATCAGAAGCACCTTTACTTTCAGCAATACAGGAAATATACTAGCAAAGCAGACCTGATGAGGCATTCAGCATTATTTTAGGGGATCATAAATGTTTTCAAACCCAATTATGTATTCACATTTAATATATATATAATATAACACATGTTACATGAGCGCACAAGATTCTCTTCCAATTGCAAAACATTTTAAAGACATCTCTATTTATAAATGTACATGAACAGGCATAAGAAAGGTCCAAATGATTAAATAAGTGGTGCTTCATTTAAAGTAATTGAAGTACATTCATTGTGCCCTGCCGTAATTATTTAACCACATAGGACAAATTGCAGTCATTGTTAATATATAGGCATGATTCAGCCCTAACACGCATTCAGTTAGTAATGATTCATTGGAAGCTGTCACACCCTACAATTGAAAAGCTCTCAAGCACCACTCTCCATTCTAAACTCTACTTATTCTTTATGGCCCAGAGTGGAAACTACTAGGATAATCCCTGCAAATGAATCTGTTTAGTCTACAATCGGATTAGAGGGGTCACTTTTTAATGGCTCATAGGCAGGTGAAAGAGACGAGAGGGCAGCTGCTGTGATTTGAAGCTTTTAACTCGATGGCAGCATTTACAAGTCTGGGTCTATAGAGTGAAAAGAGGAGACAAAGAAGGCTTACTGCAGACAGCTGGAAGAGAGGGCTTTTTCTCAGCAACTTTGAGGACCTGTCCATAGTGTTTTACAGAGGCCTATTTCAGAAGAAGGAGATGCTTTAGCGCCAACTGTGTGGAATATTTACCTAATTTACCTTCCAGTATGTAGGTGTACTGCTAATACAGCATGTCTGAATATTGAAAGTGAAGATAAATGCTAGTCAATGTTTTTCCATGTTTTGCAGGAAACAATGAGTCTTCTCCCTGCAGCCATGTTTTTTTTTTTATTTCCAGTTTTCATTGTATTTTGTCCGTATTGTGTGTTGTTAATGCAAATAAATAAGTTATGTTGTCTCCTTAGCACCACTGTAGGTCTATGATGTGTTACTTTACTTGTTTCCGCTTTATATCCTGTTTACATACATATAATCAGAGTGTGGATGTCATATTTGTGGTAGTACACTGTAGACTAGAAGAGAAAGGATAACAAACATTCATTTGCATGATTATCACAACATCACAACAGGCAACGATACTTCTGGCCTGTAACACCTCAGCACATAATAATACGTAGGCTGGCTTACTGCTTGCCGCTGTGACTGTTATGTGGTAAATGAGTGTTTCGTTATTCATAGGCCGGTATTATTTTCACACTGTGCAGGGATGATGAAGTGCAGACAGCTTTTATCGACTTGCTCCTCTCTGCATAAACAGGAATATGCAAATCTGCGACAGTGTTTGAAGCACAAGAGCAGAAATAGCTCAGGTTTCCATGGAGACCGTTTGGGCATCATAGGACATCATCAGTGTCCAGTGGCTTTTTTTTCCTTCGGGCTCCAGCAGCAGGCCGCAGGTAGGGATACAGCCTGGCACCTCAGACCACACTAGAGCAACTCATAAATAACGATGATCAATATAATGGAAACATTTGCAAGGAGGAGAGGGTGAGGGGGAACGCTGTCGTAGATGTGTGATTGAGATCTAAACAAAGTCATGCTCGGTGCTCTAATGTGAAAAAGCCAACTTGGATTTCATTACAGAGATGATGGGAACCAGGGCTTACAATTTATGCCATGCAAAGACTGCTATTGTATTTGCTGTTTAAATCCTCGTGTGCTGCTGATGGTAAATCTTGGGGGGAAAACAAATTGTCTTTGAACACCATTCTGGCTCACATGTACCCAACTGCCAAAACTCAGACATCAGGCAGCGTCTTTGTAGCCAAAGAGTGTTGCCAGCTTCTAAAAGGGAGCTTTTATAGGCATTCAGCACTTAAGACATCTGGTTCCTGTGCCCACCATTGTGAACACCTCTGACCCAGTAGGTTTCTCTAGTACCGGGCGTTTCACATGCAACCACTCTGAATGAGTTTGTTTACCTCTTAACCATTGAAATATGCCTCTTTCAAGCTTAAACTTCTGCTTATTAGAATGCAATGAGCCCAAAAAGGGTGTTTATGGGACATAATTACTTCTACTTAAAGGAAAAGTTCCACTTTTTTTTTAATTCTCAAAATAGATCTGTATGATTAAACATTTAACATGCCAGCACAGTTATTCAGAGTGGTTTGGTGTGAAATCCTCCAGTCTAGAGAAACCTAAGAGTCCAAACTGTTCACACTGGTGGTGATGGGGAACCAAACGTCCTCATGCAAAAGCACCCTGCCAGAAAGTTACTGCACAGAAGGGAATATACTGTCTGCGAAGACACCGATTACCACATTTAGTAACAAAGTTTTGGTTTACAATGTACTTGAAACTATTTTAATCCGTTAATGGTAGGACACATGAAGGGTGTCGTCAGGAAAAATGGTCCCCAAAGAAAGCTCTTTTTTGGTTCCAGATTTTCCTCTATTTTACCATCATTAACATCACATATATAATCTCACAGGCACGTGTAGTTTCACTGGTGGTTTGGATAGTTAATAAAATGGCTGTGTATGAGATGGCCACTCCTGGTCCAAATCACCAACACTAGAGAAATCTGAGTTCGTTTCACATCAGACGATTCTGAATGACTGAAATGTGGAAAAATCGGTGGGATTCCCCTGTAAGTTCCACGGGAATCTGAATAAGCAGCCTAGAGTTTTAATGGACCCGTTTACACGTCTCTTAAATTGTTTCTGGTAGCTGCTTTCGAGTTACTACTTTACCAAAGTCAGAGCGTTTTCGACTGGCTTCGGCTACTCTGCCTACCTCTGGCCGTGTGTAGGCTGAACACAGAGACACGCCCCTGAACACCTATGTCGAAACCTGCCAGGTGGAAAGCTGGTGTTGTGAAGTCATTACTACTGAAGTAAATAACCGTCCATATCGGAGTTTAACCCTTTATCTCGACGCCGGAAGTCTCGTGTTCAAAAGCAGACATCACCACAACGAAAGGTAAGCGGGCTACACGGTCAGTCGTGCGCCAGGTGCCCTTCTTGTTCCTGTTTAGCAGGGAGAAGATCTTTAAGCTAAATGACGTGCGCGACTGTGGTTGGAGTAAAAGTCCCCAAAGCCACCCAGCCTGCCTCGCTTGTCTGTTCTCTATTTTACCGGACGAGCTTCCCGGTTTGCTATAGTCGTAACCGCTGACCGAGAAACTTAAACACTGGTCGTGTCTGAAATCGACCATCGACAGTGCCGAATGAAGGCGAGTGACCTGGTTAGGAGGGCACTAGGGGTGTGTCTTAAACCAGTTACACGGATACATGTCCTCAAGTAACGTTAGGATAGACTTGCCCTGAACATTATCAGATAACATGAACTCCAGTGTGGGAAATCTACTCCTTACTCACTTTTAATCATTAAAGGAGCGGTGTGTAAGATTTGGAAATTGATTTGATATGCAAAACTTTCTTTAGTTTACAATAGGGCTAAGGTATTTGGGAAGAATATGGAATACGGTGGAGTGACACCAGGCCTTCTGGACATGTGACGCATGACAACAAACCATTCATCTTGGCACTGACCTCCACATGTGGGTTTGTTAGACGTCTCCACCAAGACAAAAGCGGGATTCATCACTGAAGATGACCTGCTGCCATTCTGAGTTGCTCCATGACAGTCTGGCACGACACCATTGCGGTCTTTGGTGACACTGGTGTGGTGTTAAGGGCAGTCATCAGAATGGGCTGTGTATATGTAGTCCTACGTCATGCAGCCATCTGCCAATGGTGCTGGCACTAAGAGGATGACTCATGAAGGGCATCATTGCTCACACAGTTGTGGCTGTTTGGAAAATCAGGGACAGCGATAAGGCCTGTCCTCGCTGACGTCACATGCAAGGCCTGTTATTTTGGTCAGTAAGACCTGAACATTCCCTTTGTCTGGCTGGAGGCTGACTGCTGGCTAGTTAGCTGTGGTTGGATGTGATATCACAGCAGGTAGTTGCTTGGCTGCTTTGACCTGTCTTACCCATCTAGACAGGATTTTTATGAACTAACTTTTAAAGTCGCAGCTCCTGTGATTGAAGTATTGCACTCCTGTAAAATTGCGATTTTGATTTAAGTTCAGTTAATCTTTCAGCCCTTGTTTAGAATGAGCACTACATGTCTATGTAGCAGTGGGTTGTCTTCCAACAGAGGCTGCCACCACCATGCTCCTACAGTATCCCAGAACAATGAACAGATTAAAATTAAATCTCCTTATCAAAAATGCAACCTGCATTAACTACAAGTCAGCTTCTTATTCACCAGCTACATGTATTTTCCAGATCCACCTTTAATGTTATAGCAGTTATCATAACACCTCAGGTGCCAGAATGTAAAATTCAAACAGCTGACATAGTCCTTCTTAGAAAATTCTAAAAGAGTAATCAAATGTTTTGATAGTATAAACCATCTTATTGGATGAGGCAGTAACTTAATAAATTAAATAAAATTTTAATTAACATTAAAAACACAATTTTAAAAGTTTGAAACCATTAGTTGTTATTCTGTATTAATGATATGAGCATGCAAGGTAGAAATGCTTGATGGGAACAAATAGCTAGAACTCTGGTGCTAGAGAACCAAAATTTTGACAAATAGAGGACCATTATTTTTATTTAGTGCAAAAGTAAAGGAGGGTTAGTCCTCACTGACAAAGAAGTGAAAACATTAAGAAGCCATAGTTTCTGAGTGAAGGGAAGGATGTGTGGGTAGGGGGTTTTCAGTTGGGTGCTATATGCGCCCCCACCACCACTACGCAGTGCTCCTTTAAAAGAGAAATTTATTGTGTTTATTTATTTATTTATTTATTTAGAATCTAGAATCAGCCAAAGTAATGTGACTTGTTTCCACCTCTAAAATATCATATTTTTCATTGCAGCACAGCACAGTATCTCAGGTTACCCAGAAGGAATAAGTCTGTGAAGTAAATTTAGTCCCTTTTATGACATAATCACTCACTCGTTTTCTTTCCTGTGTGAGGAAGTGGAGGCTGAATTGAGACACAGCTTGAATTCACTGTGACACTGGGAGACCTAAGTCATTCAGAGAAGGTCTAACAAACTATGTACTCCAATCACCGAACAAACTGGCAGCCTACATGTACAATGTGTTAATAATACAGTAGTGCTTTAAGTGGATGCACTGCGCTGCATGGCCAGCTCCTCACGCTGTCATAGCCCAGTGAGCCAGTAGCCACACACTACAATTCTATATGATATTTCTGTATATAGGATATGGAACAGTCATTGGTTCTGCTTGTCGTCTTGCATTGTACTGTGGGCCTGATTGGGGTGATGAAAGCCCCAGTGCTCTAGGATACTGTCTGTATTGGAGCACCTGCACAGATACTCCATTTAGTTTATGGTACAAGTAGATGAGACAAACTCCCAGCAGATCTTCCAAAACTAAACAACTTCTTGTTGCTACAGTTGGTTTTGGACAGTGGTGTACCTCTGTTGAGAGAAATTAGAGTTGTGTAGCTCATATTTTGTGGCTGTTTATCACTTTTTATGCTTATCACAACAAACAAGTGTCAGTGGAAATGGCACTGCTCATCTGATAGCTGAGTCGTGTTTGCTGATACCTTATTGATCCTTCTGCGTGATTGGGTCAAACAAGCTAAACTACAAGGGCTATTGCTTTGGGCCTCTGAAGGACCTTCAAGATCATCTTCCAAATAATATCACAAGGAAAAGTAGAGAAAAAAAAGACAATCAGCTCTGCTTTGAAAACAAGAAAGCACCAGAGTCTCAGTCAGAGAGGAGAAATTAATCTCTCCGTTTCCTGACGAATGCAGCAATTTGTCTCAATTTTCGTCAGCCCTTTGCCTCAGCACTGAGCCCTCTTGTCATCTCCTAAGATTAAAGCCTCCTGCTGCTGTAGAGGAAACTTACAGTTTGTCTGCTGGAGGATTTTAGGAAACTCTGTCTTGGTAGCTTTAAAAATGCTTGCAGTCCTGCTGTTTACAACAAACATACCAACGTATTATCTATTCTCTCTCTCTGGTTTAGGGGGCACAGATATTTTAGAATGGGGCAGCATGAAGAGTTTGAAACAATGTTTTACACTAGTGTGCACATAAATATGACAGTTATATATTTCACTGCGTCACTGTACTGTGGAGTCTGTTCCTTAATTACAGTTTAGACTGCATGAGTTTGCTAAAAGTGAGACTATGCCTGCGGACTATGGATCTGTAGTCTGTTGGCTTATTAAAACATATGAAACATATTTTCGGATACAGTATTGCACTAACTCCAGGACTAAATAATCTCTGTTTGGGATGACTTGGAATGCAGTTGGTCGGTTTTCTTTAAGTAAGATATCCACCTTATAGAAGTGCCTGTTGTAAATGTTTGGCAACCGATATTGTTCAGGCAAAAATGGAACAAAATCCACTTTGTGTTCGGACCAATAAGTAAAAAGTTTTTAATGATGTTGAATGTTAAATATTTCTAGGTCCCAGATGTAGAATTTTTACTCCCTAGCGTCAAGGCTAGCACCAATTACTCTAGGCTAATACCCACTTTTACCCGTTGCTTCTCCACTGCAAGTCACACTAGAGCATGCTGACATTTCTCAGCTTTTATTTAGTTTCAAGCCTTCAAGCCAAAAAGAGTAGAACCGAGTCACTAGCTTCAACAAGCATTACAATGAGGTGTAAAACTTCAAACAACAAAACTGTTCTGGCCCAAATCTCACCCACATTCCCCATTTTCATCTGGCTCACTCGCCAGATGGGTTGATGGCACTTAAGTGAACCTCTCTTGGTTCACAAGATGGTGGGCCACATATGCACCGCATTAGGGCCATACCTCAGCCAAAAATAGGCAACTCTGCTATATCTGTGCCAGAAGTGGCCCAGATCTGTTTTCGGGCAGGTGGGCCAAATGCATGTTGTAAATATGTGGGCAACCTTTGGCTCACAGCAGATTGCCGGTGCCGACAGTGGGTCAACAGTGCCATATCTTTGTCAAGTGTGGCCCACATCCGCTTGCTATCTGAGATTATGCCTATGTAATTCATGCTATGGTGAAAAAGTGTTAAAATTATTAAAACACATGTTCAGAATTAATTTCAGTTCATCCCTAGTGTACATTAATAGTGAGCAAAATTCACAGATAGTATGTAGTACCTTTTATTGTGAAATATATATTACGCATACATCATAAGTAATGTAGAAAGTAAAATCCATCTATAGTATGTAGTGTACATGTGCTATGTCTCTGTTGTATGTAGTATACAACTGTACTATTAAGCATGCATTTGTTGTGTATGCATCACTAGCCATGCAGAGTACTTTGATGCATGCGGTGGAGCATTGTCCTGCATGAAAATCATGGTGTTCTTGAAAGATGCAGGCTTTTTCCTGTACCACTGCTTGAAGAAAGTGTCTTCCAAAAACTGGCAGTGGGTTTGGGAGTTAAGCCTTTAAAACCAAAAAGTCCATCTAGCTCATCTTTTAATATTACCAGCCCCTAGCAGTACCCCACCTCCACCTTGTTGGCATCTGAGTCGAAGCGGAGCTCTGTGTCTGTTACTGATCCATCCATCCATCTGGTCCAACAAGAGTCACTCAGTCCATAAAACCTTGGAAAAATCTGTCTCCAGATATTACTTGGCCCAGTCTTGACGTTTCAACTTTCATGTCTTGTTCAGTGGTGGTCAGGTTTCTAAGCACTGAACACCTTGTACTTCGGGGCACTCCAAGTAGGTTGCAGTTCTGGAATATGACATCACAGGAGAATAATGGGTTTCTGGTCACTTCACGTTTGATTCTACTAAAATCTTTGGTAGTTAATTTGCGTCTTTTTCTCCATACGATTCTTGTGACCCTGTTGACTATTTGCAATAAAGCGTTTAATCTGTGATCACGCCCCAATATCTTAGCAATTTCCAGAGTTCTGCATCCCTCTGAAAAGCTTTTTACAATTTTTGACATTTCAGAGTTAAATCTCTATACTAGCCCATCTTGTCCGAGTAAAAGAAGCCCTTGACATAGGGTGTTGATCTCTTCAGGCCACACCCTACCGCATTACACAAATACACATCTCCTCAAAATTTTTAAATTCAAAACATCTTGGAGTTGAAAAAATGATATGATAAAAAATATAATATGGTCAAAATACTCACTTGCCAAATAAATGTGCACACAATGTAGTTCACCTCCATGTTTACTGTATTATATTGTATTTGTCGGTAGCATGTGTTGTACATTATTGTACAGTATGTGTTATTTCTCTGTAGTAGGTAGTAAGCATCTGTAATGTTAAGGTTGTTTTATACGCCAGTAATATGAGGCATGCGCTTTATTTAGGGTGTAGTATGCAGTTATGTCTGATTTTTTGTTTTCCTTTTTTTGTAATGAATGTAGCCTTCCCAACAGATTAACCCACCTAACGTATTCCTGGAAATAAGGGAAATGTGTGTGTGGGTGGGATGTGTGTTGGGGTTGGGGGTGTGGGGTGGGGGGGGTGTGAGGGTACTGTCGGAGGGGGCACTCAAAGGGCCTTCCATCTGAAAGCTAAAGGTGAATAAGGGCAGTCCTATGTAATAAGCACACTTGTACCTGACTCTCAGGTAATATCACTGAGCATTATAAAGCAGAGGGGCAAAATTTCTTGCCTGCAGCTTAAACAGACCAGCTGAATGGCCCTGTAATGGCACAGGACTGAAACTGCACTGGATACCAATCCAAACACAGTGGAGTTTTGACTTTGAGCTTTGTACCAGGTGACTGTATTGTAAAGATTTATGGATTAGCAAGCTGCTTTGACTTCCAAAGGTGTCGTTCTTCCTCCTGAACTGACCCCAAACACCATTTCCAGCTTCCCATTTAGTCACTATCTATTGATCTTTATTAGTATGCAGTATGCATGTGTTGTATGTGGCATGTATTTATGTGCTGTAGTTGTTCTGCTATGGATTGTAAGGTCAGTTGTGACTATTCATGAGTAGCCTTAAAGTCAAGCTCCATGGGATGGATTATCAAAGGACACCATTAGGAACCTTTACAACTCCATGCTGGGACGTCTGGCATGTTGCATCAGCAAAAATGCTGACCCGCTACCGAACTAAGAGACACTACTTTTGAGTGTGTAGCTCGATAAATATTACCCATATCAGTTGATGAGTGTATGTATATATCTAGCCCATCAACTCTTTTTGATTTTCTCCATAAACAGATGGCCTGTTGAGTGTTATGAGCTGACAGTGACCTCTCTCTTCCTTAATAATGATTTCATGACGATGCACTAGCAGAAATGCTCTTAATGTTTTTACTTAATGTAAGACTGTTCTTCTACTGTTTCTATTCTATTTTATCTATTGTTCTATATGTGCCACTATATTAAAGGCAAGTAGACTGTGTGGTGGGTAAACCATTTCAAACCATGGACGATTTGAAACTTCCTGGTTTTGGCAGTCAGATTTTGATATATCTGCTGGTACTTGATTGAGTCCATGATATCATGTATCTGATCAAGTTGTCCTGAAGATTTTTTGGCCAGTCAAATCATCCTTCTCACACTTACTTGAAGCCTTGTTATGATTTGTGAACAGCTTAACAACCTTTTGTTTAGCCATTGTTGCTGTATTCTCTGGGAATTCTCATAGTGATAAATGACGACTGGGGGAATTCAGCCTGTGTGTCATCTGAATATTTATACTCCATGCAGGAAGTCATGGCTGACCATTTAAGTGGCTCAAGGTAAACTATAAAACATAAAGATAAATAAAACAGAGCTGTGAGGACATGCAGGCATGCATGCAAGGTGTATGTGTGTGTCTGACAGGCCTATTGTGCACACCAATACATAGGGAAAATGGGAGTTTCAAAAATGATTAAAGATGAATAGAAAATGGTACTCCAAACAACTGTGTAACACCCACTAGACCACCAAAATTGTCTCCTTCAGATAAACAGCACTTGAGGCTTTTCTACCTTTATAGAGAGAAGAAAATCAAGCTTCACTTCAAACCATGGGTCTGAAAGGATGTACATCTGTTAATAGGCTGTTACAGAGAAAAGTATATCAAACAAAGCAGCTGCTCTTGTTCTCAGAACAATGGCTTAGCCACCCCAGAGTCCAGATCTCAACACCACTCAATGTATTTAGAGTTACTTCTGTGGTGAGAACTAGAATATTCTAAACCAGCTTCTAAGACTGAACTTTGGAGATGAGACTATTTGAGAAACTGAAAGTGAGTCTTCTAAAAAGAAAGGAAGCTCTAGGAAGGATGAAGAATGAACACTAAATACTGAAAGATTTAAAATTATGTTTACATAGTGTGTTGTTATGTTTAGTTGTGGCTTCTGTGTATGTTTCTGTTAAATGTTCAGATATTTCAGTTGAACAGCAGAAAAGAATTAGGATTCTGAACATTTGGAAATAAAAAAGGTAAAATGAAGAAGAGAGTTGATCTAGTTAATCTAATCTAATGATCGTTGTGCAAAAATTGTGTGTGCCTATGAGGGAAGCACACAGCAAATAGTAAAACAATTTTTAAAAATCATGTTAATTGTAAAGAGTGTACTTTTCTCACAAATTGTTATGCTGACAGTGTAGTTTGAAGCTATTTAATTTCTATTTTATTGCCGTTTTGTTTGGAAATGAAATAGTAGGCTTTGAGTTTTGCACAGTTCTGTATGTGTAGTGCATGTCTGTGCACACAAGTTTGTCTATGCACACACCCATCTGTGTGCGCGCACATGTGTGTCAAACAGACTTGAATTGTATCCGCCTGTAAGAAATAAATCACTAGCTGCAGCTGATTAAAACCTTTTCTGGTGTGAGTATTGATGACTTGGAAGCATCTTTCAGGGATAACAGTGACCATGTGTTGATTTACTGAAGTGCAGATAGATAGATATAGATAGATGGTGAGGAGTCGGAACTGGAGTGGAATGTTTATTTTCATCAAACCTTTCATTTACAAGTACTGTAGCGATCAGTCACTGTATGATGTCCATAAACCAGAGAAAGAGTTAAAAAGGCCCAGGTTTGAGTCTGCTAGGTGATTATATGGTGAACAGCTGCTGGCCTGCCGATTTACCCATCACTAAAGACCATAAGATCTGAAATTTGATTTTTCTTCCATTTTTCTTATTTTATTTTTGGCTCAAGGTACTACTGTAGATTTGTTTGTTCACCAAAACTGTATCAGGCTAGTTCCTTTTTACGTGACCATTTTCACCATCTCTTTATCCCTTAACATAAAAGAGGCCGTTTTGTCCTTTAGGATTGAGCACCTGTGAGCAACATGAGGAATAAAGGCTGTAAAAAGCTTTTTTTTATTTTTTCCTTTTGATCTTTCATTCAAAATATTAACAGGAATCTAACCTTTATGTCAACTATGGTGATTTAAAGAAAAATATTTTCATGAAATAAAATAAATCTCAAATCTAAATGTTAAAATAGAATACACCTTCATGTTTTGTTTTTATAGCTTACTATAGCCATTAAGAATAGTTAAAGGAGCAATATGTATAAAGTAATGTGTAAGATTTTTTGTTTAAAACATAACAAAATTCAAACTAAAATTATACAAATATTAAATTTAAATAAATTAATTAAAATAAATATTTATTGATTAACAGAATGTGACGGCCGAATGTGAGTTCCTGCAGCACTAAATCTGCCTTTAGTCCCCACATGAGCTGGTGAAGAACAAGCAGGTCCACTCTCTGCAAAAAAAACATGTTCGAAAGCAAAGAAAACAAGTGACAAAATTAGCAGCAAAACTAACATTGACGTTGACCACTGCTGCAGATGCTCTTGTTTGATAAAACATTCTCCACCAATAAGTACGCTACATGAGAAGTAAAGGTAGAGAAGGAAGGATGTGTGGAATGTGTTTTTAACAGATTGCTTCATCTTACATATTGCTCCTTTAAGTAGTCACCATTATGCCCTGCTGTACTGGAGTACGAATATCATGTCACACTGTCACTGGCTATGACAGTGTAACAGTCCTACAAGAAAACCACGATCAGATGTCACCTACATGACCATAAACTGTTCAGGAGAAAGCATCTGCTGTAACATAGCAACAAGAAGTTCCTACGGTTTGTCAGACATTACAGGAAGTTTCAGCGGGATGGTGTTCTATGGTCAGATGAGACCAAGATAGATTTTTTGGCAATGCACATCAGAGGTGGGTTTAATGTAGACACAAAAATAGCCCCGCAGAAATTCCCTTATTCCCGTCCTCAAGCTTTTACCATGGTCATCTCAGTCACCTGACTTAAACCCACAGAAAGCCTGTGGGATGAGCTGAAGAGGAGCGTCAACAAGTGAGGACAGGACATGGAGGGGATTTTCTATAGAGGAATAGTCTCAGATCCCTTGCCATGTGTTCTCTAGTCTCATTGAGCTTTATAGGGGAAGAATACACAGAGTAAATAAAGGACTGCCAACAAATGTGGCACACATAGATTCATTCATATTTATTTCTTTCCATTATTGTACTCCAAAAAAGGTTTGATGTTTAAGTATTGAATGAACGATCGAACATATATACAGTAATGTTTACTATGGGTGTGGGTGTATTTGTAGTTGGAACAGAATGTAAATTAGCATAATTACATTATCCTGTAGGGCTATCCTGTATTGTGACTCATTCAAAAATCAGCCTGGGCTAAAGCACCTACATTGTGAATGGGCAGAGCTAAACGGCCATAAAATGACCATATGCAAATGTACTGTTTTTCTGTCAATGCAAAAACAACTTGGGCTGGTTTTACAGCATAGCTTGTACATAAGGACTGTATAGACTTTGTTCAACAGTGTTAAGTAAAGGTGGCGCTCATGCCCATGTGCATGCCTTAGCTATGTGAAACTGCATGTAAAGCAGATTGTATTACACTGATTCGGCCATTCCACATGATCAGTGTCCTTCCCAGGGATGCAGTGACCGCTGGCCCAGTGTAGCTGTGACAGGAGGTCATGCCCCCTACCTACAATCCGTCAACACTTCCCTCCTCCTCCAGACCAAACCCTCAACACCCCCCCTGCCCTCACACTGAGTCAGGAGAGCTCACAAAGCAGCTTTCATTGGCACAAAGCAGCAGCTTCCAGCTGCAGGGTGTTTTTTCCAGGTGATTCTGTCCTTGACACCCTTCCCATACTCTTGCTGAGATGCCAGCTGATGCGGCCCTGCCACATGCACTTTACTGCAAGGCCACATTAACTCTCCGAATGGCATCTCTGAAAACAGTATCAGTAACAGTATTGGTAACATCAGACCCCTTGAGTCACAGGGCATGAATATGTGCAATTACAAACCAAGGTTGCAGAAATACACAGCAGCAGTTACTACACTGATCATCAGAGGAATAGTTGCACCCAGAAGGAAGTGTCAGGTTGCAATGCCAGTTCGAAAGGAAGATAAATGTTACCAGGAACAATAAATGTACTAAAAGTACAAATGATCATTTTTGAGTTACACATTCAGATGTAGTGTCTCTCAGTATGGTGTTTGGCTGCCATGTGTGCTAATGCAACATGCCAGACACCTCGTGCATGGAGTTGTAGAGGCTCCTGATGGTGTCCTGCGATAATCCATGCATCTTGAAAATTCTCTTACAGTTCCTGCAGATTTTGCGGTAGGGGTGAATGTGGAGTGGCAAACCTACACACACGGATTCATTGGTGTCTCCACCAAGCCAAAAAAAAAAAAAAAAAGGCGAGACTAGTCAAGGAGGTTGACGTGGTGTTAAGGGCAGTTGTCATAGTGGTCTGTCTCCATGTAGTCCTTCATCATGCAGCCATTGAATCAACAGCATGAATCATTAAGTATCACTGTTTGTACATGGTCTGCAATTGAGGCTGTAGGAAGCTCAGATACAGTGATAAGGTCCATCCTTGCTAACATCACGTGAACCTTGAATCGTTTTCATGTCTCACAGTGTCACAATGTCCTACCCACCAAGTTCCTGTCTGTTGACTCTTTTTGGGTGCAACTATTATAGTCGCAGGTTACAAGGTGCATTACATGAGCTTTTACACACTGCCCCTCTGCAGAAAGGAATAACACGTTTATCATTATCTGTTCATCATTTGGAAAACAGAGTTTCTTCACCTGTAAACTGATTCATTGCTTCAGCCACAGTGTATAAAGAAAATTAGGTACGGCTCAATTATGTATAATCTACAACTGGGACGCTGTAGTCTACGATGCAGGGTGTCGGCTTCATATCAGCTGGTTTGACTGTGAAAGTGTAAGCTGTTCAGGACAGGCAGTTAATTGTAACTCATTTGCCCTTCACTTGTTAGATTCTATAAGGAGACAAATCAGTCTGTATAAAGTGTCCTCAGACTAATTGAACTGTCTCTCTTTTTCTATGGCATCAAAACATCCAGGAACTCTCCACAGTGACATCCCAATAGCAGTGGTTTCAAAGTTGCCTGCCTTAGATTATTAATTGTGGAAATGTGTAATTTTCATTTGTCATTTGGGTGCCCTTTGCATATGAATTATTGTACTGGGGTAATTATCTGACTTTTTAACGATTGAGTCAGATTATTAAATATTTTATGAAATTATGAAAAATTTCTCAAATCTTAAATTTCACATTGATATTATTCTAAATGACTTTTTAATGAGTACACAAATATGCCTAGAGGATCACTTTTACACAGTGGTGGAAGATAGAAAAGCTTTTTTTCATTTGAAAAGTAAAAAAAAAACAGATTTGTGATTCTGAGGTTGCATTTTTCCATGATTCAGTATTTTTAAATATATAGCTAAAATGAAATTACTATATAGATTTGGCTCAGATAAATAAAATGTCTTAAATAGAATTTTATATGTAATGGTGTGTCAAAAACTCACAACCATCTAGAATTTGTAAGCAAAAAACATTCAGCATTCATGCAGCCCCGCCCACTTTATTCTGATACAAAGCACCCAAAACCCTCGAGATAATCTATTATTAGTTTCCTGTAATCTATTGAAATCATTACATACTAATTAAAGTCACATTTTTAAACCCAATGCAGGTTTAGTCATCTTCGGATTAATGCATCAATGCAGAATCTACTACATTGTATTACATACAACACTTTACAGTATCACAGTGTTATATTATTATCTTGTATCTATCTAATTGATTTTATTATAAGCTTAACACACTTTTTGTTTCATAGGTAATTAGCAGGACAGCTTATATGCCTTTCCCACTTGGTAAAAAGCATGTTGTACACAGAACTGTCACACACATCTAGCTAATGTTCCTTAGCACATGCTCGTGAACAAACAGCCACATCATCATAAAACTCTGTAACACTGAAACCGATAATTATTAATCCTTTTATCATTGATGTGTTGAGGTGAAGAGAAGTGAGGACAGGCTGGCTGTGCTACATTTTCTTTCCAGTCAAATAGTAGGCATCTGTTTTACAGGCCTGATTTAGAGCTCTCGAAATGTCATGGACAACTAAAGAACTGAACATTCAGATTCTGAAAGGGCATACTTTATCACCTGGTTTAAATTTTCCAATTGCCGGCCCTTGCTTTGGGTTCTAAATCTAATTCCGTGTTCATACTATATTCACTAATTGATTTGACTTTGCTGGTGTCTAATGTTAATCAATGTTGCCCTAGGCCTATTCGCGTTTGACAGATGTGTGATGCCTGAAGGCTTGTGGCCATGCATGAGCACACACTGTTGATGTATTCTCAGCTCGCTACTCTAACCCTGTGTTCGTGTGGAGACAGAGACGTATACGGCTGTTTGTCTGTGTCAGTGCATTCATTAAATTTAGCAAAAGCACTGTACGCGTGTGCTGAAGCTAATGCAGACCGCTGGCTGCTCTCAGAAACCTGCTGACTGCCCGCCATGGGATCATGACTTATAATCAAATGAGGAAGATTTTCTTCTCTCTCTCTCTCTCCATCTCCTCTTTCTCCCACAGGCTGTTACTGATGTATTTAGAAGTGACCTTGTACACATCAATCAGTCCTTGCATACAATTTAGCTCGGCTATCGATTTTTATTCCTGGACATTCGTTAGCGGGTTTCTGACCACGATGACCAGAGGAGACTGGCTGTTATGTAAATTAAATAATATGCCAGAGCTTTTGGGATTCAATTTTTGTAAAAAATCCGATCTGTATTTAAAATGTTGTAATGCTTTATTGCTGTATTAAAGGGGCAGACTGATGACCTGTACAGTTACATGCAAAACTGGATTACATAGCAATCAGTCGCCAGGATATTAAAGCAATAGTCTAGCTACGTCTAGTCTAGAAACCACATGGATAACATAGCTATGGTCTAGCAACATCCTAGCAACCACCTGGGATAACATAGCTATGGCCTAGCAACATTTTAGCAACCACCAGGGATAACACAGCTATGGTCTAGCGACATTTTACCAACCACCTGGGATAACATTGCAGCCAGCCCAACTGTACTGGAGGAGAATGGAGATTTTGGCCTGTACCAAAACTGTAATGGCTTCTCCTCATTCATTATATGTATATAATGTAACAGCCCACAGCTGTGTTGGCATGACCCCTTGGTTAGCGTTATAATGTAAGAAGTAGGCAGATGATGGTGTTTTATAAAAGCATTAGAGGAAATCCATTCGTGTGTGGGGAGGGAGCGGAAAGTGGATAGTTACGGTGTGTGTGGGGTTGAGTGAGGCAGGCTTTGGCCTAATCTGCTTCACATAAAAGGATCACATCTGGATCACTGTCCCGGCTCACATCGCAGCGGAGGTTTTACAAAGAGAGAAAAACTCTAGCTTATAGCTGATGGCAGGACAGTATCCCTACGTCCAGCTCAGGATCGGACAGGATTTCCAAACTGGCCATGCCTCTCAGACCTGTATTTATGTAAGCCTGATCACTGTAACCTTTTGCCTTGTGCAGGATGATGACTTTAGCAAGGACAGCCGCACACGCAGTGGCTATTTTTTTGCTCCCAGATTAGATTACCCAGCTGTTGTTATTTGGTGTGGTGGTATGTTGTTATGACTATTGCTGTTCTGTGAATGTTTCAGATTTGTTGATGCAGTTTTTTGATGCATGTATCTTTCATCTCTAGTATATCTCATATCTTTGTATCTCTAGTGGAATTTTCTGCTGCTGTTCAGTGTCCAGTAGGTGTGGAGCTATCTCTGTGGGGGATAGTCCCATAGCGACTTGTTGACCTATCATGTAAAAGCTCCGGCATTTAAATCTCTGGACATTGTAAAGTTACACAGTTTTGCTGACATGGTTGCTTTGTCTTCACGTGAAGTCCTCTTTACTTCTCTGCTGTACAGTGATTGATGACCAGTTTTCGGTAATGCAAACAGAGGACATTGCAAGATTTGTCACACTATAATGCACTATTTTTAGATGGAATGAAAGCTACATTCAAGTAGATTGTATGCTGATATAAATCAAATGGCCGACTATTATCTGAGATTCAAGTCCTCACCCCTGCTTTTAATCCATGGGTTGCCTTGTGTTTTGGAAAGATGTTTGTGGTGATGCTGTGGACTATTGTGACACTGCTAGTCTTCTAAAACTAGGCCAGCAAGTGGTAGAAGTGGTTAGTAGATAGCAGCCATCCCCACTGTTGGCCAAAACAAGCCAGTCTGCTCTGCTGCAGGTCTTTCTAAGGACTTTCTAATGTGTTTTTTATCTCGCAGTTAAAAAGTGAAGACATTTATGAGGACAGCTCTAGGAAGACTGGTGCATCTGGTCCCCTACCCTGTTAGAGGAAAAATAAAGGCCCCTGGTAACTAGCTAGCACAGCTGCTGATCTGTGTCATGGATTGTCCTTGTGGCGTGGGGTTCACCACCTCAATGTGAGCAATCAGATACCAGACAGATTAGCCCAGGACAGTCTAAATTCTACATTGCACGTTCATTTCTTTGTGTTGCTAAAACCACTGCAGTCTCAGTCCCCTTTTAATAGCAACTTTCCCAATCCCTAAACATCTCACCACACTCATCTCACGTGTGTGGTAATAATGAATTATCTTTAGCTTCCTCATCTGAACTTCCCCTCCTCACATGCATGCATTCTCTTAATGTTGTGTCCAATGCAAAACATAATCCAGTTGAATAATTTCATTTCCCAAAGCTCAGGCTGGCTCTGTGCACTCTTAACCCTGCTGCTCCGACAACAGATTATGCTTGTTTGGATGGGTTTTTGTTAAGTGCATGTGCACATGTGTATTTGTGCTTTTTCCTCGCCAAGGAGGGGCAGGCACCGAGCGACTTTTTCTATTGTACGGGTCAGTTGTTAAATGCGGAAAAGGCCGCTCTAAGCTGGAGTTCAAGGATTACAGAGAAAGGACAGTCCGCATTATCTGGACAAGCTTAGTACCACAATTACCCCCCCGCCCAACAACCCGTCCCACCCCAGCCCACCAGACCTGGTTGGCTTTCATTTGTCAAATGTCATGAAGACTCTGAATTATGTAAGAGTGACGCCTGTTCAAATCTCCGACTGAATCTCAGTGCGCTTTTAGATGTACCAAGATACTGTAGAACACGGAGGGTTTGGAGACATGGTTGTGTTAGACAGTCAGTGGTGGAGTTAATTTAGCTCTTTGTGCATAATGGAAAAGTGCTACTGTCTGGGCTGACCCAACTGGATTTAGTGCAGTGTAGCAGAATAGGGCAGTCAGACAGTTCCGAGCAGGCAGACAGGACAAGATGAAGTATAAAAAGTTTTTTCCGGTGATGCAGGCGGCTCTGGGCATCGTGCCCCTCAACAAGCGGGAGCTCCTCCCCCCACCGCGAAGACTCTGGAAGATACATGAGTAAGTATGATCAGTGATCTGTTTGTTCATACATTTTCTTTTTTCACTTGTATGGATCACAAAAAAATTCCATGATGAATGGACCAATAGAAACTGGACCAATTGCTTGGAAGTATTTTAAAATTCCATTGAATTAAATGAGGTTTTTGTCCTCTCCTGTAAATTTGCAGATTAGGAGATACTTGTTTTTTTTTTTGGACAGTGGCAATATGGAACATATTAGATGTAGATACTCATATATTCATTTTTTGTTGTTTTTCAGTTTGATTGTAGCCGTTGCCTTTTACATTGTGTGCACATTTTATGATGAATGGCCAAAAAGAAGTGACTTGGAAATTGGAAAAAAAATCTGATTCCTTAGATTTGCATTTAAAATAAAGTTTTTTGTTTTTTTTTGGCTTTTGTTGTGGTATTGTATAATTGCATATATGTATTGACATCATCACTGTTGGAACAAAGCCTTGTATATCTTTTTAAAATTCTGTAAAATTTTACACAAGAATACGTCCCTCACTTCACTTTACTATGCATGACTCCATGTCCTGACAGTGTTCAGTAACAAACGTACTTGAGGCAGCAGCCAAACAGTGAACATTAATGATGGTTCAGAAGCAGGAGCATACACACACTGTGGAGTGAGGAGAACAGAGCTGTATTCTATTTTTAGAAATTATTTTTTTGTTATTGTTTGTTGAAAATGCGACAATGAGCCCAAATTGGTTTCCATGGAGAAGGCACTGCTGGCCTGGCCGATCACTGGCAGATATGTTTATTTTATGAGTTCTGTATCAGACGTTAATTGAGGTTTCAGTGAGCCGCCACATTCATCTGCAGGGAAAATGCTAAAGATGCCAGTTCAAAGTCTCTGTGGGGTCCATCTTTGGCACCTCCAGTGGTTTGATGAATATGTGCATATTCACTGTTCCTCATGATAAAACACAAGATCTGAATGTGCGGCCCTTTGGTCATAGTATGTGGACACCAGATGTTTCTAAAGAAGTGTATTTATAGAGACCAGATTTGATTCTGTGTGTGTGTGTGTGTGTGTGTATGTCTGTCTGTGTGTGGGGTGTGTTTGTGTGTGTGTGTGTGTGTGTGTGTGTATGTCTGTCTGTGTGTGGGGTGTGTTTGTGTGTGTGTGTGTGTGTGTCTGTCTGTCTGTGTCTGTGTGTATGTGTGTGTCTGTCTGTGTGTGTGTGTGTGTGTGTCTGTCTGTCTGTGTCTGTGTGTATGTGTGTGTCTGTCTGTGTGTCTGTGTGTGTGTGTGTGTGTGTGTGTGTGTGTATGTGTGTGTAACAGACATGAACTTAATCTCCCATGATGTAATTCATAGTGCTGGTACCATGTGGTAAAGTGCGTCTGCCAGTCAAACCTGATGGCTAATTTGATTTTCCTTTCATATACAGCACTGTGGAAAACTGTGGATTTAGACATTAGCTGCTTCCTCTTGCCTGTGAAAGGGACATCTAAAAACCGTGCAAGACTTGGAAGACCACCAAAACTGCCCCCATCAGATAGACAGCATTTAAATGCATTTATCTTGTATCTATTCGGTCAGGTTCTCTGATGTTCTGTATAGAAGGTATGTGGGCTGATCTTAAAATGAAAATGAAGTGTTTTCCTAGTTTTGGTGAGATCATGTGTATTTGAGGAGCTCTGCTCTGATTGGTTGCTTTACAGCGAGACACCAGAATGAACACACAGAAGGATGCACCAAAATAAAATGCACCTTTGTGTAAATCAGCTCAATCTCCATAATAGTTATTTACTTATACTGGCTACTTGCTTTGCTAATTAAAGAAGATTGAAGCTGTTATTCACTATGAAACCAGCACATGATGATAATCATACAGCATGGCTGCTACTTACAGGCTGCTGTTTATGCAGGTGGAATTTCTCCTCTCGTCAGTCTCTTTGGTGTTAAATGCTGAGCAATTTTGTGCAAGGTTTGAGAAACTGTCCGGAGAGAAAAGGTCTAGAGGAATGGCCTATTTTCTTAGAGATGTCCACCATCTTATAGCTTATATAATTTTCCATGCTCTGGCACCCTAAAAGCTCTCGTCTTTGAGAGAGAGGAAAAAAACTAGCTCCACTGTTGCTTCAGATCTGTTTCTGTTCATTCTTCCAACATGAGAAGACAACTCAATGGTGTGGGTCTGTAAGGAGGTGTAAGAAACTGTTACTGAGAAAAAGACAGTGCTGTGTGAAAGCCTTAAAGCACAATGGAGACCATCAGTAAGCAATAAAATATTCAAAGTAATGACTGAATAATAAATTGTGAAGTGACACATGGTTAGGGGGGGGAGGAGGGTCGCTAAATGTGTGTGTGTGTGAAAGAGAGAGAGTACGAAAGAGAGAAGGAGAGAGATGATGATGGTTTAAATGTGTCTTATGTTCACCGTTCGTCCTAGATGTCTCCTCCACATGCCGAGAGAGACTGAGGGAGACGCCCTGCAGGGAGGACTTTCAGAGTGTGGTTGGGGGGTGGGGGATGAGGGGGAGGGTGATCGTGACCGCTGGTTGGCTGGATTTGGGACTACACCTGTTGTGGGTGTCAGCGTGTATGTGTGTGGGGGGCACATCATACTCACAGGTCCTGCAGCAAACAGCTGAAGAAGCATCTCTCTCTCTATCTCCTCCCTCTTTCTCTCTCCTCCTTCTTTCTCTCTCTCTCTCTCCCTCTCCTTTCTCTCTCCTCCCTATTTTTCTCTATTGCTCTCTGTCTATGTCCTCCCACTACATCTGTCTATCTCTGTTTCTGTCTCTCTCTCTGCTTCTCTTCTGTCTTTCTTCCCCTCTTCTTCCCCACCATTTCTCTTTTCCTCTCTCCTCACTCTTTTTCGTCCTCTTTCACCTCCCTCTCCCCTTCTTTTTTTCTTCTCTCTCACTCTCATCTCACCTCCCTCTCTTCTTTCTCCTCCATCACTCTCTCCTCCTTTACTCCACCCTCTCTCTCTCTTCTCTCTCACCCCTTTTTCATCCCTCCCTGCCTCACACTCCACTCTTGACAACACCAGGGGACGTAGACCTTTCCCTCATCTGTCTCCCTTTGCCATTTCTTCTCTCTTTTCTCTCTTTTCTTCTCTCCTCTGTCTCTCTCTTTCGGAGCAGTTCACCATGCGGCTGGGTATTTCAGGTTTCATCACGGACATCCTCAGCACCTCCAGCAACATCTGCTTCTGCTGGGCCGACGGCAAGGTAGAGCCAGCCTGAGAGGACCAGCAACTTTACTCTCTCTCTCTCTCTCTCTCTCTCTCTCTCTCTCTCTCTCTCTCTCTCTCTCTCATTCTTTCTGGTTGGAGTTATTGTCAGTGCATGCCCGTTGCTTTTCTGTTGTGCTGTTTTGCTGACTTGACTTCTGAGCAGTTTGCTCATAATATGGTTTTATACTGGCAGTGTGAGAGATGACAAGATCGAGCTAACATTACCTTGTGTGTGTGTGTGAGTGAGTGAGTGAGTGTGTGTGTTGGGGGGCAGCCAGGCTTGGCAGGCGTGGGTGACTCGGTGTTGATGTGAAAGCGGCAGTAGCTTCATGTCACAGCGTGTATTCAGGGTGAGAAAGACACAAGGAGAGAGAGAGTCTACAAAAAATGACACATAACTCTCCAGGCTCATTCGCTTCCGTTCTGCACAGTCTGGATTGTGACAGGTCACTCCTCAGCTCCAGACGCACTTCAGCAGCTTGCTTATGGTACTGGACTTTTCTGCTGTGTGTCATGAAGTAAAAAGCAGGGTTACACTTTACTGAAGGGCAGGACACCTACATGCTTGTCCCAGCAAGCGGCAGCTGTCATAAAGAATGCTTTTGTCGATTTTGATGTGATTTCAACTCAGAAATGTCACCAGTGTCTGTATCGGTTAGTGTCAGTTACCATGAGATGCTTATGTCTGTAGCATTATGACTGCTGCCGTCCAGTATTGTCCTACCAAAAACATTTAATTGGCGAATCTTTGTTTGGATGTTTTCCTAGAGAAAGCAGAGCTTCACTTTTTCTTTTCCAATGCCAGCACCAATATTTTAACCACAAGGTTTTAAAGTGAAACTTTTCACTGAACATATTGTCGCTGTCCAGAAAAACCAGAGTGTATCATAATTTAGTGGGGTTTTTTTCTTTGATGCATAAACATACAGATTGACCTTCACATTTCACAATAAAAGGACCAATAAGAAAAACTCCATTGTCACCTTGAATAAAATTTCTCTACCCTTTTGAGTATTTTGAAAGTAAAGAATGTCGCTGTCCAGAAAAACAAAGCGTCGGTTACAGAGTGTATTTAGGATATATTTAGTTTAGTTTTTTTTTTATAACTTTGATGTGTTAGATAAATGGGATAAAAATGTAAATGAGATTGACCTTCACATTTCACAATGGACCAATAGAAAAACTCCATTGTCACCTTGAATAAAATTTCTCTACTCTTTTGAGTATTTTAAAAGTAAAGAATGTCTTTATCTCATTTTCTTATATGTTTAAATTAACAAAGCATTAAAAAAGCAACTATTTCATACATAAACATTTATAAAAATCTAGAAATTGGGAATTGGGACTTCTATCTGGATCTGGAGTAATGTAACATATTGCCACTGCCACAATGAAATCTTATATCTCTGAAATAACATCTTTTCCTGAGAAGGAAATGTGTTCTTAACTTGACGATGACGATCTAGCAGAAATCTCTTTTTGGGGTCTTGTGTAAACCTGCTGTTTCTATGATACTTGTTTTTCTTTGGACAGTGAGGAAATACTTCAGTTTGGGTTCACACATTGTATCACAATAGCCAGTGTCACCTTGAAAAGCCAAAAACCAAAAAAAGCAAAAAGAATGGAGTTACAAGTGCTCTTGTGCCGTATGTTACCGTAGGATGGGCAGCTGTTTGCTGGGATTGAGGGGGGCGGTTATATCCAGTGTGTGGTGTTGACTGGTGGAAACTGCCTGTGACTTTGCGAATGATTTGTTTGCTGCTTTTCTCGCAGCCTCTGAGTCTTGTGACCTTACTGGAGAACACGGCAAGCGCTGACAAGCACTACATCAACGGCCGGCTCATGGCTATAAACAGGCTTTTATTTGCTTTGGGGTCCGGACCACAGAAGCGCAGCCACACAAAACTGTCATTAAAACGAAAACACACAGTTAAATTGATGGTTTTGGACTAATCCTGGTTCCCACACACAGCTCCCAGTTTGGTAATGCTGGTAATTACTGTGTTTATCCTCTAATGTCTTTGTGATTACATTGTTTCCTTTGGTTGGTGGCACTGATAATGCTGGAATGGCCATATGTCATATGCCACCCATGTATTAGGAGTGTGAAAGCCAGTAGGAGGAGGCACAATACTGTTTGAAAGCTCAAAATCACTTGTTATATTCATTATATTTTAGAGATTTTGCTGTTTCATATACAAAACTAACTTAGCAAATGATAAATGATGTAATGGATATTGATATATTTTGTTTTTATAATATTTTAAAGGTATTTCGTTTCAAGGTTTGAGCACCGCTTTTGAAATATGAAGCATTGTGAACATTCAAAGGCCAATCTGGCCTAGAACTAGAATTCAGTATGTAATTCACAATTTTGCATCCTTTCTGGGTTGTTTGTCTGTGTGTTCTCAGACTACACTACCCAGCATGCATTACACAAACGTTACTAGTGTAGAGCACACCACTAGTGCAAACATGATATTCAACTTCATCACAGTAACATTAGGTGTTGTGTGTTAACCCCAATGAGCTTGTAGCTCCTGTAGATCCTTCCACCTTTAACATTCATCATCTTTTCCTTGTTGTTAAACTGGAATATCTCAATTTCAGGAGTTTCAGAGATTTTAGAATCATATAATAATCATTAAATATAAAACAGTGGCTGCAAACCTTGTAATGTTAGGCAGTGTATTTCTGCTCCTAATCAGCCTGTGAGGGTGGTGTCATCTCCACACCTCCTCAGATGAATGCACCTGTATTGATTGGCCATTTGGACATGCAGATCTATGGCCCAGCTGAAGGCAGTTGGCTGAATCCATGCGTTTGGATTTGTCTGTATGGGAAGTAGATTTGGCCGCCACAGGGGAGCCCCAGCCAGCTGCAGACTGGAGCTTTCTGCCTCTCTGAGCGCCGCATGGGCCTGTCACATCCACCTCTCTGCCAATCACTGACATGCTTTAGAGCTGTAAGAAGTTTCCAGTGCTCTTGTGATTGAACAGTGCTGGTCAGGCAGGGTACTGCAGCTTGCTTTCTGCACACAGGTTGTAGTAGTAAAGCAGGTCGAAGGCTTAAAGAAATAGTCTGGCACCTTTACACACGGCTGGTGTGCGAAGTGTGTTTCTTATAGAGAGCTTAATAACAATGCACAAACTGCACGGCTAAAAAAACAGGGACAAACCTCAGGCTTAAAGGTGATAGCTACTTCTGTTTTTACCAGTGCAGCACTCTTATGTCAGTTTCTTAAGATAACACCGTCATACAGCATCAGAAACCATATAAGCAAGTCCAGATTGCATAGCAACTTTGTGGCTTCAGGCAAGTGTGTGATGATTTAAGCATGCAGCTTGCTAATATTGTAGGCTACTTGATTTGTTAGCTTGGTTAGCATAAGTTTGGTTCCTTTAGTATAACCACGAGCAAAATATAAAAGTTATAAAATAGCAAAGTTTTTGTTACCAGCTTTCCAGGCCAGCCATTTTACACCATACACTGCAAACTGGAGTGATTGCTGCTTAAGTGTGTTTATGTTTACTTACTAACTCAGTATAGTTTGTTTGATTAGGTGTGTGATGAAGTGTGTGCTAATTATCGTTTACAGTTCAAATAGAATTGCTTGCTAGCTACAGTAGCCCTGTGTCTTGGCTGACTGATCGGGTTTTGGGGGTAAAGAGAAAGTTTAATGCTGTATTCAAATGCATAGTATAACTCAACAACCAGATGCTTTAATCTTCTGATCGCTAGAAAATATGTTTTGTTTTTAGTTTTGGCCCCAGATAACAAGCATCTGTCTAGCCACTAACTTGATAAGGTTGGCACCCTGCTGATTGTATGACACTGCTAATCCACCTTCAGACCCCATAATATTGCCCTGCTTACAAGGTTTAACTAATCTCCTCAAACTGATTTCATATGCACATAGTCTTTATTCTATGACCAATATTGCAAACAATGGAGAGAAAATAATTTATGATTATTCTTTTATTTAGTTATTTATATTTATTTTTAATTTTTTTTCTTTTCTTTTCTTTTTATTATTTAGTCTCTACATTGGAAACTTTTATCAATCATGCTTTTTTCTACCCTACCTGTGCCTGTCGGCTACTTTGCAAATGAAGATCCCTTCCTTAGTAAAAAAACTAAGAATGAACATCTAGGCCTAATATCAAATGATTTTGTTGAAAATGAACCCTGTGCTATATTGGTTATAGCAGTATGACTGTATGGCTGTTTAAACCATTGGCAAAGCTAATTTAAATAAATAAATGAAGATGAAGACAAAAATGAAGACAAAAAAAATAAATGAAGAAAAAATAAGAAAATTAGACTGTGAGGGGAATTTAGTACAATAAAAAGTTACCTTTTGACTAATACTTAACTAGCAATGGACTAACCAGAAAACATCAAACCAAAAGAGAATGGGTGACCAGCGTTTCCGTCAGCAGGCCAGAAAGTGGTTCTATCCTTGTGCTATCTCGAGTTGTGTGAATAGATATCTGAATGAGTGTAAATAATTTTAAATAAATACATTTATGTAAATACGTTCAAAGCATCTGTGCTGTTCTGGAGTCGTCACCTAATCTGTTCTGTTATTTAAAGTGTTTTCTGTCATTACGTTGGTGTGCTTAACCACACAGTGTGGTATTTTTAGACATGAAAGAAAAAAAATCACAGTGCAACTGCTGCAAAATGCAAATGCTGCTGCCGTCGATGGGGACAGCATTGATTTGTATCCGGGATGACCCAGCGGGATGGATCACGGTGACATGTCGGTGCTGTTGATTTGTGAGGAGTTTTACCGCTCATTTTAAAGACCCGAAAACTGATCAGACTGTGCCGATATAACACTCCATCTGGTGATCATGATGGACCGGCGCAGTGTTTCTCCAATCAGTCCGATTCCTTTTAGCTGCAGATGAGCCTGTTTTTTAGGACAGCAGACTGCTCCACAGACAGGGATGTGTGTCCGTCAGCGTGTGTGCTCCAACAACCAATTCCCTGATCAATATCCAAGTGCTGAAAAATTGATGTGCGTTTTTAAATAAATATCTTGGGCTTCTGAGGGGTTTATTTAGCTGGTCTATGGTAGATCCATGAGTTCCAAAAAAGTGACCATGGCAAACAATCCCTGCTGAAATAAGTTAATCATGGCCTAGTTGGACAACTGTTGGACTGTTTTTGAGAAACTGGGAACTGGAACTGTGTTTCAAGAATTTCCCACCACAGTTCCTAATATACTTGTACCACACACTAGCATGTCACTGGCAAAGTGAAAGCTTCCACTAGACCATCACTGTAACTGTTCATAGCAATCTGCCGCACTGTATTGTAGTAGTCTTCTTCTGGTGTACCAGTTGAAGTTCTTCTTCAAGGGGTCACATTAAGAAGAACACACTTACATTTGAGTATGTGGAGCTTCTATCAACCCACAAACGGTGAAAAGACAACCTTGTCTGTATGTTTGTGGGCTGCCTAGATCAGAAAACATGGCTACTCAGATTTGGCTCCCCTTCCTACTTCAAGTCGGGGCTGATTAGGATTATGCCGCCCCCATGTGAGTACCTCTGCCTGCGGCTTCCGAGCTGCTAGCATCATGTGCAAGCTCGTCATGGGAACTGCTCTGTTGTCGGCTGCGGTGGATAAGTGGATAAACTTATTTTTGTTGGCAACCTCCAGCTACTAGTCTGCAAAACCTGTATGTGTGCTGACCACTTGTGCCTGACACGAAGCTGAAGTCGGCTTCTTATTCACCAGCTTCATGTTCCAGTTCCAGTTTTACCTTAAATGGTGCAAATGTTGTATTTCATATATATATATATATATATATATATATATATATATATATATATATATATATATTATATCTTTCCTGTGTGTGTGTGTGTGTGTGTGTGTGTGTGTGTATGGGCACCTGTGCAGTCTGACCCTTCATCCCCATGCTGATGGGTTGTTGGGTACTGGAACACATTGCTAAGCTTCATGTATATTTGTTTACATGAACTAGTGGCTGTGAGTGGCTGAAGGTGATGATGATGCCTCAGCAACATGGCTAACCCTAACCCTGAAACTGATTGGTTAATACAGACCCTGTTGTCTGAACTGGCTGCCAACTACATTCAGCGACACAGTGATGTTAAGTTCATTTGTATAATTCACAGTAAGTCATACTGTGTCCTAAACTACATTGACAAATGCAAGTCTTTAATGAAGATCTGAATGTGGTTGAGTTGACAATAGGTTTGGTCCTGAGAGGGATATGGACTGTTTGGGTGACGTCTAGTGTTGGTTTGAAATGTTAGGGGTGCTGCTACAGTCCTACTGTAAACTCATGAAGTAAAATATGAACTCCATATTTTTTGGCTTGATAACTACATCTGGTGAAACATGGGAAGGGTTACCAGTAACAATAAATGCTAATGAATTTAGATGGTCAATATTAATTGAGCTACAGATACAGAAGTAGTGTCTCTCAGTATGGCGTCGGGCCGCCATGTTTGCTAACGCAACATACCAGACATATTGGCATGGACCTCCTTATGGTGTCCTGTGATGATCTATTCTCACGCAGTTTGGGGTGCAGGTGAAGTGATTGCTCATGCAGTTCATGCAGAAGTTAGATTTTCGTTGAACATGTAGCCCTGTGTGAATCATTTGCATGCAAACCTGCCTACCATGTTTCATTCATCTCAGGTGATTCCTTCTGGGTTCAACTCTTTTTTCGATGGGTGTATTTCAACCCTTTCTTTATTGCAGCCCGGTTACATAATGGAAATTCTTTATAATGTGGCATGTCCAATGTCATGGATGAAGCAGTTAGCTCAGAAAAACCCTCACTTCTGTGCTACAACTACAACTCTGACCAGGTAGCCCCTAAGAAGTGTGGTCTCCCTTAACCCACCAATTCCTGTAATATTCTCTCACAGATTAGAAAACCTATCCCTTGTCTTTAAAGCTCAGTGGGGTTTAGAGAACAGAGTTGAGGGTGAATGAGAGAGCATCAGCCATCATTCATTCTCTCTCTTTTCTGTCTCCCTCTCTCCCTCTTCTCTTTCCTCTTTTTCCTGTCCTTTCCTTTTTCTTCCCACCCCCCACTTCTCCCTCATGTTCTGTCCTCTAATCCTCCCTGATCCTCATCCCTCTGTCCTTTTCCCCCTGCCCTGTCTCCGTCTCCTGGAGTTCGGCAGCTCCCCCGTGGCTTTTAAACTCTAATGTGGGCTGATGTAATGATGCTGTTCTGTTCTGTAGTTAAATCATCAGCCTAGTCTCTATCTGCACCTGCTATAGTACTGTAGAATACCATGGACAATGACTGTTATGTGTTAACAGACACGATATCACTTAGGATGTATATTATTCCACCATCCCCCACCAAAGAGAACTCGACTCCTTCAAATCTTCATAAAGTTAAAACTGCAGGTTCAGCCATGACAAAGTACTGCAGTCACATCATATCTCTCTCTCTCTCTTTCTCCCTCTCTTTCTCTCTTTCTGTCTTTCTTTCTTTCTTTCTCTCAATCTCACAGTCCACTCATATTTTTTCTCTTCTTTCTTCCTCTGTCCCTCCCTTCTCTCATTTTTTAAATTTATCTCTCCCCTCTCTTTCTCTACTTTTCTTTCTTTCTTCTTTTCCTTATTTCCTTCTCTTCTTTTGTTTTCCCTCTTTTTTCTCTTCGGCCTCTCTCTTTCTCACCTTTCTCTTCATTTATTTCTCTCACAAACCCTCTCTTTCCCCTTCTCTCTTCCTTACCTGTCTTTCCTACTGTCTCTCTCTGTCTCTCGCTCTGTCTTTTTTATGTCCATTTCTCTATCATTCTCTCTTGCTTCTCTTTCGCTTTTTTCTTCTACCCCTACCCCTCTTTTTTTTTTCTCTCTACTTTTGTCAACCCCTTTCTGTCACTCGTACCCTCTCTCTCTCATTCATTCTCCTGCTCTTCTGCTGTCTCTCTCTCTCTCTCTCTCTCTCTCTCTCTCTCTCTCTCTCTCTCTCTCTCTCTTTCTCAGGAGAGTAAAGGTAATTAACGGTAGACAGATGGAAGGGGGAGCGGGAAGTCCGTGCAGTGCAGCCACAAAAACCCATAATTACACTCCTCTAAATCGCTGCAGTGAGAGTACCGCTGGCTGTTCATTACATAACAACCGTATGGGCTGAACCACAACAAACACTTACACAGATGCACAGTTTACCTTTCTGAATGCAGCTCTGCTGTGATGCTCATCACTGTGCAGGTTATTATAATGAAGGTGACCCTAAAACTGATTTCAAGGACAAATTTCGAATGATGTGTGACGTGATACAGATCAGATTTCCTTTACTGCTGTGTGAACATAAGATTACATCGGTGGCCATGTGACCACACATGAGAACGGTAAGATGAGAATCCATGTGTTTTTAACAGACATGGGTCACGCACACACACAAAATGAATGTAAAGTTTATAGGCAGTAAGTTTAAAGGTAACTTTCAGTCTGGGAAGCCTAAACATGTAGCAATAAACCTGTGTGTGTTTTTCCTTTCTACTGTTATATCTGTATCTTTATCTTAATTGAATAATGCACACTGTTTGATGTTTTATCATGTGAAGGACATTGTTTTTGTAAATGCATAATCATTTCAAACATAGTGCCTGCAAAAGAAAAGTTGGGACAGCAGCATGTTTAGCATGTTGTTACGCTGTTACATATCATCACTGGGGCTTTCACAGATGTACAAGTTACCAATAACCCCCATGGCACAGCCTGACTCTTGAACTTTATGCTATTGATGGTCTGGATGGTTCTTTGGATCTGAGAATACAGCAGCTATAATTTCTATTAACTATCTAAAAGATTGACTCACCAGACTACTATAACTGAAATACCTACATTTTTTTCTTAAACTGTTGGATTTTTTGCAAATGTACTGTTGGCAAATTGACAAGTCTTGATATGTATCAATCAAGCATGTATCAATATGATCAACATTGCATCTCCTGCTCAAGATATTTGTAAAACATTTTATAATATTTCTAACCATAAATTGTTTTTTTCCCAATTGTTGCTAACATCAATTTCTGGATTAGTGTCTATTTACAATAAAGAATGAAGTAAATAAGATAAAGCATTATTGTTGTCTTTGTACCGTTTTTATTTAAATACAGGTCAAAGTAGTTTTTTAAATCACTGTTTCCAATTCTATTAGCTTTTAACTTATTGTTAACATTGTAACAGTTACACAGAATGCAGAAATTCTGAAACACTTTGTATAATTCGTCTTCAGCTGTATCACATCACTGCTGTCCTTGAGTTTGAGAAAGACACGATACAAAGTCAAACAGTGTCAGAGAGGAGACACTTTGTTTGGGAAGGCCATAGGTCAATGGTTGTCCGTTGAATTGTTGGACACCTGCTGCCTTGCACGGCCTTTCCTGCACCTCACACCTCACTGACTCACGGGGTGTCTGCTAATTACGTGACGATTTGAATCAGGTGTGTTAGACGAGAGGAAATACTGACTTGTGCTGAGCGGCAGGTCCACAGGACCCGAGCCGAAGTTTTCTTGTGACGGACGGTGCTGAAGAAAGAGGAGGGGAGTTGAGAGTTGGAGAGTGAGTGATGGTCAGTCTGGAGTTGCCTTCAATATTCATAAGTCCTCTTTCAGCTGGGGAGGGAAATGCTGCTGAATCACAGTGTTCAGCTTTCTCAGCAGCTTTCTGGACCTCCACTTGCATAATCAAGGGCAAATATCTGACCTCTCCCCACCATGGCTGTGTTCCAATTTTGCAACACATGTGGCTACACTTGAAACCATGCACACCTCACGTTTATAGCTAAATGTTCAGTTAGCACGTCTTTAAGTTCAGCGACACTATAACGGCCTAATGGAGCCCTGCAGTATTGTTGCTTGGAAGGTTGTAAAATGTGGATTAGATATAAAGATATATAATAGATATATAAGGGACAATACGCAGCATTTTTATTTTGGTAGTTGAGATAAAGGCAAGTGAAGAATGACTATATGTAGTTTATTATGGCTATATGTAACAGGCAGTTAAAAACATACTACCTTTTTTTTTTGTTTCCAACAAACTCCACAAGCCTTCTGAGAAGACAGTAAAGGCTGCTGTTAAGCCTGAGCTGAGGTTATACTGAAAGTTGTAGTTCTGAAACTTGCACAGCTTTTTATATTAGACGCACAGGGAGGTGTTTTTGTGTTTTCCTGCTAGAAATTATCTACAATTCTATTTCTTTTACTGAGCCCTGTCTCTTCTGTTTGCTCTCAGTTTAGTAGTCTGCACTATCAAGTCACGTCTTCTTCACATTAGGATGCCCACACCATAACACATAAGCAGTAACGACCATCCATGTGAAACACAGTTACCTTAGTGTAGTTATATGGATTAAACAAAGCTTCCTGAAGAGTTACTTGAGTTTCTCAAGGAATTGTATCAGCCCTAGAGTAATTAACAGTAAAATAGCCACTATATAATTTGACTCCACAGTCACCTGGACCACAGTATTACTGTGATGAAGTTTAATTTTGCTTATAATTTGCACAAACATGACTAAAAATGTTTGACTCAAATGTTTATGCCTTTTTTTTTTTTTTACTGCTTTTCACTTGTGGAAGTCACTCAGTTCAGCACTGAATTGTAATATTTGTATTTAAAATAGGATAATTAGTTTTATTTTATTTAGATTTTGATTAAAAAAAATATTAGTAATACAATTATGGGATGAGCTGATTTACAATAGGTGGCCTGTTAACTCTAGGTGAACCTCACAGTGTTATTACATTATATCTTAAGATATAAAATAAAAATGGTGAATGTAGTATTTTACTATGCAACATTAGTGCTAAACATTATGAAATCCAGGCAGTACATGTGCATTGCATTTTAGTGTATGTCATTAAAATCTGCCACACTCGGATGCTACAGATTTGTGTATTATGGAATGCTCTTTTTCTTGCACCTTTGGAGGTCAGTTTAGGGAAGGACATGCTTCCCTGCCAGTGCAACACAATGCTGTATGAAAGCGAGCAGGGAAAGCCTGCATTATGCTGACAGTTCTGACATTTCCCGGTGGTTTTTAGGCTTGCTCGTGCATGCAAAGCTATGCTGACATCTGTCTCCACTGGTCGGTTTGGATTTCTGCCTCCCAAAGCGTCCAATTTAAGTCGAATCTTGCGTTTATGTGGAAAGCGTGGGTGCCTGGTGAATGCCACAGCATGAAACTGATGTTATGAGCAAGGCTGCATCCGATGTGCTCACACTGACCCATCAGCTAGTGCTGAAAAAAACTGATTATTAGGGGTCCAGGCACCACAGACACTGTAAACACCGTTTGTGTTTTTCTTTGGGATGCACAGTCATGAATTAATATGGCCAGTTCTGATCCTCACAGCTTTTTGAACAGCCACTTTGAACACTTTAGTTCACACTTGGTTGGCTAAACAAACTAATACGAAACTGGTAGGTTGAGTAGGCCTTACACATTATGGGACAAGTACAGTTTGAGTCAAAAGCAGTTAGAGTGAAGACATTAGATTAAGAAATAGCATTATGTAGAGTGAGTTATGTAGTCTTACAAATGGGTAACTAGAGCTTTTTAACTAGAGTGTATTTTGTGCAACAGAAAATATATTGGAGGTGCTGATATGGCCAAAATATAATATTGTGAAGGGTATATGCTGTATATTAAAATATTTATTTTTCAGACATCTCATCAGTTGGAACTGTTAAGCACAAGTCTGTAGATGTCTTTAAGATAACCAAAAACATCAATTTAGTTCAGTGTGTCTAAAACTTTGACTAGTGCTGTACTGAAATCAAGTACAGCATATAATTATGACAGAGAAGACTCATAAAGAGAAAGACCTACTGACTTAAATCATGTATGAGTCCTAGCACATTTGTAGTACTTAGCCAAAGTAGCTGAATACAAGCAAAGGTTTGCTGTGGAATGTTAGTCTGAAGAAATCAGCCTGCCTGATTCTAATTTCTAGTGGTTGTTATAGGTTTTATAAATTGGTAATGTCATTGGCTCTGACTGTAATGTCTTTGGCCAGGGCCAGGGGGGGACTTGTTTTCAGAGAAGGAGTTTAACCCACCTTCCACCATAAATAGGGCAGTTACACTCTGTTGGCCTAATTGTCTTTGGAAGAACTACACTACTCAAGTTGGAATAGGAAATAGGAATAAGAAGCTAGCTGCAACTTCATCTAATCTATATACACTGTTACAATCAGCGAAACAGGGTTGTAGGATTTGAGGTGGGGGGTCTAGTTTAACCCCTACAGTACTACAAATATACACCTGGATTAATATTTGTAGTATATCTGAGCGTTCTTGTGCTTTGATGCCAGACATTATTCATTAGCTCACAATAAGCCACCAGGAATTCTCATAACTCCCCCAGTTACCCATCAGGCATTGCCTTTAAAAATTTAAGCAATGGTACTCTTCATAAGAGGAAATCTTTTTAAAATTTATTAAGATTTTACTCTACATTGACAATGATATTCCACCTTTAGTTTGCAATGGTTCACTAAAACAAACGTGTGTAAATGTCTTTTCATCGCTCCTGTGTGATGTAGCGTTGAGGTTAGTGTGTTAATCAGTGCTGGGTGTGTGTTACTGTAATGGAGAACTGGGTTCCAGCATCAGTATTAAGCTTCAGTAGGAGTGTGGATGAATCAGAGCCTGCAAGCTTTTATCTCTCATCTCCCTCTGTCAGTGTGGATCCGTCTTTTAGACACACAGCATCAGTCTGAGACAATCAACATCAGCCCAAGTGGGAGGGTGAGCAGCCGTGCATATGTGGTTTTTATGTGAGTGAGGATTTCTATACAGTACCAGTGAAACCAAGGTTTCCCTATGTTTAGTTTAATGCTTTAGAATAAATGTGAAGACATCAAACTATAAAACAGCACTTACGGAATTATGCAGTCCACCTTAAAAACCTCTAAAATGAAACTTTATAGGAAGATAAAACAGCTTTTTACCTTTATTTTTTTTCTGAGCAGTTCTGGATCAATTCTATTAGTCTGTCCATCATGAACATCACAAAATTAAAGGGTTACTACAGCTAGCGCAAAAATAAAAGTAGAATACATTAGAGGTGGCGATATGGAATACATATAACATTGTGACACATCCTGAGTATACGTGGTATATCACCATCTTTATTGTTTCAGACATCCTATCAGTTGGAACTGTTAAGCCTAAGCCTGTAGATATCTATAAGATAACCAAAAACATTCAGGTTGGTGTGTCTAAACTTTTGACTGGTACTGCATGTGTAGGGAACAATTTGTTTATTGCAAAATCATTTGAAAACCTTTTGAGCAAGATTCATATGCCACATTTTATGTGAAAGCTACCTTAAACATCTGTGCTACCAATAAAAACTTGAAACTTGAAACAATTAACACTCTTCTCTTACAGACATACACCACCATAACATTAATCTCACCTACTGCTATCTACACCCATGGCCCATTTTATCAGCTTCACTTACCAAATAGGAGCACTTTGTAGTTCTACGATTACAGACTGTAGTCCATCTGATTCTCTGCATGCTCTGTTAGCAGCCTATTACCCTACTGGTTAGTTGCCAGGACCCTCCACAGGGCCACCACAGAGCAGGTGCTGCTAGAGTTTTTAAACACCGCAGTGTCACTGCAGGGCTGATAATAGTCCACCAAAACCATCCATCCAATGTTATGTGGGCAAAACTGATGATCTTTTATTACCACTGATGAAGGACTAGAGGATAACTAACACAAGCTATGCAGTAACAGATGTGCTATCATAAGGTGGACAAGCGAGGTAGGCGTGTCTAATAGAGTGGACAATGAGGGGACACAGTGTTTAAATAGTCCGGCAACACAGCTGTATCTGATCCACTCACACCAGCACAACACACACCAACACACCACCGCATCAGTGTCACTGCAGTGCTGAGAATGAACCACAACCCACATTATATCTGCTCTGTGGTGATCTAGAGAAAAAGATGGACAACAGAATGATTGTCAAACACTTAAATAGACCTGTAAATAAACCTTAAAGCTGTTTATGTAAGATATACACTTTACATTTTATGCTCTGTTAGGCTGTGCCCTGCTCTCGCACACATGTGCCCTTGTGTGTGAGAGTGGATGCCCCCTATAGAAGTGTGTGTGTTTTCTGGCTGTTTTCTTGTCTCTGTACAGATGATGCTTATGTGTGTATCCTGCGGCTCAGCTGCAATGGAAAGAGTCACATCAGGCTCACATTGTGTGTGCGTGTCATCCTCCACTGACAGCTGCCTATGACACTGCCTTCTCCAAATGTCCCCCAAACACACATGCATATACACACACACACACACACTCACACACACACACACACACGTACAAGGGTCTACATGACATGGACAAAATGCCACATTAAAATATGATGTGATGTGTCACAGTTAAAGATTGGCCTGCATTAATAAGCTATGATTCAATTATTAATGATACTATTCAAGGCTTCCTGAATGGTATAACTGTCTAAGTATTGTCCCCATCATCTGGAGGTTGTGAGCATGATCCCCAGCGATTTATCACCAGGAGTCCAAGAGAGGGTGAGAAGGATGTAGGGTTTTTAGGGCCGATGACGATACTGATTATTAGTAATCAGGGACACCAAAAACAATATTTGGAGTTAATAATAATTTGATGTTTTGCTGGTTAGTCTCACTCAGGCTGCAAAAACAGTATCTTAAACATTTTAGAGTAATCTTAAAGATGACTAGCACAGTTCAGGCTCTCAGTTACATGTTACATGTTTAAACTACTACAGCAGCGGGGTGTGTCCTCACACTGTGTTTGCTTCCATGCACAGGACACTCACTCTCACCAAACAAATATGATGCTCACATATGATGGGGCTCAAACTGAATACAGAAGTCTCATTTGTCTGGTTAGAGTGAGTAAAATCGTGTGACAGAGTGTACTGAGCTTTTTGCCAACTGTATTGTTCACCCTTGACATGTTCCTAACTTTCTAGTCACACATATTAACGTAAACTGTGAAACAACTACTTATTTACAATTACAAAAGTCTCTTCTACTCTGAATGAGGTGCTTCTTAGTAGGGTGCTCCCGTGGCTGTTCTGCATGGCCACATTCCGCACAGCATTGTGTGTTGGAGGGTGGTTAGTACAATATGTTTCCTGGATTTCTTACAGCATAGTGTGCTGCTTGCTGAGATCAAGGCTGTCAGTAATCAAGCCTGAATGTGTCCATTTTAATGGATTCATTTGCTATTTGAGCAGAGAGGTATGATACTTGTGGGCTGTCTTCATCTCTTAATAATCTATTTACACACAGAAGTAAAGCATATAATCAGAAAAGAAGTATAATCAAATACTGTAGCCCAACCATTTGACTAATTGTAGTTTTATTTTGTTCAGATAGTTTAAGAACCACTGTTTCAAAAAATCCAGTTTGGACATAATGAAATACAATTTTGTTAAAAAAAATCTGAAATATGCTCAACATTACACATGTACACATTAATAAACATTACTCTCTGATGACTTCCTGTGGCAGTCACAACAGTAGTCTTTCTGTCTCCTCTAGAAACTACACAGAATTTAGTTTAATCAGAATACAATACTTGCTTTCTTACATACACTGAAAAACATATTTATCTCTCAAACATTCTTTTAATTTATTTGTTTTAGATATGGCCTACACCATCCAGTGCTCTGTCCTTCCTCTGAATGCATGAGCATGGAAGAACAGTTGTCTTCTTTGTATAAACAGATGTTCAGCAGTCTGTCAGAATAATACTTACAAAGGGAGCCACTGCCAGGCCTTGTTTAGAATGTGTAGTGTTTATACGCATATGTATTCACCAAGGAGGTAATCTGTGTGAACTATACTTAGAGGAGAGAGTGACAGCTCGTTAGCATGCTGAGGGTAAAGGAATACCTTGACAAAGTGTAAAATTTACACACATGTAGCCAGTCATCCAAGATCTGTTTGATAACCGTAATGAATTATTAAATAATCTCTAATAAACTTGCTTATCTGATTTCTGACGCTGTATGATATACATTGGCATCCTGCCATGAGCACGGAAGGCGTGCCCATGTATAGTGGCCATGCAAAGAAGCTTTTGGGATTCACTCCTGAAGGTGGGAAGATAAAAAAAGATGTCAGACAGCTGCTTACAAAAGACCTCATAGGTGGGTTCTGGGAATCTGTGAGGTTGTTCACTGAACACACTGGGGAATGCTGGGGGTTTGCCTCGCAGTGGCTAGACATTATTTGTTGTTTAAGTTGTTGACGTGATTTTGCAGTGCGCATCTGTGTTTCTGGTGTTATTCTGTGTTGGGCTATGGGGTAGTCAGTATGGTGTCATATCTACCATGAAGGGACAATGTATGAATACAAGTGACCTGCTTGGTAGCCTGACTGTTTCAGTTGCACTGGGAACCTCTGCTCCCCTGCTGCCTGTTCTAATAAAGGCTATGCACAGTGTTGCCTGCATCATACTCCAACACGCTAAAATAGTTATCCATAACCATGAACAAAATTACAGGTGACAATAAGACTTCAAGATGGCTGCTACTACTGTTTTAGCCATATGACATTCTCTTGTCCTGTTTTCTTAAATAGCAGTATGTTATACGGTGTCAAAACCCAAAGACTGGTTTTTACACACAGTTCTGACTGGGGAGGTTTATGTTTGTTTCCTACTCTACTCATTAGCTACATTAGCCTAGCAGCACCAGTGTGAACCTTTACACACTAAGCAACATTTATGTGGGTAAGACCTTGGAAACCAAATCCAATGCAATGATCAAAGCATGAAAACACACTAGCATGACGGATTGCCTGTGTCCAAGTCCTTAGGAAATTACTTTGTCCTCTGGTTCGTCGTATGTGGTGCTTGCATTTCCAAGAACAGCACAAGCATGGCTATGGACATCAGAGCTATGCACGAAAGTTTCAACTCTTGATCTGTTATGGCCTTAAGGGAAACCTTTAGACATCAAACGTGTCGCTGCTAATTGACTATGTTTAGGATAAGGTGGCGATTGTGGACTGATATTTCCACCAAGCTTTTCCTTTATTATAACCCTTTTTTGACTGTGCATAGTCTTACATGTTTGCACACAACTAAAACCAAGATGGTACTGCCTCGCTCACTCTCCTCCCTCTTCCTCTTTCTCAACAGTTTGTTTTGTTTTTAGCCTTGTCCAACCTGTCTTTCTCAACCAGTTATCAGAAACAGATCGTGTTACTACAGCTTCCATCTCACTACCCACCCCTCCCCCTCCCCCAGCAGGTTGAGCACATATCCCGCCCCCTCCTGTCAAATCACATTACTGCAGTTACATGTCTCTGCGCCTCTGCACAGCTTGCGCTAACGGCCGTCTGCGTCTCAGACCTGCCACCGTCGCCTTCAGACACAGCTCTGTCTGCTGAGAAGTAGTGCCCTGTGGCCTTAGTCTAACCTCTCGTCATCCTCATCTCCTGCTGAGCCATTGTGCAGACTCACTGAGTGGGGTTCATGTTGTCACTTTGGGGCTTCAACTCAAAAATGGTTATTTTTATTTCACAGATACAGAACTAAAAAACACTCTGTTAAGGCCAAAGCTTTGGCCAACAGTTCTAATTTACACAGTTTCCTCTCTACGCCAAATCCAGTCAATCACCAACACATGCATGTGTCAAAAGTTAGCTTTTGCATTGTAGCTGTAATGAAATTCATTTTAGAATTTATTTCAGCAGGCTGAGAATGTGCTATGGTTTAGGCTTGCTGCTAACTCGGCTATATTTCATTGTTAGCTATATAAGCTTTATAGCTACATTCCAAACAAAGGAAGCAAACTTCAAGCATCAAAAATGTGTGGCTAAACTACGTTTGGTGTAAGGAGAAATAGTGTGAATGTGAGCCATTGCTTATATGAAAAAAATTAAATCATAAACCGACTGTTAGAAACATATTCCACACCATTTACTCCAACCTAGCTCTACACATCTGATTGCTGGGGGTCTACTCGTGTGTCCTCTCAGCATTTTCTAGGCAGCCTGCCTTGATAGTATTAAATAGCACTTTCTATCACCCATTTTCCACTCAAGGTGTAATTTACTTTAAATTAATCCTTCATTTTTTACTGTCGTTTCCCTTTAGAAATTGTTTATTTGTCAATTTTTCAACTAAATAATTTTATATCAGACCTAGTTTTTTTCTCTCTCATGTTGTGTTTAATATTAGTCTTAGTTTATTTTATAATATTAAATGAAAATTAAATACGCATTTAAAATCCATGTGTATAAAAATATAGTTCAGTCATGTCTGGAGGGCAATAATTTGAGTGGTCCAAGGGAGGACCAGTAGTGGCAGACTGCGGCGCTACCTGGAACTGTGCATTAAGTTTCTGTGATTCTGTCATATACATGACCATGTATAAATGAAATCACTCAAATCTTAACCAGTGCAGCAAATATGCATATGTTTTATTCATGTGCAACAATGCTAAATCATATCAGTTCAAGACACTATTTCCACTATAGTACATTGTTCAGGAATGAATGCTGACTCTAGGTTCTGTCAAAGAGAGAGTAAAGCTTCGCCTCATAGGTCCTCCGATTTTGACTTGTCTGTTTGGAGGTCCCTGCTTGGAAGCTGTCATTCTTTACTGGCCTCTCTGTAGAGCATGAGTCATCAATTCAGTCCACTCCTACTGCTTGAATAGTCCTGGAGAATAGCAAATGTCCGAGTACGGTTCTCTAGGTCTGGAATTAGAAAACCCATCTAAAGAGGATGGTGCAGGAAGAAGAAATGAGGATGTGCCAGTTGGACAGTGCTATTGATAAGACCAGTTTGTCTTGTGTCCTGAACATTATTCCAGCTAAGGTGTATGTGATAAAGGAAGATCACCTCTTTTGACAAAAGATTTGGCAGCGTGCCGTCATGTGTTGCAGCTGTGTGCTGTCATGTGTTGCAGAGTTGCAGCCGTGTGTCGTCATGTGTCCCTGTGGTATCACTCTTTTACAGTGAGTAACACCTCTATAGGTGTTTTAGCCTGTGAGAAACTGTGGGCTTAAAATAAGATCATGAAAGTTAGAGTGTGTGTGTGTCTGTGTGTAAATGTGGATGTGCATCAGTGTACAGTCAAACATCTGCTTGCAACATTCGCTTGCACTCTAGTGTGGAACATTCTTCATTATCAAATGGAAATGTACAGAAGACACCTTAACTTACACATTTTATTATTTGTAACATGTATATGCTGAGCTTGTGGATATTCTGAGACACCACAGTGATCACACAGAACAAACATGTCAACATAGAAAAAATAAAATGGTCTTTATACTACTTAGTTAGTTGTGCTAGTCACTAGTGTTATCTATTTGCCTTTTAATTAAAGTAAATTAAAAGTATTATTGACTATGAAACCTACAGTTTAAGATGATCTGCTTCAACCCAAAAACAGTGATGGTCCCACAGCATGGCTGCTACTTACAGGCTGCTGTTGGGGTTTTAAAGCTAATAAAGGCGAAACTGCTTCTCTCTTTAGTCTTTTTAGTTTCAAACGCTAATCATTGTTGCTCGATATTAGCAAAGGTTTGAAAACTTGTGAAGACCGAACTTTATATTAAAGTTGTCCTGGATCTTGTTAAAAATATGGGAGCTGAAGTTGGGTTCCTCTTTGCCAGATTTTTCTATTCCGCCTTAAATTGTGCCACAAATACATTTTGGCACCTGTAGATGCTTTAGCATTCCAGGTGGAATGAAACATTCGAGTAAGAAGCTGGCTAATAGGAAGCTGATTTCAGCCTCATTTAAATAAGAATCAATCATGCCCCTTGGACAATTTTTTGGGAGGGTTTGAAAAGTGTTGCAATCAATTTAGATTGCTGGGACCAAGACTGTTACATGCAGTTTAGGATAGATTCTGACTTTCTGGTAGCCATTTGTATAGTTTTTCTTTAGAAAATCCTTCTGTTTGCATCTAAATCGGTGAGGCCAATCATTCTCTGAGTAGAGAGTTTTTTGAGCCATTTGTAACTTACACACAAAATTTGTATTCCTCATTTAACCCGTCCATGAAGTGAAACACCCACATACACTAGGGGGCAGTGAGCACACTTGCCCGAACCAGTGGGCAAGTCCATCCCTATCCATGGCGTCCAGGGAGCAGTTGGGGGTAAGGTGCCATGCTCAATGCCCACCTTAGTCGTTACTGTCAGTTCAGGGAATCGAACCGACAACACTCTGGGCACAAGGCTGGTTCCCTAACCTCCAGCCCATGACTGCCCAGGCTTCACAATGGCTGTGATAGCATTTAACCACCTTGTTGGTGGTTATCCTCTTCCTGTAAGTATCCTTTCCAAGACGTTTCCAAGACATCACAATATGTAGAAAATAAGGGTTTTAGTTTGGTTATATGGGTTTCAACTGAGAGGTGAAGTCTGACCTGGTCCATTTGGTTACTTTATCATCCATGGTATTTTCAAAAGTCTTCACCAACACCAGGTCAAAAGCCGTCAGTACGTTTCCTATCCTGCTTCTTTACTGTCCCACCTTTACTTCTATTAAGCACCACAGCTCTGATGTTCGCTTTAGAGAAATGCCATTATATTTGAAGATCTTTTCAAGTTCCTCAGTGAGTGTTGGAAAACTGATCTAATTTGATCTCCTCCTTCTGCCTTGCTCAATTGGCCAAGCCAGAGGACATTGTGATTTATGATTTGTGATTGGATATTGATGCACTGTAGCTGTAACCTTCTAATGCCAAAAAAATGGATGAAAGCAAATAGAACCTGCATGATTTTATAATATTTCCATGCTTTTAAGTTATACTTTGGAGTAAAACTTTACAATTTTACTGTAACGATTTACTATTACAAATACAATATATATAGACCTACCAGGGTGCATGTGTGTATGTATATACAGTATATTGCTATATAGCTGTTTATTGCTGTGTGGGTGACTGGTCAGGGCTGTCCCTGAGGACAGCGGCTCGTTAAGGGCTGGATTGATGGAGGAGTCAGTGGTTTGACTAACGAGCCTGTGGACAGCCGTGCCTGCGGCCAGCACTGAGTGACTGCTCCCCCGGCCTCCATTACTCATGTCACACCCTGCTGGTCGGCTATAGGCTGGGGACACTGTGATTCAAGGGAGTCTCATAGTCTCACACTGCATCAGGGGTGTTTGATTCCACATTGAGGGTCAACAAGCAGGAAGACTATGAAGTTAAAATCTTATCTAATGGTCTTAATGGCTTTCAGTATATAAAATAATTACTCCAATTTATACTTATTATCACAAATGACAGCACAGTTAATAGTGAGCCGATGTTAGCTAACATAGAAGCTAGCTACTACTAGCCGGTCACCCAGAACCAAGTAGGTTATCTTCCGCTATTTTTCTCAATTAGCTCTCTAGTGTGTTCTATTAAAGACAGAGTTTATATAAATACCTCAGCTAGCTAACCAGCTAACATCTGCTATGCAAAATGTTTATTTGTGTATCAGACCAGCATTACTCTTCATAGTCTTCAGCTTAAGGTGCCCAAAGATGAAAACTGGGATATTTCCAATTAATATAATATATCTGGTGATTTATATATTATTTAAATCCAAGGTTTCTATCTTTGAAATAGAAAAGGGTGACAGTTCCATATTCACCGATTTTTGACAGGTCACTAAAAACAAGGACTGTCCCCAGAAAACATGGATGTCTGGTCACCCAATAGCTCTGTCCAGCATTGAAAAGCCATGCTGATGTTGACCTTGGTTTTTGTTTTCTGGTCTTGTTTTTCAGGCCATTTCTAGCAGGGTGGACAATTTAGGTGTTATTTCAGTGTAAATATTTCTAACATGCTGTTGCGTGTGTCCTATCACACCTCTGGTTTGTAGCTGGCGTTAATGCTATGTGGAAGCAATCATGAGGCAGTGGCCATGTCCTGTGCTTGCATGTGATTGACAGGCCAGTAGTGATGCTTCAGTGTCCTGATTGGTTGGATGTTGGTGGTTTACTATTATCTTCTGTTTAAAGACCTCTTGGGCCTCAGAGATTTAGAGGTTCCTTGTTCTCTCTGAGCACGTATTGTATTAAAAGGCTGCTGGGATTTGAGGAGAATTTCACCCTAAAATTGCTGAGCCCACTGTTCCACAGTAAGAGATCCATTACAACTAATGTTTCAATTTAAAACTAGGGAAAAATTGGACTGCCTCCTCTGACCGATGGTCACACTTTTTGTGCTGCGCATTCAATGGCAATCATGACAGGAGCCTGTAAATGCATTAGTCGGTCAGCTTTGATGTTCATTTTGAAGCCTCTTCTGTTTAGTAAGTCAGGCCCTTTGAAAGGTCTATCACAAAGCATCATTGGCTCGTACCCGTTTTCAAGCTATGTTAAGCACTAATCAAACCGCTGCCCAATAAGTGAATGATAAAACAAGGGCCTTGTGCAGCTCAAACTCTGGGTCTTGGTCTTCCAGGTTAATGCGGGGCTCAGTGTGCATATGCTAATGTGCATGTTCTATTGTAGGGACCAGTACGGCTCGGAGCTCTTCCGTACAGGCTTCTCCAGAGAGAACAGCTACTGGAGCAGTCGACCGCACTGCCTATACCTGCTCGACTTACGCCACGCCTCCCTGCTCAGCTTTACACAGCTCTGGCAGGTATTTTCCATCTGGTTTTACTTTACTGCTTCTCATATTATTCCCATGCATGATGGGGTCTTTCTTTTCCTCCATTAGTCCACGTGCGTCTTAAATTAAAGCTAGGTTAAAAACAGTTCTCCATTCAGCCCATATGTAGTTGATCAGCCAAGACATACAACATCTGAATTTATTTGTAGCTGAAGAGTACCGTAATAGAAGCCTATGTACACCAATTAGCAGTACAAACTGCATTTCTGTATGCTTGTTCCTTTGTCCCTTCGTCCAGGCTGATCAACTACATGTAGTGTGTTTTATTTTATTTTTTATTTTTTTGACACACTATAGTTTCTAAGGATGAATGGACATATCCTTATGTTTGCATCATCATTTTCCTTTGATGTGCGTTCATATCTAGCAACCTGGGCTGGTTTTGCAGAGCCTTTAATTAGTGGCCTAAAGCCTCCAGCTTGTGCAGGAAAATCAATAATGTCCAGTACATAATGACTGGCCCTGCTAATCGCCGTGCACCAATCACTGCTTGTGTTTATTGGCTTTGCTGCTGCTAAGCGCTTTAGGACATGTCAGAAGTGATGGGAAATCAGTCACAGATGGTCAAATGCAACTTTACAGTTTAGAGATGTTTCATCCAAAGTAATCTATAGAAATGAACAACTTTAGGTCCCCTTAAATCACAGTGCTGCCGGGGCAGACTAGGTTTATGTTGGCACCAGGTGTGTCTTTTAATGGATTATTTGAGAGGGTTTTAAAGAGTGTCAGGCAGACAAGTATTCAACAGATTGTAGCTATTGTGTCCTTTATTTGGCATGTTGTTTGTAAAAGGATTTTGCAAATTTGAAATTGAAAGTAGATGATGGAGTGATAAAGGAAACTGTAACACAAGATGGTTTTAATAGTAGTGCAGTTTTAAGTCAGATTTTTTTTTTTGGAGGTAAAAGTGTTAATTTACTGCACCTGTTTTTAAGTGTCAAGGCTGTGAGCCTTGTTTATCATATGCTCTGTTCCATAGCAATAGATGCCAGGTTGAACAAGCTTAGCAAAACAATAGCAATAATAAACTTTTTAACTGAATGAATTAGGTTAGAATTTAGATTTCCTGACATTGAGTTCTCACTTTAAAATGCTGAGTCACCAGAATAGGCTTTGTCACTATAGCTTATTTAAACTAGGCAGGTTGGAAGCTATAATGAATTTGCCACCATGCTAATGTTACCTCAACTACACAATGGCACTTAAAATAAATAATACATGTTATTGCAGCATTGGTGTAGAGTAAGAAATCATAGCACCGTGTCTGAGTGAATGCCCTTTAATTGAACACGGACAACCCTGCTGAACATGCACCATGCCATAGACACCGGGGAGGTGTCACTTGTGTGTGCTAGAGCCCCACTGCTTGCCCTTGACCAACAACAACCACAGTTACTGCTGGAAGCATTCGCTGCATAATTGTGGCAAACACCGCCAGACTGCCATGCTACTCTGCAAGGAGGTCACACTCTACCAGCAAGCCTTGTCTCACTGCCCCCTCTGCAGTCCTCTCTGCCTTTATTCTCCATGCTGCTCCTTCCTTGCAGTCCTCCAGCAGGCTTGGTCCTCTCTGCGTGTCTGTGGTTGTGCTATTCCTCTCCAGCCTCCTAAGGGCAACTATCCCACCTCTGACACCAGTGTAGCATTGGTGTAGAGTAAGAACACCGGAAATATTGTGCTTTAAGTGAATGCTTTTTACTGAACACAGAAGCCGTTGCCAGCAATACTGGGTGTCTGTGGTAGCAGAAGGATCACTTGCTTACAGCCACACAACTCTGCTTAACAGAAGACACTAACACTGCATTAGCTCCACAGCCCAGCACAAAATAGCACAACCTTCACAAGTGCGCATCTTTACACTAACAACTGCTTATTTACCTGATGTAACATCTGTAACACACAGAGAGAGAGAGAGAGAGAGAAAGAGAGAGAGAGAGAAAGAGAGAGAGAGAGAGAGAGAGAGAGAGAGAGAGAGAGAGAGAGAGAGAGAGAGAGACCATTTAAATTCCATTAAAATACAATTGCAGAAAATAAATGACTTTGAGAAACAATAGAAGTCATTTATGGACTTACATATCTGACCTTTAACTCATCGTCTGGACTTTATACCTTTGCCCGGCCAGCGTCTTGCCTGGCCAGAACCTGGCCGGACTGCTGATTTGGGCTTTCTCTCGGAAGCTGCTGCTGGAAGAGTCAGGCAATCCATAGCTCTGATTTATGCGCGAGCCCAGAGGGAGCGGCAGGAGCGCGATCGTCAGGGTGACCTTCATCCATCTCCTCTTCATCCTCTGTTTAGACTCACACAGTGCCTTTGACTTCTGCAGTGTGTTTACAGATGGCTGTTGTACATTCCAGCAGACGCACTGTAGTCAAATAGCAAATTAGGCAAACCCTAAGGTGTACTTATCACACTAGTCTTCAGCCACCGAGGCTAATATGTGACCGAAATGTGGTTCTGCTTTCAATCATGGCTGATCAAAAAAAGCCACTGAGGTAACCTCTTGAGAGATATCAGGTAAAATGGCTGTGCGTCAGGCTTAGCTTCATAGCTCTGGTATGTATTCAGAATCTCATAAGGAACCCCCCAGATTTCAAGGTAAATGGCTTAATCCGCCCATTTGTCAAGCCTAATGCGCCCCTGCTGGGCCCAGACCCCATTAGGACGTGTCATGCGGCAGATGGGGTTGTTTCACCATGGAAGTGATTGCTAATCCTAATGAAACATTGAGAACTTTATAATTTCCTTGACGTGTAAGGCTTATAGAACTCAGAAAGGTCATTTAGGAGCCAGCATGTATTATTTATGGAGTATTTACAAATAGGTTCTCTGATCAAATTAAACTAAGCCGCCAAAAGTGTGAAAACAGCCCCTCTAGTGTTCAAAGATGGTATTGCGCACACAAACAAGCACACCTGTAGTAGCAAACGTCTCAACTTAACTGTTCTCAATCTTAACTTTTATTTGGGAAAAAATTGAGAAGGCTTTAAAAAGGAAGTATGTTTGCTGCAAAGCGCTGACAGCCATCACACGTCAAATTCATACTGTCCCCGGACAAATGGACTCAGACAGGCAGTGGACAGTGGCCATATGGGACAGGTCTGGGTTTATTTATTTATTCCATATGAGTTATTTTTTTTATCTCTGTGAAGCAGGTCTTTTGAAGCACATTACTTATTAATTCATAGCTCCAGGCTGCATAATGTAGAGGACACTCCCTTCTAGGCCCGGGCCAATGCATATTTCAACAGCAATACCACAGCGATGAGTCTAGTCAGCTCTGCACTGGTTATTGGAAAAGCTGACACAGGCCCATAACCTATAATGATGAATGGCAGCTAACCGGAACTATATTCCCTGTTATTATTTGTCTTCTCGGATCCTGACTGACTCATAGCTCATACTTCATCATTACATGTAGTGGTTTATGACCTCACGCTAAAGTGTGATCATATTAGGGCCTTGTGTAACATGCAAATGCATTTTGTTACTTGCGTAATTAAGCGCTTCATTGATCTCTAACTCTGTCTTTACCAGCTCTAGTCTTGTAGTCCTCTTGGCCCCTTGGACAGTCCCTGGACATTTTTCTTCATTCCTATGTGCTGTGAACCATCAGGGGGCCCATATACTCAACTGAGTATGCATCGTCGTGTAGCAGTTTCATATTTTTCAACAGTTACATCATTAGCAAATGATCAGGCTCTTTATAAGCTGTATCAGGTGTTTTAGAAATGGAAACATGTGCAGAGCACTACTGTTACTGTGATGAAACTGATAAACACAGCTGGTTGATATGATGGACACTGCGTATAGACAAACACGTATTTGTGCATGTTATTTAAAGCATCTTGGTGGTACTCTGATTTATCATAGGAGAACGTCCTCTCTGCCATTACCACTCAGCCCAGAGCGCTTGCTGTTGCACTATGTAACTTTGTAAAAGTTGCCATGTAAAAATGCAAACCTAAAACACCATTAGCAAATGAAACATTCATATTGTCCCATCTGTAGTCATGGCTATGTCACTGAGTTGATCCCTCCCGGATCCCTCTGTTCCAGCTGATGGTGTCACTGAGTTGAAGGAGGGACTCAAATCTGAATATAAAGAGGGATGGTGCGGAAATAGCTGACGGATGCCAAAACGTCACACAGATCCTCAGCTCCTCTGAGACCTTCTTGCTTAGCATGTTTCATTAGGATGTATAAGATATCGGAAGCTGGAAAGTGCTTGCTGGACAACCTAATCTCCTCAAAGTGGTCAACCGATGCTCATTACCCAAATATGTTAAATATGCAGTTCTAAGACGTTGTACAGAATCCGTATATCAGTCAGGGGTTCTTTCAGTGTTCTTTATACTGACACTGTGTATGACTCAATTACAGAAATGGTCAGGTCAAACTGAAATCAAAATTTGTTATCTCATGTTCCTGTTTACCATTGCTAAGATAGAATCCTGGAAGTGGAATAATCTGACATCTAGTCTATGTATGTAATATTTTCCCACATTGTGAATTTGTTTTAAACTTATTGTAATGCAAAATAATCACACAATAATTGCCATGTATAATTAATATAAGCTAAATAATCAATAAAAAAGTAACGACCACACACATGAAGTGCATTACTGTGCTATTCAAATGTTGGAGAGTTTTGACAGGCAGTGGAAGGTGCTCTAAAGGAAAACCTACACACTACCAGACACACCCAGCATGCCAAATGGGCTATACATAAATTTCCTGTGGTGATAATATTAGGGAGATATAAAGAGTATTCTATTCGTTCTATTTATATTGTTTGCTGCCGAATATGGACTCTTACCTGGGGTGGTGGTGGCCACTTGCTATTAGCTGCTGCCATTGTTCTGTTTACTGTTCCTTTCATTGGCTACCTCTAACCGGTAGCAGCACCTTCAACATGGTTAAAAGGAGGTTAGCATATGCCGTCGAGGCAGCAGCGATAATTATTCATCCTCTTATGTTGGTCTGATTCCATTCCATGATACAGTAACTTACTATCGCCTCCTCACTATCTTAAAATTCTTAAAATATCTTAAAAACTTACTATCGTAAAATTGTACTACGAGACAGAATGGGACAGGGCTAGCAGGTTAGCGTGCTAATTTCAGTAGGCATTACTGCTACATGATACATAGGGCTCTGTATTCTAGGCCTCATAGGCATCGGTATTGTTATTACTTCACATTTTGTTCATAATTGTAGTTCACTTTGGATTGTTTTTAAACCAAAAAAAATACACATTGCTCCTTTAATGAAAATGCGACTATATGGCACCCCCAAGAAAGTGCTAGTCATCTAGCTTACTGTGTTTCACTTGGAATAACCACATAGCATGAAAAGAATATGATATGATTTCCAGTTCACATCTACTGAAAGTTCTTTAGGGGACAAAAAGTGGTACTTCTAAGGCATCACTAGAACCCTCACTAGAACCATCATAAGAACCCTTTTGGGGACCTTTATTTCATAGTTTATGCTTATTTGAACACAAAAATCAAGGCAAGTGTTTGTCCTGCCATAATGGCCAGATTTTGACACCCAGACGTAAGAATGGGTTACACTGGCTGCAAAATGGGGGGAGATGCGTTTAATGATGAAGATGGCTCTTAGTGTACATTTTTGTAGTTGTTAATTGGATCCATATGCTGAATTCTATTTAAACCTCCACTTTTTTCACCTACGTCAGGAGTGTGACTGAAAGAGCAATTAGCATGCGCTATATTTAGTGTCAGCAAAGAGGGGCTTAAAATAGCACATACCCATGCAAATAAATATAAAATGTACTTTAATCTCTGGTTTGATATGCCTGGAATGTAATGTTTCTCTCTCCCATCAACACTGTATTTCTCTCAGATGGCTGCGATATAACTGTGATTGTTAGACAGTAGGCAGAGGGCTTAAAACACTTCTGTTGAGCTGCCAGTGCATTTTGTGACAGCAAAAGCTGATCAGGACGACACAACAAGTCATTGAAACAGGCTGGTTTGACAGCTTGCTGTCAAGAGTGAATCAAGGTCAGTCAACAGAATACATCCTAAAACAACAGACACACACCAGACACAGAGCAAGTGCCACATGGTGTGTGTATATACACCATATAGCCAATGTCAAAGAATCTGGAGTATTGATTAAAGGAACAGTGTGTAATATTTAGGGGGAGATTTATTAATAGAAGTGGAATATATTCAGGAAAACTTGAAATTCTTGAAAAGGTGATGGTGGGGTCAGCGGGGGGTGGTGTTATATACTGCTCTTTAAAAAGAAATTGTGAGTCCTGAAAAACCACCTGCAAAACCTGGTAGGCCATCAGAACTGTCTCCGTTAGGTAAACAGAAAGAGGAGGAAAATAAATCTCCCCTGGTTGTGTCCACCCTTCCATTTTGAGCTGAGAACTCAACGCTATGGGTCAATGCTAAGGAAGTTTTATTAAAAAGACCAAAATAACAAAGAAACTGCTGTTTTGATGTGAATAATAAACTGACCACCCCAGAGTCCAGGCCTCAACATCACTGAATGTGTTTAGAATTGCTTGTATCATATGAGCGAGAAAATCTCTGAGGGTTGGTTTGGGAAACTTAATTCTTGGGATGTGAGTCTCCTGTGAAGAATGGCAGCTGCAGTAATGGCAAACGACAGACCCGCTAAATACAGTTCTATATTATATTTTGTTGTTAGATTAAAGTTATGTATTTTTTTCTGGAGCTAAAAAAATTATTTTATGTATTTCAAGGTTGATGCCTAAAACTGACTTTTACATAGTACTGCATAGCTTAAACACACACTGCTGTTTATCAGTAAACTTTAGTTATTACTAAAGTTTACTGATAGTAAACTTTAAAGTTATTATTTTATTCATTAATAACCTCTACAGTGTCTGTGGAACAGCTAGTGTACACAATACCAGCAAGAATGTATTAATGATATATTGTAATTATATTGTATATATCATATATTGTAATTATCTGTCCAGTTATCTGCCCCGGGCACCACTACAATATGAGACCTCCAGCAACTAATATTGTTCCTTTATTTTATTGTCCCCCACAAAATAGTTGAAACTCCTAGCGATCTAATGGAATCCTTATATACATATATCTACAGCATCTGTTTTAATGCTATTGAAAATAACTTTTGAGCAGTAGTGTAAATCCCCCGCTGTGCATCAGATCATTTGTATGCCACTCATTTGTTTAAAAAGACAGTTTGGCCAGGTCACTACACAGCTGTACATTACATGTAATTAGAGGCGGTTAGTGGAGGAGGAGTAAAAGAGGAGAACAGCAGGCATAAGACGCCAACCAATTTGCATGCATGGTCACACACTTCCACTCGCTGTGCTGTGGTGCTGTTACCCCTGAAAGCCACACAGAGGCACCACCCTGTAACATTAACAGACACTGATGGTGGCCTTGTGTGTAAAAGAGGTTTATCTCTGACAAAAAGGGCTGAGCTGACTGAGCCTGAGCAGGAGATGTGGTCATGACTTGACTGGGTGTAGCTGGTCTGCTGATGACGAGCTATGCTGTGATTCTGAGTAACGAGGTCACTCTTGCCCTGTGGTCAGTGTATTGCTCATTTACTGTAATGTTTAAAAAAAGAAATGTTTTATTAATTTGTATTTTAAGTGTGCAGGCACTTGGCCTAAGTTTCCAACACACATGAAAAACATGTGATATGTATTGGCTCTCCTTGTATATGCTGTATAAGTGCAAGTACATTTAAATTAGCTGTGCTACTGTGTACTGACAGTGTAGCTGTGTAAAAAATGTAATCAAGTTGATCTAAATCATAGTTCCCAAGAAATGCTGTTGTTTTTTGGCTTACCTAGAAGTATGTAGAATCTTCAGCTTAAAAACGAATCACAACACAAAACAGTGCACGTGCATGCATTTGGACAGTATTACTGTCACTCAGCTTTATATTATGAATGCATATATGTAGTCAGAGAAGTATTTCACATATGTTGTGAGTTTGTATGATATTTGGAGAACAAATACACATCTGTCTAATATAGGAAATACATCTACAGTATGAATCTTGCTACTGCAGCTACGAAAGCTTATTTGCGTCACGCTGTACAAAAAGTACAGTATTCCTTTATGCAGACAACAGGAGCTTTGTTTTCTGCCAAGCTCCATACAATAGTCTTCTGTCATTACAGTTCTCAATGATGCATCTGTTAATGTTCACTTAACAGGTGATGACTTCATTTGCATTGCTGTAAAGCAGGAGAGAGTTGTAGCTGGCGGTGTTGTGTGCCTCTGGTAGCTTCGTTTATGGCTCATGACCGAGTTCCTTTGACCTCTGGACCCAGCTGAATGGATTCGTCCTGAAAAATAAAAACCTGATGGCAGAGGTTCACTTTAATATCATTGTGTGGCTTTCGCATGATAAGTCATGGCCTCTTTTGAAATTTCATGGTGTAACTGGCTTATTGGATTGTAAAGCCTGTCAGACGTTATCTGTTAACTGTTAACACTGAATTACACAAGCTACATCACTTCAGCAGGGGCCACATAAAGCAAGGACTCCACCGATTTGTCCAAGGTTCTATGTAAATAAAAGGTTTAGAATATACAAACATTTGGTATGAACCAAATGTATGAAGAGTTTAAAGGGAAATTTCACCATTATTTTATCAAATTATATGAATAATTCAGAAATTTTATTGTAGATGAACCAGTCATAGGTTTCTTTAGAGTGGTGGCGATAATAACCAGGGGTCACCACCACGTATAGCTGTTTAACTTACTGTCCCAAACCACCTACGTGTCTTCATGTGCTGTTGTTGAGGGTAAAATCTGAAAAAGAAGTTTTCTTTGGGGACTATTTTACCATACAACACTGTTTAAGGGACTGTTTTGCCTTACAGTGTATCCCTCCACCGCAGATGGATGAAAAGGAATCAAGTAAAATACATTTAAAGCCAAAACCTTTAACACCATCATTAAATTATGTCTTACATCCGCAGTGTGTATCTAACCACTTCATGTAATAACTTTCTGTGAGGGAGCTTTTAGAAGTGGACACAACTGCTTTATCATGTAGGCTAGAATGTTTGAAGAATCAGTGGCGTTCCCCTTTAATGACTTAAAGCTTGCTACAGAAAGTTTGCATGAACTGCTCATACGTTTGTTTAACATTAAAATTGTCATATATTTCACTGACAAGAAATTGTCATATTTGCTGACAGTGTTTAATGAAAGTTCTTTCTTAAATTGTGTTTTATTCCTTGTATTTTAATATGTTTATGACGGAGAGATATCTACAGAGGTTTGTGTGGCAAAACAGTCCCCAAAAACTTTTTATTTGAATTTATGACTGTTTTACCATCACCAGCATTACATAAACATTTAGGTTAATTGGGAGTTTTAGATAGTATAGTTTCCCATCAGCACCACTGTGAAAAAAATAGGTCTAAATTACCATGGGCTAAATCATAGGTGAAATTCCCCATTTAGAACAAAAGTGAACCTCTCACCATATCGTGCCTTTTATTTCACACCATTATTCAGTCAGTCATTAAGGTCACCGAGCCTGTGGACAGCAGACAGGAGTTCTGTTTGTTATCCTGTAACTTTTGAGAGAACAGCTAAATCAATGTTTGCCAGCCCGGCGAATCCATTTTTGGGGGTGACACGCTGGAATAAGAACCCGTGTCAGAGTTAGTCCTCAACAGGCACAGGCTATAAATAGCACGGGGCGCATTGTAGAGACATCTGTGCTGAAAGCACCGTCCTGTGTTTCACTTATTTTTTGGTTCTTTTGCTAATCTTGCTCCGCAGAAGGAAACGACCCTCCCCCTCCTCTCTTTTCCGTTTGGTATGATCCTGGAGTGGGCTGGCCTGGTTGAAAGTAGCTCCCTAGAAAAAAAAAAAAGAAAAAAAAAACAATATTTCTCAAGAAGGTTACAGAGACCGAGGAGAGGCAAGGAGCGAAGCTACCAGGAGGCGTTTTATTTGAAGGAACAGTTGACAGCTCGCCATGCTTTATCTAAACAGACAAGGACTGTAAGACCACGTTCACACTCGAGTTAATTCAAGCTGAGCTAGTTTGCCTGAAGAGCGCAGGATGCCCGTCAAAGGAGGAGGAAGAGCCGCGCACGCGAGCCGAAACGGCAGTGCCGGGGTGAGTAACGATAGAGGAATACAGGCTCACACGTGGCTTCATGTGTGTTGACATGCAGTTTATTTGACAGTTTTATAGTATTTACTAAACAGGATGCTCCAGTCTTTAGTTTGGAATGAATGGATACAGTAATGTGAATTAACTGTTTCAGAGTGGACACTGAAGTGTTCACAGCGGCTCACTTACCCAGGTCTGCTGTCTGTTCCCACCTCTCTGGCCATCCTGTACAACGTCCGTTTTACACGGTGTGCATTTTCTGAATGATAACCGAGGTGCGAGGTATAGGGGTCCTGCGTGGGTCCGAGACACCTAATTAACCTCTCAGACCCACTGTAAACAAACTTATGACTTTTTTCTTAGTATTAAAAATTAAATTAAAAATACACAGTCAAAATACACATTCTGTTTACACATACACATACATCACTGTTTAACCCGCTTTACTCACAAATTGTCAATCTTCTGCCTTTGGTGGAGTTGTAGCTAGTTTGTACAACCAGTTATTTGGAGTAACGGTAACTGTGACCGGGATACCTCTAAAAGACTTTACAGTATGCCGTAACATATTTGTAAACTGTTACAACTTTTCAAGAACTATTACTTAGTTCTCAAACTAAGGACAGAAGAGGGGATCAGATCTCATGACGACCCACCATAATGGAAAAGACCATCTCCATCAACCCACCCCCCACACACAAAAAATAAATAAATAAAAATTAACCAAGCATTTTCATCAGCATGACTATGGTAAGTGAGTTTGCAGTCAGCCAATGCTGGAGAAGCTAGCCCATTTTACACAGGCCGTTATTCAGGCATTGTGAACTTTAGGTCCTGGTCCTTCATATTCTACATAAGGAGAAAGTAATGCTGGGAACTTAGACTGCTCAGTGTGCTAAGCGTTGCTGAACTTTCCTACTCACAGGAAAAATGTACTTTGTGTGCTTTCATTTCAGCCCTTGAGGACTTTGGCTCACATGCAAATATGTGAAATGTGGGCTGATTTAAATATGACCAATACTGAACCTCACGTCCACGTGTCCTGTTGTTTCTTTAATGTGATATGTAGGGTTAGTCGACAGCTCGCTCGCACCTTGATGGTGTGAATGATCAGGATGTAATGTTGTAGCTCAGCCTAGCGCAAGCAAATCAAGGTCGCAACTTTGACCTCACAATCACAAATTAAAAGCATCAAATTGGTCTGTGATCATCAAGCACACATGTGAAATATTTGGCCTCACCCTTAAATAATGTCTGCAATATTTATCCTTCTGTATCGTTCGGAGCATGTTGTGGATATCGTCAGCAGCTAAAGTTTTTTTGTTGTTGTTATTTAGTAAAAAATAGTGTCTGCTTGCTCATCCTGCTCCCAGATTAGACATAGTTAGACAGCAAAATGTCAGATTTCCCCTGTTGGGTCATACAGTACATTACATAACTTTAAATCCTTAATAATTAATTTACAGGTCAAATAACAAAAAAGGCACTAAAAAGCTGACTTTTTTTAGACTTCAAATTTAGTCAACAATAAAGATATGATGATGATTTTTTATTGACATCCTCAAGACACACGCAGTTCTCTTTGAATATTCTTGAACCTTGTTGCATGCAATTACTCATTGCCACCAGAGAGGTCTCAAAATCCTCAAAGATACATAAAAACACTTGCAAAATACATTAATAATTAGTCCTGTTTATTTAGACTAAGAGCATGACGAGCACTTTCGATTCTTTGCTCCTTTTTGGTACAGAGATTCAGCAGATAAGCCAGAGATACCCAAACTTTTGCATGTGACTATGTTAATTTGAATGATATGGTAATTATATATAGTCATGGTAGATTGTAGTGTTTTCTTTCAACAAGCCTTTCATATTTGTTGCTGTTTCTGTAGGGGCACCTTGACTTGACCTGAGCGAGACTGTGTTGACCAAAGTTGCCTCATCCAAACAGAAATTGTGTAGGAGGGCGCTGTTATTGCATCAGGGAGTGTGGGGTGTGTGCGTATACCCCACTGGACTCTCGTTGGGTTCAATATTGTCCGTCTGGCTTGGCACAGTGGGGAGCGGCTTAGGCGGAGGATTACAGTCCTCATTATTTAGCAGCGCAGGGGCCTGGTGTAGATCTCTGGGTGAGACGGGTCAAGCAATCACACCAAGAAATCCAGCTGTATTCCCACACATCCCACAGAACGGCAGGCTGTTACAGGAACGCCTTCACTTTTAGCTGTGTAGTGAAAAGGGCCTTTAAAGACAGACCTTAGAAGTAGAATCAGAGCCTAGATATGTTGTGATGTTTGTTTGGTTCCCTTGAGTTATGCTGAATTAGATTTTTTTCCCTGAGGTCCACTTATATTGTTTGTGTGGGTTTGCGTACCCAATGTAATTGTAGTATGTCCTACATGACCGTTTTTCAACTATTTATCCCATAGAAGTACACAGGCTGTTATTCTTAGAGTGTCTTTAAAACTGGTATATGTAAATGAGCTCTGTTCTGATTGGGTGTTCTTAGATGTTGTTCATTCAAGAGCTGTCAGGGCTGAAACTCAGTGTGAGAGTACAGTGCTGGATTGCTGTCGGCTGAATGAGGTCATTTGAGTGAAACTGTTCAAACCTTTGTATGGGACTGTATATGTTCTCCTGCTCTGACATCTTATCTATGGCCAGGGTTTACCTCTCATATCCTGTGTCGCAATAGTTCTCATTAAATTGACAACTGGCGGGGGGGGGGTGATCCTAGACCACTACTCCTACTCTTAGGAATGTGAGCTATGAGCAGCTGGCCAGGTTTAACCCCACAGACGCCCAAGAGGAACCACATGGAGAGTAAAGACTCTAATTAGGCCTAATCTACCAAACAGCTGGAACCGTCACCCAATTTCCGTTACTCGTCCCAACTGTAGTTTAGTTTGTCTTTCTTCCTGTGATTATAACATATTCTAATTAGAGATAGCTATTCTTTATCCATGGAAAACATTATTCCCAGTATGTTCCTCATCAGCATTCTGCGTGCCATATTGGTGTTTAGACTAAAACCATGACATTGTTTGACTTTTAGTTGGTTTGTAGTGAGTGCTGTGACTGAGTGTTGAAAGGTAAAGGAGGTGCTGGGATCCTGTGACCCAGCCTTTGCGTGTCTTATCACAGTTGGTTTATTCTGAACAGCACGCGCCAGGCACAAGAATGCCCCGTTTGCATTCCTCATTGAACTGCTCTAGCAGTCATGCAGAACAATGGGGCCACCACTCTCACCTATGCCTCCAAAAAGGGTCAATTAGGTCAGGCAGGTTTAACATAGCGTATGAGTAAATTAGGGTCCAAAAATGCATTGGTTGGCCAGTAAGATATTTGGATGTTGTTGCGGTTCCCTAAATTTAATAGGTGGGGGGAACACTACGCACTGACATCTCGTGGTTTATTTTTTTGTGCACAGTAAATTCTTTACTTTAAAGGCAACAGAAGGGAGTTCATAGAGTTTTAAGGCTTCTGTTATTCTTCTTCTTTAAGTACTCCTTATGTTAGTATGTTCTGTTTTCTCCATCTGCAGTTAAGCTACTTCTTTCAGTTTAAACAAGATATTATATAGGTGCTTTAAAATGAGTGTCAGTGTGAGGCACAGAATGTTCACTCAGTGGAAAGGTCTGTTGAACAAGATGTATTTCTTCTATGATTAACACAAAAAGCAGTCCATCATGTCCAAACTGCCCACTATACTACCAACTGCATGTCCTCACACAATGTGTGTTGTAGGGTAGTTGATCAGAGTCATTCTTCTTTTTAATCTTCTGATATCTGGTCCAGCACTTTCGACTGATAGTGATCAATACCGGTATGCCATCTCCATATAAGACTTCATATTAAAGCCCTGTGAAATCAAACCTGTAGCTGTTAAAAGATTGATATTAAACTGTTTCTTGATGGGACTGCGGGTGGATAATGCTCCTCGCTGTGCCTTCCAATTACCTCAGACTGTTGGTCTTTTTCTCTCTCTAACGGCAAAACACTGTGGCTATTTTTGTCTTTTAGCCCTTGTACAGCATAAGTGTTGGCTTCCTATAGACTACATGAGGTTGTCTTTGCTGTTGCTTGAGTTAGAGCTGGCAGGTAACGCTGTGGAGACTATGGGGGATGTACATGAAGCTTTCAGGATAACTGTTCGTTTAGATTTCTATTTAGTAGCTTCCTGGTGGAATGACTTTACACCATGAATGCCCATACTAGGTAAAGGTGGTGTTTTTCTTCAAGATTGTTCGGTTAAAGTTGTGTGACATAAGTTGTTATTTCCTCTGTGAGCACTACGAATCTGATTAGACTTATCTTCATGCCCACAGGATGAAAACAGTTTACAGACAGCTTCCTATGCTGTTTGGTGTTCTCTCTGATCTCCACCACGCCCGTAAGTTCAGAAGGTTCCTGGGCCAAGCCCACATCAAACCACGCAATCAGAAATGAGCACTATCAAAGAGATAAACAGCGAGATATCTGGCATGCTTTAGACTGACCCCTCCTTTGAGCTAGACATCATCTTCACTTCTCTTCAGCTTTGCTTCTGGAAGGGAACATGTTGGAGCTCTGAGAACTTTACTGAGGAAGGTCTTCCTTCATGACTCATTTTGTTTAATCTGGGCAGTGATCTTGGTCCTTTTCATTTATAGCCGTGCTAATTTGACTTAATTTACGTCAATTTATATTCAACACACTCCAGTTGTTTCACAATAACAGGAAGTTTGCTAAGGCCGGCAGGCATTTGTTTTAAGGACGGTGGAAAAGTCTTTGTAATTTTTTGATTTCCCCCGGGAAGCAGTTTAATTAGTAGAGGCGTTTCCTCATGCACTCAGAATGCTTTGGCAGTATGGCATTCTTGGACTAAAGGGTGTCGCATACTGTTGTTTTCCATGGTTATCAGTGAAACTGTTATCATTTGCTAAATCATAGTTTTACTTTTACTGTGTATTTCAGCGCAGTAACTCATTGTGACTGTGCTGCATTGCATTGACTCCTGCAAAATACTGTACAAGTGTAACTTCCTGCAGAGTGTCGTAGGAACAATAGACGGATCCCAAACAGTAGATAGCACAGCAGATAGTCAAGGAACCCTCCCTGTGGGAGCAACCGTCGCCCCCAGAACATGTTAGAAGTTTTAGGTTTCTGTTTATCACCAGTGCTGTGCAGTACCGTCCAGCCATTTCTGTGACTGCAGTTTATTGGTCAGATGACATCACAGCAATGTTTCATTCCTGACATTTAAAAGGGACACAAAGCTCACTCTTCACTTTAGGGGGGTGAGAAATGTTTTGAAAACATAGAACTTATTACATAGAACCTATATCCTATTTAATATTGTTGTCATCACTATGCTCCTATAGCCACTAAGAGTGTAGATCAGTATCAGTCTCACGCTCAGTCTAATACTCCATTCTTTACATATAGATTTAACAGAACACATAGTTAAACATAATTTAGTGAATATCATGTTTGATATCAGCTAAGTAACATTGTTGAGCTGACATACCGCTATCATGTGTCACAAATGTTTTAGACTATCCGGCCCTCTAGATTTCAAGGTAAATCGTCAGTTTTATAATGCAATGCAGGAATGATACTTATTGGTGAGCTGTGCTCATAGATTTTAACAGTGCTAAAGAGCTAAAAAACAGACCTATTAGCAATCTTTTTTTTAGTAAAAGTCATTTCAGGTCTTAAAAGGAAAACAATCCTTTAAAGTGAACTGAATACTTATTGTGAATAAAGCAGTACGAGCTAAGACTTTATTCTGAAAAAATAGAAAATGTTTTTACATTTCATGTATAATCCTCGATTCTTTGTTAGAAATTCAATAAAACCTTTTAGAGCATAGAACTCACTTTTTAGTATGAAACAAAGCATTTTAGGGCACAGAATGTAATTTGTATTGCGACAAAGCATATATAGAGTGTGAAGTTCAACGCTTGTTGTTAATAAAATAATTTTAGAACATAACTCAATCCGTATTGTGAAGATTTATTTGTTTTTTCAAAGTGCCATTGGTTTAAAATCTTATGTAGGGATTTAGTTAATCTCACATTTGTCCTTTTCCCAGATTTAATATTTATTTATTTACATTTATTTGCATATGCATGACAGTATGTATACATGCCCCTGGCACCAATGCTTAAGGAATTCCAAACACGTGAACAAGTCCAATTATTTCTCAATTACTGAGCGTGATCTCAGCCTGGCAGCTTCAAGGAGGAGGATGAGGAGCGAGTCACTGGAAAGTGAGGCATGGGGGAATGAATACGAGGTTGTTTATGCCAGCTCTTTGAGTCACTGCCACTCAATGCCTTCCATTGTTCTGTAATAAAACCCCAATACAAGTCTTTCTAAGACTGGGCTGGAACAGTGAGTGTCTCTGAGAGGGGGACTGCTCTATGGAGGAGGGAGAGAGGGAACCACTGCAGATTTATGAAGCTCCGCCATACAAATTTCATCACTCATTTAATGGACTCACTTTTTACGTTTCGCATGAGCTCAAAAAGATATGTAACACACATAAATCATTTCACCAACAAGGTGCAAAGAGTTGAGACCTAAAGCAGTGAGCATGCTTTGTAGAGTGGACATAATTCAGCTGAGCTTTCTACAGAGGTTCCTGAGCTGTTTCACAGCTGCCACAGTTCTGGCTGAAAAGTCGACCAGGAATCAACATTGATGCTCTCACTTGACGTTAACACCAAGCTAACAGCACTGTACACTTTTTTAAGTTTAGTACTTCTTTAGAAACATTTAGCTTTTATGCACACGTTAAAGCTTGTAAGCTGTTTAACATATCTAAAGATGCACTGTATGAGTTTTGGGGAATTGGAGACCTCTCTGTAAATGTGTAATTGCGTCCTAGGAGGACATTATAACATTAGTGCTTTGGCCTGCTCCCCCGAGCATGAAGACCCATTGTTGTTGGTGTGTGACATAGTTCTGTTAAGTGTTATGAAGTTCTTACAAGTGTTTATTTAAAGTTCCACAGTGCTATAGCAGGCATTCCAGACCTGTAATGGCAATGACCCCATTCTCCCTATTATAGGTAAGAGCACTAGCTAAATGGTTTTAAAGCAGTTGGTATAAGATTGACCTGTTATGTCATGTTGGTTTAATGTGTGCAACAAGATCTTCTGCCGGTCTGTTGTTGTGGGTGCTGTGTTCTGTTGGAGAGGCAGCATCAGAGGGGGAGATGCAAAAAAGCTTAAGAACTTATTCAAGAAGGCTGGATCAGTTTTGGGCTGCTCATTGAATAGATTTGAGGTAGTGGTTGAAGGGAGGAACTCACTTCTATCTGGAAAGACCCATCACACCCCTTCAGCCTCATTCAGCTCCGCTGTAGCTAGAGATGGTACAAGAGATGGTTTGTATCTACAGCAGTCGCACTGTACAGCCGTCACACTGTACAGCAGCACCTCTTCACTGTGCTGGGTCATTATTGTACACTGAGCCACCAACAGGACAGGGTCACTAAGCACCAGCTGGACATTATCTCCATACTCATATGTACCATCACTTTGTCTATGCTGTTATACATATTACACATCTATTAATGAAAGTTATTTGTATTAATGTTTACAATGCACAGTCACTTGGTTATACTGCACTGTCACCTGCATAATATTTATGTGACTTATCACAGTATACTTTGTTGCGCTTTAAATAAGTACGTTTTGATCTGTTCTTATCATATATCTTTATGGTTTTATTTGTGGATCCCTATAATAAAGTATGGTAATACAGTGCTCTGGTTTACTCTTATAAGCCATGCTTTATGTTTTACTGAATCACCTTACTCCTCATGCTGGTCATCTTTTAACGTTTTCAGGTCAACAAGCATTCTGGTTTGGAAATAGCTAGGGCTGCATTCTGTCAGCACTTTCCACCAAAACACAGCAGTCTGCTTTCTCACCACCATAAGACTGTGTAGTTCAAAACAGCACTAAGATGCAATTCCTCTGTACTCTCTTCAAACTGACACTACCCTACCCCCCTACCCCTCACCCCCAAGCCCACAGGGCCTTAAGCTGCCATTGCTCACTAAGATCCGGTTTAGATTGCCGCTTTATTTTTATTTATTTACCAACACGCCACGCAGCTCTTTAAAAGAATGTCTGTTTGGGATTAATACAACGTGTGTATGTCTTTTCTGATACTGTATGAACTTTTGTCCATAGAAAAGGGACAACAGAACCAACAAAAAAGGGGCTATTTAGGCATACAAGTGTTCATGCCTTCATTAGTCTTGTAGCTCCAATACAAACCATGGGACGTAAACCTCGGACACCAATCACCTTCTTTAAATGAGAGATCCTGGTAAGGCTCACGGTTCTCTGGTTTGGCCTCATTGTGTAACAGCAGGGTACGGGTTAGCGTATGGGTTAGTTTAGACAGGCTCCGGTGTCCAGCGTATTTCCTTTCACAGCACACAGACGTACACAGCAGACAGACATGACCTGATTGGCTGCACGGTGGGCAGAAACAAACCCCATTCGTCTTCAGGACTGCCCTGTTTTGTCACAGTCCAGTGCATTGTGGGAGTAACACAGGTGAAGGTGGGATCCGTCACCTTTCAATATTTCATCTTTTGTTGTTTTGAATTAATGAGCTTGTATCAGCGCATTCAGAAAAGGTGTGGATTATTGATGGCTTGTGAAGCAGCAGGATGAGATGTTGACATGATGGCTGTTAGTTTTGCGCTGCAGGTAAGCTCAGCAGGACCCGTGGAGCAATTATTAACCTGCACCTGATACCCAAAGAAAAAACGCACGCTCTTTCCTCTGAGGAGAGTAATGGCCTTTTCATAGCTGAAGTTTAATCCTGAAATGGTGCTCACATAAGGGCTGAAACCTGGCAGCGTGTTTGACTTGGGTTACTGGAGTATCAAGATGCAAACTGGGTTATGTAAATAGAACCTGCTGGGGTGTTGTTTGTGACTGGTGCTTCTTGTGATCAGCAGTATTTTTGGATCTTAGTCTGCTTGATTTTACTATGTTTTGCCTTTTTAGTGAGCTGTTGGGCTGCCAGCATCGGTTTTAGTGATTTAGTCATTTGAGGAATTGAATGAACTCCTAATTATTTCGATGATTACAGTGTTTTATTAGGGCCTGAGCTATAATATTAGCCTTGGGTGAAAAACAACAAATCAGGTGTGGCCGTTTAAAGACTCCCAAAAAATATATGGGCTAGGCCTTTCCCAGGCATAAAATGTAAAAGGACCTATTGACTTTTTAGCTGTATTGCTTCCTAGCTTGGTGTAAACAGCAGACACATCTTAAATAAACAAATATTAATCACTGCTGCTGTTACAGAGTCTGCTGACATGATTAATCTTGTTAGTGCCAGCACCATGGACAGACGGTTGCACAAGGCAGGGTTATAAGCACGCAGACGATTATGACAACTGCCCTAAACACCCCATCTACCTCACCAAGCCCAATATTGTATCAGCAATTCCATGTGTGGGGGTACCGTTGTCACCAGCAACATATTTATTGTCATGCGTCACATGTCCGAAAGGCCTGGTGTCATCTGCAGGAACTGCGTAAGAATATTCAAGCTGCATGGGATCGATGGTCGCTGTGCATATTGTATTAGCAAATCTGGGGGCCTGACACCATACTGAGAGACACTACTTCTGTACGTTTGGTTGTACATATTTCCCATATCAGTCTACACAGGCTATTCATAAACAAGTAATATACAGACAATATACATATTACAGAAATGCACAATACACAAGCAACATGCAGAATAAATATGGGCAAGCAATATACACGGTAGTGCAAACAACAGCAGTGTATAACATATATAGGAATGAGTGGTCAGCTATTTATGAGGGTGATGGCCTGAGGAAAAAAGCCTGACCCAGATTGTAAACATTCCATGTGTGAAAGCTAAAAACTGTTATATTTCCAATTGACTTAAATAATTGCCATCAGTTATATTAGGCACTTTGTGACAAGCTTCTAAAAAAATCTCATTAGTCACAAAATAAAATGTGAGCATATAAATCGTGTCTTTCAGTAAGAAAGAGCAGTAGGGGAACATTAATATCAAAACATGCTCTATCATAAAGACTGACAACTAATATTGCTAATCTATTATGAAAAAAAAAACATTCGATTATTATATTGAATCAAATATTATAGAGTTTTAGGTCAAGAAGTATTTTGCAGAGTACGTATTGTGCTGGATTGGTTCTTGTACTTCTCCAGTGTCATTCTGAGGCTTAGTTTAGTAGTTGGTGAGATTTTATTTTTTTTTTTTTTAGAGGAAATGATGTAGAAAGAGCTTTTCTTGATTACATTGGCTTTTGTTGACTAAATGCTATACAAACAAAACTAAGCACAAATGCAAACAAGCCTACACTAAGAAGTCCTTTGACTATTATAAGTCACGGGTACTGAGTGGAAGTTCCAAATTTCATCATATTCCAAAGTTAAGTCTTATAAAATCTCTAGGAATCCAGACTAACGTCTTTATGAATACCAGAGGGAAGTTGTATATTACCGGTGTATAATAAAGTAAACATTATAAAGTGTCCTGAATTGTCTGTGTGAAGAGCTTGTTGAGCTGGAGCTCAGGCATGAAGTGACTGGTGGGAACAGAAGGTTGTAATGTATGGAAAGCGGATGAAGCCTGGACTTGGAATGTGTCTGTGTTAATGCGTGCCTGTCTGTGCGTCACGTATGGCTTTCTAATGACACTGTTTGTATGCGGAACATCCCTGAACATCCTTTGCTTTCTCTTATCTGTATATGAATTCAGTGGTGCTATTGTTTCAGCTATGTTGTTTTGAGAGCAGGGCCTGACCCATTTCTCAGTGTCGGGAGTTATTTTGGTGAATGCGCGACTAATGATGTATTGATGTGGCAGCTATTGGATCAGCATAATTAGACTGTGTGACAGGTCACATGACCAGCGTCTGCCTCAGCCCCATGGCTCTTGGCAAGATCGTTGATGGGAAACATGTTTGTGTCCTGTGTAAAGGGGCCTACTTAACTTGCGCATGCTTGCCGAGAGGAGATGCTGTCAAATTGCTGAAATAATTAGCTGTATGCACAAAACATGAGCTATTTTAAAAGAATTTTGGTCATTAGTTTTGTACATCATTTGAAAATTCCAGCTGCGCTTTACTTTCTGGACATTTCATGAAGGGTGGACCAGTAGAAGTGGCCAAGGACAACAATAGCTTTCTTGTAAAACATACTTGGTAGTTGGGAATGCTTTGTCTTTCTCCTATGAACGTAAAATTCCTGATATGCAAAGTTTCCTTACGAGAGTGATGATGCAATTATAATAGCATTTCGTGGATGTCCATAGTCCTCAAAATAAAGGCCTCTTTGGTTTCATGCTCTCAGATAGACCATATATTTTACTGTCTAGATGAAATGGATACATGCGCATGTCTTACACGTTTTCCATTTGAAGGGGAAATCCGTGCAGTAACACAGTGAGGCTGTGACAGGACCACTCCCAGGGAAGAGTAACAGCAGCCTTCACCACAACCCTGAACTGGCCTGGAATGCCCTAAAAATACCGCCACTCCTCCAGCTCCAGCACTCCCCAGTGCTTCTCCGTTTTCATCATAGTTACAGCTTCTCAACCCTTCCGTCCCTCGCTTTGCACACACTGGGTTCTGTGCGAAGTTGGGTTGGGTGTACTTTTGCGTGTACTTTTTTATCATCCAGTGTTGACGAGTTTTACCTGAGTCCTTTTTCTTTGTTTACTGTAGAAATTTGAGCGTTTTAGAAGAATAGAAGAATTTGAGAGGTGCTGTCAGAGTGGTGGCATTGTTAACCCTCAGCATCCACAGACTGTATGACTAGTTGTTAGTTTTGGACATCATGTAAAAATTCTTGTACTAAATTTAAAATTTCAGAAATTTCCTGAGGATGTCATATTTATCAATGTCAGGAAAAAAAAGTAGATTTAAACCAACTGTAGACTCTTGTTAAAACCATGTGTGTGCTGTGTGTATCTGTATATGCATACATACAGTATATGGTGATACTCAATTATATTTTGCGGTTTAATGCAGTATTATGTTTTGCAATACTTTATCAACTTTCAAAAACACAATATCACTCATTCACTCACTTACTCATCTATTAACCTTAACAGGGTTGCAGGGGGTCCTATACCACAAAGGGCTGAAGGCAGGATACACCCTGAACAGGCCTCCAGTCCATTCCAAAAAAACACAGTGTGGATTTTTTAAAATGAATCATTTAATGTAAAGTTGACAGTTGGTTGATTTTCTGTTGTTTTTCCTGAACGTTATTGATTTTCTTACTAAATATTTAGTCTAAGAAGCGTCCTGCCTACTGCCCTCTAAGAAGAGGCCTGCCTATTGTCAGAGTGTCTGGTACATTTTGTTCCTTTCACCTGGCCAAAAAACGATCTCCTATGACATGCCTGACACTCAAAATAACCAACTGCAGACTAATGTTTTAGTGAGACGTGTAAAGGCAGGTTTGTTTCAAAACATGGCAGCAGACAAAATAAACCCAAATAAAAAATGCATTGCAAAACACCTGAGAATGTCACAAAACCTATTAAATGTATAAACTTGATAGCAGACTTTAAAAGAACCAAAATATTGTAATATGTATGGTGTATTATGAAAATGCTTTTAAATATTGCACATCCGTAGTTTGAGTATCTCAGGCAAGCCTAGTAGTGGCATCAATTTCATTAGAGGCCCAAGTGGATCGCATCCAGGGCCGAGGTGTTGTAACCTTCAATTTAGGGCTTTGGTGCTTTTTTGATTACAGTAGTGCCAGCGTTATACTTAGAAAGCTAAGGGAAGACAATTCATCCACTGAGGCTTTCTCTCCGCACACTGATTTTACATTTTGCCTACTTCGCATTTTTCTATTTTATCCCAGTGACTGCAACCCATCACTATCTCAAAACAGATATGGAGAGCAATCATCGGATATAGTGTCACACCTATTTTGAGAGGCGGCAGGTGTGTGTGTATCATTAACGGCGTTTTACATTAGAGACCTGTTTGCGATATCGTTTATTCACATAGCTGGAAAGCTGCTTTGACAGGCAGCCTAAGTAGCATGTCATCTCTTTCACGGTGATCTATAGGCAGTAGTATGAGTAGAGCGAGCAGTGTCATTAGCGGAAGGAGTAGTGGATGTGGAACTCGGATCCTTTGCTTGCAGCTGTTTATATGAGCTGTATAAATGTAGGGAGCGACATCTACACTAGTGCTCTGAGCTAACCCCTCTCCACTGATCAGCAGAGAGTGTGTCAGCAGTCAGAATCAATCTGGTGGTATTTAGCCCACGATCCAGCTGACGCTGTCCCATCTACACCTCCAAATAAAGATTTCTGCTGGTCAGTGGATTAAAGGTGTCAGCTAACTCTTCTGTTCTCTTCTGAATTAGGCTCTTATACAGATTGGAGACTGCTTCGCTTGTCTGTCAGAACAGATAAAGGTTGTGCGTTTATAGCATTCCTATCCACTGAAAGTACAAGAGCTGTACAAAATACTTTGAAAGAATCATGTACTGATTGTACAAATGTATAATGGTAACACTAGTCAAGATGTAAACATTATCTCAGGAAACACAAACGTATTCAGTGGATTGAGCCTCTGTGGCTGAGACTACTATTAGCTGGCAAAAACTTTGATTTATGTCAGAACAACGCAAACCCATAAATGGAAGTGCATATACGTAGAAGTGCCTGACAGTCAATCAGAATGCAGTTGGCAGCAACCTCACAGTGTGGGCAGGTTAGTGCACTACAGCATCAGACTCTCTACCTACGTGTGGGTGGAACGTCTATGGCTGAGACTAGGTGTAAGGCAAGACAAAAAGTGTTTTGGTGACTTTCAGTGAAATGAAAACATAGCAGCCTATGATCATCTCTCCCCGTGGAGTCAATGACAGAATGAGGTAGTCCACTTTGTCCACATGACAAAGTAATGTGAAAGGAACCACTAGTCTATTGGGCTGACTTTTAGCTCAGCATGGACAGCAGTCTGTTGTCACAGTTGTTTTCTCTCACACTGTTGGTTGCTTCCCTAGACAACTTTGGGGCCTGTTCTGCCCAATTTGCCAAGGACCCGCTAGTATTGAGGACATGAATGAGTTTATTAACCAGTATGCGAAGTAAGTCTTGTATAAAACAAATGGCTTGAGATATTTGGATGTGAAAGCCACATATTATGGCGGCTGCCATGTTCTGGGAGAGAGAGACCATCATTTGGTACACGCCCTGCATGTTGTAAGACAATGTGAGTAAAAATCCTTATCACCATAGCTTGATACAATAAACACTATTCCTGCATAATTAACTATATAAAACATACAGACGAATTCTAATGCTCATTTTCACCATTTAGTGTTAATATGCACCCATCAGCAGTGCCTGACATCCCTCAAGATCAGCAGAAAATGCCGGATCAGCTGTTCGCAGAACACTTAAAGAAGTCCTATCTAGTTTAGCCAAGTGTTAAGTAGTTTGTGCATGAGCTACTTGTTTAGTGAGGTACTAAAATAAAAAATATTTAATTATTAGTGGTGTCTGTATTATGGGAGATTATTATTATCAATCGTTATTAATGCAAAGCTGGCTCTTTATTTTCAGAAATACACTAGAGCACCCTGTAGACATGGCTGATTTGCTGTGTTAAAGTAACAGTGATTTGTGGTAGCTTGATAATGATCAGCGAGAACATGTGCATTTTAAAAGAAGTCAGCGTGTCCCCAGACTTTTGACTGGCTACTTTGTCTAACATGTCTAGGCAATAAATATTATGCAAAGTCCATCCTGAGAGTCTAAAGTTTATAGTCTGGAATTGATAACTCAATGTTGTGTTTAGGGTTTAATGCTCAACACTGGTGCCTGTAGTGCTTCTCAAGAGTCTTGGTGTAAATGCAGCTGGGCAAGGCTGATCAGAGTTCAGTAGTTAGTGATAAAGCTAAGCTGGCCCTCTGCGGCTCCCTGTAATTTATTTCCCTTTGATGACTGAACAGCCCTTTTAATGAAGCAGAACCACAGCAGGGGCCAAACCTCTATTACAGCCCAGCCAGTTTAGTGAGGTAATAACTTTCATGTTTTTCACAATAAAGCAATATACGGGTATATATATATATATATATAAAAATATATATTTATATTTATATATATATATATATATATATATATATATATTTTTTTTTTTTTTTTTTTTTTTTTTTTGGGATAAATGGCAGAAAGATTGTTAATAAGACATGACTTTGGAGGTGGCTTATAACATTTAAGTGCCACTTTAGGGCATTCCCAGCTGAACACGGCTGTGATGCTAAACACAGCCTTATTGTGTTGGTGTAAACTGACCATGTGTTAATCTTGTTTAAAGTCTCACATTTTAAATTAACGTTGACCTCAATTTTCAGAGATGATGCAGTTGAATAATGGATGTCCTGACTAAATCTCTTTTCCCTCTGAGAAACACTTGTTAGTTACCCTAGATTCAGAAGGCAGGATTTATGGTTTGGGCATGCAAGTTCTGTATATTATTTTAGGTTACTATTATAAGGCAGCATAAATTATACAATTGTCATAAGTATGTTTTGTTGATGGTTTACGTTATGTTGTGATTGTGGTGCTTGAAATAAGGATGTATTGGAAAAAAGGAAAAAAATGCATCAACATATTAGTACTGCTACATTTACATTTATTTATAAGTATACATAAATATTGTATGTATAGGTATAAATAGTATATATATGTATAGTATATATATGAAATTTATATACACAAAGGCTAAATATTTAAGAATATAAGTCATAACAGTAGCATTTTAGTTTTTACTTTGTAAGTGGTTATTGATCTGAAGTGCCTTCTAAATGGAAAAACAAAAACAGCATCCCAGATAAAGTCCTCATGCTTTTTTTATATGGTGATAGACAGACGGCAGCACATACAAATACGGTGAAAACAGTTTCCAGATTTCACCACTGTTGCCCAGTGACACCATCAGTGGTGAAATGTTCCAGCTGTTCTCACTCTCATACTGGTACGTTCAATTAAGCTGTTTTGTTAGCTTCTCTCCAGTGAACACTGAAGTAGCCTGCTGGATTACTGATATTGTTATTAATAAGTATGTTTGTATATGAGACTTTAGATTTTACAGTGTTATAAAGCAAATTCACAGGGTGACAGAGAGTCATGAAAGTAATGGTGTGTCCTGCTATTTCAAAATGGGGCTAATATCATACCTTTATAATTATCGCAATGTGTTTCCACAAAAAACATGTCATCAGATTAAATTGCCTCATACACGCAGTTACAGAAAGACACATTTAAATTACCAGGACAACTTACAACCTGTAACTTTACCTATTTAAAAGCTGCATTTAAATAAGGGGAGATCTGACACGTCTAAACATTCAGTGTGTGATCTGCTGTAAATGGTTTAAGGGATCAAACTATGAAAATATGCTAATTGAGGGAACAGGGTTTCAGAAATAAAAAAAACAGTTGTTAAGTTGGCAAAGGTGCTGTAGCATTTTTTTAAAGTGTGAAAAGAGAGCAGTGAAGTTTTAGAAGAAGACAATGCAGACACATTGTGCTGTAAAGGCTGGTGCTTTTTTATTAAACAGGCAGCAAGAGACAACTGTCACTCGGCACTGCTGAAAGATAGCAGACAGGTCACCTACCAAGATTTATGTATGTCATTTAGAAAATGTCTTTGATTTATCTGCAAATATCACAAGTGTCAATCACCATTGTCTACACTAGTAGGGTTTAGTTAATTGGTTATCAGTTTGTATATTGGTCATCTAGTACAGCTCACCAGTCCAACTGTGGATGCTGATGCTGATACTCATCTTGTTTCTGGACTTCACATAGTATTAGCTTAGATAACAACACAGAAACAGAACACCTGTGCTTCACTCAAGCATTAACCTATATTTTCTCCATCTTCCTCTTGAACCCATCCACGATACACTAGTTTAAAGCTACCAAAGATAGCAGACATCAAATAGTTTAAGTTAAAGGATAGATAAGAACGAGTTGTTAGTGATTAAACCTAGTCAGTTAGTTAATAATTAGGTGTTTCTGAAGAAAAGAGGCAGACAGCCTGACTTCCCGCTGACTGTGTCTAATGTAACCAGTCATCTAAATAAAACAAAATGCAGACGATCCATGTTTATGCTAATGATTATTAATATCTGTTCCAGATTGCATTACATTACATTAATCATTACATTAATCGCCATTAAGGCACAGCTGATGCTCCTTCCGATCGTCCATTAGCCAATCTCAAGTTCTGTAGAAGAGCTCTTTGTGTCTCTGGTTGGCAAATGCCATCAATCTTTCTCCACGGTTTCTTACAGTATCTTCTGGATGACAGTGAAGCCTTTATTTGGATGTGTCCCTGTCGAGTGGACAAAACAAAGGCCATGGTTGGGTGAATGTCATCTATTGTGCCAGCTTTTCTGCCAGTGCGAAGGCTTTCTCTATTTATAGGCTTCTCTATTGAGAGGACAAAGTGAGCTCGCTCCATGGGGTCTGTACTGTTGGATAGTTATTTTTCTTATGTCCACCAGAAAGATTCATACAAAGCTCTGACACATGCTCTGAGACGAAGGACCATTATGTAGATTCTATTGTAATTCTATTGGTTAGGACTGATTAAAATCTGGAATAAATTAATATTTAGCTTTGAATTTTTATACACAGGACTGAAACATACAAACATATTAGGTAATACCTCCATAAGTATGCTGAACAGCTACAATTTGGTTTGCCACGGACTTGGCAAGTTTATGGATATCAGTGACATGACTGTTCAGCCACTCTTCCATCAAATAATTGCTGCACAGTTGGCCCAGATTTGGTAGACACCTTTCTACACGGTACACAATTCTGATGAAAATTACCTGTAGAATGGGATTAAAAAAAAAAAAAAAATTGATGGGCATGTCAGGGTAAAAAGAGGACAAGATGTGACAACCTCATCATGCCTAATGTCCATGGTATAAGCCACTTGAGGCAGCATAATGATCTAGGAGAGCTTCAGTTGGGTAGGGTAAGGCTCCGTAATGTTATGTGGCAATAAAATTCTAAAGTCTAAGATTGTAAATGATGTGATTCGAGTATCATAAAGAATCATTATGGTACTTGAACCCATGCAATGTCTTTGGGATGTGCTGGAGAAGCCTTTACAGTAGTAGTTTGACTCATCATCAATATGTTAGCAAGGTGTCGATCAAAATGAGTGCAGCTGAGTTGGAATTAAAACGTATGATGTTACATGAGTTTGTTGAAAATGATACGACTTCTGTTGTGTTCTGTAAAGCGTCAACAAATCAAACAACCGGAATGAAACTTGGTTGGTTGGTTTGACATTGTGAGAGACATGCGAGTGATTCAAGTTTAATGCTCGGCCGCACATGTGGCGGGTCATCTTCAGTGAGGAAGCCCGCACTTGTCTTGGTGGAGACGACCAGCGAATCCACGTGTGGAGGCACCATGGTAAATGCTATAATGAACAGTTGTTGTCTGACATCCAGACTAATGTTACTCCACATCCACCCCTACCGCAAAGTCCGCAGGAACTGTGTAAGAATATTTAAGCTGCATGGTATGAATAATTGCAGGACACCATCAGGAGCCTCTGTACAACTACAATTCCGAGACACATGGATGTTGTGATTTGGAGGTTTGATGCCATACTGAGAGACACTACTTGTGTATGTGCAGCTCAATAAATATTGCCCATATCAGTCTAGACTTATCATCATTTATTGTTCCTGGTAACACTTCCTTCTGGGTGCAACTATTCTTTTAATGGTAAATGTATAGCAGAGTGTAAGATTTCTTTTTTTTTTTTTTTTTTTTTCAGGCAACGTCTATACCCAAAAAATGTGTACCTGTAGGGTTTAATAGTAAACTATCCCAACTGATCATGATTCTACAGCATATTCACCTACACAGATGAGACCTTTAGAAAAAAGGCATTTGGCGTTTTATTCTGTTTTCTGCATATAATACAATATTTATGGGTCGGGTGGTAGAGTAGATGTCAGTAGATGTCGCCCAGGGTACAGAAACAGGCTTGGTGCCCTGTGTGGTGAGGGATGGCCAAGGGATGTTAGGCTAAAGTGTGTGTGTGTGTGTGTGTGTGTGTGTGTGTGTGGAGATTAGCAGAGAGGGTTGTGTGTGTGTAGGCTCTGATCACTTTAAACACTCTGGAATGTTTGTGCGTAAATCCTCGTAATCTGCTTTCAGATGCTAACTCTCTATAACCAAAGGTCTGCTGCGAGCCGTTCCTAAAGAGCGGGCCTAACAGTCACTCATTGTCTTAAGCCACATCACAAATATAGCCATGTGCACGTTCTGGGTTATGAGTCCCCTCTTTGGGGTTTGATTGACATTTGTTCCGTGCTGCACGGAAGTTAGCTTACTAATTAAAAGGATGCTGTTGAAAACCGATTAGAGCAGATTGGAGGCAGATAGTTTGTTTCCTGATTAATTCCCTCCCCTGTTTGGAACCCATGGCGCCTCTGACTCAGCCCTCGTGCAGGAAGTCATCAGACACTTATCAGTCACGTCTCTCTATGGACTGTATAAAATTTGACCCATAAAGCCCTTCATGAATTTGTATTTGGCAGGTTCTGATTGCAGTTGTTTTGTTTTCATTAGCCAAAGACAACAACCAGAGATAAATGGTGGGTTTCTGTACAGAAACAGTCATAATGTAGTCTTACATGACCATTTCTGACCTCTCTTCAGAATTAAACAGGCTATTTTTTGTATTACCCTTTGACCTCTATTCACTTGTTTCTGTCGTGCCGAATAGCAGTCCCAGCTGAAACACTGTAGGATGAATGAGTGAAGCTAATCTGCTGTAGGCTGACTAAATAAACTATGTGGATAGAGGTGCTCACCACAAAAGCAGTGACTTCAGATTTGTATGAGTGGAGCTTGGTTCTGTATATGGACTGTCTGGAGTATTGAATAATACATTTTGAAGGGCTTATATGCAGTATTTACATACTACGTAATACTGATTACGTTCTGATTTGGTAGCTTCAAAGCAGCATTACGCATTACTCAGTCTCCCCTACAGTTGCTGAGTGTAATTCATTTTTACACCACTGTAAAACACAAATGCGCCGAGTCCCCCCTCATGGACAACTACATTTATTGATGAGCTAAAAGACACAGAACCTGACACCCCTTCACGTGCACACGCCTCGTGCAGACAAACTGTAAAACTCAGTCGGACAGAAAAGACACCGATAAGGTTGCAGCTTACATCCCAATCTTTCATAAGTAATGCTGGCCGGGATGAACACTCTGCTGTTTCTCTGTTAGCCGTGAGACTGCCTTGCAGCGTTTTATCTAGTTTAGCTCTCACAAATGAGTAAAAGCCAGTCCAAGATTTACTCCTGTCCAGTCTCTTTCTCACTTAGTCTCTCTTTTTTTGTTCTCTTCTTTACTTCCTCTGCCAATGTGTTCGTCCTTCACTTTGCAACCTCTGCTGTGGTTCCCATGCTGGGAATACGCAGTTAGCTTCTTATAACTTAAGACCCACAGTTGTTAGTGTGTAACACAGTGCTGTAAAGAGCACAGTTCTTGTGAGAGGTCTCTTTCCCACTTCGTTAAGCCGGTGTCCTGGGGCTGGAGGAGCAATGTTCCCTGTTACCCAAATAGAAGTTATGGCTCTAAACATTCACAGCTTAGTATTATTTACTAGCGAAGGCATCGAAAGCCATGAAAGTTTTTTTTCTTGTTGAATCTTGTATGCAGCTCTCTTTATCTATAATCTAAGCGCCTAACGAATCCTGGAGCAACATAATATCTTTGGAGACACAGGACATGGGATGTTGTTGCTTTAAAATTTGCACAAGTTGAAGTGAACAGCAGCTGTTCTGGAGCACTCGCGTATGAAAGCTTTAAAGGCAGTGGGACACTTTCCTGAGAAGTGCACAATGCTGAAATATTAAAGGGCACGGCATTGTCCTGCAGATAACAGCATCCTCTGCAGCTCACAGAGAGAGAGGGTCTATTTGTGTGTGAGTAAGTGTGCATATCTGTGCAAGTTTGTGTGTGTGCAAGAATGTAGGCCAGTATTGTATTAGAATTACATAACATGGAAAAGCAGTCAGATTCAGAGAGGGGGTTGTGTGTGTGTGTGTGTGTGTGTGAGAGAGAGAGAGAGAGAGAGAACAGTAGAGAGTACATAGAGAGCAAAAGAGAATGAGAGAGGAAAAGAGAGAGAATAAAGATAGAAAGAGACTAAGAGAGTAGTGAGATAGGCAGGGAGCAGAAGAAAATGTAGAGATAAAGAAAAACAATAAAGAACAAGCAAAAGGATAAAAGAAAAAAGGGGAGGAAAGAGTAGAGAGGGACAGAATGAAAGAGAAAGGGACTTAATAGAAAAAGGGGGAAAAAAAGATTTAAACAAAAAAGGAGAGAAAAAGATGTTAAGAGTGAAAGGAAAGCAGTTAGAAGAATACAGAGTTAGAGAGTAGAGAGAGGGAAAGAGGGAAAGGAAAAGGGTTAGAGAGAGAAAGATAGAGAAGAAGTAGAGAGAGAGAGATACTGGGAGTAGAGGTAGAGGGAAACAGGGAGTGTAGAGAGAAAAGGAGAGAGAAGAGAGAGAGAGATGCGGTAGGGAGATGATCGCAGGTTGTGTGTACGTGGTGGGCAGACGGCTGCAGGGCTCGTCTGGCGGACCACTCTGCCCCGGCCGCTGCCATGAAAACGGTGCTGCGCCGAAAGTGGGCGCACGCTGTCCGATCGCTCAGGAATCGCCAAGGAGGCTGTGTAAGCTTTATTTTTAGACTCTCTCTCTCCCTCTCTCTCTCTCTCTCTCTTCTCTCTCTCTCTCTCTCTCTCTCTCTCTCTCACCCTCTATCTCTCTCTCTCTCTGCCTCTTACTCCACCTCTTACACACACTCTCTCTCTCTCTCTCTCTCTCTCTCTTTCTTAGCCTCTCTCTCTCCTAATCTTCTTGGGCACAGCTCTTAATTAGATTGGAGCCGGGGCGGCCATGGGGAGAGATGAGTGTGGACTGGCTCCCCTTTAGCTGCTGCGTGCGTTTGCGGAGATCGCAGCCATGGAGACGGCGAGGAGGGGCGCATGCGGAGGTGCGGGGCGAGAACCGGCTGCTCCGGGACAGCTTCATCATCTTGTACACCCCCACCCAAGGGTCCGCATGCCTGCTCCGACTGGTGGGGGCGTAGAGAGTGTAGAGAGAGAGAGAGAGACGGAGCCGGGCGGGCATTTGATCCTCCGGGGATAAACCCTCCTTCAGCTAGCGTCTTAGATGCGCGATCGCATTTCCTCCAGATCCTCCCCTCCCCGCTCATAGCCATTTGATTTGTGTGAAAAGTGCTTTTTGATGTGCTGTTTGATGCGCCGGGCTCTTTGTACAGTGTTGGGGTGCTGCTGGTTATCTGTAGTAGCTTGTGTGGTAATACATGTTACACCCATGGGCATGATTGTAACAGTGGTCCAAGTTTGTGTTAAACTTAGTTGTGTTGCAAGCTTTGATGCAGTTGCTTGTGATCTAAAAGCCTCTAATGAGCTGGTTTTAAGTTAAATTGGGAATTAAGTGAGTAAAGAAATGAATCCTGTGAAATGAAAGTGAGTGCATGTGCTGTTAAAGAGATGCAGAAGTAATCAGAGACGTCCTGTATGTGCGCGTGTGTGGGATGGAGCAGCAGTGATGATGCTGGAATACAGAATGAGTGTCGTTAGCATGCAGGCGGATGTGTGTGTTGTGGACTTTAGTAGCTGCTGTCGCATAGCGCACAACCTTACCTCTGCTGTGATGCTCAGGGACTCTAGGTGTATGTAGCGGTTTCTGTTCTGTGGTTGCTCTGCACTAGGACTCTGTATGTGTGCAGGATGTGAACTATGACTCTGGCTGCATTTGATATTGTCTGGTCGCATTTGTGTTATATGTAGCATTTCTCCACTGCAGCTGTGGATAGTAGGTCTACTATGCATCTGTACTGGCAAGTGGAATTCCATTGATTCCTTCCCATCAAGATTTCTGCATAATTCTCTCATTAACAGATGACCAAAGGAATAGCGGTGGTTAAAGGACCCAGACATATTTTCAGCATTCCTATATAAGCTACCACAAAGATATACGCTGGGTGTTAGAAGGAAAAGAGGTCCACAAAGAAAAGCATGATGATTGGCGTGATATAAAATAACCCAGAAGACATAGATATGTAGGTGCACTCATTATGTTGGATAGTAAATAAAATGCCTATACAGCATTTGTGTTGTAGACATTGTGAGCCCTGGTTCCCATCACCACCACAATAAAGACTCACACTGTAGTGCAGCTAGAGGTCGTAACATTATCAGCTGTCATTATGCATCCCGATGTGTCAGTGCTGCATGTTTGTTCTGATATAATCTGAACCAGAGTACAAATTATGTGCACTATAGTGTATACATGATATGCACATGATATAGGTACACCTATGTTGTATTTACATTATTGCCCATGTTATCAGCTCCACTTACCATATAGAAGCTCTTTTAGGTTCTACAAGAGAGCTGCTGGAGTTTTTTAACAGTGTCCACTTACTGTCCTTTATATTAGACACTCCTACCTTGCTGGTCTACCTTGAAGATGTGAAGTTGATAACGATAGCCCATCTATTGCGACACAGTTTGTATTGGTCATCCTCTAGTCCTTCATCAGTGAGCACAGGACACTGAGTTTTGGGTAGTGGACTTTTCCTCATTCCAGTAGTGACACTGTGGTGTTTAAACACGCCAGCAGCACTGTGTGTCTGATCCAGCTCATCACACACTAACACACCATCACCACCACATCAGTGTCACTGCAGTTCTAAGGGTGATCCAGCGCCCACATTATACCTGCTCTTAATTCCTGGTGTTTAACTAGACTAGGGGAAATCTGTGCTGTTTAGGACTAAGTGTGCACCCTTTCTCTAAACTCTAGCCTAGTGACTTTCAACTCTCAACTAGTGCTTGGGGTCTCTGAAGGGGCCCACGCCTTTTGCTCATCCCTGTTGGAGTTTGAGTAGAGCAAAAGTGCAGACCCTCTGGCAGGGTCTTCAGGACTGAACTGAGCACCACCACTCTGCACCAGCACTAGCTAGGAAAATATTTTAGTAGTGGACGATTACTCTGGATAAGAATGCTGTGAATTTTCAGTGGGAATGCTGTGATAATATTACAAACATAATTACAAAGATCATTTGGACTAGTGTAATGATATACTCAGCACATGTTTTGATTAGAGTCACAACATTGGGTTGATGGTTATTCGTGTGATGTTTTCACCATTTGGATGAAGTAAAATGCTGGCAGTATACATGTTGTTGTACAGTTTGATTTCAACATTAGAAGTGGGGGGATTTTACAAAGCATGATTTGTCAGTTAAGCAGAGAACTTAATGTCCCTGCAGCTCTTTTCCTATGGACAGATTTGAGTTTGGATTTAGGTTTTCTTTCTAACTGAGAAATTCTGTTTTGAGAACCCCACCCAACCAGAAGGCAGGATGACTGAGGTGTTGATGAGTGCTGGATGTTTTGAAACTTAGGTGTTTCTTTGGTAAAAAGCAGTGACACAATGTCACAATGCGTTGTATCACCCGTAATCATAACAGCAGATCTTCATATTGCCCCATTCCAAAATGGGATCAGCGTGTGTGTGTGTGTGTGTGTGCGCGTGTGCGTGTGTGTGTGTCCTATGACTCTGAAGCTGTGTGTCTGCATTGTGTCTATGCTCATAGTGACTGTGGAAAAGCTCTGCTCTGCCTTTGCTGGGCCATCTGCTCCCTGCTCGGCTTTTCAAAGTCGCTTTCTCACAGTTAAAAACTAATTTTGGGTTCTGCTCATTTTCATGACTGTCAGAGGGAAGCAGGTGTTTCTGTCTGCATGTCCCTCAGGTGGACAGTGTATTCTTAGCATGGTCAGCTGTGTGTACGCACTCTTTTTTAGCCCTTTATGAGGACCACTTGTTCATGATGATAGGAAACACTGACAGTTTTACCGAAGTGTGAGCATTTTGCTTGTCCATGCCAGAAAAGGCTTGGACAAAGCAGCACAAAGAGCTAGAAGTTTGGTTAATTAGATTTGGTTAATGAGACTTCTGACATTTGGTTAATGATGTTTAATTATTATTGTGTAATAAAATAGTTATCTGTGAAAGTAGATGTGTTCAACATATGTTTTACTTGACATGTCAGAATTGTTCATGGGGGGAGAGGGGGGACTGGACATCTGAAACCTTTAATGCCTTAGGCTGCACCGCAGAAATGTTTTGCATGAATGGCTGCTATTTATTTTTACATGACGCCTGTGATGGTGTTTGTTTTATGATTTGACCTAAAAAAAAATAATTTTAAATAAATGGAGGGTGGAGAGGTATGTGCAATATATATCAAATAAAATTATCAAACCACTCTAAATAATTTCTCACCACTAAATGATGCAGAAACGTACTGTAGAATCCCACTTCAGAGTTGGGTACAGTACTAGTCTTTCCTTCAGCCTGGCCTGTGTTGGCTTTGTCACGTGTTATGTGATATTTGCTGGTGAAGTCCATGCTAACAGCTGCTCCAGCAGTGTGTTGAGTAATGCAACATCATCAGCATCAGCCGGCTTGGCCACTCTCCCACGGTTTAATCCCACAGCTCTGGCTTTTCTGCTAGTGCAGCCGTGCAGAGTGCTGCCTGTGTTTTACCTCAGGTGTGAGCTCAGTAGGGGCTGGGGCCATGGGAATTAACAGCTAGCCTGGATGTGTGCATGCACACATAATGCACGTGCACTTGTTTTGGACTGCTATGGCGTTTTTTTTTTTCACGTTGCTTGGTATCCACATGCTTCAGTATTTGATATATGCCTGTTTGCAGGTTTATGTATGCAATCCGTCTGCGGTATGAGTGAGAATTAATTGCTCCCTCCCTCCCTTCCCCATTATGCATGGCCTCTTGTTTCATTTGTTGGGGAGAGTGTAAGGTGTGTGTGTGTATACTGCAGAAGTGGAATGATGGGTTGCTTCTGCATGTAGCTGTAGCATGGTGGCATAAACGAGTTGCAAATGCTGGATTTTGTCTCTCAGGGCGGTAAATGATATGATTTTGTTTAGAATATCAAAAATACAGGATTGCTGTGATTGTCTGTGTGAAGTTTGCATATTCTGTCTGTGTCTGGATGGTGGGAAACACACGCAAAGACACAAAGAGATGCTAAGTTGCCACTAGGTGTGAGTATATGTGTCAATGTGTTTGTCTGTGTGTCTGCCCTGCGATGGACTGGCAGCCTGTCCAGAGTGTTTCCCGCCTTCCACCCAGTGAGCTCTGGGATAGGGTTTAGTACTCCCCTGTGACCCAGAGAGATAAGTGGCTAGGAAGATAAATGAATGAATGAATGGAGAATTCCTAAATGCTCTATATCTGTGACTGTTTTGGATATAAAGAGCTTTGAAAGGAACAGCTTCTTCCTGTTTTAGTTCTCTAATAGATTTGTGTTTAGTCATAATGTAGCATTGATATTTGATTTGTGAGACAAAAGAAAGCCCCTGCAAGCCCCCATGGAAGGACAAACCATGCTATGAGGCATGTATAAAAATGCTGATCAGGTCCAGTTCACCTTATGATGAGAGTGAGAATAAAAGATCTAAATGGCTTTGAACAAGGGTTAGCTTCAGTCACAGGAGTGTTCAACTGAATAGTGCTTAGCTGAAGAAAGCTGAGGAAAGTAGAGAATAGTGCTGGAAACTGTGGTTGTGGTGCTTATGCATTCATGTGATGTGTGAGGAAAAGCAGAAGAGCAGCTGATTCTCAGAACAGTGACTGAGAATGTCAAGTAAAACAGTCCCTTAAGTAGGCATGTACATGTACAGTGTATCCCAAAAGAACGGTACAGGCATAAATGGTAAACTCCTACAGTGAGTGGTGCTGTTATGCTTTAGGAGGCACTCTGTTGGCATGATTTGGGTCCACTTGTCCACTTAGGCCGTTTGGACATATACAGTAGTAGCCATTTGGTTGGAGAGCAGTAATACCAGATGCACATACTACTGATACGTTTGTTCAAAGTATCTTTCACAAAACTGGAAAAATGACTCTGCGTGTATAGCATGGTGGCTAATCAGCAACACCTGATTAAAAAATCTCTTCTGCAGTGAGAATAATGTGCAGCTTCTCGGCACTGTATGCCTGTCTAGCACCAGGACCCTCACATTATATCTCACATCTTATAGCTTTAATATCAGCGCTGCTGTCTTGTCAAAGGATCCCAGGCATGCTTTATCGTGTGTACATATAGCAGGCTTTGAGGTCTTTACTGTACAGTAACAGCGGACTGGGGCCATTTTCACAAACCAGAAATCAATTGGAACACACAACATACTACAGATGAACCGACCACCTTGAAAGATGGTCTGTGTTTGAGCTTCGGGGTCGTTTATAGGGGCCTGAGTTTGTTAGATGTCTAAAATGGAAAATCATGGCTCTGCAGATGAAACAGCCCAAATCAATAGAAAGCGATTCTGACTGATCACCCTCATCCTATGTTGAACATTTCTGCCTTGACTGAGGGGGTTCTTGAGCTTTTCTGTCTCATGCTAATAACTGTTTATAACAAAGCATAGTGTTCCACTTTATCCAAGACATCTGATTAAAGAAAAGTTACAGTATGTCCAAATTATAGCCAGCAACTATGTTGTCTTACTGAAGATGTTTAATTAGTCTACTACTGTGACTTTTTATTTGTGCATGTGTCCATTGATATACATATATTCATATTTATTTACAAAAAATAACACTGATATGATTATATACAACATTTTCAGCCCCCTACAAAGTACTGCCTCCACCTGAGTAGAGGCCCACGGACCACTAGAGGGTACAACATGACTCTCTGGTGGTCCTCGGCCTGCAGGTTGAGAAACCTTGTACTGTTGCACATTAGAGATTTTAGTCCAACATATAGAAAACACCACTCCAAGGAATATCTTGTGGACAAATTGTGTTCCATCACTCGAGTACAGCTCCAGAAACTTGGTGTATTGATGTTGTTGTGATGACTTTGGGTAGTTATATTTGTATATGAGTAATGTGAGTGCTAATTGTAAAGTAATTTGGTTACCTAAATGCTAGTTTTGTAGAGTTTGTATTTTGTAGAAGTTGTGAAGATTTCTTTTCTTATGCTGGAGCTCCGGGAGATCAGGCTTGTGCAGTTAGCAAAATGGGCAGCTGGCATGCAGCAATGTTATTCCCCAGTCCCGCAGGAGGCAGCGGTGCAGGGCCATTGGTGAGAGGGTGGTGGGTGACAGGTTGTCAGCAAGGTTCAGCACCCCACACGCCTGCCTCTGCTCATGGGCCCTGTGGGGGCTTTCTCCAGGGAGCCAAGCTGGAGACCACAGCATAATTCTGACCTTGTTCTGATCGCTTTCCTTTAAGTAAGAGCTGAGAGCTGCAGTGGTGCGCGCTGGGGTTTTTGGGTTAGTTCTCAGGAGGGGCAGAGACAGAGGGAAAGAGAGAGAGCTTGCCTGCAGAGAATCTGAAGCACTCATAGCAGACTTTAAATGGAAACTGTGAGTATTAAATAGTTCAAACATACCTGGGGTGAGAAATGAAGTTGTGTCGTGTTAGAATCTTCAGATAGGCACTAAAACAACCAAAGTGGCACAATATTCACATGAGTTTAAGGTAAATGTGCAGATCATTTTCTGTGTTTCATGCTAATAATACCATACAGGCCAAAAGTGTTGGGGCTGCTTTCATAATGAACAATTATAGACATGCAAGTTATTGATGTCTTATCCAAAACTTGTATCTTCACCAAGGTAGCATTATACCTGAAGAAAAGATGTTTCTTTGGTCTGTTCATCCTGACATGTTCTCGCAATGTAAAGCAGACAGTATTTAACTAAAAAAGTAAAAATTCTTGTTAGAAATGACTAAATATTGATTATTGATACAACCCCGTCATTTTAGTTTGTGAGGATGCGTGTTGTGTTGTATATAGAGTGCCCTGCAATAATGATATTATGACATTTTAGATCCCAATTATAAAATGCTATTGTTATATAACATGCCTGAATATGATTGTTTAATTTATAACAGTCTCTGTCTGTGTTGAGTTTGGACAGACACATCAGTGGTGTGTTTTCAAAGAACTCAGGGGGACAAATAACTTTAGGCAGAATATTGCTGTCTTTTTCTCTGTATCTATCTCTGTGTCTGTCTCTGTGTCTGTCTCTATGTCTATATCTGTTCTTGTCTTTGTACATATCTTGGTCTCTATCTCTTTCTTTCTCTGTTCTTGTCTCTGTGTCTGTCTCTGGCATTGTCTTTGTATCTGTCTCTCTGTCTCTGTGTCTATCTCTGCGTCTCTCTCTATGTCTGTATCTGTCCTTGCCTCTGTATCTATCCCAGTCTCTATCTCTTTCATTCTCTGTACTTGTTCCTGTATCTATCTTGGCTTCCATCTCTTTCTCTCCCTGTCTCTGTATCTGCCTCTGTCTCGTATGTCTATATATGTCCTTACATCTGTATCTGTCTCTGTGTCTATCTCTGCCTTTGTCTCCATCTTTATCTCTGTGTCTATCTCTGGCTTTCTCCTTCTCTGTGTCTGTCATTCGTTTTCTCCATGTCTTCCTCTGTTACTTTCTCTGTGTTTGTCTCTGTCTCTATCTCTGTGTCTATCATTGACTTTCTCTATGTCTTTAAATGTCTCTGTCTCTATATCTGCTCTGTCTTTTTCTCTCTTTATGCCTCTGTGTCTGTCTCTATCTCTGTCTGTCTCTGTCTCTGCCTCCACCACTGTTACACAGTGAAAATCAGTACACAGTGATTTTCATTCTGTATGTCTGTGTATGTGTCTGTGTCTGTGTGTTTCTGTGTTGAGTCACTCTCTGTGTGTAAAGTAATGTGATGTTTGGGCCACTGTACACACACACACGTGTGCGCGTGCACAAATGGTGTTTTTCATAGAATTTAAGGGGCACATGTCTTCAGGCTATGATTAAATCAGCACCACTGAGAGAAAAGGGCAAATGGTGTGTGTGTGTGTGTGTGTGTGTGTATTAAACGGTTATTTACAACAATTTAAACATTATTTATTAGGTACATGTGGGCATCCTGCAGAAAAGCAAGAAGCTTTGTTGGGTTGAAGTTCTCTAAACACTCTAAAACCGATTTATAACCCTTTTACAGCAGTAATAACTGTGTTTGGATGGAACACTTCACTTTCTTTAAGTTGAGACACAAAAAAGTGTAGCAGTTTTTGCTTTTTCAGCTGCTTCAGCACTAGGAGTAACTGTTGGCCAAGGTTTCAGGTAGAGAGTAAATACTGGTTGACCGAAAAAACACTCCAGGTACAATGCTCAGTAAAACCAATCAGCCAAAGCACAAGACGTTAGGTTATCGATGGTAATGTTCGCATCTTGTTCTGTCCAAAAAAATGTCTTGTTTTTGTAAGTACAAAACTTGGAAATATTTGAATTAGCTGTATATGTACTAATGACGTCATTAACATTCTTGGAACCCATCTCTGGCACTGTGTCGTTATGACCACGCTCCTGTAAAGAGTACTTTCCTTTGAGATTATGTTGGCGATCCAGTTTTTTGCTGTCTGACTATTATATATTGTGTGGCTAATTCTGGGAGTACGTTGTGTGCCTAATTCTGGGAATGAGGTTACAGTGACGGAGAATTTTGCAGGTGGGGAACTGCAGCCAAGTAAATAAACATGTTACATTAAAAAGAGTGTGTTCTGTGGTGTAGGGTTAAAATAATAGTGCTCATGTGAAAGTCCAGTGCTTATCTTTGTGTAGTTGATGCTTTTGTGGGCAGTGGGGTCATGGTGTTGGTGGTGTGACTGTGAAGTTGTGGGTCGTGCTGGGCCTGTGATCAGCACTATCGACCCGGATGCCTGTTTGTTTATCTGGGAACAGTGACACCCTCGAGCTGTGTGTGGGTTTTGGACTGAGAGACATTCAGCAGTATGGTTGGACGTGTTTATATGAAATCAGTTTAGAATAGGGGCAGGCGTTATGATCCTGCTGCTGTGATGAATAACCTCAGTTCTCTAATAATCTAAACAAACTTAAATATGTCCTTCTAGTGCCCATTTCTTAGTTAAGTTTAAAATATTTAAGGAAAAAACTTAGCCACATTTTATGGTTTCCCTCAGTTGGTTAAATTCATCAAATAGACAGTAATCATATGTTAAAATGTGCAAAGGATGTATTGGCCATGGACAACCACACATTATATAAAATACGTTGTGGCTGAAACCCTGCATATATCTTGAATATGACAGATTTAGATGCATTTTTGAGTAAAGTATGATGATATATTGTTGCTATATCACCCACCCCTAGTATAAAGTGTTCCAGCCCTCTCTGTCTCTCTGTTGTCACATTGAGCTCCTAGAAAAGAAACTCATTTGTAAAATAAATTATGAAACTGCTACCACCTACTGTCCTCTCCCCTTGCATTTCCCAATTGTTTTGCCCAGTGCTCAGTAGTATTAATAAAATAATGTGACAAACACAGTTCTTTGCATTTTAAGATGATTTCAATAGACAAGCCATGCATAATTGGGATGTTTGTTTGTTTGTTTGTTTAAGTGCTTGGCAGTGGTATTTTGGGCAGTCGAGAACATGATATTATTTTTGGTTGGATCTGAGCAGCAAATTTACCTCAGATCTGATGTGTTTGAGAGTAGAATTTTTTTAGAAAAAAAAATGTTGCATCCAGTTGTTCAATAACTACATTTTTTTTTACTACTGTTATGCTGTCAGGTTTCCCATATGAAATTGTAAGTGGGAATGTCTAAGTAAAAAAAATTAACCATCATTAAAAAATCTGACTCTGCAAATGAGAATGCTGAGACCCTGATCACTGGTTAGAACTTTTGCTAATAACTCCATGTGCCATTATTCATATGTATGTGAGTCATGTTTTATTTAGAAACCCACAGCATTTTGACTGTGATTAATCTATTGTTCTTCTCTCTTCAGAGCTCAGGAATGGAGGAGACGGTGTGGGAACAGTACACTGTGACTCTACAGCGGGTATGTAACTACTTCCTCTTCTCTGACACTGTGGATACATAGACTGAGGTCATGATAGGTCAAATATAAAGTACATAATTATTCCCATTCAGAGTAAATTGAAAAGTGGTTAGTTCATGTCATTTTAACTTTCTTGCAGCTTTGTCTTTGAGCAGCTTCTCATTGTTACTGCTCAAACAACTGTTTAAGAATTCTGCAGATGATAAATGACCTGTTATAAGCTAGATAGGTTGCAATAAACCCCTTAGAGCTTTTTATCCCTTAGAACTAAACAGGCTGTCTTTAAAACGGATATGCACTCACCATTAAAACAGATAGTTGCACACAGAAGGTAACTTTTTAAGGTTCTTTCTGTGTCCAACTATTCTGGATGATGATGGGTATATATAAATCATCTCTGTCTGAAGGCCTTGTGTCATGCCTTGCAGCAGTTCACACTGAAATACATGCAATAGATTGTCATTTTGGACTGAACTTTTCAGGAATGTCAGAAAACAAAACTTCATCCGTCCTTTGTCTACATCCCCTGAATGGTGCCTTAGCAAGCTGCTGTGATGCCTTTGCTTTCCGACATCCAAGAACAGCACACCACTGAATTGTTTTCTCCACGCCCTCCACCCTAATAAGCCAGCTAGTCACTGTTTCCAGTAACAACACTCTTTATTACCTCAAGGAGAATAAGCAGTTACACAGTGCTGTGCAGAAGCCACGGTTCGTTTATTACATTTCCAGTCACTAGAGCTGTTAAATGTCATACACCTCAGGCTCATCTGAATGCTAATGATGAAGTACAAAATGACAGCACATCTAAGACCTACCATTCCTAACAAATCCTTACTACGTCATGTGGACTGTTTTAGTAGCTTGTTAAGGCTTACTAATGGCACAAGGGCCTGAATGTAAAACAGAACCTATGTTAAGGAAGATATCATCTGTAGTACAGTAGCACACAGAAAGCTGTTAGAGGCATTTTATAACAGTTGCTGTACTGGAGGAGCAGTAGTGTTTATAGACAGGGAGAGACCTTGTCTCACTGAACACACACAACACAAACGGATGATCACCTTTATAAACAAGCCTGCTAGAGGATTCAGAGTCAGCCTGTAGGCACAGTGTGTACAGCAAACCAGGGACAAATCGATTACTGTCTGTAGAAGTCTGAAAATAGTTCACTTTATCACACCAGTCATCACCGTAACTTCGAACTAAAATAAAATTAAATTAAAATGTTTCTTATTGTTATTCTTATTGTATTTTATCTTTTGTCCTTGAAAACATTAAGATTTTCCAAGCTGTCTTTGTACGTTTTTTGTTACTGTCCCTTTAAATTTGATATTAAATCTAATTCCTATTGACTGCCCTGTATTCTGACTCATTCCACAAGCTATCCAGGCCAAAATGAATGCAATACGCTGCAGGTTCAAACTGTAGTTTGTCAAAGAAGTCCGGAAAAAAAATTAGGCCACTTCTTTCAGATGTGTTGATGAGTCATGTTTTCTTTCTGACAGCCAGGAACAGCCGACTGTTTAATCATTTTACCAACATGTTCCACTCTAATAGCTCTGGTAGAGATCCACAGTAACAACACTATTTGTTACTTCAGTGTAAATAGATAGTTGTACAGTACTGTGAAAATGTAGAGGGCCTCTAGTTTACTCACATCCTTGGAGGACATGTCATGCACCACATTTTAACATGTATGCAGTCATCAGATTCATCATACAATCATAACAAGGGTTATCATAATGCTATCATAAGGGCTTGGTCACTGGGCAGGCCTTATACAAATAACTTCATGTGCTGTTATTGGTATGTATGCACTAGGGGTCGCACAGATTTTTTTTTTGCAGTCAGCAGTTTTTTGATGAAAGTCGAGTCGTCAGCGAGTAATCACTAATGATAGCAAGAATGAAACCACAAGAGAAGGCAATGGTTTACAAAAAAGCAGCTCTAAAAACCTGTATTTAAATATTTGCAACAAAGTCAAATGGATCAGTCCAGCTCAATGTGCCTTTTCCAAGAAGCCCTGGAGATATAAACTCAGGAAATGCACATATTTATCCGATCCAGGCACACCTTATGCGTGAACCACTCGCCCACGGTGGAGGGCCAGAGAGCCTAAGAAATCTAGAGTGCTGTAAGGCTGAGAAAATAGAGCAACAGACTTTAGAGGTTTATAGCACAGTATGTCCCCTCTGCTACAGTTGTTTTTTCAGTCTTCAGGAAACTGGATATAACATTGTTTAAAATCTGTTTTTTGAAGCCCTGTAGATCGGATGGGTAGAGCGTGATGTGCCTGGGATCACATTGCTTGAATGTAGAAAACAGGAGATGTGAGCACCTGTTGTCTTGTCTGATGCACCCATGTTGTTGTTGTCATAATCATCTGACCAGTGAGCATTGCCAAGCAGTAAAGTTGATCTGTGCCCTAATGTCTAGTACGTAGTGCTACTAACACCAACCAGTGTAACAAAGTCTTCTGCATGTTAATTGCACATTTCTACTGAAGAGCTCTTCTAATCCAAATCTTACATAGTGCAGCTTTTTATTTCACAATATGCAAAGAAAATGTAGTTCTCCATCAAACGTTTTCCTCATTGCTACTGTCTTATCAGTTCCAGTGTCAGAATCTAGACTTGCCTGAGCACTGTCTGTCCTTCCCAAGAACATGAAGGTCAGAGCAAAGTGGGGACCCAGTTTGAAGTGGGCAAGGTCTGGAAAAAGCAGGAAGCCTGTAGTATTCACAGCACTTTCCCATGGCAGCTTTTAAACTCCTCTTTATCTGACTAATCAATAGCCTGCACTTATCGTGGTGTTGGTAGGCTGTCCTGTTTTGCTCCTCCAAAACCAGTTTTACAGCAGCTCTGGTTTTATTGGCCAGTGAAAATGTTTTGAGTGAACATGGTGTCTTCTTTCCACAGCATGGGGTAAAGTGTCTTGCTCAAGGGCATGATGGCAATGCTTAGTGGAAAATTGAGGGCACCTTAGAACCAGCCAGATTTCTGCAGTGCTGAACTGGAACCACAGTAGCTCCTTATCCTTTCACATATTTTATTATAATATAAAACAAACTGATTGTAAATATTGATTCTATATCAGTAGGATTTTACTGATACATATAAATCAGTAGAACTTTAAATTAACTTTCCTGTTTAGAGGAAAAGGGATAATGTTTATGCTTGTAAGTCCTGAGAGATTCTTAGTTCTCTGAGTTTAAGAAATGTGACCATTGAAAACTGGTCTGTCTTACATAGATGAGCCACCTGTCTGATATGCTGCTGGTGCCAAAACTGTTCTGATGCACCAAGGCATAGACTCAAGACCTCTGACGGTGTCCTGTATGTGGTACCAACATGCTATCCTTTAAGTCCTGTAAGGTGGAACTACCGCGTATTGGACTTCATGTTTTAACACAGCCCACACATGCTTGATTGGATGGAGATCTAGAGAATTTGGAGGCGATAAAACAAGTGGTAAGAATTACCCTGCTGAAAGAGCCCACTTCCGTCAGGGAATATCAGATGGGTTATGCCTAATCCGCAGCCATGTTTATATAGGTGTCATATTTATGCCCATGAATGTCTGAATCCAGGGTTTTCCCAGCAGTCCACTCCACTGACTTGTCTTATTGCCACAGCGCATCCTGGTGCCTTCACTTCCCCAGCTAAGTGGCGTACATGTATACAGCCATCCACGTGTTGCAAAAGAAAGCATGATTGACCTTCTTGCTTAGTTCTACTTTTGACTCTCATGGTGCCCATTGTAAACGCTCTAGTTGTTTGGCAAGAGTCAGCTTGGGCACTACCCATTACATAGCATGGTGTTATTTACTGTGTGTTGTCACACGTCCTTACTGCAGCTATTGTCTGAAAAGTTCTGTCACGTGTGCCACAGCATCACCCTGATGCCAGTGTTTTGTTTGTCTCTTCTTGGACCAGAGTCACTAGATGCTCACCAATGTTGATCATTAAATGCCTTATTGGCCCTGTCATTTCAGAGATTCAGACCCGGTCTTCTGACCACACAACGTTGCTCTTGTCGGAGTGCCTTAGGTCTTCACACGTACCCATTGCTCCCACCTCAAACATGTTGACAGAAGAGCTTGCTGTTGGCTTACAGTGTAATATATCCTGGACCATAGCATGCATTGTTGATTAGTGTAATTAGCTTTAAATTTGATTTGGGTCAAGCTCTCTTACGCTCTTTATCACTGTCATATTCTCCATTAGCTGTAATTTGACTCGGGAAAGATTAAGCTGGGTTTGGTCGACTGGCTTACAGCGAGCTGCTAATAGGCAGTCAGTTCAATGTATACAGACAGGTACAGCAGTTGGTTATTTAGGCAGGCAGTCAGGCATAACTGTTTGCTGGAGTTGGGCTGTGTAAGAGCACCTGCCAGAGCACAGCTTAGTGTTGATGAACTCTATGTAGATCTGACTAGGGACTGTACAAAAGGTCAACAAAATCACTAATTCACACTTACTGAATATCTTATAGCGCTGTAGTATCAGAAATTATCGTACTATATCTCATAAAAAATATGGACCATAAATTGAAGGTTTTATTTCTCTGTATGTATTAATAAGAAATTTTTTTCACTGTACTTCAGTAATAACACGCACCTGGAATTTAACTTGGAGAGCCTATCGTAGTTTAGATTTTGGAAAAGATAATGGCTAATTTGCTCATGGATTAACTACATGTTGACATGGAATTTTCAGTAGTAATTTGATCAGCACCATATAATTCAATTTTGATACCCAGCCCACTGTGTGTGTAACATAGAACAGTGCTGATATGGAGATTCACTAGCTATGTGGTGCAAACCTCAATTTGCAGAAAACAACTAACGTTTTCAATATAGTTCAACTGAATATATGAACAGTTCAAAACTAACAATGGATCCAATCTTAGTTAACCAAAAACACTGCACCTTACTGGGCAGCTCTACCACTCTGAGAAGAGAGTAATCCAGTTAATGTCTGGAGCAGTAGTGCTATCTCACTGCTTAACTTCCTCATCATTCCGGTGTCTACATTGTACTGTCTTCTCCCTGCTGTAGTTTCTCCTCTTGTTACTTGTGATCTATGGCTTCATCTGGAAGCGAGGCATTAGAGGAAAGCAGTTTCCATTCCTTCATTTTAACTTTTTCTTTTTTCTCTTTCAGGATGCTAAGATGGGGTTCGGGATAGCTGTGTCTGGGGGAAGGGACAACCCTAATGTGGACAGCGGTGAGACCTCCATCATCGTGTCTGACGTTCTGCAGGGTGGCCCAGCTGACGGCTTACTGAGGTATGTGTCATTCTTACTTCCCTGTTTTCTCACATATGCAAACATTACCTCTTATTACTTTCATTGCAGAATATAATAATACAATAAACTTGATTAGAAAAAGTTTATTTGTTTAGTTTATTGGATTATATTATTCCCTTCCACTTCCCTCTGAACTGACTGAGTTATGTCCTTCTGTTTGGCAGTGAGAATGACCGGGTTATACAGGTCAATGCCATCCCTATGGACAACGTGCCTCATTCATTTGCTGTCCAGCAGCTTCGAAAATGTGGGAAAGTAGCCAAAATAGTAAGTAGGCTTGTGACTGGCGTGTGTACGAGCTGCTTTGTCCTGCCACATGACTGTGTTTCTTCCACCGTTTATGTGCTTTCTTTGTGTTCCCTGTACTCATTTCTGTTTAAAAGGTTGAATGATTGCAGTGAATACATTAAAGACGAGGTTTGGCCTGAAATTAAATGTACACATTATTTTACAAATCATGTCATACGTCCACAGTTTCCTTCTTTAGTTTTGAACTGGAGCTAACAAGCTGATGTAACCAGTTTGGACTGTTTTAGAAATACATTGGAAACAGTAGTAGCAGCATTCTGAACTAGTATATACATTTGTTTACATATATAATTGTTGTCCAGATATGAAGCTACTTTTGGGCCAGAAGTTAATTCACCATTACGGTTCCCTACAGACAGTGAAGAGGCCTCGCAAGGTTGCCGTTCTCAAGCGCCCTCCGTCTCCAGACAGGGATAGCCGGGACTACAACTTGTCTAGCTATTACCCCGAGGACAACCGCAGCACACACAGCGACCCAGACTCAGACTACCCCAGAGGGAACGGGGGCCTGGGCTACCCCCGTGAGCGTGATCGCAGCCTGGAGAAGGGTCGCATGGGCTACTTGGAGCCGGACTACCGCAGGCCAGATTATGACCCGGGAAGGCGGGAGCGCAGCCGTGGCCGCAGCCTGGAGAGATCCCCCAGTCCTGAGAGGGGTTACCGGCGGGATGGGAGCCGGGGACGCACGCTGGAGCGTGGCGCAAGCCCCGATAGCCGCTACCACAGGCAGCATAGTCGTGGTGGTGGGGTGAGTCCTGCCGGAAGCTACGGGAGAGAACCTGGGCCAGGTTATGACTCTAGCAGATATGAACCACGCTCAGATGACAGGATGCTGAGGAGTCACAGCAGAGACCGGCTGCAGGAGCACTCACCATCACCCAGCAGGGGGCGCGGGAAGGATTGGGGTCACCTGGAGCCACTGGATACACCCATCAACGTGTTGCTGGTAAAGAACCGGCCCAACGAAGGTAAGACCCGAGATATTTACTCAAAAATGTATTCATATTCACATGTGGAATATCTATGCATAGTATGAGGCCACTGCGTACCAGGCATGCTGCTTAGGGCGGAGTAGCTTGTAGATAGCATCACTTTAGTGTCCTATATCACACAGAGTGTGGCACAGGGAAAGCGCAGATAAGCATTTAACTCCAGATAATTTACACAAAGCATCATGTCTGGTGTGTGGTGGCCATTAGAATTAACTTATGAATGTATTGATAATTCATTCTTCGTACACAAATAGGTAGTATTTTACAGTTCTTCTGCCTCATGATTGCATGAAGTCCATATTAGTTTCAAATTAGTTTCTAGTAGTTTCTAGTAATATACTTGATGTTTAAAGGGTTAGCTAGTGATTCATTATCCATAATCTGTGCTGGGAGGACATTGTACAGTTCTGTCTATGTTCAATCTGGCCGGGATCTGAGTTACTGCCTTAATCTGATTTTATTGCTTGTTCTTTCACATTAAAAAGACAATGTGGCCTATATCAGACATTAATCTGAGCAGATCATACTTTTAAACTGACCCACATGAACATCACCCACTCAAGGTCAACTCCATACGCTCATCCAACAGACACAGCTGAACTGTAAGACTCCTTAGACTCCTTTTATGCAACATTAGACACAAAAGTGTTTACAGGAAAAACTATAAACAGTGGTGAATTTCTGTGCTGTTTTAATTATGGCAAAGAAATAAAGCTTATTTACTTTTGTACCTGATATGAAGAAAAATGTTAGTAAAAGTTTCAAAACTGCAGCATATACTAAAGTAAACTTTGAATATCTGTTAGTTAGATTTCTTTTTTTTTAGGAAATGCCACTATTGAAGATGGATCTAATTTGGGCCACTTTGCACTCTGTTAACACGGCATGTTGAAGATATTTGTCAGGATAAGACGTGTTTCGCTGTGTAGTGCTCTGTATAGCTCAATACTTACAAGGACCAGTTTCAAAAAAATTAAGTTACACCAGTTTTGCATGGATCGAAGTGACTTTGATGGAGTTTGCTGGGTGACCTTGGTCATAAGGTTGTTCAGCCTTGGTCCAAATCCATTGAGCTTCTTTATTAACTTTTCTTAACTGAGACACGCTCCTGTCTGTCTGGTTAATGAGTGCCAACACTTGTTTCCCACAGTGTGGTGAGAATTGACTGTGTGGTAAAATTACTAGGGCTACATTAGGGCAGATGTGGAAGTAATGCATATACTGCAGGTGCAGCATTAAAAGCTACAGGGTTTATAATGAGGTCAGCTGGCTTCTCTCTCTCTCTCTCTCTCTCTCTCTCTCTCTCTCTCTCTCTCTCTCTCTCTCTCTCTCTCTATGTCTCTCTCTCTCTCTCTCTCTCTCTCTCTCTCTCTCTCTCTCTCTCTCTCTCTCTCTCTCTCTCTCTCTCTCTCTCTCTCTCTCTCTCTCTCTCTCTCTCTCTCTCTCTCTCTCTCTGGCACCTCTCTCTTGTATATGGGCTGTTATTTTCTCCCAGCAAGTCATGATGATATTTAAATCTGATTTATTTATGGCGACTCAGCCGAGCGATTGCCAGGGAGAGAGCGCGTCTCGTGATTTCACATATAACGCCTCGTCTCCCCTCATCTTTTCACCAGCGCCTCACAGCACATGGCCTTGTGAGGTGGACCACTGGCCACACACTCACACCCACCCGTTTTACTGCTTATTTATGAATTTGTTTGTTGTTGTTGTTGTTTTTTATTTTGTCTTTGTAAGCAAAGCTCAGTTTGTTTTTTACAAATGCATAACTGTCTTGGAAATGCAGGGTAATTTAGTTATTGAATGCAGTGAATGATCATTGATATGTAATATTTTTTGTTGGTTTACTTTTATTCTCTTCCTGTCTTTACTTTAGTACTGTGTTAGAGTATATCTAGGACATGGAGAGTTGTTTTGTGGCAATTGGATCAATTGGATCGGCTTTGAATTGCTAGCTGTTTGCTGGACTGTGAAGCCACTTGCCTCAGGGTGGCCCTGACTGTGGTCAGGTCGGGTTGTTATGGTTGAGTTTGAGGTTACTGGGGTCCAGATCAGGTTTGTCTTAACTGAAAAGTGAGTAGCTTTTCTTATTGCTTTCTTACAGAGTATGGTCTCCGTTTGGGCAGCCAGATATTCATCAAAGAGATGACCAGCAGCGGACTAGCTGCCAGAGACGGAAACCTGCAGGAGGGAGACATCATTCTGAAGGTGCCTATCAAACCTGCTACATAATGATATCATTCTCAGTGCATAATGACTCATCTTCAGACCTTAATTTGATTCACCACAGGACATATCCTGCTTTCCTGAAGCCATAGCTGACATAGTCATGCCTTTTTTCTCTTCCTGAACCTCAGAAGTCAAGAACCGTTTTGCTGTAATGCTGATATAGATATTGTTCCTTCCCACAAAACAAACATCTGTGCATAGCAGTACCTATTGTTAAAATCATAATGTATCTTACTCTCTACTTATAAATACAAATTTGATATTGATTACAAGTTTAGAAATTGCACTTGTTTTTTCATTAAATTTTAATGAATGAGAAAAATGATTAACATAATTATTACCAGTTAAAATCTTCTAAGGCCTTCTTCAGACTGACGTTGGTAAATAACCGGTCAGCCAGCCCATTTTTTTTGGCATCTCCATATTGATTTTTGATAGTCAGGATGGAAACAAACATATGAAATCTGATTTTTGCAAAAGAGGGCCAACACATTTGGAGGTATTTTTTTAAATGTAATTCCAATCTGATTTTTATCGATGTGCCTCAGTCTGACTGCTTAAATCGGATTGTTGCAATTCGACAAACAATGACACTGCGTTTGTCAGATCCAGGGTTTGGTACAACCCATGCAGATAGGTTTGGTGATGTATAGACACACAAATCTGATCTGGTCACTAGCATGTAACAGTGCAGCCAGTCATCTCAAAAGATCGGATTTGCTTGAATTTGGAACACAGTCTGAGAATTAAAGTCAGTCTGAAAAAACATCTTTAATATTAACACACTGTTGGGTTATTTTGGTGTAAGATCTTAACTGATATGGCAGATTCAGTCTAAAATCATGAAGAACCTCATAACAATTATACCTGCAGAGTTTGACAGAACAGAGTCTGACCACTGACCATCCAAACCAGCAACTTTTAAACAGATTTCTCTGGATTTTGCTAGATTAACGGGACTGTGACCGAGAATCTCTCTCTGAGTGATGCGGGGAAGCTGATTGAGAAGTCTCGGGGGAAGCTGCAGCTGGTGGTGCAGAGGGACCAGAGGCAGATCTTGGTGCGCATCCCAGCCCTCGCTGACAGCGACTCTGAGCCTGATGGTGAGTTTTAGTTTCCCCAACGGCAGCTGTGCAGCCTGACTTCCAGCTCACTGTGCATTGGAACTTAGCAGAGTGACTGAGGGTTCAGTTCAGGGCCATCTAGCCTGTTTTCCGATGAAATAACTCCACAACTTGCTCTCCAGGGTGTGAGAGACTTCAGAGAGCATGCTAGAGTAGAATTAGTTTTCGCTGTTTATGTCCTAATCAATGTGCTTACAAGGAGCTGATCGTGGACCAGCGCTATTAGCCTGAGCTGTCTGATCCATGCAGGCGCTGACCCTATTCCACCACTTCATCAGGCTTAATGAGCCTTTTTCTCTGCCTGCTTGCTCTACTGCATCATACTTTAATTAAAAGCAGATAATATTAATTGGATCAGATAAATCGGATTAGCAGTATCATATGCACATTTGCCAGCCACATGGCCTGGCATGAGTCTCTTTTAAGTACATAAATGAATGGGTTCGAGAGGAGAATGTGTCATTTTCAAGCTGAATTTTTCCCATTGTCAGTCTGTACTGTGGTGTTGCGGTCCAGTGACATTCACTTTAGTTTTATGGACGATACTGGTACAGTACTATGCAATCACCAAAAACTCATTCAAAATGGCAATTGTGTAAAAGTTGTAAATTTTTTTAGTGTCGGGGAAAAAAAGCAGAAAATGTGTATTTGATTACTCTAGCTTTTTCATCGTTCCACTCTTAAGACCAGCCACTTTATAGCTGTGTGCACCCAACCACCAGCAATATATCGGAAGAGATTAGGTATAAGATCTTCCTACATAAGGGAAAGTAAGGTATAAGCAGTTCATTCGATTATTTGAAAACATAGAGGAATTCTCCTAATTACTCAGCAACACCTGGTAGACCACAGAAACTCTTCAGATAGACAGTGCTTAAAGCTTTCGTCATTGAGAGAGAAGAACATCAAGCTCCACTCCTGCTTTAGATATGAAAACAACCAATACAACCAACTTCCAGGACTGTACTTCGGGAGTGTGGGGGGAAACATTTCTGCAGATTTCTTTGAGAAACTGGAAATGAGTCTCCTGAAACTAGTGGATGCTATAATAAAGGCAAAGAGCACTTTTACACCTACTGTATTTGGTCAGGACCAGAACAGCAGTTGTGAAAGGTGCCTTGGACATGGTCAGGATCAAAGGAGTCCGTTAGCAGTGTGGAAACGCTTATTTGGTTGGTTCAAACTTTTTGGACCAACAACAGAAGAAAAGAAATGACAGAGAGGTATGAATGAAGTGTGGTTGTCGAGGAGACTAAATGTGTAGTTGTAATTTGGTCTGACCAAAAGTATAAAACCTGAAAAAATGCATAAGGCTTTCTGAGAGGATAAGAGAAATAGGATTTGACAGGAAGGGAGAGCAAGACAATGTATAAAGCTATATTCACACTCTACCTGTGATTTAAAAAATGACCCAAATTAATTTGAAATGAATGAATCTGAAGGTAGATTTGCTGAGCAGGTCCGCATCTACAGTGGAAAAATCAGAGCTCCATCATATTTCACAGAGATGCAGCAACAGAAGCACTAATTATAACCACTAACCTGTTTGCCTCAGGTTCGGCTGACAGGGGATGTGTGATACGATCAAGGAAAGCTATGCGCCACCAAATTCACAATATGCCAGTTGTTTAGGCTACAATGTCATGTTTTCTGCTTCTTCCTGATACTGAAAAATGAATCATTTGTACATAATAAAAGAGTAATCTCTGACCACATTGCACAGTACTGTTTACATTTGTTACATTTACTTATTTAATGTTAAAAGATGATTTTATATTTTAATGCAAAGTTCTTTTAAAAAGTCCTGGCTTTACTATTTCCAGGATGGACCTGGTCTTATTGAGCAGTTTGATGCCAGAGAGATGCACTGATGCACTAAGAAAACAAAGCGATCTGTTCTACAAGAGCGATGTTATTTCTGTTCTTTTTTTACAGATAATATGTCATACTTTTAGCTGAAGGACGTCAGAGACACTGCAGTACATACTCTCTGGTTGCCATTAATCCTTATTCTTGACTGTGCCACAGCAAAGTTGTGAAGCTTTCACAGCTTGCCCTTAATATTTGTGAGGCGCTCACATTTGTGCCCTTATATACAGTATATATATTTTTGCTAACTTCAATTTTACTACTCTCCCTAATCAATAAACTGTTTTATTCATTGTTAATTCTGTGTGGTGCTTTATTTAATTATTTAATTCTTTACATTTTGGAGAACATTTTTGCTGTTTTCTGAATATGTGACTGAAACGTCATATACAGTGCAGTGCATATGTTTTCTTTGTACAAAGTAATATGACCTCTGTATATATGCATTTGTGTTTTGATTTACAGAACAGTATGCATGACTTCATCTAGCTGGGTCTGATTGTTGTTTTTTCATGAAACTTTTCATGCAAAGAAATGACAAAGGTTAAGGTTACTTTAGATTTTCTACTAATGATCTAGTGGTAGTTTCTCTATTCAGTCTAAACAAGCAGTCCTGCAATAGAGTATAGAATGGGGTGAATAAGGACTGTGAGAAAGTGATTTGATATAAATACTATCAAAGCAAAAAAGGCCTTTTCTCTCAAACAGTACCTTTGCACACTTTGTATTTATTGCATAAAACTCTAGAATAAAGACTATGGAACTATGGAAATAATTTGTTTACATTGGACTTACATTGAAAGTCTTCCTTCTGTAGAGTTGCCATTTCACACATACTTGTTTTTCAGTGTGTGAAACTATGAATGCTGTTTTGTTATTTTTCTAAAGAAAGATAACTGAACACATCTTCTACAGAGACCTCACCTGAATATGGAGTTTTCTTCTGTTTTTAGTGCATATGTAGTGCATTTTTTCTGCCTTTGCCAAGTTTAACATAATGGAAAAAATTTTCCATTATGTTAAATAGAAACAAATAAATGGTGGTTGCACATTAAAAGTAAATTGACAAGGGGAGCTCAGACTTTTTTTGCATGAGACTGTATGTAACACTATTAAAACTTGACCTCATAATTGAAAAGGCACAGTAAAAATCAGCCCAAAAAAGGACAAAACATGGAAATGGCAAAGTGTGACTTTTGGGTCAATATGCTTAGGTTTTAAAAGCCACCAACCCTGATCACAATTCAAAAGTTTGGAATGCCTATTAAATGGTCATATCTACATATGCTTTTATTGTTAACAGTTTAACTGGTGAAAGTGAGTTTATTATCAGCACTGTTAAAACCTGTATTCAGTATTCAGTGTTTATTACAGTTTCCGGTATTTTTGGGAGAAGTACTTTCAGTTTTTCATGTGCAGTTTTAGAAGTTGGTTTTATTTTTTGTTTTCTCAAAAGGTTATGACAAAAATGTTTTAATACAATTTTTACATTTTTTAATATTAAAATAGTAACAAATATATAACTGGATTTCCATTTGAAAAATAAAAGCCCATTTGGAATTTGATGTCCGCGACACGTTTAAAAACTGGGTTGGTCAGGACAACAAAACACCTGGTGGAACATCTAAACCTGCACTGCTGCACCTAGAGAGTGTGTGTGTGTGTGTGTGTGTGTGTGTGTGTGTGTGTGTGTGTGTAAATTAGTTTGACGTACAGTAGTGATGTGATGTAAATAGACAGTGGTGGTGGAGTAGTTGTGTTTGCTGTGATCTGTTTGTGGCTGTGTTGAGCGAGTGTTCGAGTGAGGGAGTGTCTCTGCAGCTGTCCCATCTCTCTCTCCGGCTCTGTGGTTTTGTCCTCTCTCGAGTGTCCGACAGGCTGTAATTACATCTCCACCCAACAGATGGGAACGCTCGTTCCTACAGAGCTTTGGAAAAAAAGGAAAACTCAGCGAGGCCTTCATTCACTCCCTGAAACATTCACTCATCATTCATCAGATACAACATACTAAACAAACTAAAGAATATTCAGTCATTCATTTCTTGCTTGTTTCATTAAACTACAAAAAAGCAACTTTAATGTGATTGTAAATCCAGTAGCTACTATTAGTTATTAATTATTTTATACGTCAGTTATGTAGTGATATGTTAGTTATGTACATGTAGGAGCCTACATTGCGATTCCTAGGCTTTAAGGCAAGCATGTCAAACTGTTCCTTCCAGAACTCATCTCTGCAGAAATGATTGTTTTCCTGCTTCTTACGGAGTCTGGGTTAGGGGGTTTTCCACAGTCAGACACTAGCACCCCAAACACCACCACAACCCCCTCCAATCGTCCTTCTACTGTGAGAAGCTGTCTATGACACTATGAGTCTAAAAGGTTGTGTAGCTGACAAGAAATCCTCCCTGAAGAAAGAACATAGACTAAAAAAACGACAAGAAATACGCATGCGTGAAAGTATGGACCTCCGATGTTCACAAAAGAATGGACTGGCCACCCCAGACTTTAAGTGAAAATCGTCCTACCAATAAAAGGACATGCTACGAATGTGTACTTTGTTGGTGCTGTATAGAACCTTTTTAAAGAGATTATGTTAAAGAGCAGCAGGTTTTCCATCACAGAGAAGAACAATTTTACCATGCTAAGAACAATTTAACAGTGTTCTAGGTCTTATATAGAACTTTTGCTTTTGCTACAGAACTCTTTCCAAATGTGCAGAGCTCAGACTTGTGTGGTTAGGTCTGCCTGGACTGTAATAAAATACAACCAACTTCTAAGACTGAACTTTTTAACTTTCAGTAGCCATTTTGGTTGGGGATAAAATGCAATTGCAAGTAAATGTAAGCGAACCCTTTGGAATTACCTTGATTTCTGCATTGATTACTAATAAAATGTGGTCAAATTGTTATTCGCAAAATCACAAATGTAGACAAGCAGTTACAGACAAATGCTAACTAAACTAATAACACACCAAATGTTTATTCAGCACAATGAATAACATTAAGAACACTAACAAGGATGGACACTATGAAGGAAGCCACTACTGGCTACAAACACCTGAATGCTCTGCAATGCTTCTGGGAAAATGTTCGACGGACAGATGAGACAAAAAGGGAACTTTTTAGAATAAATATCAAACACCATGTTTGGAGGATAAAAGAAACTGCACACCAAAAGCATACCTTAAGCATGATGGAGCGAGCATCATGGTTTTGGGGTGCTTTGGTGCCGCAGGTTCTGGGCATCTTCCGAATCGAGATGTGAATGTACATTTTCAAAGGTGTATTAAACATTGTAGAGAAGGATATTTGACATCAAGCTGAAGAGATGTTGTGTGATTCAATGAAACAGTGACTCAAAGCACACAAGTAAATCAACTAAGAACGAAAGAAAAAACAAAGGTTTGTGTTTCTGAAAGGTCAAGTCCAAGCCATGACTTCACCCTGGTGAGATGCTGTAGTATGACCTGAGGAGGGCTGTGGAAGCAGAAATGTTGATGAACTGAAACAGTTGCAAAAATGAACGGTCCAGAATTTCTCTGCAATGTTATACAAGTCGTCTTGGCAGCTAGAGGAAACCTTTGATGCTGCTAAAAGAGGATCTACAGGGTATTCAGTTCAGGCATTCCTTTACTTTTTCTAGGCTGCGCTGTGCATTGCTCAGTGTGCTCAGTAAAACACATGAAACGTACAACTGCTGGTGTGTTACCAGTTTAGTTTTGTTGAGTTTGACTTCGATTATTGAACGATCAAACCACAATTAGTAGTAATCAGTGCAGATCTCCAGGTAATCCCAAACAGAACGCTTACCTTTACTAGCAACTGTAAATGAAGGGTGCTCTCGTATTTTGTGCGGTACTGTGATTCTGTGTTTACGTGTTATTTACAGTAATGTTGACTCTGCCACCTTTATTTCTACTTTAGTATTTTCTTGTTCATTGCTCTATTTAAAGCTGCACCGCTGCACTTGGCTGGTTGTGTGTGTGTGTGTGTTTGTACACTGTGTGTGTGTGTGTGTGTGTGAGCGTGTGTTCTGTGCCAAGTAACAGAGTGTGTTCTAGGCATGCCGCACTGACCACCGCTGGCACTGTGAGGAGCTGAAGAGAGTTAAAGCAGTGGACATGCACTTAGGCTCACCAGCACCACCCGACCACACAGTAACTCGCCCCTCGCCCGTCTCTTTCCTTCATCCCTTTCTTTCTCTCTTATCTTTGTCACGCAATCACTCTCACCCCTGCTTTGTACCTCTGTACACCCCTTTGTACCCCCTAACCCTTCCTCCCATAAGCAGCTGCTTTGTATCGGTGGCATTAACCCTGCTTGAAATAACAGGACTTTTCTGAACTACCCTGGAGGAATTAGAGCTCTACCATTTCAACCGGTGTTACGGTTACGGACTGGGTGTTTATGGCTTTGGCGTTTGTCTGGTGTACCAGGTGGTCTTCTGAGGCTCTGCCGTCCATGACAGTTCACTGTATGTCTAATGGTCTCTCACACGTCTCCTCTGAGGCATAAAGGGTGTTGGATCTGTCTTTCTTACAGGTGCTTCTGTGTGTCTCTCTCTCTCTGTCCGTATACAGCTGTCTTGCACACACGTTCTGTTCTGCCTCTTTGTAATGCAGTCTCCATTCAACACTGCTGGGAAGTATTTCATACGCTCGAGATCGTCTCTCAGAAGTATGATAACATCACGCTGGCTAGGGGTGTCAAAATGCATCAAACTGAAGGTGTCAAATAAAATGCATCCAGTTTGGGATGTTGTAGTCATTTTAATAATGATTAAAATGTACTGACTCTTTATTTGGCCAAAATAAATTCACATACAAATTATGTTAAAGAAAATGATGTTAGCTTTATTTATGTTGTCTAGTTTCAGCTAAAATGTAATGACAGTAATAGACCAAATTAAGTAAATTATTAACTTAATTTTGGGCAAAAAACATTAAAATGAACTATATTAGTGTATTTCACTTTGCTTAGTTTTGTGTGTAGTTATTTTAATGTAACTATGAATCTGAATGTGTTCAGTTGCATCAATGTAACAATTGATTTTTATGCCTTGTAATAATATTCAATATTTTTAGCCAAAATAAATTTTACCTTCTGTTTTGCATAATATTTTGACATGTTATCATGTATTATAATGCTACAGTAATATTCTGTAAAATATTAGCTAATTATTTGTAACTGGTTTTGTTATTATTGCCTACATTAACATCGTTGTTGTTGCCTACATGCAAAACTGGATATGAAGGTGATGATTCGGCTGCATTCATTTAAAAAGTTATAATTTATAAATTAGCTTACTTCAGACTAAAAACTAAATTGATCTGTTTTTAAATGGAAGTAAGTTTTGTTGGTATTTTCCAGTTTTATTTTGGCCAAAGCAAAAGCCACCAAAAATCTTAGTTTATGTGTCTGGTTGTCGGGTAATGGCTCGTCTGAGCACATTAAAAAAAATAAAAATTTAGCAGCAAATTGGTCTACCTGAATCAAACTAAATTCTGCCCTTCATGAGGAGATTTACACCCCTAACAGTGACTGTGAAGCAGCTGATTGTGTTATGACGAGGCAGGTTTCAGCACATTAACACAAAGTTGACAGTAACACTCAGAGCTGTGTGCGGTAGCAGGGGGACGGTAAACTCTCTCCTGGGTCCGGTCTGGTGGAGGGCTTCGTTACAGACTTTCAGCTGTTCTCTGACTCCCTGCTGTCTGCCTTTGGTTTCAGATATCTCCGAGATGGAGTCGTACCACTCCTACTCGCCGCAGGAAGACCAGAGGTCGCGTCAGTCTGACCTCTCCTCACACTCCTCCAACGAGGTGCCGCGAGAGAACGCCAGGTATGCCTGTTGCACTGTGGGTACTCTCTTGCAGGCTGTATTATTTTCAGACCTAGGCATGTGCTCTGTCTGAGCCTTTCACCACATTCATTTCATTCCGGACCTAAAAGCACCTTCCTCCCTCCAGATGACAGTCTCTCTCAGCAATCTTTCATAAAAGCTGTCATAAAAAGCCTTGTAGCTCATAGCAGTGTTTCTGCCTGTGTGTTGTGTACTGATAAACGGATTCCAGCCTGTTTCTAAAATTTGTGGATAATTAAGTCATTGGAAAGTCATGTAGAGTTACTTGATGTGAAACAAGAAACTTACTAACTCAAATTATGATGAGAACCAGGGCTCACAATGTCCTCAATACAGTTATAACAGTTTAACACAAACTTTGTTTATTTAGCATTAGTATTTCAACTTATATGGTCAAAATAAAATTTCCAAAAGTTCCAAAAGTCCATAAAGTTTTCCAAAATATGTGAATGTTAGTGTTTTATTTCCTTTATTTTACTTTGATTTTATTGTCTAGTTTTACTTTTACCAAAACAAAAAAATCTCATCAGCATCCGTTTTGAGATCACAATTTGTCTTTTTTTGTCAATATATTTGCCTTTGTCTTTTTCCATTCTCAATCTGCTATAATTTATTTATTGTTTATGTTTTATTTTCTTTTTATTGCTTAACCTCCTTCAAGCATTTGGAAGGGGAATTCCAATGGTATTCAAAAACCGAGGAAATATGAATATGTTTGATACGTAAACTGCAGAGAAACCTAGTGACACAGATTCCTTTAATCTTATAAGAACTCATATGAACAAAAAATACGATGAAACTTATCTTGGGCATCAGGCAGTGAACGCATACAAAATCACTTGATCTTTTTTTAGTACTGATGCTGATTTTGATAACTTAAAGCCTTGTCTGTAGCGATAGGGCACAGTATTTTTTCTTTTAAACACTATTGAACTTTAAAGGGCCCATATCAACACATTTAACATGTATCTCTTGTTTTAGTTTTTATGGTCTAGATGTGGTTTGTAGTGCCAAGAAAACAAGAATCGTTTATTTGTTCACTCTGCCATCTGGCCGAGTAATTAGCAGAATCATCAGAATTCCATGCAAACCCTTTTCCTATATGTTGACTCTAGGTTTAGGACATTGGGCTGTTTTAAATTTATCTTCTGCGTTTAGTATAATGGTACTCATTACAGAGCCAATGTCCTTCATTTTTTTATTGTCTTTATTGATTTTTATTAGGTCAATTTCTGAGAGTCACTGTGGTTTCTGTGGTACCCAAAATAGTCAGAATTCATGACAATTCCTAGCCTCTCTTCATCCCTTCGAAATAAACTTTGTTACTATGTCTTTAAGACTGATCTTAGAAAAACAGCCTTTGTTCTGATTGGTTGGCCTGTAGTAACACAACTTATGAGGCCAGTGTGAATGGGTAGGTTCGGCTGAATGAGAGAGTATGTGGAAATGAGTTGGTTCTTGAGACATCAGAGAAATTCAAAAATTGGAGTACTACGCTTAAGATGAGCAATCAGATTATCTTATCATACTGAAACTACTCACTGTACTACTCAGCAGGAAGAGATATATAGATACACAGCTTACAAACGTCACACCACAACATGTAAGTGAGCTCAGTTTCAGGATAGATTGGTGATGGGATTGGATAATACTATATTAATTGTTTTTTCTGTCCAATATCTAATTCAGCATTTTTGCTCATGTTGACTGATAACTGGTGTTAGTGCCATCAGTGCCATCTCTAGCTGCAAAAAAGGCTGTTTTGAATTGATCATGGCTTTGACGTCACATCCATGAACTCCATGAATTTCCATATGCGCACCCATATGATGAGATAAGAAGTGTTGTTACTGCAGACAGTCTGTAGTGGAGTTATTGGAGATGTGGGATGAGACAGTTAAACGTTTTGCTGTTGCAGTTTGCTGCTGACTGTTGGAAGGCAAAATGGGTCACTGCAGCGTTCCAAAAAAATTCAGACATTCAAAAGAGTGGCTGAAGTTTATTTTTCCCCCCCTACGTCTCTTAGGATTTCAGTCTGAACATAACAGTTCATTCCACATTTCAGCCTGGACTACTTATTGAACAAGACAGCCCGTCAGAACAGAGTCTGTCTTAAAGGCACAGTAACAAAAACAAGAATAAAGAGAGGGCATAGTAGTCATGTGAAAGTAAATACAGCTGTTTTTAGTACACAAAGCCACAGAGACAGTGTAAGTGGACTTCAGGGAACAATATAAAACATAGGCCCTTTAGATATGGTTCAGATCACTGCTTGTGAATCATCTGTAGTTGTGCTGAAGATAAATTCCTCAGTGGTGGTGCTTATAATGCTTTCAGGGAGGACTCCCAGAGTGGACTACCCAAGATGGCTGCCATGTCCTCCCCTTACCGGCTGAAAGAAGAACCAGCTGCTGTGCAGGAGGAGCGAATAGAGCCGAGAGCAGAAGAGCCTCCAGGTAGAACCTCTTCTTTCAAAACTACATGAAGAGCCATGACAATGCATAACACTAACAATGTGCAGTGCTTGTCCAAAAGTGTGCAAAGATCAACATACCAGGGTATTACTTCAGGGTACAAATAGGGAAGGTTATCCATGCCTTTTTTGCAGTAGGACGATTATCAGATTCATCTGCTTGGTGGATCCAAAGCACAGTCGGTGTTACAAAATGTTCCTCTGCACGTATTATGAGTGATCCTAAGACTTTGATCATTTTGGTCACTAACGCTATAGTGTTATGAATTCATAGCCAAAGTTCATTAAATGTGAGTAGGTGTAATATGTATAGAATACTGAAACTAATTCTGTCACAATGTGTGTTTTTTATCAGCAGTCAAGACGACCCCCAAAATCCTGCTTCGTCCCAGTCCTGAAGATGAGGAGATGTATGGGTAAGTACTGCACATCTACCACTTCTCTGGTATTGTGACTTATTCGCTCATGCACCTACACTCATAGATAAATACATATGTATACAGTATACAGTAACATATACAGTACCAGAGTGTGATGTTTTTTGGATAATGTGTATCAAACAGAAAGTGCATCTCCAATTCTGTAAGATAATGAGCTGACTGAGTGGGGACCAATAAGATTCTTGATATGTGGCATTGCATACCCTGTGGCATACATTTTAACTCGGCACATCCAAAATACTTTTGGAAAATTCTGAAAAGTCTGTAGTGGTATGCTTTAAGTAGGTAACGCAATACAAATACAGTTTATCATCTAATCACTAATCTGCTTATTACAGAGCTGGTAGCCTAAATTATGCAGCTGAAACTCAACCACAGGTTTATATTTTACATAGTCTGTTAATTACCTTAATAGCAAACCATAAAGTCTTACATTTGTGTACTAGCAATGCCGTATCTTACACTATGTGTGCTGCACACCTGAACATCTCAAGAAGTCAGTTGCTCTGGTCTTTGTCCAGCATAGCGTCTCATACAGAAATAAACAGAGCTGGCAGAAAAGAGTCAGTGGAGTCCAGTTCCTTTTCTATGAAACCCCTTCGGCAGTACCAGGGCCCTTCATATCCTCATTCTAGTTACAAACATGATGGGCGCTCACATAACGACATAGAAACACAGCATGCATAAAGACACAGCAGCGCACTGTTAAAGTAAGAACCTCATCAAAGCTGCATAGTGCTGTGCATCTGCTTCTGTAGTTGAGAGAGTGAGAGAGAGGTTGAGGGTCATAGCATTTGTACAGCTCTGCAAAGCATCACCTCTCTCCCTCCATCTCTCTTTCTCTTTCAGTCCTGATCACACTACAGTCAGCCTCATAAATATTCATGGAGCAGAGTGTGTGTGTGTGTGTGTGTGGCCTACTGCTGCTGTCTGTGGGGAAGGTTTATTTTTGTGCCCTGTGATGATGGAAAATCTTTGTCTCTGTGCCAGAGTGCTGTAGTACAGCGAGGTTCTGCCCAGCACAGGTGAACATCTCACCTAAGTGGGGTTACTGTAGCACAGGTGAAAAAACATTCTACCAATGTGCTACTGTAGCATAGCTGTGCATTGTTGTAGCACACCTGAACATGCTCACAACCTGCTCTTGTGCTCTGATACAGTACTACAGCTGAGTTTACCGTGACAAAATGTATCCTTTGCACACAGCGTGGAATTCATCCTCCGTTTCTTTTACCTCTTCTAAGTTGGCTGCTCTCGTAACCTTGAAAAGCTCAGTATCGTTCACTACATTGGCTGGCTACATAAGCCATAAACTAACTAAACTCTCTGTCTTCTAACTCACCAGGAGCAATTTTAATAGTAAATTTGCACACATGTCCAAAAGAACACGCAATGCTATGCTAGAGCTGTGAGAGTGAAGGCTTCCTCCAAGGCAACACACCATCTGTTCAAAATGGTACAATACTACATCATGGGACAGCTCAACACGCTTAGAGGAGAATGCTAATTCTGTAATGTCACCTAATAGCATTTTGCTAACTGATGGGGGAAAGAGAGGTCTATCCTACCCACTCAGAGACAGTCTTGGACTACCATTGACGCATGGCTGTGGCATTGCTGTAATCTCACAGTGACATGTCTATTGCTTAGACAGCGAGCCCCCATGTGGGACTTTTTCCTGTCCACATCATACTTTACCTTCCATTCCCACCACCCCCACCTGTCACTGAGAGAACACACAGCAGACACCCTCCCTAAACTTAATTTTAGCTGTCATACTATGGAAGGAAAAGTGATTTCTAGTAGATGTTTTGGAGTGTGTTAACAGAGCAAGGCTGAACCATCTAGTGCTGGGATTTTGCAACGGATGTTCATGAATACTTATTTCTACTGGGTTAATGTGCTGGCTTAAAGTTTAGTGTTGGCTCGCTCATGAGACTTTACATACATGCTAATCCTCCGCCACCTTATTCTATTTATCTCTCTCCCCCTATCTCCCTCTCCCTCTCTCTCTCTCTGTCTCAGGGCGAATACTAGGATGGTGAGCTTTCAGAAGGGGGAGAGTGTAGGCCTGAGGCTGGCTGGGGGGAATGATGTGGGCATCTTTGTTGCAGGCGTTCAGGAGGGCAGCCCTGCAGAGGAGGAGGGACTGTGTGTTGGCGATCAGATCATGAAGGTATAGCAGAAGCCCTCTTCCGAACCCTCTGTTTCTTATGAATTCATGAGCATTTGTTTATAATCAGTAGAGAAACACCTCAGTGTTGGAGTCAAAAACACTAAAACATTTGGAAACATTTGGAAAGCACCACTCCTTCTCCGTAGAGTCTAAATCAGACATGTTTATCCAACCAGTCATTCCAACTCCTACACATACATGCACAGTAAAATGGAGCATTGTGAGCATAGAGCACCTGATCTGTGCCTCTAGTGCAAAATGAACTTTCCACAAACACCTTTTGTGTTTTATTTGAATTCATTCCAACAAATGTGTGCATGCTTTTAATTTTGTGTCTAAATGATAACATTGCTTTGTAGGAATGTGTCTAAAAATGTATCTACAAAAAGTTTTGAAATGTGGGACTATTTTGAGGCTTCTGTGAGTGAAGCAGAGATTCATTGCCTTAGTTTTTTAAACGACCGCCAAAATGCAAACTTTCAAACTATCCTCTGTTGTTGAGGTTGATGAATGATGTTGTACATGCTGTAATAATTTTATAAACTGTATTTATTGTCAATTTCTTTTTAGTTTCAGTTTTTAGTTTACTTTTTCAGGTTTTCTACCCAGAGGCGGATTGTAATTAGTTCAAATACACGTATAAAATGTAAAATGTTGATTGATTTATACTCTCCTGAGTTTTTTCAATTAGTAATACTTTTACTTTCAGAATTTCATGTTTAGTTACTAATTAATTTTTAGGCATTTAACATTATTCTGTTAGAAATCTGTTCTGGTTACACTGCAGTTCTTGAAATTCTTAAAAAAGCACTTAAGTGGATTTTTGACTTGCTACTTTTGTATTTCTACTTAAGCTGTTTTATGAGTATGTATTTTGACTTTTTACTTCTGTACTAATTTTTATACAAGAATCACTCTGGTACCAGTGGTAAAAATGTCACAGCTTTTTTTGGATCATGTCTGGCATCAAATTCCAAATAAGTGTATATTTAAGAATATGAAGTTCATTCAGTGAAACCATTAACAATGATGATTTTGTAGTTTTTCAAGGCACAGCAGGAGAGGTGTAATACAGGTCAAGCAGAATTTACTAACCACTGCTTTCTGTTTTTATTAGCATTTCACATACTGTACTTTCCCCACATTTCTGGAAGTGTTAACTACTTTTAAGAACTGCACAGCTACAGAACTACACTACACCATACAGTCTAAGCGTGCACTACTACTGTTTTCCCCTTTGGTATCTGGTTCAGCGTTTTCATTTGGTTGTGTTTTATAAATTGCACCCTGTACAGTAGGTTTACATCTGTATGTTTGGTCTATAGGTCAATAATGTGGATTTTAGGGGTATCGTGCGTGAGGAGGCAGTGATGTTCCTGTTGGAGCTGCCCCGAGGAGACAATGTCACCATATTGGCACAGAGCAAACTTGACGGTGAGTGCATCGTCATTCAGAGACCTGTGCATACAGCCTTAACACAGAAACCTTTCCTCACTTGCATGTATAGCACCAAGTCAGGTTATGTGCTGTATCACTGCTGCATATAGGATACTGACACATACAAGTGTGTCCACCTAGGACTTTTAACATTTCAATACTGCAAATGAATAGGCCTATGTCTTTGCAGAAGAACTGCAGTGCGATAAGTTAGCGAAACTGAATGCACTTCTTGTAGCGACTGGCCTAGTTTCATTTGCATGTGGCAACATCGGCAGAGCTCAACAGTTTTAATGCTTGGTGGCTTTGAACAGAGTGCACTGCAGTTTCTCTTTAGGTAGAAAGAGATGAAAAGGTTCTGTAAAGCTTGTCTAACCTACGAAAAGGTTCTTAGATAGATCTAACTTGGTGTCCTGTGTGGGGATTTAATTGCTGTGATTTAAGGTATAGACACCTATTCTCTGTCCTCGTTATGCACTGTTTCTCTCTGTTACACACGCACACAGGCACAGAATGTGTGTAAGAATGATGACAGGGGCACCAGCTTGTTGGCCATCGGCACAAACCAGTCCAAGCCAGTCTTGGCTTGTGGAAGAGATTGCCCTTTTATGTGTGTGAAAGCGTGTGCATGCACACATGCTTGACATTCGTATCTTCCTTAATAGAGCTGATATGTAGTACTATCTGAAAGTCATAGACCACCATTCCTTTAACGCATATTTCTGAAATGGTTAGATATAAGATATGGATAAGGAAATCAATGGAACATAAGTGAAAACATGAGTGGAAAGAGAAAATAAGAAATCCTAACTACTGTGCAAGACCACCAAAACTGTCCCCATCAGATTAACAATACGTAAAACTTTCTTATTTGAGGGAGAGGGGAAAATAAGCTTCACTCCTACTTCAGATGTGAAAACATCCACATCCTTCCACTGTGAGAAGACAACTTTGGGGATCAATGGACTGTTTGGGATTACTTGGATCTTCTGAACTTCGGAAGTGTGGAAGAAATGTCCCTGCAGAATTCTTTGAAAAACTGACAGTAAATCTCCTAAAAACTCGTTCTTAAAGGGGACTTACTATGCTTATCTGTTTACTCTCTTTTCTTTAGTGTGCTTTAGCTTTTTGTTCATGTAAGAGGTCTGCAGAGTTTTAAAGCCCAAGGTATACGCCAGAAGGAGAAACTCTGTCCCTCAGAAACCACTTTTCTCGGCTTCCTGAAACGGCGACGTTTTCTCTGTTATGAGGTTACATTCACACATATCATAATCCTTATTGCCCACCAACCAACAAGCTTCCGCACACAATACACAGAGCACTAGAACAGTAAAAACCCGAATAGTCCTGATCCAGTTTAGCTTGTGAAGGCAGATCTACCAACTTGTGACTTTCAGTGTTGACCTCTGACAGAGACTCTGCTCTAACATAGTCGTACAGACAGAGTGTGAATACAAGTGTACAGTATGGAGAAAATGATCATGTTGGGAAAATTTAAGCATGTAAATCTAATCTAGGAGACCCATAAAAATAAAATTATGAAAATTGAAGAAAAAAAAAGAAGTGTAAAATAAGTGTGCTTTAATGGCTGTTTTCACTGGGCTTTAAAGGGGGTGGCCTTTGACTATATATGTTGTCTTATGGAACTCAATTTATAATAGTCATAGAATATTTAAGGCTGCAAGAGTTGCTCTGTCATGGCGGTGTATGTGAGTGGGTGGGTGAGAACGCTAAAGAGGTGACTGTGCAGTCTGTTTAATGACTAATCTAATGTGTAGTCAGCCCTGTCTAATGCCTGTTTAAACTAAGCAGCCTGGTGCTTGTGGTGAATTATTGAATTTGGAGAACAATCCCCCTCACCGACCCCCACCCTATTCACCATGGAGACGACAGGACAAGCGGCACTGACCTCTACTGTCAGCTCTGTCTTAGCTCTCTCTCTCTTTTTCTCTCTCTCTCTCTCTCTCTCTCTCTCTCTCTCTCTCTCTGTCTCTCTCTCTCTCTCTCTCTCTCTCTCTCTCTCTCTCTCTCTCTCGCTCTGTGGTGCCTCTGGGCTAAATGAAGGCTAGAATCAGGGCTGACACTCTGTTGGTTGGCTGTGGCTGCTGAAGCTTATTTGTGTTGAGATGGGACAGAGGGAAAGCAGAGGTCTCTCAGAGTTCTAATGAGAGCCCAACAGGACCAGGGTGAACTTTTAGAGCACCTGACACTGAGGAAAATAGTCAGACTGATGGATGTCTTTCATTTCTACTCCACTCTAAGTGGTGGAGAGCAGAATGGAGTAATTATAATTGGAATTCCATACAAACCCCCCAGTAACCCTGATTCTCTATTACAGTGTACAGTGTGTTCTTTCCCATGATGTTCTGATTCTGAGAGCGTTTAGTAACGATATTCCTGTTCATTTTTCTTGGTTTCTGTGAATTGAATTTTTGACACACGTGTGGTTTTATATATTTAAAACACTCATAGTCACTTTTTTACAGAACCATTTTCTGGTCTTAGAAAATTACCCGTGTTCTGATTGGCTGCCCTGCATTGAGCCTTATTTAGAGAGCAATCTGAGCTGAAACACCCCAGCATAAATGGACAGAGCCAAAATGTAGACTGAATAGGCAGAGATATGTACATGCAAAGTGCAAATCAGAAACAGTTAATTCAGAAGTGGCTGTTTTTCCAGCTTGGTGTGCATACATGGTCTTAATGGACTGGGGAGTGAATGATTTGTTTTGACTTGACTTGTGCGTTTGTATACCACACTAAACGCGAAGTGGGTAGAATTTGGTTTTCCGCAATACGGGCCCTTTAAAACTGCTTAATTTTATTATCTTAGTATACGAGGATATCCTGGTGTCCGGCCGAGGAGACTCCTTCTTCATTCGGACACACTTTGACTATGAAAAGGAGCAGCCTCAGTGCCTGGCCTTTTCCAGAGGGGAAATCTTCAAGGTGGTGGATACGCTGTACGACGGCAAGCTGGGCAACTGGCTGGCCGTCCGGGTGGGCAAGGAAAACCAGCTACTGGAGAAAGGAATCATCCCAAACAAGAGCAGGTTAGCTGGGAGGGGAAAGAGGTGTGGGAGATTGCTCCAGTTGGACTATAGTCAAGACTTTTAGTCTGCTTCTACAGAACCCTTCTTACTAAACTTTGTGAACAACTAGAAAATAACCATATTGATAACTCATATTGAGTACTTGAGCATGCTTTTCTTTTGCATCTCTCTGGTCTGTCTTGGTCTTTATCTTCTCTTTCTCTCTCTTTCTTTTTCTTTCCTTCTCTCTGTGACCAGAGCCGACCAGATGACTAATGTCCAGCACACTCATAAGGGCTCAGGCAGTGACAGGGCGGATTTCTGGAGGCTCCGCGGGCAGAGAGCGTCCAAGAAGAAGGATTTGCGCAAGAACCGGGAAGATCTGAGCACTGGGCTGGTCTCCACCCGCTTCCCCGCCTATGAACGGGTGGTGCTCCGAGAAGGTATACTGCTTTTCCTCCATGCGAGAGAAAGAACAAAAGAAAGAGATAGGTTGAGAAAATCATGGGCTGGGGGGTTGCATGAAGTGCTGACGGGTCTTTGGAGAACAATTAAGCTGTATTAGATTAAGCTGTGAGAAAGAGGCGTAGCGCTTTGCCCCAGCGAGGTGACATTTTGGACGGCTAGCACGTCAGTGTAACGTGTTGGTGGAGGAACTGGAGCTGATTAAACATTTAACAACCTCGCCAGACCCAACACTGTTCACCCCCAAAGCCTGAGGGAAGCACACACACACACAGCATGCCTCACTCACCCCATTACTTTTAATGCAGATAGAAGGAGAGCGAGGGAGGAGAGGGCACTGCATACAGGCAGGTGACTGTACACATACGTTAATGAGCAAAAGAAAAGCAATCAGTTTCATAATGACTCAAGTCCATTCTTTTCCTAATTCTCTGGACTTTGCGTGAACCCTTCAGATGTGTTTTTATATTCAGTTTGCTGTTTGGTTTATATTGTTATTTTTACATAATTACATTAATAACTGGAAAAGTGCATTTCCTGAAGGAAATGCGGGATAGTTGGGCAGTGTGCTAAGTGAGGAACAAGGGATGAGTAAACGAGCGCGGGTCGCTATGACTGTGGATTAGCGTTTGGGGGCCTGCCCTTAGTGAGTATGTGAAGTTTGGTGGCTCTCGGTCGAATAAAAGGATTACGTCTTGGTTTGGGTCGAAAATGACTGTGACTCTATAGGAGGAACCGATGATGAATAAATGACAGATAGAGGAGTGCGGGTCAGTATGGCTTTGGATTAGTGCTTAGTGGGCATGTGAAACCTGGTGGCTCTCGGGTGAAGGAAACAGCCGGCTTTAGGTGGGTCCAAGAATGACTGGGACTCTATGGGAGGAACAAGGGATGCAATAGCAAGGGTGCCCTGCTGCTGAGCTTTAAGGGTGGTAGAGACAATACCTCACCGACATTGGTGCCATTAAGCGTGTATCTCATTAACATATTTATTTGTAATCAGTTACGTGTTTTCCGTTTTGTATCAGCAAGCTCAAGTCTGGATTTCTGACTATTTTCTACTTTAAGAAATGTTCTTCTTTTTACAAAGCACCATCAAAGCTAGATGACAGAATCATATCATCAAATTTAAAATAGAATTATTTATCTTTTTTGTAATGTTGGGTGAAGAACCTGGTGTTTGTGCATTCTTAGTGTGGTTTGCGGCCTTTGATAGATTTGATTGATTAAGTGCTTGTTTAATCTCTTACCCCTGTAGCTGGATTCAGGAGGCCTGTGGTGCTGTTTGGACCCATAGCCGATGCCGCCAGTGAAAAACTGGCTGCTGAACTCCCAGAGGAGTTTGTCATTGCCAGTGAGTATTGCTAGTATCTGACCATTTTTCATAAACAGGTCTTTTATATTCTTTAAAATGTTCTTTAACCCCCTACAGCTCCTCTTAAGTACCCAAGTTTCATAGGAGTTACCCAGCGCCTGTTTACACTTTGCATTAACATGCAACAAGCAATGTTTAAACACCTCTAGGACACACTGTAATTGGATTATGATCTGATCAGAGACGGAACAGAATGCAGTATTTTCATGATCTATATTCAGTTACGTGTGCAGAAGTGCATCTTCCTGGCCTTGACTAGCAGGTTGAGGTGGGAAAACAGAAGGTGGGATGTGCAAGGCAGGAGTTTTTCACTCTCTTCTTGCATTTTAGCCGGTGATGGAAAAAAATGGAATGTAATGGAAGAAAACAGAATTGACATATTTTGTCGACATGCACATTTGGAAATAGTCTGCTCATACTGGGGATGCATTTTAGTGAAACGTGATCTAAAGTTTATCCAGATACGATCTGAACACAAGACCCCTGTTAGTGCCCCCTGGTTGTAAGTTAACAGCAGGCTCTTATAGTAGCTACTGAAAAATAATGTATGGTTTAAGCAGTTTAACTGATGTTGGAAGTTCCATCATCAGGGACACATTAGATCATAGTGGTTTATAGTAGAACAGCATTTTACTGTGTTCTGTAATGTTTACTCATCAGAAAGAGAACCCAAAGATGCTGGGTCGGAGAAATCTTCTGGGGTGGTGCGTCTCAATACCATCCGACAGATCATTGAACAGGTAATACAGATACAATTCTAATAATAGTAATAATAATGTTACATATAATATATTTATTATTATTATTATTAGTAGTAGTAGTATTAGTAGTGACTAGAAATGAATTCAATATAATGTACTGAATTTACATTACTTGAATGTGCAGAATAATTTTAATATGACTGAACTATAATACAACACAGTTATTTTCAAGCAAGTGAACTGATGTATTTTACTCAAATGGGCGGGCGGATTTTTTAAAAACACATTTAGCACATTGCTATTCCTATTGGATTATTGACAAACTTGTTCCCACTTGTACTTAGGATAAGCATGCCCTGCTGGACGTGACCCCTAAAGCTGTGGATACACTAAACTACACACAGTGGTACCCTATCGTCATCTTCTTCAACCCAGACAGTAAGCATGGAGTGAAAACCATGAGGCAGAGGCTCATGCCCAACTCTAACCGCAGTGCCCGCAAGCTCTATGACCAGGCAATCAAGCTCAGGAAGTCCTGCTCACACCTCTTCACCGGTCAGTCCCACACTGCACTGAGCCTGATCATGTCTGAATCATGGTTCAAAAAGTTGAAAGGCCCATATACTATATTTAATTGTATTCACTGAGCAACACTTCAAAACTTCACATGGGTATATGACCTAAAACCAATAATAATTCATTTTGCATGACCATTTTCCAACCTCTCATTATCTCTTAGAATTCAGCTGTTTTAGGTCCTGATGTATGTATGTATCATATGATATCATACAGGTATCATGCCTCCTTCAAAACAGCTAATGACTCCTTATGATGTCAGCATGAATGAGCGGGGTCAAACTTATGTAGGCTACATTTTAATTCAAAATGTCTGTTTTTGTTGAATGTGTTCATTTTCATACATGAAAAGCTTTATGGGTCAAGCACTGAACATGATGTTTTAAAATTGTTTGCTGTACAATATTACAGTACTGTTAATTTTTCATAGGCCCTTTAAGGTTCTGGTTTTTATTGTTAGAGTCTGGACCAGATAGTTTCAGGCCATGGACAGATATAGTAGCCTGAGGAATGATTACCACAGTCCACAAGTCCACAGTGCACATTAGAGTGAAATGTATATACACTGCTTGGCCAAAAGATTTGTGGACACCTGAACGTCACATTTATGCTTGCTGAGCATCTTGGAACAAGATGACATTAATATGATACTATTCTACTCTCTGGGGAACACTTCTTAGATGGCTGTAAGAATTCACTTCTTTTAAGTAACAAGAGCATTAGTGATGTTAGGCTTTGATGTTGGAAGATAAGGGTGGGCCCGCAGTAGACATTCCAGTTTATTCTAAAAGCACAAGGGGGGCTTTGTACAAGGGGGCACAACAGGAAAGGGCCCTCCCTAAACTGTTTCACAAAGATGGACGCACACAACTTATGCTCTCCCATTAAGGTTTCCCTTCACTTAAGCTAAGCAGCCCAACCCCTACCCTGAAAAAAAAAAACAGCATTGGACCACTAATAGTCCTCCACCAACAAACTTTACAGTTACACTTGTAACACTTGTGTTACACTGATACTGTTTTAATATTGATGTTGATACTGGCACTTAAATACAGTGTCATTTCAGCAATGAGGATACTTATACCCATTACCAGCACCACAAACACCACAAAATAATAAAAGTAAAGTTTTGTGTGACACGTACAAACACAGATTTAACCAAAATAACATTTTTAAACAATGTACTATCAGGTCTTGTGGGTTTGTTAGGTTAGGTATTGCATTGGTGTCAGTACTCAGTATTACTCTATGTTTGAGGACCAGGTATCAGTGTTCAGAGGAGAAACAGTGGTATTGTATAAATGGTTATTATAGCACAGTGGGAAACACCATTGCCTTTCATGCTGTAGACGAAGATTAGATCCCCTTCCTGGATGAGCTCAGACTCTTTACCGATAAAAGTCCTAACGCTGTCTTCGCCTGCCTGTCTGAGAAATGGTGAAATTGTAAGTCACTCTGGATTAGACCATTACATTTACATGTAAATGTGAACTTAAGTGTAAAATGTGTCAGTACATCTGTAGTTTCCTCTTTTCATTTTGGCACTTTTCATTCTCTCCAGACATTTACCAAACCCAGATTTGTCAACCAGACTGCCAGAAGGAGAAGTGTGATTTAGCACTCCAGATGTTTTCACTGTTTCAGAGCCCAATGTCAGTGAGGTTGCAGATGACCTGGGAACATCTAGCAGGGCAGAAATCTGACAGTCAGACCTGTGGCATCCTCTGATGTTGCAACACTAAAAACTACTCATTAAGTCATTGCTCTTCTACTGTGTTTGTATGCTCAGTCATATGCCATCGTTAGCACGTGTGTGGCTAAAATTTCCAAACACACGATGAGCAGGGGCTTCCACATAACGTAGGCCATCTAGGTACTGAATGGAGAGAATATAGCGTTTCATGCCTGTCTGATAATCACTGTAAAAGTGGTTCATGTTCCTCATGCAGAAATTTACAGAGCAATTTTAGGAGTCAGTGGAGACACAGTTAGCTAGAAGATCAATATGTGTAGCTAGAGCACACAGGAGCCAAATCGACATGTCTTAATTTAGTCTCTCTCTCTCTCTCTCTCTCTCTCTCTCTCTCTCTCTCTCACTTACTATCTTTCTCCCTCCCTCTCTCTCTCCTTCCTCTCCCTTTGTTATCTCCCCCCTTTCTTTTTGTCTCTTTGTCCCACCACCCCCCCCCCTCTCTCTCTCTCCCTCTCCCCCCCTCCTCTGCTTTTTTCCCCTCTGCTGTTTGTTATGTTAGCTGTTATTGATCTGAACTCAGTCAATGATGCGTGGTACGGCAGTGTGAAGGCATGTATTCGGCAGCAGCAGACGCAGGCAGTGTGGGTGACGGAGGGGAAGGTAAAGAGCAGACGCTTCTCAATCATCCTCCACAAAGTGCATCACCACCGACTTTCACTATCCCTCCATTCATACTTCCTCACTTTATCTTCTTTCAGTACCAGAGTACATTAATTTCATTAATGCATGCCTTCTTTTTCTTCTCACAGTTAGGTCATACTAGCCATTCTTCCTGTTTTTTTCCGTGCTGTTTTACTGTTCATCTTTCTTTGGTGGTGCTCTACAGCTTTGTTTTTGTTTTTGTTCTTTTTTCTTTTGTTTTCGCTCCTCTCTGTACACAAGATCCATCATGTGTCTCTTTTAGCTGGACGGGACAGAGGGGGACCTTGATCTCCACGACGACCGCATGTCGTATTTGTCGGCCATGAGCGCTGACTATCTGAGCATGGACAGCCGTGTGACCAGCGACTACGATGACACGGCTGACGAGGGCGGGACTTATACAGATAACGAACTGGACGAGCCACTTGAACGCCAGCGAGTGTCTGCCATCAGCAGGTCCTCTGAGCCTGTCATGCCAGAGGAGGTCAGAGAGCACATGCACACGTAAACACTAGGGCTGTAAAAATATCTTATGATCAATTTTATAAAGTTCCAATCAATTGCATTTCATTAGAATAAAGTGTTAGGCCAGAAGGAGAGTGCAAGTTTGATCCCTGGCAGTGCCACAGCAATCCATGCCTGGGAGTCAAAGAAGCCCTTCTGCTTACTTTAACTTAGCATGAGGTTAGTTAGTGCAGCTGTCAGTGTTGTGCCTGGTCTGCAGGATGTTTAACAATGTGAAAAACAATGTGATACTCCTTAGTATCGCACAGAAAAATCTAAGAGGAAGACCAAATATGGTTGAAGGCCCGAAGAAGGGGCCAACAGAGCCTACACAAGCTTGAGTTTATCCTCCTTCTCCATAGGCTACTTTATGCGTATAGCTTCTTCCATAAACACCTGTCTATTCTGTTCAGCTCGATTATTTGAAGATTATGTTTCACACCAAAGAATTCGCATCCACTCCAAACTACAGGGCATTGAGTCGTAAAAACTGAACATGTTTAATATTTATGATTCACGATCAGGTTTTAGGACTAGACTGGGAGTAGATCGGAAGGGTAATGATTGGATTATAGACACCCCAAACCATAGCATAATCTGGGACAATCCTTTGTTATAGTTGGGAGAAGCAAAGCAGCCTGAATTTCATTGTGGGCCAGGCATTTGCGGAGGTAACAGAATTGACAGATAGTGTTCTCCTCCAAGCATGTCAAGTCTTGCGGCCCTGCATTAAAGGGAGTTTGAAAAGATGCAGGGATGCTTCACATGACTTTGTCAAAAGTTTGTGCTAGCCTTCACACTCACAGCTTGGTAGTACTGCTCAACCAAAATACATGTCCAGGATCAACTTGACTGTGTTAAGAAGAAATCCTAATAAAAATAAGGGTGATAAGGCTGCGCCCTCTAAAACCCAGCCCCGAATTCCTCCAGTCTGTCGGGAGTACAGTTGAGAATAAGCAAAACATGCGAACTGGAAAGGCCCTGTTGTTAACTAACTGAACTGTTTGTTCCTGATGAAAGACCCTATCTGTACCGTGATCTCTGTTTATAATACTTGTTCTCTGCACATGTGAGACACATCTGTGCGCTAAGTTAATTCATGCTAACTTGCATTACATCCATGGGTTGCACAGATTTGCTGTATATTGTGCAATGAGTGGGCCATGACAACCTACTTTCAGCTCTGCTTTCACAAACTGCTTTGTTATACTGACTTGGTTCCCACCCTAATATGTCTATGCTTTCAGCCACATTTAGTCCGGAATTTTGTATGCTTAACCCAAAGTGTTGTTGTTACAATATCACATTTCGCCCGATGTGATTGCAGGTGGACTTGACAGAGAGTAAACTGGGGGCAAAATAAACAGTAAAAAAAAAAAAAATCCCCAGAGCAAATAATTGAGCATCACATTCGTACTCCAGGCTATTTTTAAAACTAATTCTAAATGTCAAAATAATAATAATAATTTAGATTTACACCACCACTCATTTATATATAATAATAATTATAACAATAATATATATATATATATGTATGTATGTAGTGTATCTAGAAAATAAATACAGACATCAGTGGAGGTAAAAAAGCATGCGTGCCATTAGTCTCGTATGCACAGATGAGCTAGCACTCTGTTGTTTCTTGTGGTTGCCTTGGTCAGCAACATGTCAGCATGGCCTATAAGGAAAGACAGAAGAGGTCAGGGCTACAGGGAGACACACCAAATACATGCACAAGCATGAAAGACCACACACACACATCCACCCCACCAACTCACTCTCAGACACTGTATCAGTTACACTTCGTACATCAGGAGAGTACTTTTGCTCTCTCTAGAGACACTGAGGTGTATTTCATCCCGAGACACTATCAGCATAATGATAATAACGTGACATGAGGCTAAACACACTGAAACGCATACATGCTCCTTTGTTTCATTCTCAGTTTATCAAAGCTCTGATGAATATTAGTCTCTTCTGTCCCCTACTGCTCAGTACATGTAATTACTGCATCCTGAGTATTTCATTCCAGTATTGCATACTGGAGATCTGCACAGACATGAAACTGATCCATATCACTGACTTTGAGACGTGATCTGACCAGGCTTGACTGGGACTGCTACATGTAAAAAAAATTACATCCAGAAAATTCTATTGAACGTAGATGGACAGTGCTTAATTTTTTACATACCTAAGTAGCTGACTAAGCACATCCAAATAGGGTGATTGAGACTGGACTTCATACATCCTCATACTCTAAAGTTGTTCCAAACAGCTAACATTGTGAGAGAGGTAAAGAGAATGTGCAAGAGAGTGCGCGACAGAGTGTGCAAATAAATTAAATAAGTACAGATCTACTTCATAAAAAATCAATCATTAGAAAAGAAACCCAGTGAGAGACCCAGTGTGGTTGCAGTGAAAAGCTGGCCTGAGCCCGACCCAGAACCTGGTGTTTTATAGAGGTAGTGCCTCAAATGCAAATGCAAACTTCATCTCAACCTTGTGACAGTTTCCTTAGTAGTGTCCACCTGTATAGGATGTAACATGTGTTTTTAAATCCCAGGATCATTACAGCGTATGAACAGTCCTATCCAGACAACTTTTTTTTTTTTTTAAGTGTTTGCCTGTTGTTCTGGTTGCTTGCCCTCTGACCCCTGCCTGCTCTGCAGATCCTCAGGAAGTCCAGCCCAGAGATCCGCTTCCATTCTCGTGTGGGTGTGGTCAACAGAGAGCTGGTGAGCGAAGTCAGTCCACCGGTGATGTCCACCTTTCTCCCCGACCCCTGCAAGGTGAGCCCCTAATCCAGCCCTGGTCCAGCTCAGGTGTGCTTTGCGCTGCTTTGAATAATGCCACAACTGATTATTGATAAATGTATTTGTAGAATCCACTTGTCTTCTAATTTCGAAGACTAGGACAGTCTGGTGAATGAAATATATATGAATATTCAGATGTTTCATAAAATGTTTGAGTGACTAACATGTCCTGGTCCTCCTCACTCGTACATGCTCATCTCAGAAGAATGGTTTGATCAGGCCTTTCTCCTGCTTCCTGTCCCTTCCCGGAGCACTCTGGTACTCTAATGCCCCCTGCCGTCTGTGATGCTGTAGCAGACTTAAAGCCTCACAGAGTCCTGTAGAAAATCTGATTCACTGGGAAGCGTGCAGTGTACAGTGGCATCAAAATACGAAATACATCAAATATAATAAACATTATTTTTACATTGTTTACCTCAAATTTACAATACTGGTTAACAACAAAACAGGATAAAAATTGGTTAACATGATACATTTTAATTGTGCACTCTTGTTTTAATTAAATAGTTCTTTATTGACTAAAATGATTGATTATGCCAGTTTAGTCTGTAAATCATGTAGCTGAACACTGTTGGCATAGAACACAACGGTCTAACATTTAACCCCATTTTTAGGAGGTTGTGATCCCACCAAGCTGTCTATATGTGACTATTGGCCAGTAGTGTATCAATCTGGCTCTAAACAAAAAGGAAAGGAGTCATAGATTTCCTAGTGAAGCAGTCTGAGTTTCTTGTGTTAGGTTTGCTGTATAGTTGGTAGTTCGGGGATGTTTAGTTTGAACTCTAGAGAGCAAGAGTCCAGCACAAGTGGTCTGAGATGAATTAGACATAGCATGGGAATTATCCCACTGTGCCACTCCGGCTCTTCAGGTTCAGAGCTGGACACCCCTTGCTAAGATAATGCATCAAAAGCTCTACTGACTCTAACACACACTATCCTGCCTGTCAGGTGAAGTTGCTGGCTCAAAGCGAAGCATCTCGTGGACACTTCGACCCATCTCGAGTCTACGACCCCCATCCCATCAACCCCACCAGCAACCCTGCAATAAACACTGCAGTCATCCCTGCCAGCAACATGGCCAGCAACCCAGTCAATCACGAGCCCCTCCGCACCCACGACTCGCCCTCCAAACCCCCGCCACCCCCCATAGCTCTCAAGCCCTCCTCCGTGTCCCACGTCGCCAGAGGCCAGGCAGACAGCCCGCCCCTCAGGGACCATGACCCTCCAGGCAAGAGCCCAGAGGACCCTTCCCAGAAATCCTTCTTGGGCAAGGTGCGAGCCTTCGAGAAGATGGACCACTTCGCCCGAGCTCAAAGGATGTTGGAGCTACAGGAGGCTCAGAATGCCAGGGTAAAGAGAATGTGTTATCAAGCAGATGTACTACTCCAAAACTTTTTTTCAGGTATCAGTATCCAATTTTTCTATTGGAACATGACATATGATTAATCAGTCGGTTGTTCTGTATTAGGTGGAGATTGCGCACAGGCACCCAGACATCTATGCCGTCCCCATAAAAGCCCAGAAACTGGACCACAGCAGACCACAGCCTATTGGGTAAGATCCCAGTTTTCCCCCTCAGGAAAAGAAATGTTTCCATGACCCAAAAAAGACACCTGCTCCTGATGTGTGTCCACTTTTACCCCTAACCCTGGTTCAGTGTCCTTGCCTGAACTTGTGAGATGCAGGCAATGATGTATTAAGAAATGCTCAGCATGAAGTCCACCACTCAACACAACCTTTGACCCACTCAGTCAGTGTGCATAAGGGAGTTTTGGCGTAGGACACTAGCGTCTTTCCAGCTTAATTCTAAAAAACTCATTCACAAAATCATTTAAATACAGCTTTTAATAAGCACTGACTCAATAGCTGACAGGGCCTTAGTAAATCGTGGTCACGCATTAGGATCCTGTTCCCTCACTTTAGTTAAATGTGGCTACATATTGTTTTCTTTAGAGGGAATGTCAGCAGAAGGATTCTGTTGTGTCTTGATTGGCCATTTTGAGGGTTGTATGTGACCTTGAACTAATCTGGGTATTGGCCAGCATACTGCAGTTTTCAAGTTTATTCTGTTCCCCTATTTTGTACCAGCACACATTGCCAGACTGGGACAATAATGCAAAATTAGGTTAGCAATTATTGTATACAGTACGATCGTGATAAATCATATGGTGAACAAAAGTACCACTGATGTGAGAAATGATGATAACAGTGTCACATGCCGTCCGTTCAGAAAACAGATTAATAGCAAGGTTGGTGATACTACCAGTATGCACACCTCAGGATGCATCATCCAGCTCAGTTTGCGACACAGGGTCAGGGTCAGTGAAGGGAGAGGATCCAACAAATCAGCTGGCAAAACGAACACATTATCACACTTGTTCTGGATAACCTTGTATATTGTTCTCTACTCATATTCCATAGCACTCTTTAATTGCAACCCTAAAAAAATCGGTTATAATTTTTCCAATTGAGATTTCAAATTACGTATGTAGCTCATTAATTAATGTTCCATTTGTACATTCAATATTTAAATGCAATCTTTTTTACTGTATACATTTTTGAACTAGCCATAGATAAGAGTTATCATGCAAAGTGAGTGGTTCAGAGTGAAAGAACCGTAATTTGCATGGGGTCTACACTTATACATTTAAATGATCATGATATACAATAACGCCAATTATCAGCCAAGGCTATTTATTGTCTATTGTACCTTATAACCAGTGTAAACTTTAAACAGTGCACACTTTAATGATCTCAGGCTCATTCCAGCTCATTAATTCTGTGATGTTGATGTTTTTCCATTCCCCTTTCAGATTTTTAATAATGCGCTGCACTGTCCCGAGCCCAATTCCAGTAGTTTCAGCTTCTCCTTAGTTGTTGTCTTTGTTGGTGCAGGACAATAATTTGACACTTGGCCCATGAACAAAAGCCCAGTAGGCCTAATTAATAATATTCTTGGTTATATTTTGATATTTTCTTATTTTGGACAGTGTAATAGAGTATCTTAGTAACAAATATCAAATATAATATAGATTTGTTCTTGCGCCCCTCAACCTGCCATAAACATTGCACTTTGGGCCTGTAAAGCAAAAACGTATAGGCACCTATGGGCCAGGCTAATGCTACTCACTGTTCCTGTGCACAGATCCAGCTCACGGCCAGAGCCACAGACTCCGCCCTCCAAACCGGCAAACTCGGAGAGCTGTCCACCCTGCCCTGGCAAAGAAGAAGGGGCCGAGGAGGAGTACAGGCAACGGCTAACTGACCAGACCAAACGTGGCTACTACCCTGACGCACACAAATATCAGGACACAGAGCTGTAGCGCTGTTGTCTGCTTCAGCTCCCACATTCTCCACCATTCCTCCAGGCTCAGGCCTGCTCCAAACTGCTGCTGACACGGAAGCCTTTCTGCTTTTACTTTTCTCACACTGTTCCTTTCTTCTTCTTCTTTTCACTTCAAAGAAGTCAAGACTCCATGTCCATGAGGATAAGAACACATTTTTTGTCTTATCTTTCTTAAATATCTATATATCTATATATATATCTCTATATATACCAGTTCATTTTTGGCCTTCATCTAGAAGGAATGAGCCACTTTTTTCTTGCCTATGCAACTATTTCAGTTTCTGCAACTGAAACCAAGTCTGTATTTGCTCCACGACAACCTTAAGCCTGCCGTGTGCTACAGACCAGCTTTTTTTTTGTTACCGTTACCTGTTTCTTTGTTCACGAGAGCCAGATGAAGCAAAATGTCTCCAAGTTCAGTCTCTTCGGAGTGTGCACTTCTCAGCCTGTGCATTCCGTCATGTATGGTTATTGGAGTGTATGATTATATAACACAATACACTGGATTTTGTTACGACGTTTTGAAGTGCCTTTTACTTTCCAACTAATACAGAGGTTTGGTGGACTTGACACTCCATCCCTCTGGACAATAATATTCTGCTGCTCACAAGCTTCGAGGACAAACAGGGAAAAAGACGACACCAAAACCCTTAATACTGTAATACTGTTCACCTGCCACCCTCGTCTTCACTGTAAGCGACAGCCAGGAGTAATGAAGACTGTGCGACATGATGTTTCCCACAACCTGGCTGAAGTTCGGAGATGTGTATGTGTGTGAGTGAGAGTGCTTTTGTGTGTTTGTTTGTGAGAGAGAGGGAATGAAAGAGTGAGTGAGATAGAGGTTGTATTGTGTTCTAATTGCTGTTGTCACAGCTGTATTTGTTACATCATTCCTTACGCCATTTCGTTTCATTTCCAGTAAGCTTGTTGTATGTTGGTCTGCTGTACTTCCGCATATTGGTTAAGAAGTGCTTTTATAACTCATGAATACTGTTTTGACGGCTTCCGGTTTGTGTGGACATCTTACAGCGAATGAGTGCGCTGACTGGACGTTTCTGTTCACTCTGCAACACCAAATAAAAATAACTATACTGAAATACAGCTGTTGGTCTGCTTTATTTTAAATATATTTCATATTCCCAGTTGCTTAACTGCAGTCAAAAGATGTGCTTGCTGTAATAGAAGCTAATGTCCATCTGTCAGTATCGTATATTCTACATTCATCACTTGTTTTGCCTCATTTTGCTTCTGCATGCTTTTGCCATCTTCGTTTAATCAGTAATCCTGCATACATTTGGGTTGTCCTTCAGCGCTCACTAGGGATTGTGCTCTGGGAAAATCCCCCTGCCATGACTGACCACGAAAGAACCAATGACCCCACATCTGGCAGCAGACAGACCAATCACTGTTCTGATAGGGAAGCACCGCCTCCTTATTATGCCCTTCCCCTGCTCCCTGACTTTCATTCTACCCATTTCTTAACACTAATTTTTCAAGGCACCGTTGTTCTAGCCAAACTACCCATCAGGTGGTCCAACCTAAAATCCTCTATAGTACAGAACTTTTTACAGTTGAATGAATTTAAACATAGAATGTTTAGGACCACCCCTACATTGGCAAAAATAAGAGGAGGTGCTCTATTGGCTGCTCTTTCCAGGGGGCAGAAAACAGTGCCCCTTTAAACTATAAATTATGATGAGCAGAACATTTATCTGTGGAGGCAACATGATGCAGTACCCTTTAAAGTGCCCTTCAGATGGAAAAGTACCCTCAATGTTCTCCCAACATGACTATACAGAAGGGGGCCCTTTCCTTTTAGAGAAAATGAATGCACTGGCGGATGCAAGCTTTCCCAAAATGGGTAGGTTCCTGCAAGTACTATCATAAGACTTAGTATTTATCTCTCAGGTCCTGCCTACATTTAAAGCACATCGTGCGGCTGCTGTTGTATCTTATATACATAGGGGCGATAAGTGAAGCTGATATGTAGCTAGCATTTTGAGGTAATCTCATGCATTTTAGCTTTATGCACTGATGGGGCCCCATGCCGTGCAGTAGGTGCACCTCTGGACTCCAAACAGTCTGCCCCTGAAGTACACAAAGGTTTAGGTGTTATTAGGCCAAACCTTACAATAGCCAAGATGTGCTGTAGGTGGCTTTGAACACCGTGGGCTTTCTGCCAAAAGTGGTTTCAGCTGAAAGCTTCATATGACCTTCTGGGACTCTAAAGAATGTTGCAATAAACAAAAACAAACAAACATCCAGCGTGTGGGAGTTCTTTATACTGAGGTCAGGGGAGAATGTGATATGTCCACTTTCTGTAAGCTGTAAGGATTAAAACAAGTAATGGTATTATTGTTTTGAGCTTTAAGCAGCACGTTACACTCAGTTCCACTTACCAAGTGCATTTACTACATGTACATCTACCAAATGTAGTTCTACATTTATAGCCTGGTCCTGTGGGCAGCATCCTTTGGGCAGCATCCTGTGCGCACTGATAAAGGACTAGAGGGTGACCAACACAAACTGCCATCTCTGAATATACATCTACAAGGTGGACCAGCAAGGTAGGAGTGCCCAATTGAGTGGATACAGTGTTTAAATAGTATAACAGCCCTGCTGTCTCTGATCCCCTCACTCCAGCATAAAACACACTAATTCACCACCACGTCAGTGTCACTGTAGTGCTGAGAATCAAACACCATCTACATAATACCTGCTCTGTGGTGGTCCTGGGGGGAGGGGTGTTCTTATTAGATCAATTGGAGCTGATAAAATAGTAAGTATAGATACAAGGTGTACCTAATGAAGTAGCCAGTGAGTGTATATGTGATGTACACAATGACATTATTCAAAACAAAATGCCATTTTCTCCCTTGTGAAATGTGGATCGTTTACCTAGAATAGAAAAATAGAATGTGGTAATTTGGTAAAAAGGTGACATAAGACAATTAAACACAGATATAACCTAATTGGCTGATGTCTCTAATGTCTTTATTGAACTTGGTCAAATCAATGGGTCACCAATCAGGTTAAACAGTTAAACAGTAAATGGATTTTAAATATGGCATATAGTGTAAAATGTCTATTCATTTGCTGAGTTTTGGGAACACAAGACATAAAACATGTGCCACAGGCCACATTTTGTGTTAAACTCTGCACATAAAGAGCAATTTTTCTATTAAAACATGCATTAAAATATGCATGGTAAAATAAACTATGATCTCTTTAGAGGATGTGTTCACTTACTGTAAAATCAATAACATGTCATTTGACCAGGAGTGACCAAGCTTTTGGATAAGAGTGTAAAGATAGAACATCAAATAAAAATACGAACTTCAGCCTATAACAACCCGTATAGGTCTTTACAAAGTGAAAATCATTTTACTTTTTTACTATTTAACCCCTTTAGTTGTACATAATAAAATTGCATGTTCTGTGTACATTCTACAATAAAACCTTCTTTATATTATGTTTGCATTTACTTCATTTTTATTTATAAGGTAAATGTAAACAACACCTAGTACAACAACCGCATTACCACATTTAGGCCATGTTATTCTCAGTCTGCTGTTTTCCCTCCGTGCGGTACGAATGGTGAAAGGTGATCCTGTCGTGGAGCATCATGATGGTGCTTGGCCCTGTGATTTGACTCTTTTCCAGTGACGTGTTGAAGCCATTATCCCTGTACATCCCACTCTTCAGAATGTGCTCAGAAAACTTCCGGTGACTTCCATGGAAGGTTGTCTAAAACAATGATAAACAAAGTTGAACATCTGCCTGCTAAATACTAAGGTTTTATTGTATGCTGAGCGAGACTTACCGGCATTTCATGAACTGTAGGCTGCTTACTTCCGTAAGATTGGTTGGTTGTTTGGTACAGTGGATTAACCTTCTTACTGCAGAGCAAAAAGTGCATCATGAACACAGTGCTCATGTGAGTGAGGTAACAGTGAGCTTTTCATTTCATGGCAGGCCTGCAATTCTAAAGTTTAATAAATTCTACTCTCATCTTTAAAAGAATAGTTGCACCCAGAAGGAAATGTTGGTTTGCAGTGCTACTGGGAAGGAAAGTATAAGTTACCAGGAACAATAAATGATCATAGATTTAGACAGATATGGGCAATACTTATTGAGCTACACGTGCAGAAGTAGCGTCTCTCAGTATGTTATTTTCAGTATGCAAGGTCCACACGTCTCTGTATGGAGTTGTAGAGGTCTCTAATGGTGCCCTGCGATAATTCATCCCATGCAGCTTGAATATTCTTACATAGTTTCTGCTAATTTCATGGTAGGAGTGGAGGTGGAGGCACCAGGCCTTCTGGACATGTGACGCAGAACAACAAATCATTCATCTTGGCGCTGACCACAGTGCCTTCGCACATGGAGTTGTTGGTCATCTCCACCAAGACAAAGGGAGGACTTTTTACTGAAGATCACCCGCGGCCATTCCAAGTCACTCCATGACAGTCTGGCATGACATCATTGCAGTCTTAGACTCATGGAGGGCATCACTGCTCACTGAATGTCCGTAATTGTGACTGTTGGGACAGTCAGGTATGGTGATCCGTCCTTGCCTACAACACATGTGAAGCAAATTGTGAGACATACAAATCTTGAATCATTTGTATGTCTCACAATGTCAAACCTACCCAAGTCCCATTCCTGTAAGTCGATTTCTTCTGAGTGCAGCTATTTGTGTAACTATTCTTTTGAAGATGAGTGTATGTTGTATTATGAAGATTCTCCTGGGACTGCAGTTGAAGAGGCTTCATTTGTGTCCACAAGACTAGCCTATAGTGTGTAAAAATATGAAGCATAAATGCATAAATGACAAAAAATGGTGCTGCGGTTACACTCTGGTGTCTGAGGTGGTATAATAACTGCTATCATAATAACTTCTGTTCCATTTCTAATACCAGATCCCCCCTAAATCTCATACACATTAGCTGTGAATGAATGTACTAAAGTTAAGAGTTTGCTGTACTGACCACACAGTGTAACCCTGTATCAGACAAGCAGACATGCTGGACAAGGGCTACTGGTAGCTACTGATAGCTAACGCAGGCTGTACTCGGCTCACCTGTAACCTCTGAAGCTCTCCGGATGGTTGAATCGGTTCGGGAGGTTTTTATCCACCCTGTAGACGTCACTCGTCCTTACGGAGGAGTTTTTATCAACCGAGGAAAGGTCAGTTTTCACTCTCTCTTCTGAAGACTCTCCGTCCATGCTGGACATTAACTTCAGCGCTACAGAGAAGCTAATTTAGCGAAGACGCATTACGGGCTTACTAGCCTAAACAATAAGCTGCAGCGCTGAGCTACTGCCTGCGCTGGTTGCTATCAACAGAGTAACTATGTGACGTCATTCACTTTGAACCAATAGTCTGAGGCCTGAGTCCAACAACATGCTGACCGATGCCCAGTAACGTTACATACTACTACTACTACTACTACTACTACTACTACTACTACTACTACTACTACTAATAATAATAATAATAATAATAATAAGCATTATTAATATGTAATATTAAGATTTGTTTTCTTTCTTTCAAGTCAATCGTAAAGAATAGTTATAAAGCAATAAAAATAATAATAACAAACAATTAAAAAATAATAAATATAATTTTATATGTCAAACAAACCGTTGCCCTTTTCATTGTGTGTATAATGTTCATTATATGAGACCAGAAAAGGACTGATGAATTATTTATTGATTCATTTGTCACATTAAATCTACATCTGCAAAAGGATTGTCCCAAGTATTAGAGCCCCCAGGGCCCATGGCACTCGGAGACGCCTGGACAGTGGTCCCTATTAGCTGATTCAGTAATCCATCCCCAAGGTAGGAACAACATTTACTTATTCCTATATACTCCCTCCACCGATTAAAAGAATTCTGCATAGTTAAACAGTTGAGATGTAAACCAAGTCATTTAGAGAGTGGTTAGCTGTGAATGCTTTGTTTTTGCTTTTTGCTTTTGTTTTCTTCACAGAAAGTTATTACATGCAGTGGTTAGGTATACACTGGCTGACGTCCCACACATTGTTTTACGACAGTTTTGGTCTAAATGTTTTTTTACTACATTTACTGTATCTGTTCACGGGGGGAGGGGCACATAAAGGGTGTTGAAGGTCAAAATAGTCCTCAATGGAAACTTTTCTATTGTTTCAGATTTTCCATTATTTTTACCATCATCATAATTACATGAAAACCCTAGTAGACACATGTAGGTTCACTAGTAGGTTCAAAAGGTAATAAATGGCTGTAATTATGTTTCAGATATGGCAACCCCTTGTTATTATCACCACCACTTTAAAGACAGTCTGTAAGTTTCTTTACAAATGAACCATTTCACACCAAACCACTCTGAATGACTCTCTTTACATCTCAGGGGGCCAATTTTTACCGAAATGTTGAATAGTTGTTGGTCTTTCCCTTTTTAGCTTTGCTAGATTTCTACTTTTAAAATGAAGATAGTTTTAGAAAGTATATTTATAATACAGGTTTTATTCAGTAATTGTAATCTTTCATATTTGGCTTTCCGGATGCTCACAGATGCTCATCAGAAGTCCCACAAACCAAAGAACACAAACATGTTGACTCATGCTGGATGTACTTACATGTTTCACTATAGTTCTAAAGGCAACTTGACCGTATTCTCACATTAGTTTTCGAAGCTTCTTAGACTTGCACTATTCTTTACTTTACTCACCTCTACACAAGTCTTTGTATACATCCCCCTTAAACTATAGGGAAGAGCAACAATTGTCTTTCTGGTAATGATAAATCAAAGATTTAACTTTCTGGTTTTAAGTTGAAGTGAGAAGCAAAAAATTCCTTATCTATATATAAGAACCTAAAATACATTATAGAGTCATATTAAATTTGACCTTTAATAGAGAACTAATATCAACGTGACCAAAAACAAGCAAAATACATGATCAAACAGTCAAAAACAAATACTACACCAATGAAAACATTTATTAACATACAGGAACACAGGAAATCAACAATGTGTAAGCACGCTGTTTCAATACTTCAATACTAATTAGTAGCTACTAGATTTAAGGCAAAAGAAACTATGTAGCCAAAAAATACCAGCAATAACCCTAACGCTTAACAGTAACAACAGTCTCCAACACTACCACATTCATTAAGCAGCCTTGAAAGCCACAAGTAACCATTTGCAGGCTCACACAGGTACAATGAAGCGTCCTAATACTCCACCTTATGGCTCAGCCTCACCGGGAACTACAGGGGCCGTGTATTCCCTTGTTCATCAGGATTTCAGTGGAGATCAATACATTTACATCCGTTTATTTGTTTAAAATAATGCATATGAGCTTGATCATATATAAAATACTTGCATGCTTATTTCTCTCTGCACCTCTCTTTGCTTTACTCCAAACCTGTAGCTGTAGGGTCTCGGTGCTCATTGCCTGCCACAGTGCATTATTACTCACGGTACGAGTTTGAGGCAGGCCTAGCGCGTACCAAAAGTAATAATGAGCCGTGAAGCAGGCCAGTTCTCCTCGTCTGGCATCAAACAAGACCTCATTAATGCCTTCCTGTATAGATTGATAGATAGACAGATAGATAGATAAGAAAGAGTAAACAACAGATATAAACAAGTACATACATTTCCCTTACCACGCCTTCTTATTGCAACAATAAATAATAAAAATATAAATGCTATGCATTTAAGACCTGAATTGCAACTTTCTTTAAATTAGTAAAAAAAAAACGTATATCTTTAAACGAGGGTGAAAATATTTTTTGAAATATATTATAAAAAAATATATCAAATCCAAGCGATGGCGCTGTTTCACAAAAGTTTATTTTAGCCATTAACTTCACTGTAACCTTCCTGTAGATCTCCAATTTGTCATCCTTTTAAAAGAAAGTTAGATACTCTCGTTTCTCTTTTCCGCTGATAAGATGTTTTAGCTGTCCGCGTAAAATCCCGTTCAAATGACGTCACCAAAACTGCAGCGTTATTTTATTACCCACCCGTACTTCAGCTAGCTCCGCCTTCCTGTGCTGTGATTGGCTAAAAGTATCCCGCCAATCGTGCCAGGATTGGCTACCACTTCCTTTTCACAAGCAGTCCGCCGTTTCAGCCAATCCCAGCACAGGAAACGGGAGGGGTGGTGGGGTTCCGGAATACGGGTGAAAGAAAAAAATAACGCCGTCGAGAGCAAGCGAGCCCGCTGGGTCATTTCAAACACAGATCGGCGCGATAATTTATGTATATATAAAAAGAGGCGATAAAATACCAGAAAGAGTTTAATCTGTCAGCGGTTCATCAGCATTCTGCAAGACAAAGCGAGACCGAGCGCCTCTGTCTCCGTCCAAATGTTTCCAAACGAAAAAAAAAAAAACAGTTTAAATGTGAAGCCTTAGTGGTGTAGTTACTCTACCTGCTGGCATCTCCACCCCGGAGTCGCCGCTCGTCGAACCCTCGTAAAACCGAAACGTGGATCCCGGTCGGTTTTCAGCGTGTGGCCCGGTTGCTTTGCGTCCCTTCCAGCGACTGAGGAGAAATGAAACGCCTTTGTCGTTGAAGAGGTTCTTTTTATTCCATCTTCCTGTGGAAGCAGGGACTCGGGACGGTCATTCCCAAACCGGAATTCCTGTGTGTGTTTGGAGCTGATAAAAGTGCTGAGGAGAACAGGCTCCATCCTGCTCACACAGCCCTCACAGAGTCTTCATCCGCAAAGCTGCCTTTGCCCGAGCCCCCTGCTCACACTGACCATTAGGACACAGTTTTGCTTTTGAAGTTCTTTTTTAGTACCTTTGAAGAACTTCATGGTGGAACCAGTTGGGAGCTTTGCCTCCTTCAGTTTTAGTTTCTGCCTTCAAAAGCTGATGAACACTTTTCAAAGGTTCAGTAAACTTGAGAAACATTCCAGTCAGTCGACACATACAAGTGACCCCTACATATAACATTCTGCATGCTGAGCTATACTTGCTGTTCACTTAAAGGGGAATTCCACCAGTTTGTGAAAGTGCTTCTAATAATACAGGTCTTGAGATGTAAACGATTTAACCACGGTGGCTTGTTGTAAAGTGATTTATTGTACAGAAACATTACAGACATTGTTGTCTTTACAGTGGTGGCTATAGGTAACCAGGGATCATAATGTCATCAATGCAAATACAGACATTTTATTTACCATACAAATCCACCAGCAGGCATTTCATCCTGGTCTGGGGATAGTTTAGCTGGCCACCCTGGTATGACCATGCTGGTTGACCAGTATATCAGTGTAAAAGTACATCATATGATGGTTTTTCTAGCAGGAAGTGAACCCACAAATGTCTTCCAAATGTTAATGATGGTAAAAAAAAAGTAAATTTCCTGTAAGGGCTATTTCCCTCCACCAAAAAACTAAACTGATTAAAATACCTTTGAAACCAAAACGTGTCAGACATCAGATAACACACTTCATCCTAACCATCTCATGTAAAAGCTTCCTGGGAGGGAGCTTTTAGAGGTGGACGTCTGGTTCCCATCACCACCACTGTGGGTAATTTTGGTGATGATTTTGTTACCCATTTAATTATAATGAATTTTTGAAATGTCTGTGGAGAATGCAGCTATATACAGGCATCTCAAAAGTATTTGGACATCTGCTTCATACTTCAATACCTGATAATCGCTCTTTAAAGAGGCGGCTGGTTATTGTTGGAACTGTTTCTTTTTGTAGATTTTCACTTCACGATTCTATCAACAGGCACAATCTCAGTGACAACACTGTAGGAAAAAACAGACCTCGGATTTTGACGTTTACACCCCTGTGCTTTCCAGTAGCCTCAGTGCAGTCTGGCTGGAATTCATCCTCCACACAATAATCAGTATTGAGTGTTTTTCTCATTTGGACAGATATTTGGTTAACCATCATATGAAGTTACCAATGTTTAAAGTGTCCAGACACTTTTTGCAGCCACTGAATATAAAAGGAAGTAGCTTCACTTCATGACTATGGCATATTTGTTCATACACTGAGAAACCTGAAGATGTCTACCCACCATAAACCGTGGGGAGAGAATGTGACCATACCTATGTGCTATTTTTCATGATGAACTCTGCAAGCTAGCCCCTATCCAATGTGGAAGAAATGTGTCTTTGTGGAATAACAGAGCAGGAAAGTTAAATTTATGTCTGGAGGACCACATAAGGAGTGGGGAAAGCAATGGAGCATTTCCTGAGTGAGAGGAAGCAGGACGTAGCTGGTGGATGGAGATACAGGAGTGTGCACAGTCAGAACAATAAAAATCTCACCGGCTCAGGAAACGGATCTGCGTCAGTCCTGACTGACAGATTTTAGAAAGGCCAAACGGTGCCAAGCCCACGGAGGCAGGAGAAATCACAGTTTCTTCCAAAGATCAGCCAGTACAATGCTTTGTCCTGACATTCGATTGAGAACAAATGTATCTCCTTCTTTTCTTTTTTGGAAACATTTCCATGAAAGATGCGGCCTGCATCGCAGAATTATCGCAGAGAGGCAAACTCAGAAGCCTAGCGCTGTTTTGCAACTGGCGAGCTTCAGGCTGGTTTGGAGAGGAGCTGGGAGGGGTTGCGATACTTCCAGAAAGTCTTTTAGCCACAGGAAAATGACTCAGAAGACGCCTGTGAGGAGGTGTCCGCTGAAGACAAATTCATTTGTTTACTGTAGAATATCTAAATAAATGCATTAATCAGCGCTCCAAGTTTGGGTTCCCTGACCCCTCCTTGTTAAAAGTCATTACGCTGAAATAGCCCCCTGTGCAGAGATAGTCTGCTCCGAATGTTTAGTCTTGCAATGCTTGAGTGGGCAAAAGCCATGTTTAGGGTCACATTTAGGTTAAGAAATAACATCCAGCCCTTGTGCCTATTTGCCTGTTCTTAGTGGTAACTTCCAGGGATGTTTTCTTTTTCTTTTTAATGAAACAGCAGATACCATCTTGATACACAGAAGGGAAAGACACATGGGACTTCCTGGCCTCTTTGGGGCGAGTTCTGATGAGCCTGAGTGAGTCTGGCAAACATTTAAGCCTATGTTCTCCGGTGGGTTCCACGGCTGCGGCCTCCGGTTCACTCTTTCACAGCAGACGTGGAGGGCAGAACTTCCCGAGGCCTCCCCCATTTTTTTAAAACAACAATCCTTTTTATCATATTGTATGATGTATGCAAACATAGGAGTTGTGAAATGGTAAACTGCCAAGAAACCTTCAGACTCGGATTACTGTGGGTAGTGATGGCACTGTGAACAGTTCTGACTCATTTCACTTCTCTGGAACGAGCATTAGACGTCAAACCACTCTGAATGCCTGTTTACAGTGTTTTTGAAAAACAGCTGGAATGCCTTTAACAGACTGGAGCAAATAAAGTACTCAGTAGAATTAAGAAAAGGTTCTGCTGAAAGACGAAATTAAACAAGCAAACCCACACTGAAGGTAAACCCTCCCTCCTCAGACAATATGGCTTCCTCTTCAGTCCAAAGGAGAGAAAGGAGGTTATGGTTAGCACTTTTGTTATGGTTATGGTTATGGTTATTACTGCAGAATGTTTAATGCTTACAAACTAAAATGGACTTAACTTTTTCAGACACTTTTTATTATTGCTATATTGGAAAAAAGTATCCAATAGAGAGAACACTGTATGGTGTACATTTTGCACAATACACTAACCATTGTGTAACCTTGAACGTCCAGCAAATGTCCACGCTTTTAGCAGTTTTGGTGGACATACAGTGGTGTGAAAAAGTGTTTGCCCCTTCATGATTTCTTATTATTTTGCATATATTGCTATTTTGCTGTATTGTTTGTCACTCTTAAATGTTTCAGATCATCAAACTAATTTGAATATTTGTCAAAGACAAGTAAACACAAAATGTAGTTTGTAAATGAAGGTTTTTATTATTAAGGGAGAAAAAAATTTAATCCAAACCTAAAGGCCCTATGTAAATCGTGTTTGCCCCCCAGTTAAAACATAACTGTGATTTATCACATCTGAGTTCAATTTCTCTAGCCACACCCAGGCCTGCTTACTGCCACTCCTGTTCTCAATCAACAAATCACTAGAAAGAAGTAAGAAATTCGTAGAAAGGGGACAAATTCTGGTTAAACGGAAAGACTGCAACCCCGCAATGTTTGCCCAGTGGTTAAGGGATATGGTTTACATCATTAATTTGGAAAAGATTAAGTATCGTTAGTCTATAGGAAATATACTGATTCTGGCCCCTATCATTTTATCACTATTTATTATTGTTGATATATAGAATGCATTATGTATTTATTTTGTATGTATCTGTACTTTAAGTGTATGTTTATTTATTTTACCTTTTTTCAGTGAAAGGGGGGGGGGTCTTGAAAATTTGATGTTTGAGTATTTTTTGCAACAATTGTATTAATATATTTATAATTGAAAAATTAATAAATAAACATTGCAAAAAAAAAAAAGGCACTTTATGTTCAAAAACCCTCCAATGTGGCTGAATTACAACAATTCTGAAAAGATGAGTGGGCCAAAATTCCTCCAGTGAGCTGTGAAAGACTCATTCCAAGTTACCGCAAATGCTTGATTGCAGTTGTTGCTGCTAAGGGTGGTCCAACCAGTTATTATGTTTAGGGACCAAACACTTTTCAAATTGGGCTATGTAGGTTTTGATTTTTTTTCTCCCTTAATAATAAAAACTGCATTTTGTGTTTACTTGTGTTGTCTTTGACTAATAATTACATTTGTTTGATGATCTGAAACATTTAGGAGTGACAAACATGCAAAAAAATAATAAATCATGAAGGGGCAAACAATTTTTCACACTACTGTGGAAGAAAGTGTGGTTCGTAGTTGACTAGTAGCGTCACTTTGTGGAAAACATATTAACTTAAGTAAGTGAAATTTAAGAATCTAATTTTGGAAATATAATCACAATATATCAATCAATCTTTATTTCTATAGTGCTTTTTTACAACAGATGTTGTCACCGAGCAGCTTTACAAAGAATCTTTACAAAGATTTTGGTGTTCGAGCCCCCAATGAGCAAGCCGAGGGCGACAGTGGCAAGGAAAAACTCCCTTAGTTAGGAAGGAAGAAACCTCGAGAGGAACCAAGACTCAAAGGGGGAACCCATCCTCCTCGAGTCAACACCAGATACAAGACGTAGATGTATACAAGTAGTTTACATCTACCTTTTACACTACTATACATTTTTTAAACTTCCCCCTCATTTAGCATAACTATATATGTTAGTTTTTGTGATTGAAGTAAAATGGATGATCTGATCTTTATCAGGACCTAATTCTCAGATTTTCAGTGTCAGCAGTGCGTCCAGTGTGTCGCTAAGCTTTGTACTAATTAACAGGTGGACCTCAGGATGGAAGAGGTTGGAAACTCTGATATAGAACCTTTATAGTTTAAAACATTCCAAATCTGAATAAACCTAACAACTGAATGTGAAGAAATAACACTTCTGGCTGTTTGTGAAAGATGTTTATGTATTGTGTGCAGAGATTAAATACTGATCATTTATGCTAACCAGATAGTGACCATTCTAACGACCACCAATGCCTGCTCATGCCAGGAAACCACATTCAGCAGCAAACAAAGCGGTGATATAAATAGAAGCAAAACATGAGTAACACTGGCACTGCTTTCCACTGCTGGAGACTGGTAGACTTGTAATAAGGGAAGAGGAAGGAGGAAAGAATGTGTGTATTTTTCAAGATATGCTAGTCGCCTATATATTGGAGTTTAAATCTGACAGGTTGCATCATACAATTTAGGATTTAAAGATTTTTATTAAGAAGTGTTATATTTGATCTGCTTCCATTTTTAAACAACTGCAAAAAACATTAACATACATACACTTAGCACATTCAATATACTACACTCAACATACACAGGGAACCCCCCTCCCAAAAAACAACAACAACAAAAAAAACTAATATAATGAGAATCGGATATGGCTCTAATTGCTCCTCAAGTATATCTTAAAAAGCTGTATCCCCATCCTAAATTTGTAGAGTTTGGGACAGATTATACAGCAATGTGAAAGAGAGGCCTTAGTTAATTGCCATTTATCACACAAAGCTGACATATCTAAAAACTAAGGTATGTAGATTTACCTTAGAATAGTGCATTCTATTTAAACTGGACTTTAAACTGGATTAAGTAATGTCTAGCATTTACAGTGTTAATGTATTCAAGACTGTTATTCCAAACATGACTGAATATTTACCCATTATGCATTCCTTATGGAGTCCATAAGGGCTGAACTGTGACTCCTATTGCAACTAAGATTTAAATAACTTTTTTTTTTAATTAAGGTTCAGATATTTATTTTTTTTGTTTGTCTCATATATCTAATGGCACTTAACTGTGTTATTAGGTTACATTTCCCCTTTTGCAGTTCAAACGTCTGAAATATTTGATAACATAGGCTATAATAAGATATAAACACAATTAGCTATTTAGCTATTTACGTCAGTGCTCAGTATCCACCTTTACCAAAGCTTTCCATCTATTAATATACATTATCACCTCCTTGTCTGTTGTGCCATCGATGCTGCACTAATAGCCCTTCAGTTAACTCTAATCTGATGCTAAGAATGACCCACTATTAGACAGGAAATGAATGCAGCGAGAAAGGGGGAGGGGGTCTCAGGGAGGGGTACAGCGGTCTTGTGATATTAGGGTGGGGTTGCAAAACATATCTTAAAAAAAAAAAAAAAAGAAACAAAGCTATTCAGACTTGATGGACTTGTTTTGAATTCCTCAGCTTCTGAGAGGCATTGCATTCCTTAGTTTGAAAATAAAGTCCAGAACAAATAGAGGAAGTGATGTAAGGAGTTCTCCTCTTTATCTGGCCTTCCCAGTCTTCACCTGCTGAACTAATTACACCCCTTCCCACCCTCACCCCCACTTCGGGCTCTCAGGCTGCTGGGGCCCCTGCAGAGACCCTATAGGAGGAAACCATTCGTCTAGGGGGCTGTGCGGGTGTCAGCAGGCGGGAAAACTCGGGAACTAAATATCCCTTTTTTGCGGTGTGCTCGGGCAGCCACGGACTGCTGTCCAAAGTTTGTTTCTTCAGTTTTGCATTACTTGTTAGCTAACACATTTAATGAACACGTAATGGAAGATAATTCCACTAATAAGCATCATGCAAATGCAAAAACTACATGTCTAAATAATGACACACCAGCTTTAAATCATATGTAGTTGTTGAGTAATCTCAAACAGACATGGTTTCCAAAACCATATGACATGATTCTGTATGAAATGGACTATAGGCAAATTACACACACAGATTGTTCAAAATTTCTGCATTGTTAAATGACCAAGATGTAATCAAAAGTCATTAAGAGTAGTTTAGTGTGTAATGCTCCAGTCTAGAGAAACTAGGATTGTTCACAGTGGTGGTGCTGAAAAAAACCAGACATTCACCTTTAAAAGCTCCCTCATACAAAGTTATTACATGACATGGTTATCATTACACTGCGTGATATCTGAGATGCTGCTTATAGCAGTTCTTTGAAAAGGTTTTGGCCTGAAATGTATTTTAATCCATTTATTTTAACACATTTCTGGCAGAAAGACACATGTAGGTTGTTCTAGTCCCTAAAGAAAACTTTTTGAAAACTATTGTTTTAATCACTATTTTACCATCATCAACATTCCATATACACTCATTAGCAAAGGAATAGTTGCACCAAGAGGTATGGGCCAGATTGCAATGCTACTGAAAGGAAGATAAAGGTTACCAGGAGCAATAAATGGTGATAAATTTAGACTGATATGGGGAATATTTACTGAGCTGCCCATTAGGGTTGCCACCCGTCCCGTAAAAAAATACGGAATCGTTCTTTATTTGACAATTAATGTTGCGTCCCGTATTAAACCAATACAGGACGCAATGTGTTCCGTATTACCTTAAATGCCTGATAAACACGTGTGTCACACATGATTGATCCCACTCTCCCTGACCACACCACCCAGGAGGAGTGACACCAGGCCTTCTTCTGGACCCCCTGCCATTCTGAGTCACTCCATGACAGTCCGACACAACACCATTGTAGTCTTTGGCGACGCTGACATGGTGTTAAGGGCACACCTGTAAAACTGTAGTAACGGTCTGTGTGCATGTGATACTGCGTCGTGCAGTGCCTGCCAATGGTGTTGGTGCTAATGGGATGACTAATAGAGCGCATCACTGCTCGCTAAATATCGGCAGTCCTAGCTGTTGGGTCAGTCAGGTACAGTGATGAGACCTGACCTTGCTAACATGACATGTGCGGACGAGTGTGAAACTTGTCTAACGTTCCCACCAAGTTTCAATCCTGTCGGTTGATTCCTTCTGGGTGCAACTATTCTTTTGATGATGGGTGTATAAACTCAGAACACACGTAAATTGACCGGAGATTCTGGGTAGTAATTTTTAAAAATATTTGTTACATAGGCATGGTGAACATTGGTTCATATCATTACCACTGTAAAGAAAACAGAGTCACATTCAAGTTTATGTTGCATGTTTGCTTTTTTATCTGAAGCACTGAATTATGCATACATTTTAGAAAATCAATGGAATTCCCTTTTAAATCCTGAAGGTTTGTTCATTTTTATTAATAACTGTGTCCGAAATCACATAATATAATCAAACAACTCAACTTTGAGATAAATGTGTAATACATATGGCATAATGCCAATGCTTGGCTGATTGATTACATGTGGAGTTAAGATGACAGTGTGAAAATCTGATTATCTTGCTGAGCTGAGCGTATAGCCAAAGAAGTCATTTGTAAGATTGAGGAACGTGTTGAATGCATAACTCCAAATGATGGGGTCAACATATTACCCGAACGTTGTGGTGTCCACCCCTAAGAAGTGTAAGAAGATGGTTAGCATGCTAACTTCCGTAGATACCTCTGCAGCATAATATCCAGACATTCTGTCAGAACTGTTATACCGGTAATTTTGCAATATTTGTGTATCGTATCTGTAAATCTGTAATATCTGTAACTCTTACATATTGCAAGCAAAAATCACATTCACAAAATGGGGATGCACAGTGATATCATAAACATCCCAGTACCAGCAGACATGTGCTCTAAATAAAACTTCAGCACGAGAAAGAAGCTTAGATTTGACCAATATCAAAACAGTATCTGATGACGTCTCACAGATTTGGATTAGTTTCAATCAATGTGAGTTTTCGACGAAGTACCTCTTTAACAGCAGTGCATATGAGCTGCAAGCAATAAAACATCATCATAAGTCAACTAGCACATCGCAATATCATTTCTCATTCCTGCATTATCACCAGTGTCTGACCGAGCAACTCTTCCAAGCTTCTCAGTCTGGCAGCCAAAAGAGGATTCTTATAAGGGTATAAATAAGCGAGTAAGTGGTGTAACATGTAAAACAAGATACAATGGCACTGTTGTACAGCGCCGGTGACATTTATTGTTATTGGGATGAATTACAATATGCTTTTGTGCAAATATTGGATATCATCAGTATATAAACCACTGGACATCTCCCCATTTCATTACATAAAGAGCATAATTAATCAGCCCGGGAAAATGAAGTATATGAAACAGCGAATTAAAATCTTCATAATTAAAGTTAATGATGGCATATTTGAAATCTGGTGCTACTGGTTCTGTTCTGTCCAAACAAAATATTACAATGAATATCGTGTATCATGAAAAATGTCCTTAAGTATCAGGATAGTACAGTTTTGTAATATCGCTTACCCCTAGTTTTACACATGGAAGGTTTCATTAACAAGAGTCTGTATGTCTACTTAGACTCACTTATGCATAGAATATCCACATGTATACAGTACAGATATTATTAGATCATTTTAGCACCTTCCTGGGCTCTTTATTATTCTTATTACTCTTTATTCTATTTATTGTATCTTCCTGTACTTTTCCATCACTGTAATGCTCTTGTTACATGTCATACATGTGTGCTCTGACCAAGACAATTCCTTGTGTGTATGACATACACAAGGATTGAGATTCTGTTTCTAGTTTAATTTTCTGTTTAAACAAACTCGGACTCAGTGCCTGGTGCTGTAGGTGTCGTGGCAGCAAGGCATGGATGGTACAGTGACCTAAGGGCTGGAAAAAATGACATTTTACAATGCTTAAGATATTTATAGCATCGTAAATTTGAGGAAGCAAAACTATGTCGCATACCTTACACATACAATAAGTACAGTATGTGAGACATTTCCCCCTATTGAGATGGGATGCTTCTCCACACAGTAATTACACCTCCCTGTGTAACTCGGACTGCCCTTTGTTGCCATCTGGTGGTGCAACATAAATTATTCAGTGCAATGTAGATGATAAAGGAGAAATAATCAGCTCCATATGCATCTAACAAGAGTCTTTAAAGGCAAGCTGTCATTCGGACACACGGCAGTAAATTTCACAATGGCCTTTATTATGTTACATTTGCACATAAAAAGTTGATGCATTTTATAACGCGCCTCCCATTCAACACGACGTGGGACCAGCTGAATGGTCAGCAATGACTCGGACACCTGATTTGGCAGTTTGATGTTTATGAGAAGGTTTTCAGGGGGAAAGAGGAATCCAAAGCACAATATAGAGAATACACACACGGCTCAGCACTGCAATACTCTTTCTTTATAAATGGAGATAAACAACAATATTAGACTTTTTTGGAGCTGATTAGAAACAACAGCCCAAAATCCATCAGAAATGAGGTAAATATTTGTGTTTAACATTAAACTGTAAAACAATGCAAACCACTGAAATAGTCGTAAAAGAAGAATCCTGGTTTTGTAAAAAATACAAAAGAAGAACTCAGGGGCGTGAAGCAAGTGGCCATGCATAGGTGGCAAAACTAAAACCTTTTAAAAATGAAAAATATCTTAATAAAAAAAAATGATAAAAAAAAAAGTAAATCACAGGCACAAACACAACTGAAGAAGCAAGTTCAACCGTCTGAGGTGAAAGGCTTGAACTTGCTGGAGGACTGGACCCCTAAGACTGGCACATACAAAGAGACAGGGCAAGCATGCATGCGCAGAAACACAGCACCAGCCGAAAGAACATCATCAACATCTACTGAACGGCACCACTATAGCTACACGAGACACGGCCACAGCCACTGAGCCCAGAGAGTGAGAGTGAGAGAGAGAAGAAAGGGAGAGAGTGAGTGAGTGAGAGAGAGAAAGACAGAAAGAAAGAAAGAGAGTGATAGAGAGAAAATTAAACAGAATTAGAGAGATAGATGAAAATAAGTGGTAAAAGTAAGCGAAATTAAGAATAAAAGGTAGAACAGCTGAAAAGAGATAAAAAGGAAAAAACTAATAATTAGTAAAACAAGAAGAGGTGAAAAAGAACAGACAGGTTAAAGGTGCATAATAAAGAAGAAACTGAAGTAGTAAAAAGATGGAAAATAGGTATAAATATTACGAGACAGACAAAAGAAAAAATGATTACTAAGACAGAAAAAGATAGGAAAGAGAAGCTAGCACAGATACTAACAGACTGGGAAAGAAAAGGACAGCTGAGAGATTGAGAATGTGAGAAGAGAGTGAAGGAGTTACAGAGTGAAAGAGTGAGGGAGGAAGTGAGAAAGTTACAGAGTAAAAGAGTGAGAGAAAGAAAGAAGGAAAAAGGGAGGAGGTGTGGCGTGTGTACATACATTGCAGGGTAGAGAGTGAGTGAGTGAGCGAGCGAGCGAGTGAGGGAGAGAGTGAAGTGGCACTGCTCTGTCTGTGTGGAGAGAGTGAGAGCGACTATAGAGGTGCGCTTACCCGTGCAGCGGACACACAACCCTACGAGCTGCCTCACACACTTCTACACACACTCGATGGAGGGAGATTTACTCTCCAAAAAAAAACACACCATACGGTATAATGACTTTTTACCAGTGCAAGCATGACTTCACCCCCCACTTCCCCCCACCCACAAATAATAATAATAATCAAATCAAAAATAGAAAAACAACATTTTGAATGGTTTTCAATGAGCACAATAAAGTCTGAGACTGATAATGTTCTTAAAAAGGTTCGTTTCTTTGTTCAGCAAAGGATCTTGTGCAGGCCAGGAATTTAACAGAAGTACGCCAGGTACTATGTTATCATTAGTGAAAGCCTTCACTACGTGCACTTCACAGTCCTGTATCTGCCTCTGAGGACTACTGGTTGTACCTAAGGGCTCTGGTCTGATAGCAAGCAGCTATGCACACAAGGCTAAAGGAGTCTAGGTCCATACAAGAAGCAAGCTCAGCAAATCATCAGCACACTAAGTTTTAGTAAAAAAAGGAAAACAAAGACCTCAGACAACATTCCGAGTAGTTTTTTTGCCTCTGGCTGAAGAAGGAGATTCAGAGACCGCATTAAGAATGGGAACTGCCTGTCAGGCAGGCCTCACACAGCACCTCTCTGACTACACATTTAAGAAGAAGGATGTTTCGCGCAAGGACGCTTGCCCTGCCACTCCTGTGCCAGCCAAACGCTTTTAGGGATCTGCAAAGAAAAAGAACAAAAAACGAAACAAAAGAAAAGCAAATAAATAAACAAAAAAAAAAAAAAAATGACACAGGATGTTAGAGATGCGGCATAAGAATCTGGCACACTTTTCTATGACATTCCTTCCTTCATTATAACTGTTTCCCCGGACGCATTTCTCGCCCGCTACGATTAGCTACACCAGAGAGAAAGCTGTCATCAGAGAAAAGTAGAAAACAGCAGCGAAAGCTTCCCAACATGTACATCCATAAAAACCAAGAGACAGTGGTGAAATAAATACAGTACGGATGGTAATACTTTCTTTATCGGTCGATCAAGCGCAGAATTTACAGCTACTGTTGTCTTACGAGGAAAACCATGGACAAGATTTAGTTAACACAGCGGCGGATTCTCCTGTATGCGCTAAATGCATGCAGAAACAGCTGCGACCACATCACTATTACCATGAATCACAGAATGTGCTTCAGTTCTGTCCTAAATCTCCATGGAAATCTGAATCCAACAGATAAACCTAGTTGTCTACCATGCCAGTCAAACTAAGAACCGCATGCAGAAGGTTTCGTTTTTAGGCCCTGGCCACGTGGAAAAAGCAGCGCGTCTAAGTAAGCACATGCCACTTGGAAGACATCTGAAGCTTTCTAACTACTTAAGCTTGCTTTTCTTCTGCCATCATTAGGGGGAGGCGCTGCGGGCAGCAGTGAATACAAAGCTAGTTTAATCTGCGTCTTTTATGCACATGCAAAAGCCTTATCGTACACGCTTAGAATGAACGGGGCCCAAAGAATCTAATATATATTCATTTAAAGAAATACAAGAAAGTAAGTACCTGAGTAAACGTTAGGCTATTCCGTTCCCTCCTCCATGCTCTCTCGTAGAGTCTTTACTGTCAAATGTTAGAACTGCGATACAAATCTGAACTGGAAGCCTCATATGTTTATTTACTAGGGCACAAGGAGGCATCTGTCTGGATCAAATTTTGTTTCTGCATTTTTTTATTTCTTTTTTTACATTTTTATAGAATTATACTCTTAACCCAAGAGTCACTTATTACTTTTGGCTTAGCCATAAAAGAAAAAACACAAGGTTTAAACATTTTATACAAAACAACCACGATACCCAAAGCTATGATATGCAATGTAGGTTAAGCAGCCTGTTCTACTAACGACTTAAAGGACACCGCAAAAGCGGTTCTATTGCCTGTCTCATCCTTCCGGACGTTTTTTTGTCCCCTCTTATTTGATACCGAGGTGGAGAAAGATGCAAAATAAAGAAGCCTATAAACACAGATGTGAATAGTCCGATATGCTACACGATATCTTGGACATGTAAAAACATCAAGATCTGGCCACTTCCTTTCCCATAGGATGGAGGCAGCGTTTTGAACAGCTCATGTACAACTCAGTGTCCTTTCTTCCTCTCTCTGTTATGCAGAGATTAATCACGAACAGCCTAGAGTGAACAATTCCTGCCTTTCCCGTTCATGTCCCACTCTGGCGACCAGTCGAAAATGGCCCAAGGACGCGGACGATCAGGGGAAGCTGCTCACTCTAGGTGTGCTGTTTTAGCTCTGTGGGTTAAATGTATGTCATGGCACCTTTGGAGTTTGCGTCGAAGCACAGCTTGATGTAGGATGTGGGCACATATCCTTCCTCGTCCTCGTTCCTGCGCACGCGCGTCCAGCCATCGCCCTTGTCTTCCTCAATCACGTAGAGCATCTCACCCTCCGCCATCGGGATTGTGCCCTCGTTCTGGCCTAAAGTGCAAGAAGAGAAGAACATGCTGAGCTGAACTACTGGAGGTATTCACATATTTCTGGAAAGAATATGTATTTCCACCCTACAGGCTGTCCTGGCTAGTAACTAAAGAAATAGTGCAGTGAAAAATCTATTGTTCCCACTATTTATAAAAATGTTCACAGCCAAGCCCAAAAAAGAATATTAATATTAATAAACAAATAATTACAAGCCTTTCTTTTAATTATTACTAAAGTGATTCATGTGTTTGAGCTGTGACAATTCTTTTAACCCTAACGTATGTTTCTAGTAGTCAGTCTTAAATTATTAACCTTCACCAAGAAAAGAAAACAACTAAGCAGAAGCTGAAATAACCAGAATTAGATTCAGAACTGTCTAGAGCACTATTGAAACCTGGGGGCGAGTGGAGAACCAAGTCCTCTAAAGAAATGTTCCCTGAAAAAAATCTTGATTGAACATGATTGGAGATTAAACAGTTGTGTGGGACTAAACAGTTATGTGGTCATAAGAAAAACATTTATTAGTAAGGCTAATTGGGAAAAAAAGCTCAATTTGTGGACTCTGGAAACTGATGAATCCAGACTGACCCTTTTTCCAGAGCAATTGGCGTTGAGGGGTAAGAAGGAAAGTGCATGAAGCAACATAACCATCTTGCATAGTGTCCACTGTACAAGGCCCTGCTGGTGGTGTTAAGATCTGGGGTTGTTTTAGTTTGTCATGCTAAAGCTCAGTAATGTTATGAGGTAATAAAGTAAAGTCTTAAGGACGTAAATGTACCGAATGACCAGCTGTCCCATAAGTTGATCCTTTTCTTCCCCAGGGTATTGCAGAACAGGGTGAAAATCCCTTTAGTGTGAACACAGATGCTGTACACAGAATAGGCATAGCTTAGCGGTGCCCAAACCCAGTCCTAAAGAACTAAAGTCACACTGAAGCCCAACTCTAATGTAACACATCTGATCCAGGTAATCAAGGCCATCAGGGGCATCTCACTACGGATGGTAGGTCTCCAGAACCAGAACTGAGCTCTTATCGCACAGTTAAAATCCTGTAGGCTAAATTCATATATGGCAATAATAAATGTTAATACCTTGGTTTTCCTGATTATCACAAATTGAATCGAAATTGGTTGTTTTTGCAGCTTAGATTCTACATATAGACTTTTGATTAAAACTTTAATACTGCTTACATACTATATCAAACTCTTTTACTCCAAAAATGCAAGGCAAATTAGTCTCTCCATAATACGACCCCTCTAGTGAGCCCTCTTAAAAAGCAGGCAGTGTTGTTAGTATGATGTTTACTTTGCTGTTAGTCACTTTAGCCTACTTTTACAGTTCATAAACAGACTAAAAACAAAATAAAGAAGTTGATCAAATGCCTTCCCATGGGTCTAGTATGTGTCTGTCGCTACCTTCAAATGGGTAGAGTGCCTTGCATGTTCCTATGGTGGGTAAAGGATCTTCATCATCAAACTCATCGTCAAACTCAGTACTGCGGGACTTGAACTGCACAGTCTCTGTGCTGGGGTCCTCCGTGTAGCTGCCATCCGGACTGCGTGCAGAAGACATATAGTACATACAACAGTCCAAATGAATACAGAGAATCTGCAGGTGACCACAGAGAGGTGGGCTGTCAGTGTTTGCTTCTCTCAGTACCTCTCTCTGTTCTGGGCACAGCTGTTGGGCGTGTTACCCTGCGAGTCAAAGTGAGCGCTCTGTCTTCGCTGAGTGCTGCCTTTTTCTAGCAGTTTTCTCTCCACGTCCGTTAGCCAGCCCTGGAAGAGTGAGAACATAAGTCTTAGTCAAGTGTCCCTCTGAACCTTCATTAAGCATCCATTTACTGTGTACATTTATTTGGCAAAACGTCCAGTTTACATAACTGTCCCCTTACGGTTGGCCCAAACTGCACTGAACTGTTAATTAAATCTCATATGCAATTGCTATATCTCATATGTAACGTCATTCTGCTCACCTCATATTTATGTGCCTCGAGCTGAAGCTTCTCTATGCTTTGCTGCACCTCCTCTAAGCGAGGGTCCACACTGTTGGGGTCGCCCATGTGAGGGTTCTTATTGTACACTTCTTTCATTTTAGTCAGGGCATCCCTGTGGGCAATGAAAAGCAAACATGATGCAGCATCTATACTGGAACAACTTGTTCTTCAAGGCCATAGGTAGTGTATACAACACTGATTCAGTACTCAGAAAAATGAGGAAAGCTAATCAGATACTGTAACCAGTCCAAACCTTTATTCTGTTGGGATGTAAAAATATTACACTAGAAAACATTCTTCAGTTTATAATTTCTTATACAAAAGCTCGGCTTTGTATATAGAAAAAACTCAGCAAAACATTATATTAGTTATAGATTATGGGTCTATTAGATTAAGACTACTGATATCTGTAGTGGGTCTATTAGATTATTAGTGATTGGTCTAGTAGACTAGAAATAGATCAATGGCCTATTAAACTATTAGTTCTTGCTGTATTGGACAATTAGTGGCTGGTCTAGCAGATTTTTTGTGACATGCCATCAGTCTTTTATACTATTATCAGTGGATAATTGGACTATTAGAACATTAATAGTAGACTACTGGACTATTGGATAAATAAATATATATATATATATGCTCGTTATCTTCTGATCTTAGATTAGACTATTTGTAATTCATTAGTAAACTATTGGTCTGGCTCTTGTCTATTAGACTAGATTAGATTGTTAGTAAGTTGACAATTGTGCTATTAGACTATTAAGGTCACTGCTTAAAAATGAGACACTATTGTTTTTAATGACTATATGGACATCAACGCTGCACAGATGCTCAGCGACTTCTAACACTGCTCAGTTTCTCAGCACATCACTGAGTGTCATTGAGCATTCTGCAAGTGGTATTTTAAATCAAACATATTAAGTAAAGCAGTATGTCTGAAGATCACAGGTGGCCTGGACTTTACACAGCAGTCAAACAACACAGCATTCGAATAAACAGACAAAAGACATAATCAAAGTTTTACCTCACTGTATTCATAGGGGTCTAGTGTAAAAATAAGCTGCACCTTTACCAGCACTCAAACTGCATTTGCGCTCTAAAGCAGAGCTCTGCTGTGTGACGCTATGCTGTGCTGAGCTGTGGCATGTAGGAGGCCTTTAGCTTTGTGTGCCTGCGTATGTGCAGGTACCTCTGATCCATCTCTTTTTGGATGTCCTTGCTGATGTCATTAAGCTTGGCCTGCAGTTTCTTTCTCCTCTGTTCAGGCGGTAAGTGACTGTAGTCCTCCTGGCCTGTTCCCTGAGACACACACAAACACACAAACTTAACAAAACTGAAAGGATTAATATTGTTTCTCTTCATGGAGGTTGAATAATGGGCAGCCATAGATTTGATATGCTTCAAAATCAGAAGAGGTCACAACATATTGGTTGTGATCATTATGCAGAAGACACTGACTAACATTACCACATTAATCATGTAGCGTTTGTTTCTGGAGCCTTTTTTAAAAAGTCCCTTTTTGGATTGTTCCCTGGTCAAATTCACAAAACGCTACGAAGACGTAATAAACAAACAAGCAACTGCAAAAGGAATAACATTCATAAGCTATTTACAGTCAAGCGTAGTGTTAGTTTATGTTATAATGGCTCTAGCGAAGCAGTACAGCAAAACAAAAACAGGCCAAAGCTGGAGAATGTCGGGACAGGTGAGAGCAGACACGAGCACTTACCAGCTTCAGGGAGAGCTGTGCATAGAATAGAAACAGAACAGAAGAGAGGAAATTTCAAATCATTTCAGCACATTCGGGTCAAATCAGCAGCAGAGATGGACTCATGTTAACATGGATTGGGATGAAACTGGGAGCCAAGCATGGAGGAAAAGGCAAATCATACAGGCATTACACTGGCTAATGATCTGGATGAGCAGATTTGATGATACCAGTTTAATCAGCACTCTAATTCTTATGCACCTTCTTTGTATGGTATTCATATCTTATTGTCTTACCTTTCCCTGTGTAATGAAAGAGTGCGCATACAAGGCGGGTATGACTAATATACTGGCTAACTCAGCGTGTTCTTCTTTGCACTCTACGTATGAATGGTGCTATATAATTAAAGGTTATTATTGCTCTTATTAGTAGCAGTAGTAGTGGTAGTAGTAGTAGCAGCATTAATGTCCTCCTGAGAAGAGTGCACTACATCTCCCTTGAACCCCAGCAAGCTCATTCTGCCACTTACCCCACGCTTAAGGCTCCTCAGGCACTGCATTTTGTGTTTGGAGCTCATGAAGTCGTTGAGGCGCTGACTGAGAGGCTCCTTGGACTGCTGGGGCGACTGGGGGCCGTTTGCCAGGCCTTCCGGAGAGGGGGACGTGGGGGGAGGGGGAGGGGGCTGGCGGGGTGACGCTAACAAAGACATAAGCTACAGGTGAGGGTGTGATGGAGACACATTCGGAAATGGAGGAGTGGAGAAAGACAGAAGGAGAGAGCAGTGAGGAGAGAGAAACACCCAAGTACAGGAACAGCAAGACGACAGCGAGAGGACTTTCTTCTCAAAGCCACAATCAGGAATATATAAGGACCCCAGCAAAATCCACACTTAAAGGGGAATGTGACATATTTATTTATTCCACTGTTATTGTAATGCCTTTGTGATTTGGTAGTATTTCCTGCATTCTTTGCATGATATTTGGAGCAGCCTATCCACTACATGATGCATGCCACCCTTATAATTACATAAATGGTACAATAACAAACTGTTAAGAAAGAATAATATGAACCAATTCTGTTAATGCATGTTAATGCAATAAATGTGTTTGTAGACATGGAACAGATGGGCCAGCTTTACCTATCTGAGATATTCCCGTTTCAGGAAGTGGCTATGAGATTTAATGGGCTGCTTTTCCAAATACTGATTAAACTGAATGGCTGTCAGATGGGGGGGGGGGTCACTCAGTTGGCTATCACATTAATCTTTGTTTTTGGGCCTGTGTTTATTCTGCACCTTAGCAGAACCCACCCACATCTGAGCAGAGGGGAATCCACCTGCGTTTTTGTACCTTATTCCTCTTAATTAAAGGCCACAGTTTGCTCCGGCTCCTGCGCCGGCTCTCCCCACGGGCGTTCAGAAAGCTGGACTCCGACACGGCTCTCTTCATGGACACGCTGTAGTCTTCAAACTCCACATCCCCTGGGGGCTCAAAGCCTGACTTGAACGTCTCCACAACCTGCTTTGTGTCCTAGTGCCCGAAAAAGTGCATGGAAAAGATCATTATCCTCAGGGCTTAAACGGCAGCACTAGGCTGTAGCGTTTTTAAAAGGAGATAGAGAGAGAGATTACGGCTAAATCAAAGCCCTATATGGGTTTAAATTCATTCCATTTGCTCGAGGTCCATGGTCTAATTCAGGGAAAAAACATTCCATTTAGCACAAGCTGCTCCCTGAGAGCGACTCTTTATTTTCTGGATGCATAAACAAACCACATAACATACATACAGCTAACTGTGATTTTCTGGAGTTTATAATAAAATTAAAAAGCTAATAAATAAAAACCTTGGTAAGAGGAAAACTGCTGTTTTACTGCATGAAGTCTTATCTGGGATATAATGCTTGTTGTCTTCCAATGCTGCATATTGCTGTTTAATACCAGTACCGATACTGACAGTATATTACCCAGCAGTGCTTATTCATAAAGACATAAATGACATATATGGTTTCATAGTAGTTAAAGAGTTCATAGTAGTTCCTGAAAAATCAGGTCTTTTATTGATGCAGTAGGTGGACACTACATTAGGTGTGGGGTGGGCATTACATTAGTGGGGGCAATATGGCAAACATACTATTTCACAGAGCTTAAAACTGTTTTCATGATACATATTACAATATTAGCTTTCTGACCAATTTTGGTAAGTTAAATAGATATATATATATTTGCACATGGGATGCTTCATACGGACCCCCGGGGTCTAGTTACAATGGAATTCTTATTATCAATGAAAATGAGCATGTCCACATATAAAATCACTGTGTCATATCAAAATTCACTTCACTTACACTATGCAGTATGTATGTATGCAGTATAGACTGAATTGTACTGTACTTGGACATCACAGCTCAAATTATTTTCATATTCCTACAATAATTCTGTCATATTGAAAAATATATTGCCACCTATATTGCCAGATGGGTCTACTTGTCCGGTTCCTAATTTAACAAAGCAAATGGACAACTCATGCTTCATACCATGAAGGTTAGTAAAGACAGACGTTCAACAAATAATCATAATAAAGCAACACATTTCCACTCAAACAGACCAACAGGAAACACGACTGGCAGCTCTAATTCTTGTATTCTCCATTTCAACTTGCAATCTGCCTATTTATGGCCTTCACACAATATCAGCAGCAGACACACTGAGATGAAAATCGGCAGGGAAGCGTTATTTCGAGCATGTTTTAGTATGATCATCTATAGCTGACAGGCTAGAGTACAGATAAGGCTAAAGCCCCAAGCGTGCAGTCCATGAAGCCACACTGGAGCTTAAATCCAATCGCGGTCAGTAAGCCACTTCAAATCTGCAGCAAAAGCAAGCTGCACGAGTCAATTAGTCTTTCCATGGAAATCAGACCGGTGTGGCCTCACCCCATCTGTGACACTTGGCCTGACCACAGGGGGCCACGTGAGCGCTAACCGCAGGATTTAGCCGTCCAGATCAACAACAACACGCAAAACCTTGCCGGCTGTCACTGATTGGCCCACAGCTCTAAATTATTCATGGTAACCTGGACGACTACATCTAGCAACGATCAGTGCTCATTAACGTGAAAGGAGGCCACAAGCAATCAAAGTAATGGAGTCAGCATTTTGCAATGTTAAATTATTAATCTGTCTGCTAAATATGGATTACTTAATTCCTGCTGTTTGGGAATGTGAAAAAGAACATTCCTGCAAATGAATTCATTGGACACACAAAAGGATGTGCATCATTGTGGTAATTGTAAACTACTGGAATTTCATTTTGTTCTGTTAAAAACAACAAAGATTTCCACAGAAGGCAGGAAGCAGTTTTATGGGCAGTGCAGCAAAAGAATGGGCAGTATACTCACCATTTTGGGCTCAATAGACTCCGCTGCCTTGGTCATCCCATCCAAACACTTGCTAACGATGGGCAGTACCTTACGCTCTACCTCAGCATAGCACCTCATGCTCTCCCCTATTCTCTCAATCCGCCTCTCCTCCATTTCCTGGATCCTCTGTAACACATAACCATTTCCAAAATGTACAATCACAAAATATCTATCTTAATAAACCCTCATTCATTTATTATGATTACATATGGAGGTGTCCAACAGATTTTCACAATTTTGCATTATTTAGTTAGTCAATCATCAGTGTATTTATACCTATTGCTATAGCCCCAGTCAGCGTGGATTAAGTACCTACTTAACTGTTAAATGTTGTACTGCTTCTTCTACAGCTATGAGGTATGGTACACCTAGCTTGCTATTAGCTACACATTTGTCATGGTATACCAGCAGCAATATTAGTGATAACATGATCATGCTGTAATAATACTGGGCATCATACTATATTGTATTGTGACAAATTGTGGTTTTGAGTAATGGCTGCTCATACGCTGTACGTTCTATATTTGATTTGTTAATGTATTATGGAAATTGTGTTTCGAAGGTACATAATTTCAACTGATATTACTGATAACTCAACTTCTAATTAAACTGCACCGGTCCAACAGAACAGAAAACCTGAAAACATTCACAATAAAAAGTAGGGACACTATTCCACATGTACAGGGAATGACAATCAGTGTCCTTACTTAATATTAACCTTCAATGCTACTCCTGCAAAAGCCACCAACATCCAGAACACCTGACAGTTCATTACCATTCTGAAAGATTTTGCTTTAGAAAATACTAAAAAAAATGAAGCTGAATGAGTGGAATTAATCTATCAAAAACAAACTGGCAAACTGCCCAGGTCGTTTTTGGCGGAATTTAGAGGGGCTCTATTATGTTTCTCATTTTTCCTCCAGGCCAGAGGGACAAACTCTTTCTCATAGCAACCCATTTGTTCTGAGCTGCCTGAAATGTCTTGTTGGAATTCCAGCCCTTTTCACTGTTACAAGGGGTCGGCATCTCATAACACTATCTTTAATTGCTGCCTATGGGGAAGAACTTGTAGTAGGATGTCAATCTGGTGGTGGGATAGCTGACCAATCAGAGAACACCATGCTCATCAAGAGCCATGGCTTAAAAACACAGGAGCTCTAAGAGAGTGTGAATACAGATGTATGGTATGGGCAAAGGTTGTGTTTTGGAAAGCTGAAGCATGTACATCTATTCTAGTAGAAAAGAAATACAATTCTGACAATGAGCAAAGGTCCTACTTAAAATAATGGAAGACTAAGATGTAGCTTGTGTAAGAACTATAACAAACATTATATCATATTATAACTGAATACAAATAATAGAAATTAAGCACTGATTTGCAGAAAAATTCAGAATATATGCCCTCGTCCCTTTTCTGAACAGAGGGGTTCAAACTGTACACTGAAAATTCCGCAATCAGGGAATATCCATACTGTTCAAACCACATACTTACTGATACTGCGCTCACTCTTTGCACATGTCCTGTACACATACTGTACTGTACTGTATGCACGCATTGTTTTGTCTATTTGTCTTTGCACTACACTATTTATATATATATATATGTATATATATATATATATATGACTGTGTTTCGCTATACTGTACAACCCTGTATTGGTATAATGAAAATAAAGTTGAATTGAATTGAATTGAATTGAATTGAAAGGACAGGACAGGACAGGAACCTGCCACACTCGGGATACCCAGTGAACAAAACCCAGCAAGACAGACTGAGCATCAGTTTGCCTAGATAACTTTATGCTGCCATCATAAAAATAAAATACTAAACACAAACCTACTACTAATACTAAACACTACTAATACTAAACACAAACCTACATGAAAAGAAAGAGGCACCAACATATTCAAATTAGGAGGGTGTAACACAAAGGTATATGTATATATAGTTTCTACCAGTATTACTGTGGAAGTCTGCAACAACAGAACATCAAACAGAAATGTTTCAGTGTGAGTAACTTACAGTCACATAAAGCAGGGCATGCTTTGTTTTAACCTGTGCATCTCACCTGAAAGGTGTAAGTGTGATAGGATGCAAGTGTGGGTAATACCTGACCTGTAAAACATAAGGATGTGGCAAAGTGTGAGTGCTTATGTTTGCGCATCAGTCATGTCTTACCTGAAAGATGTGAGGGATAAGAGTGTAGTAGTGCTCGTGCTGGTCTTTATTAAACTTCTGTAGGTAGGACAGGTACTCATTCTTACTGTCATCGGCTATCTGATGCCTCATCTGAGCTTGCTGCTTAGCCTGAGAGAGATGGAGAGAGAGAGAGAGAGAGAGAGAGAGAGAGAGAGAGAGAGAGAGAGAGAGAGAAAGAGATATACAGTAAGATGGGACGTCCATCAAGCACAATGTTTTCAAAAGCATCCCATGCTCCACTGCAGGGTAACGCTGTGGAGTACAAACAAACAAACAACTAGACAAAAAACAAACATACACTTACACTGGTGTCAAACAGTGCTTTAGTAGTGCATAATACTTTAGTGGTGGCACAGGAATAAAAAACAACACGGAATAATAAAAACAGTGGCAACCAGATGCTGCGTTATGGAAAGGTGCCAATCTACTAGAGAGCAGAGCGCTCCAGTGCAGCTGCTTCTAAAGACCCTCCACTCTACAGGCTCCGTCCTGCAAAATCTGTATTAATGTGGGGAAACTGGGAAAACACGTCAAATGCAAAATAAAGGAACACCAGCTCAAAAAAAAACTAATAACCACAAAGTATCACTTTATTTCATGCAGTCTATTCACAATAACGGGCGCGATTCATAAAGCAAGATTTTCCCCAAGGCCAGATTACTTAAGCAATACATATAGTCAAACGTCAAGACTATCTGAATGTAGATGTATTACAGGACATTCCTTTGGGCAGTCTTGACCTTTGGCTTGAGTAATCCAGCTGACAAGCCTGCTTTGTGACTCACTGCCCATTTTCTGCTCATGGTCTGACTGGGGCACCTAGAGCCTGTTTACACCTGCTTGTTTCATGTGTCTTTAGTAACAGGATTATTGGTGGAAAATGTAGATGGAATTGTGAGTCTGCTTATTCCACTCCGACACTTTAACTAGAAGAAGCAGAGGTTAACAAGAGTATAGCATGCTAAATGGCATGCAGCGTTTAAAGACCAAACTGAGGTATACCTAACTGCCAGGGGTAGCAGCAAACAACTCTGGGGCTACAGAGCTAGTCACACATGTATGGGTCCCCATTTTTAACTTGTGAATTAAAACCACACTGGACAGTTGTAAGAAAGGCCAGCCAGCTGGCAGAAGGGCAGACGTCTGTGCCCCTTTTTATCCACAAGAGGGCGCCAGTGTTGCCATCTCCTAACCACTTCTAACACTTGCTGGCCTAGTTTTAGAGAATGCCACTGTGCAAAACTCCCAAAACTGGCTAACGAGTGTCAACGAGTCCACAACATCACCACAAACATCTTTCAAGACACGTGATAACCTAGGGAAAAAAGCAGGGGTGGGTTACAGGACTTTAACCATACTACCATATGATGGTAGGAATCTGATTTGTACAGACATACAGCCATGGGTCTTCTTACTGCACCCACAGGTCCCTTTTCTGCAGCCACTGGTCTTTTTTTTTACTGCCCAAATATTTAACATAAACATTATTAATTATGGGCTTATACATCATCTAAATCTTTTAAGGGAAACATATCTCTGCCTTATTTCTGCTCTAGGCCGTTTGACTCTAGGCTCCTAGACACAATGGCTTTTGAGAGCGTTTCTAGGTAGAAATAAATCTCACAAGTAAGAAAATGAGAACAGTTTATTGTTATTATTTATTATTTTCCTTATTGACTGCCCCATAGCTTACCACTGGTAGCTGCTGTGTGACTTTCTGACACAGCTTACCAAATTTAGTACCCAGCATGATCATTTGCCTTATGGTATAGATTGTTATACTACTGTACAACAACAGTACAACAGTTAACATGATCAAAATACATAAAAGCCGGAACTGTCTTTATTAATTATTTCACAGAACAACACAGTGGATATTTTAATGACACGCCAACTACTAAACTGGAAACGTCTCCAGTTTTCTAAAACTAAACCCAGGCATTACTGCTCTTTCAGTGCAGCTCTGAGTTGGTGTGAGTTGACATTGGTGTTTTATTTAGTCTCAGGCTAGTACGCTTAAATAAAACTCCAGTTGGTTAGAATGACCGGATGACCTGAAGTGTAAATGCAAATGACTAAAATACAAGTCACATAAAACGAGCAGGTGTAAACGGAGTCTCAGACACCTAGAGGATCCAGTAATACAGCCCCTACATTCCCAATAACCAGCACCTCCAGAACTTTAAAAGCGTTTAACATCAGTGCAAATCATGGCAGCAGAAGAAGTAAAGAAGTAAAGACGGAGAAGAGGAAAAGAAACTGCAAAGGAAAAGATACAGTGCTCCTGTGGTCACAAACACATACACAAATGAGACAAAGTCAAAACAGTAAAGAAGTCAAAAAAGAATCACTCGGGTTTCAATACACAGATTCATTCAGCATGCACATTAACAGAACACAAACACCAAGACACACGGCACAGAAAATGGACAGGAATTGGCCGTTTGTTCTTAGAACCTGAAGCAACTTGTGGCTTTTTCCATTAACGGGCAGATTATGTACCACTTCAGTCGCTTAAATTGAGTCAGTGTCATACTAGACAGCAGCTTGGTTGTTGTTTATTGTTGGTGTTTGTATGCCTGCGCTCGGTGGCCAGAGGGAGGTGATAGAGCAACAGGGGCAAAGATTCGGACAAAGAAAAACAGAAACTTAATTTAGCAACAGACATTTTACGCTGATGTTGATGTCTATGGGCGTACACTAAACAGATTAACAGTTCCCCACAGACAGAGACAACTTGTGGGTATAAACCTACCTTGAGTGAACACCGCTTTGAGACATGTTAAAAAAACAAAAACAGAGTCGATTAGTGTCAGAGGACTACTAAGCAATGCGCATAGATGCGAATAATAAAGGACTGCATATGCGTATGATATGTGACTACAACACTGTACAAAAGTCACAGACCGCCCAGCTATTTCATCTCCTGTTAGAACAGTCAGCTTTTTTATTTTTCAGGCGATATTTCTGAGAAGATCAGATACAAGAACATGGCAAATACAAGACAACTGATATAGCGCAGTGGCTAACACATCTACCTCTCAAACTCAAATTAGGGTTGGATCCCCCAACTAGGCAAGCACCCTACACTATCAATAAGAGTTAATGGGCATGACTCCTAATGTTAACTTTGCATGCCTGTATAAGAAATGGCTAATCTGAAGTTGCTCTAGATAAGGGTGTCTGACAAATACTGTAAATGTAAAGTCAACTTTAAAAAAATTTATTATTCTTTTAAAAAATAATTTTTGGTTAAAAAATAGTTAACAAGCATGTAAGATCTGTTAAAAAAAAAAAAGTGTTTTTTGGTCTGTTACAAAACAGCTTTATGGAAAATCTGGGTCCAGTGAGCAAGTCAAGAGTGAAAATTCCACTTAGACATCAGATCAGAACATTTGCAGGTATTTCTGCTTACCCTTCCGCTGTAAGGGCTAAGCACTATGAGTCTGAAAGGATGTTGCAGGTTGGGGGTTCAATACATCACAATTTCACAATATTTTGTATGGCAATATCATATTGATTCACAGATACCAAGTAACAATATTTTATTATAAGACCTGATTCAAATGAAACTTTTGGTGTAATAATAAAGAAACAAGTTTCTTTGAGTAAAGCAGAACGGATTGCATTAACTTGTAAGGCACGGATGTCGTTGTCAGTGGATTCCTATGTGAGTGTTGTAGTGTCTTATATAAAGGACCAGAATCCACTAGGATTCAGAACTACAGCAGCGCCATAGCTTCTGACCCCTGATCAGCTGTGAGGCTGAGGTTTGAGATGTTTGGACAGTAAGTGAGGAGAGGTCAACAGAAATGAAATAAATGGAACAAGACTATTTTTATGCCTGTGAAGTTTAAAACGAAGACTTCTAAATACTGTATCTCTAACTACAAAATCGCAGCTGAAGTTGAACCATCTTTCCATGTCTGCTGCTGCACCAACATTAGTGGCATAGCGTAAGTTCAGGTTAAGCTCAGACCATTAACGCCTGCTGGCTCCCGTTTTGGGTTCAGCTGAACTCACAGTTTCTAAGCTGCGCTAAAATCTTAAGCCTTAACCGTACATTCTTTGATTAAAGACACTGAGTACTGAAAACACATCAATGCTAAAAACATAGCAGGTCGGATGTATGACAACAGACAATCTTCCATTACGGGATTTACAGCCGTGTGTGTAGTTAAATGGAACTAACTGTCTCACCAAAGTGGCAACACACATTTAATAACTAATTCTTTCCATCAAACCAGCTCTGCTTCTTCATCCTTGTAGACTGCAACACAGGTTAAAACGGATACATCGGTGCACCTTTGGGTTTCGGCTGAAAGAAGGACGCACTTCATGCCAGCATTTTAAGGGTCCTTTGCTTTCTTCTGAAAAAGGACAGTGCTTATGACGTATGGTGCAGAAAAATGACACCTTCAAAGATCACAAGCCCATAAATTAGACACATTGAATAATAGCTCACAGTTTTCCATTGGGAATATACATTTAAATTGCAATATTTGTTTTCACAATACTCAGCACATCGCAAAATTGCAATAATACTGTATTATGACTTTAGTATCGCAACAATATTGTATCATGGCACCTTTAGTGATTCCCTCCTCTAAAAGGTGTCAATTACTGAGAACAGGAGAAAAACAATACACCAGAACTGGACATCTGAATTGCAGAGCAAGCTTTTATGGACTGGTGATGTCCACTTGTATTTGAGACTGCTTGGACTGACCTTTAGAGGTGTGGAGAAACTAAATCTCCTGCAAAGCTGCAAGAGTGGACCCATTAAATACTAAAACACTATTTTATATTTAGTTCTTCAGGTTATATTTTCATCTTTGCTTCTGAAAAACAAATGACTTGTACTTGACTGGTTATTTGACTGGTCATTAAATAAATCAAAGGGTGGTCTCTGACTTCTGCACAGTGCTGTATGAATCAGCTGAACTGCATTATAACTCTCACTGAACTCTCATTATAATTTGGTAAAAATCACCTTAAGAGACTAATAGATATGCTATGAATGACTCAAGTTGTATTTATTGTTACCACATGTATCTTTAAATAAGTTGTCTAAGAACAAGGACTTTTGTTTGCCTTTTTATATAGCACCCAGATCCCAAAATAACTGCAACTCTGCAAGATCTCAGCTTAATCTTGTGTAATTAGCACCTTGGTAAATCCAAGTACTATAAAGTCCAATAAAAGGAACAGGCCGTTCAGGGGAAGTGGCAGTGTATTTCTTGCCAGTGTGAATCAGCCCAGACTTATTAATCAAAAGCACTCATGACATGGGCTGTAAAGCTGTCCACAGCTCATTAGGTTCCAACAACTGTCCAATTTCCCTGCAGGGAAAGTATGGCACATCTCCAGAGGAAAGCTATGGTTAGGAGGAAGAAGAGTGAGACTCTTTAGGATGCAGTGGAAGCATCTGAATGAATGCCAAGCACGTCACTGACACGCATCCATCCCAAACTCACTGCAGGAGACACCTTATCTCGGCATACTGAAACCCAGGGCTGGGATGGAATGAGAATCCCGGGGTCATTAGACCAACAGAGAAAAAAAGAGAAAGGCAGAAAGCTTCTTCTGAGCATACCTTCTCCACGTCTGCCTTGGTTACGTTAATGTCAGCGTCCATTTTGTCGAAGTAATGCTGGGCTCGGTCCGCCTCTTTGCAGTCTCGCTCGAACCGCCGTTTGCTCTGCAAGAGACCAGCACAGATATCATCAGCCACCAACACGGAAACTGGTTTTCTCATAGCTAAAAAAGTCTTAAATTTTTTCAGGATGAATAGCCCACTAAAAACATGATTTTTTGGTCAATATTTTGAGATTGCTGTAATAATAACGTACGATTATTAAACAAACACGTGTCCTAAAATCTGAGTGGCTGTCCCGCGTTCATGGCTTCTGTAAAAAACTCAGTTTAAGCCCACTTACGTCACGCTGCACTGACCACCAAATGTTTTGAGAGTATGAACCCAGTATAGTTTAAACTCAGGGGGCAAACTAGACTACAAAACAGGCTAAAGACAGGCTGTTTCTCCATTTCTATTCTGGGCTAGGCTTTGAACCGAAGCATTAATAGAGAACCTAATATATTCATTTTATTTTTGGGGATCAACTAGAATAGACTTACTTCAGTTTTCCCAAAACACAATATGTGTTCATACTGTACATCTGTACTTATTCTCTGTTTGAAACATGCTGTTAGAGCTCATGTGTCTTTCAGGCCACATTTCCGATGAGTCCAGTATGCTCTGATTGGTCAGCTCCCACTCTCTTCTCAACTGCTAGAGTGCTTGAAAGGGATAGGGCTGTGTGAGGACACGCCAAGTTTCCTAGCTGGGCAATACAGATTGTGACTACATATTTTACTTATTTTATGTCTGTCGGCAGGTAAGTGTGCTGGTTAAGCATTATTTGTTGAATTAGCTATTTGTAGCAATACACAACCTGTCGAATTCATGCTCCAAACAATAGGAGTCAACATGTTACCAGGAAAAGCACAGTTGCTCCACCTCCCTCTTCACTTCTTACCAGTCTAACAGAAACGTTCTGGATCAAACTTCATCCCTATACCCTCCAGTGGTGGAAAGGAGCACCAGTGTTAACTCTTGCTTCTATTTACATCCCTTCTTTTGTTTACTGCTGAACTACAGTTCAAGAGCGGGCAGCAACAGTCATTACAATAGCTGGTAACCCAGAGCTTCGGCCATCACTGCAGTTAATGTTATTGATTATCCCTAACCTAGTAAAAACATCTAGTAACAATTTTAATAATCTGATAATAATCGTACAACAATCTCATAATAAAATAAATATTACATTTAATATATATACATAAAATATTTATAAGGTTTATGAACCCAGAATAAACCTCATGCTGCATTTACTGTAGAGACACTGTTAGTGATGAATACCCACTAACACTTTAGACCAGATCTAAGCATAATCCATCTTTGCATGATCAACTCTCAGTCCCTTACAGGGCCAGGCTTGCTCACCGATTCCAGCTGCTTCCAAGAGTTCTCGATATGCTGCTGGGCTCTGCGGCCATCGTGGAAATGCTACAGGAGGACAAACACAGAAGTGAAATGGCATTTGATCACCTCTTGTGAGAGGAACTGCTGAACACCATGCAACTTGAACACTACAGTTAACATTATAGCCATTTAGAGCTAAAACAACAGCAGCAGACATATTGGAGCCTGAGCTTTATCTGTGCCATTTATAGATAACAGTATGTGTATTATACAGTAGGGTGCACAACTGTGCTCCTGGAGGGCCAGCACAGTTTGGTGGTTCCCCTGCACAAACCACAACCCCTAAATCTATCTGGTAATTAATAGATGAGACAAATCAGGTATGTTCAAGCAGGTAAATCATGAAACTGCTGCACCCATCTACAGTGACAAAATCCTCAGAAGTAAGTCTATTTGAGGATGCTTAACAACTCAACATGGTTTGAGGCAAATGCGTTATGATTAACCAATGCTAAATGATGTCCATAGGATTCTATGGTTAGTTTGTTAGCTACATAAGCCTCTTAGCTCCAGTGCAAAACTATAGAAGAAAAGTTCAGACTTCAAACATATCTTAGATGAGCAAATACATTTGGGCTAGTAAGACAACTGTGTACATTTGTATATTCCTTTAAAAGCATTCTGTATACAAACACACTAAATTATTATTGTAGCATTTGCTTAAGTCACCGAGGTCCCCGTGACGCAATGCTGGCGTCACACCGATTGTGCCTGGCTGCTCTTTGCCTCCTCCCACACACTGGATGCCATTACAAGCTTTATGAAAAATACATAAAGAGCACTTTCTTCCAGTAAGCCATTCATACGAGAAACGCAGACTAAATGGATCAACCTCATCAGGGCGGAAAAACGAGCTGCTCTACATTTTCTTTAGCTCGTGCGTGGTCATGTACCCCCACCCCCGAAGCCCCAATCACGTTAGTTCCAGCCAGCCGGCTCAGATAGAGGCCTTGTAGAGGCCTTACATTGGCTCAGCAAGGGGGAGGACATGCTCTTGCTCCCACTCCACTGACCCGAATACATGACCCACATTAAGCTGCAGCACAAAATAATAACATATTTTACATTCTTTATCTTGGGATTTATGGAAAGTGGGGGGCGCTGGGGTGGGCAACACGATTTGTGATGTGATTAAATTCTTGTTTGTAGATTATTGATGGCCCCCCAGCCCACCATAAAAAACGCTGATAATAAAAGCGCGCTTGGGTACAGGGATTTGGTGTTTAAGGATAATCTATCTTAGCAGAATCTCGAAAGCAAAATTTTGTTTTGCTTCTTAAAGAGAGGAGCCATACCGCTTTGCGCTCTGCCTTCAGCTCTTGGATGTAGCGAGTCAGCTCCGAGATGATCTGAGATGAGAGGCTTTCAGCGATGACCTCGTGTTGCCCGGCATAGTCGTTCAGCTCGTTTAGGGTCATGAGGAACGCTCTGCAGGATGTGTACCTGGGAACATGAGACAAGGCGTCAAAGCAGCATCTAAGTGATTTTTGTCCCGCTCTGGAACACCCCAGCCAGTAATGTAACTATAACGTGTGCAGTGTGGGAGAAGTGGAGTGAAAAACATGGAATTGAACGAGAATTCCTTTACGGGAATAACTTACATAATCAAGAATGGTCTGCATTTAGAATTGAAGTGAAGAATTTTAGGAGGCATCATACCGTATAAGCCATGACAATGGAACATCAGACAAATGACACAAATCAACTTCCAGCAAAGTCTAAATGTAAATCTGGCTGATGACTGTAAATCAGATTGGAAGGAATGCTGGGGAGGAGAAATCTGATTTTTGGAGCAATTGTAACTGAACTATATAAATGTCTGCAATGATCGTCTCTTGTGACTGCAATCTACCCAGGAAAACGAATGAATGCTAAATGCTTACTTGTACTCCTCCTCTTCTCTGGAGTTCTTCTTGGGCTGGTATTTCTTAGAGAGATTTCTACAGTAGGAGCAAAGCAAAGAGCCAGTGATCAATATAAGCTAAAGACATTTCATTAGAGACATTCTTCAAACCTCTGTTAAAATATGCATTAATAACACCCCACGTCAGCTGTTAATAGAAGTACCTCATGTTAAAATAACATCATACATTAGGGATGCATCAGTGTGGGAATCCTGGGATGCTGATGCCAATATCTGATCCTGTTGTGTCTGATGCTGCTACCAATACAAAAACATTAATCAAATCTAGACATTTATAATACATCTACTGGGATTAGCATTACAGACTACACTTATTTGTAGGCATTTACAATAGTATTATAAGACTAGCCAGAGAGTCTAGTGTGTTTTGGCCCTTAACGTGAAATTTAGAAGCATCTGTAAAGTGAAACACTCATATACAAAGACACACAAGTGAACACACAGATGGGGGCAATGAGTACACTTGCCCGGAGCGGTAGGCAGCTCTATTCACAACGCGCTGGCAGCATTTGGGGGTTATGTGCCTGTACGTTTAGGGAGTAAAACCGGTGACCTTCCAGTCACAAGGCTAGTTCCCTAAACTCCAGCCCAGAATAAACACGTGGGAGGTAACATCTAGACTGACAGAGATGGGACGTCTGACTGATATGCAAAATAATCAGACACAACCATAACTGATGTTTTTTGTGTGAAGTATCAGGTGACTTGGGGCTACAGTAAATACACATCTACGGGTAACACAGCGACATACATGGGAAAACAAGAATATCTCATTCTAAATTATTTGATGAAACTTTAAAAGGTTTTTCCTATGTCTTGTTACAAAGCACTCCTTATGGGGCACAGAATGAATTATATGCTGTATTATATGCTGTACAAATACCACACAATCAAATTAATTATACAATTCGAAAATTAACTACACATGTACATACTTTAAATGGCACTTAGAGAAATGGTAACTTAGCTTAAAAACTACAGGCTAACATGCTATTGAAAAAAGAAACTTTGGTACATTACATCTTCTCTCTAGTAAAAGACTGGACGATTTGTACAGATTACGGACTGTACAGCCTTAATCATTAAAACTATAAGAAGTGGCGTTCCTATCAGGAAAACAAAATATGCTAAATATAATATGTGCCTGTGTGCTGATCTGAGTCACCTTGTAAAAAGTGAAACCTAAAATAGACATTTAAAACTCAGAGCCATCGGGTCAGATTTTGTGGAAGTTTTTGGGCCATGTCATAAATCTCTATGTACTAATGACAAATGCACAAGTTTAAAAAAAAAAGATCTAACGCAAGATGAAATCCTATTTATGAAACTACAGTACGATAACAATAGCAGGTAACACACTCACATCCTCAGACGACCTTAAGTCATATTAGAAGCTCATATTAGAAACCCATGTGGCAGCTGTATGGAAATTACTGCATCTCATCATCAGTTGATACTTCGTAATCCAATTTGGATTATATTGACACCATTTATAATTCTGCAGACTATAATAATGTGCCTAAATTTACATTACCATCCAAGTTTATTATGTCATCAGAAGCTCCATGAGAATGTGGTCCGAGTGTCTGAGGCTACAAATGTAACACATTTTATAGCTCAATGTTACCTAAGTTCTATGCTATTCCAGAGTTCAGTAAACACACAAATATTGATCAAATTGATTCAAATATGAAATATATATTAAAAGAAACGCTGACGGCAACCATAAAAAAAAGATCAAATTGAGATATTGCTGTGCTCCTTTAATATATACAAGGTTTGACCTTACGTGTGTCATTTTTTCCTTCTTCTGAGTTAATATTTCTTTAATTTATGCCCTTTAACACACACTAATGAGGCCTAAATACACAATTCCCTTCTAAAAAATACATCAGTCTATTAAACGGGACTATTAAAGCAGCCAGGAACGCAAACAAAGCCATTTACTGTCCTGACCATAACCATCTCCTTATCGTGCCTTTGGACAAGGACTCCACTTCATACTGCTGACTTTTGTTAGCCAGACTGAAAAACTGAGACAAAGAATGGCGAGAAAGCAGCCCTGGAAGAAAAAAAGAAAGCAGTGTTCCACAAATTATCATTGTGAGATTAATTCAAATCAATGCGAAAAGGGCTGCGAAATGCTCATGAACATGACAATGTGCGCTGACGGTGCCACCCCCTCTCTCCTCTAGTCTGCAGCTTTCTCTCTCTCTCTCTTTCTCTCTCCTTGCACACACCCAACTGTACCTCCCTGTAGGCTGACGTGTTGCTAGGCAGATCACCATCTTGCAGCTTCTTGTCAGAGCCACTCCGACTCTGTCGCTTATTGTCTCCAAATAACCTCACCAGAGGACCAAGAGCTGGAAGAGCTCAACAACAGAGCTAAAAGAAGATGCCTGGACAAAAATACAGTCTCCCCACACAATGACTAGTATCTTGTGGTCTTTTAAAAAGGCTATTATTCCGGAGCCATAGACAGGTTGATGCAGCATGTATACTAACAAGTGCTTTGTGTCGGATAAATCTTCCCTCATTGTGGAGTGCTGAATAACAGGCTTGAGGGAGACGTTGTGAATTAAGCCTTTCTTTTAGCGGAGCATGCAAATACACCCATCCAGACTTCAGAGAAATAACAAAGCACTGATTGACAACCCGCTGCAAAAAGAGGATTTTCTCATGTGCGCACACAGAAAGGCCTGCGTGTCGTGCTTCGAGCCCGGACGCTAGCTGCAGTAAGCCCCAGCTGTGTGCGTAATTATGAATGCAGAGGTTTTTAGCAGCTGACGCGTGCGCGTGCGCGTATGCAAGTCAATTTCCTCTGGGCTCTAGTCTGTCGAGGGGGATCGCTGGCTCTCACGCCTCCAGAACACAGACAGAACCAAACCAGCAAAACCAGCAAGGGACCATCAGAATGTGGGTCAGCGCCGTAGCAACCCCAGTAACCATGGTAATGCACGCCTGGCACATACTATGTCCAGCCGAATACATCCGATCCTGGATCGTCTTCAGTGAATAACATCTTTGTTGGAAATGTACTATTTATGTACCAATTATCATGTGCAATGACAAGAGGATATACCGTGTGTGCTTAGTAATGAAAACCAAATCTCGGTATAAGTTTCGGCATAATCTCATTATTAGAAGTCATTCCAAATGCTTTGATGTAAAATACTCTATACTGAGTCAAAACTGTTCACAGTGGTGGTGATAGGAACCTTTCTTTTTGTTCTGGGATCTGACAGGTCAGGATAAGACTTTTCACAAATTCATATTACAGAAGCCAAATCTATCTTTGTTTATCTGAATATGAACACACAATTAAAATAATTTGTAATAAGTATAATATGGTATCCTGACAGATATGGTTACTTAAAAAGGTCAAAACTAAACACAGTGTGATACAAGTGTGATAAACTGAAAGTTGAATGAATATTGTGCAAGTGCCACCTGCTGTTTATCAGTGAGTCGCCACTCCACAGTTTCAGTTTCCTTTTCCCAAACGCTTCCCGTGCTGATGTTATTCATCCTAATCAGCACACACATGTTCAGCGCTGTCTTAATCTATAGCAGTTTCATCAACATTAACTCGGGAAGGTAATAAGGGGGCAGGGTGGAGATTGTGTCTGCAGTGGATCCTGAAGTACAAAAAAAACTCACAATTAAAAAAACTCCATCTTACAATGTGGACGTATGTAGCATCATCATTACTGTTATTGTGGATTCTGCTGGCCACTGCACAAAATGGTACAAACAGATGCTAAAATCAGAAGTTGGTATGTTTTTAGGATGTTTCGTCTACTTAGAATGGTAATACCGGTTGCTCATCTAAATGTAATTATGACTTCTGTTGTTCTGTAATAGCTTCCGCCCTAAATTAGTCCCAGCTTCAATTCACATGGAGACTAAAGTTAAAATTTCCCTGTAATGTTTCTCCAGACATTTAATGCCTCTAAAACAAGCATCATAGAAGGTTGTCATGTCTGAGACAATGTTTTAGAGGAGTTTTGAGATAACGTTTTGGCCTAAAACAACAACCTTTTTACTACCCTTTTTTATTTACCATTATTTTATTATTATCACCATTACACACTGTATACAAGTAGGTTGTTTTGCACAGCAAATAAAATGGAAATATTATCGCTGCGGTCAATGTGACCCCTATCAGAATCGCTTTTGTTCCCAAATGTACAGAGCACATAGGAACTTGGTAGGCTAGCACAGGAGCATACAGGTGAGAAAGAAAATGAACAGACTACAAATAAAGTCCACATCTGATACCAAGTCAAAGGCTAAGATAAATCATGCCTATTATTTGCTGGCTCACTGTAGTAATGGCAGGGATCAGTTTTTGTAAAAAAATGCACCATTTCCACCATTTCCATATATATATATATATATATATATATATATGACTCAAACATGACCCTACTCACATGATGTGACTTTTTTTTTTTGTTCCAGTAGGCCTGGGTAATATAATTCTTTTTGAGGCTAGATAAGTTAAAACAGACAAAAAAAGGAACAACGTCTATAAACACTATTAAAAAATAATTCAACCTTTCACACGATTTAATTCAAATTTAATTACACAGGACTACTTACGCTCTGTTTAATGAACCATGCAGTTGTTCAATATTCTTTAAGTACTAACAGTATCTACGATATGCTCAGCAAACCATGGCAACTGAGTAAAGTGACAAGACTTTTTACAAACCCTCCAACAGCTCTGTATTCAACCAAAAATCATCACAAAGGCATCAGAAACCCACTAACAGTGATCTGCTACTGTGATTACAATTAGCCAGTGCAATTAACATACAACAGACCATGCGGGCACCTGTGGTTAGTCAGAGCGTTCTTCAACTACTTATCAAGAAGATCAGCAATTAGTCAGTGCAGTCACAGCACACTCCAGAAGAATTTCAGAGTGATGAGTCGTCGAGTATGACAGAGTACAAACAACAGGGATAAACAAGGGTTACAAAAACATATAGAAACTACTCTATAAATTACATTAGTGCATAAACTGAAATCATATGAAATTTAGGCAACATATCTAATAGCTCTCCTTTTGGAGATATGGTTTTATTATTAATGATTATTCACTTATTTTAAGACATTTTATTGTCATTTGATTTATTATACGTGCAGAATTTAGTTTTGGACATAACTTCTTGAAACATTTCGAACTTCTCCATGCAATAGAATTAAATGCACTATTTGGGAGACTGTGTTGCTGTAGATAAAAAGGTGGCATGTTTACAAGCAAGTGTAAGCAACACTTTAATTCACATAGGCTAATAACGCAGGACTGCTCTGAAACTATGTAGCTGTGCCTGGTGCTGGCTGTTTCTGTGATGCTCCGCAGTGCAGACAGGAAAACAGAAAACTTTTTTAACCCATGAGATTTAGATTCACTGCTGCAAGACTGCAGCAAAGGCAAATAAGTCTTACCCCGAAACAACAACTCTAAACTAGTTATTTATAATTAATTAGGTTTCATTTCTTATTATTTAACAGGTTAGTTAGGCTTATGGTTGATATGGGTGGTGAGCAAAACAGGCAAATGTTCTTGTCACGGCCTGTAAATATAGTAGCACTGAAGTAATATGAAATAATGGGGTGACAGGATATTGAGGTTCAAATTCATTGTTGCATGATACTGATGATACCTATCCTGATTATCACTGTACTGAGCATACGAAGATCATAAATAACCCTATTTTGTGGACAAGGTTTTAGGGTTATGCTACAATATCTGTGGTTAGTTAATATACCCAATGATAGCAGAAAAATATTGCCAATTTATGGTTAGTTTCAGCAGATATCGAGATGCAATGATACATTCTGCCTAAGAGTTGATTCGGGATACAGGGTCCATAATACAGTATTCGTATGAAATTTGAATGAAAGAAAACTATGACTGTAACTGTGTTGTTGCACAACTTTCTAATGATGCTGGAACTGGGAGGCAGGAGGAGAGTAAGGGTGAGGTGCTGTTTGTTGCTGATCATTTACAAATGAAGGTGTTTGGCTAGTGCAGTTGCATTAAGAAAGTTTCCTTTATCCACGATGCACGATTCTACACTGCGATATCACAAATTTTACAATGCACTGTTACACTCCTAGCAGATAACTGCTTTTAGAAATTACAGGCTTCTGAGAGATGTTTAGATTTGATTAATATTTCAAGGTGATATCTGATGATGTGTCTACTGTACTAAAGAAAAACACGACATTTTGACAATACTGGGTTACAATTGGCTAAAATGTAAGCATTTGCTTTATTCTACTACATTCATAACACTAAAGAAATGGATCCAGTCTAGAATTCATAGATAAATGTATTTATATGCCTCAGGATCCGGCCATGAAATTCCATATCCACGCCAAACCTTATTGTACCCCAGAAAAGGATGCTGTGCTAAAATGATAGTTGGTAAGGCTGCACAATATGGACAAAATACCATATCGCGATTACACTGACACATGCTGCAACTGTGATACACTTTGCAATATATATTTAAAACACATTCACAAATTTATAATGTGCCACTTTCTTAAATGGTCTGCATTTGACAAAACATTGACATTAGGTGGGTAAGTACCTTATTTGCTTGGCATAGCTTAGCTCAATTTCAGACCGCTCCTTCACAAACTTGGTGTAGCGCTCCACAAATTCGATGCCCCACTGCGTGTACTTCTCCAAGTTATCAAACTGATCCTGAGGACATAAAAAAGAGAAAGCTTTAAACAGCAGCACATTCTCTAATTCAGAGCTGGAGCACATATAGTAGGCTCCACTGTTCTTCTGAGACCAAATTTAACACAGTAACCTGAGAAGAACTCATTTTACTTATGGGCTTTCAATGCATGTAATCTTTCACTGGGTGCAACCTTTTCATTTACTGACACAACATGTTTCAGAGCCCATAAATAAGTCTGCAAGTATAAAGCGATTGTCTTAATCTGGAGTGAAAGCAGCATCAGGCTGTAGTACCTCGACACTTACCTAGTAGGTCATTGGGTTACTGATCCCTTCCTTGCAGCTCTATCCTGCTGTATAGCCACAGTATAGGAAGCTGAACTTGTATGTAACATTTTTTTCTTCACAACAGGCACAACATGCCCTCTTAGACCTTGTTCAGTCTCAGTGCAGCAGTGATATGACGTTTTAAACTACTTGCCACACTTAATAGTTTAAATCCCCAGGGCACCCAAATCTGCTTTTTCATTGTGATGAAGTCAGTCTTGTTGCTTTGGACGACAATATGCACATACAAATAGTATCTTCCCAAAGTCTAATAAAAAAAAAAACTGTATTTCACTCCTATCTATGAAAACTGTCCTGATTTTGGGTACTGCTTCCGTAAGCATTTCCTAACCAATCACATGGCTGATGTCTCTTGCTCCACCCACACAACACAGTTTCAGAGACAGAGAAACTCAGCGAGCTAAAGCTAACCAGCATTAGGTAAAAGCTGGAAAGGTAGACTACCTGCCTGTAGCTCTTTTATTCATACACCCACATGTTTCTTCATCTGTGCATTCCTTTATCCATACACTGACATTGTTCCTTTATCCTTTCATTTAGTCCGACAAATGCTTTAAAATTGACCACCAATAAGATCTTGTTACATCAACTTCTATTAAAACTTAAGGAGGGGCTTTAAGGGCTTTTTGCTTTGTCTTGTATAGTCAACATTTTGAAGCCAGGACAGCAGTGATTAAAAAACTCTAGGGTTGTACCCGACTCTCTTTTGTGATGAATTTTGTCAGCCGAATCGGATTCCCCCGTCCGACGACTATTCATTCATGGTTTTTCTCCATGTACATGATCTAGTAATCAGTAAATCAATTTGCATACGTTTTAGATCTGATGTCCTCCTCATTTAGAAAGTCAGCAGAGTCACAGGAACATGTTTCTGAACTAAAAGAGACGAGGCTTATGATGATCGATCTGAACTGGAGCCTTTAGTTACAGGATATAGCGTCGGGCAGCAGCGCGTATTTATGCTAAACATTAGCGCTTATAGCTTATAGTCTTTTAACTTCACTTCTAACAGCTTCTTCAGTAGGAGGACCCTTCGTCTTTCATCTCTTATAAAAAATGAACTGCTAAATAAAACCAGATTAGTCCATATTCAAATTATTTATAGATGAAAAGGAGAAGGGTAAACCTGAAACCGTTTTATTATTATATTACCCGCGCTGTAATAATTATTTCTCGTTTATCGGCAGGCATATTAAGTGACTGTACTTATCTTTAAATAAAGATAATCTCAGGTGTAGACGAATAAATAAACATATCTGTAAAATAGGTTCTAAAATAATGGAATTCAAATAAAACAAACGTCTCTGCTCTGATTTTCCTTCCTCCTCCACAGCTGAACCCTTTAACTCCAAACCCCAAAAATGATATACTGACTGTAATGCTGCATCACCACATGCATTTACTGAGAATTTAATTTTCCTAATTGATATTTTGAGCACAGCTTTAGAATGTAACAGAGTTTAGGGTGATACGCTTCCAGAACAAAAAAGGAAAAAGCTTTGCCTTGGCAACCCACTCCAGAGAACAAGAGTTTGGAACACCTCTATATCAATTAAAGCTGCCACATAAATTGCACAGAGTTGGCAATGTGTGCAGACATTGTCTTGTCCCTGTCAAAGTCTCATTACTCAGCAGTGAAGGAGGTCCAGTTTGGGCACTGGCTATCACTGACTGGACAGGACAAATCAATGCTGCTTTCTTTTGCAGTCTGTAGTCTAACCTCACTACAAAGAAAAGCAAGTACAGCATAATTTTTCATAACATTTCACAACAAGGTAACGGAGGCATATGTATGTCCCAGTAATAAGTATGTCCATCAGTCCATCAACATGAACCTGTCTGTCTGGGGTCAAATCATGTTTCTGCATAGGATGTCACTGTATTGGAACTTTTTCATCTGCATTGAGCTTTGGTTACTAAGTTTTGAGCCAGCTGGAAACCTGAATAATCTAATTTTCAGCATAAATCGGTGGTATGAATCAGATATAAACAGTCATTCAAAGTTGCCTGATGTGAAATGGTTCATAAGAAAGAAACCTGCCGACACCGATTTCTTTACAGTGGTGATGGGAACCGGGGGTCCTGATGTCTACAACAAAAATATAGCCATTTTATTTTTATTATCCAAAACCTGCAGTGAACACACATGTAGTTTTATATATATAAAAAAAGTTAAAGGTGGCAAAGTAAAAAAATCTTTATGAGACTCCTCTCACAGATTAAAAACACTGATTAAAATACCTGCATTTTAGGCCCAAACTTCATCACAGAACAATGTCTCAGACGTCAGGCAGCATACGCACATGTACTTCATGTAATAACTTTCTGTGAGTGAACTTTCAACCACCATTGTCTACAATTCTGTAAGTTTCTCTAGAACTAAGCGCACCACAGCATAGCATGTTGACTCCTTAGTTATGCTGAAAGTCGTGAAAATGTGTGGAGTTTCCCTGAAGTTTCAGATCAGGTAAAGTTTCATCCATTGTGAAACATAAACAGCTTAAGGTACTAATGTGCCATACTGTTTCCTCTAGCTCAAAGCTGTTGATCCAGTGTGACAGTGGCAGTTATGAATTCCGTGTGACCTACAGCTGGAAATGCATTCAATGATATCCCACTTAGAGGCCTTGGACATGAGCACATGTAAAGCTCCTATTATATGCTATTATCATCATGTTATTACACTGCTATTATCATCATGTTTGGAAATGAACAAAAGAAAGCCTAAAGCCTGTTCTTCCTCTCACACCATGATAGAGATCAAGTACTACATCTATGATGCTGATGATAAAGATGAAGATGATGATGATTATCCTTATCCAAATTAGGAGCCCGCAAGATGGGGCTCCATCCCACGTGCCCAGAAAGGAGATGCACTGTCACAGTCCCTGGCATATCAGACCATATCATCATAGCACACATTGCCCTAACTGTAATCACATGCACCTGCCCTAACGATGGACAGTGCAGGAATATTCATCATGCACTTTGCACAGCGGGCAGTTAGAGACAGCATTAGCTGCGGATTATTGCCAGCTCGGGTATTTAGCCAACTGTGCTGGCTAATAACTCAATAAGCCGGGGCAGCCTATACATGCAACTAGAAATCTGTATTTAGGTATATACATATTAAAGACATTGTTAATATCGTTTAGAGATTCACAGAAAATGGGCGGACCGTTTACCTAGTTAAACCTAGCTAAGTCACTTTCATGTTCGAATGTTCCCGTTCCACCTTAAATGGTGCAGCAGTTACATTCTGGCGCATGTAACTGCTGCACTATTTAAGGTGGAACGCGAAAATTCGAACAAGAAGCTGGCGAATAGGAAACCACTGATTCTGAACACGATACAACATATTAAAGGAGAACTCCACCCATTTTTCTTAAATTTGCACCATTTAAGGTGGAACGGGGAAATTAGAACAAGAACCTGACGAATAGGAGCCAAACTCAATATATATACACATATTGCCCTTATGCACCATCATTTCTCCTCGTGAATCCAAGACTGGTGGTAGACTACATACCCATAGCTCAGTCCCCCAACTGCAGTTCATGGTCTCAAGGCAATTCCTCCGCGCTAATCCTCTGTTCGAATGCATGAGTGCGCGCTGCTGCTGGCCCTCGTTTACTAAAAAAATAATTAAATTTAAATGCTGCGCGGTTAAGTACCGTCAAGGATGTAAACCTCGAGCGGCGGACACCGGAACGTTTTCACCTCTGCATACTGCACATTGCAAAATACTCGGCTACGGCCGTGAGAATTGAAGATAATGCCCCCTCTCTCTCCTCTCTCCCTCCACACGGCTCATACATGCAGCCGCTGGGTGACAGCAGACGGTCTCGGCTCGACCGCCCTGTAGAACAGCAAAAAGCCAATTCTGCAAAATAACAGTGCACATTCCTGCAACACAAAGGCGTATTAAAATGTTTTTAAAAAGGTAAATACATTTTCTCTATCTATTTATACAATTAGGCTTTTATTTGATTTAATCATGGGCAGTATTAGAGGTACTGGAGCTTGTAAATTAACTAATTATTTTATTATATTTAGTAATGAAAATTGAATAAATGCAAATATTTAATTGAAAAACAGTTATATTTCTAATTTTTTACATTATAAAGTTAAAATTAATTATAATATTTTTATTTTTTTTAGTTTAATATTTGCAATTTTAACTTTAAAATTGGTCGCTGTCTGGAGAGATTATACAGACGTTAAATAGAGACTTTTATTTTGAATACAGACGTAGTGAGAGCGTCATTACGTCATTTTGAAACCCGAGATTAATTTCTAGGCATTTTACGCACTAAGTACCGCGCTTTAAGTAAATAAATAAGTTAATTACACTCAGCCTAAAAGTAAGACAGCCCGTCTCAGCAGGAAGGGTAAGCTAGTCAGGTAAAGAGCAGAGTAATGTCATATGGACCGCTAACGTTAATTTGCTAGCTAGCCGAAGAGTGACGTTGCCTAGCGACCGCAACGGTATGTTTGGTTTCGCTAGCTAGCTAAGAAGCTAACCGCGTAGCTGTCGTATCTGAGAAGGTTTGTTTTTGGGGGGTTCGGTTCACGAAAACCGCTTCTTGTCAAGATGAGCGAACAACTTAAGTTCATTGTTGAGCAGTTGAACCGGGAACCTTTCAAGAAAAGCTTTAACCTAATCACCTTTGACTCACTGGAACCCATGCAGCTCCTGCAGACTCTGAACGATGTGCTGGCTGAAATCGACTCCAAGGTGGGAGATTTGGGCTTGCTAAATTATTTTCTATCAAATATTAAGCTTAGCTAGATTTAAATAAGACAAAATGACACACAACAAGTCAATAGTAAATGATAAGCTGTGTTCTAACCTCAAATCTTATTTTGACTTTCTGGAGCGCTTAAACGAACAAGGTTAAAGGAATGTTTAGTTCATTTGAATGAATTTTTAGTTAGGAAGAAAAATATCTCTACTTCGTTATGTAACAGGCTTTGTCTTTTAACATGTCATTTGGACATGTTCCAAATTATATACAGTTTCACCCTTTTTATTTCTAGCCAAAAGTATTTCCTCTTTTCAGTTGACATTTCTAGTAAATGACTCCAATAGGTCACTATATACTGTTCCAGTGTTTCATTCCACCTCTGCTCTCTTTATTATTTACTGCACTATTTGTTCTCGAGTGTGCAATATGTATTCTTGATGTGCAATAATTATATAACTCTATAAGCTATGCAAGGAATGTGCCATAACTAACTGCTACCTCACCTGTCTGTTGTCTATTGTCTTTTGACTGTCTATTGTCTGCTTAGAAAAAACAGTTTTTATAGTCATTCCTTATTTGTAAATATTTTGTAGGCAATGTGTATATATGTATATTACAATGGTTTTTACCCCTCTCTTAATTCTGGACTTTATATATTTTAGCCCTATGTTTAATTATTTTGTGTGTAAAGTGGCGTTGGATTGCTCCTCAATTTCGTTGTACACTGTGCAATAACCATAAAGACATCTTATAAGATAAACAGTACTTAACATAATATCAATGTTTGAAAAACTGGAAGCTAGTCTTTTGAAAAAAGAAGGGCAGCTCTAATAGAGGCAAAGACACAGTATATAATCTAAAAATGACAATAAATGTAGTAGTTGAGTCCTCCCTTGTTTTTTTTCTTGTGATTTTTATGCACTATGCGTCTGTTTTAACTAATCTTATTTCACATTTCAGCAAGCAATAGATATCCGAGAAGAAATGCCTGAGCAGACAGCCAAAAGAATGTTTACTTTGTTGGGTCTGCTGAAATACAGGCCTCCTGGAGGCTTTTCTGATACGTAAGTATGTGAATGAAATATTGAATAAGAACAGGTGACTTGCATTTACCTTCACAAACTTTTATTAATTTCTAGCAATGTCAGAACTTTTGAGCGAACTACTTCTGTAGTATATAAATGCATGCTGTCTTATGGTTGTGTGATAGCGTGAGAATGTAACTAATAAAAAAAGACTGGCCAATTTAAACTCTAACCTTTTTATTCAGTTATTCATTTTAAGGCATATTACTATTATGTATAATTTGGTTATTACTGATCATTTATGTAAGTCTCATAGTTCTGAGACAGTAGAAGGGAAGTCTTTACTGGTCAGTGGAGCCTCAGTGTTTAATGGGACAATCAGCACACAGCATTTTTGATGCTTTCCGTAGCTGCTGATTAAAACTGCATTACTGAAGCTGAATCACTGATTGGTAAATATTGATTGTGAAAAGAATGAATCTTTCTCCAGCGTACAGCCCAAAGCAGATTTCACCGTTTGATCCTGCTCTTCTTGGCTTTGCAGAAGCAGCTTTCGCCAGGGACTGGTGATGGGCAGTAAGCCAGTGATTCACCCCATTCTCCACTGGCTGCTGCAGAGGGTTCCCGAGCTGAAAAAAAGGGCCTATTTGGCTCGCTTCCTTGTCAAACTGGATGTTCCTGGCGAGTTCTTGACCGATGATGTCATCTCAGAGACTTACCACCAGGTCTGACAGCTTGAGTCATTTTTGATGTTTGCAAAAAAAATTGAGGTAGCTGATATCATCCATACTGGGGGGTTCAGTACAGTATTCACAGCTAGAGTATATCTTTATCCTGAAGGGTAGCATCTGTAAACACACCCTAGGAAATTTAACTGTAGAAAGTTGGTTGCCTAAATCAGCCAAAAACTGGATTTACAGTTTTTCTTTTAAATGTGGACTGACAGTACTCTGGAAAAAGGGATGCACCTGATTCTAAGGCATCTTTCCCATGCGCTTAATATATATCAAAAGTAACTAAATTGGTCACTTGATCAACTAGTAAGAAGAATTGTGCTGCTGTGGTATATTGTATTAATCTGGAAATTATGCATACATTTACATCAAGTAAATAGAAAGCATTGTATGTCTCTTAGCATATAGAACAGGAGTCCCCAATCTTAATTGCAAAGCTTTAGTTTTTTACTCCAACCTAGCTGGTAATGACTAATCAGTTGTTAGAAGACTGAGACCAACTGTTAAGGGTCAGGAATCAGCGTGCTTCTGCCTTATTAAAGTGATAATTTACAAGTTAAGATTAGTGATCTATCAAAGATGAGTCTTTTAGTGATCCCTGGAATCAAATTTATAGCATTACCCAGCTTTTAGAATGGCTTACAATTGAAATTTAAAATGAACAGAAGTAGTTTTTTGTTGTTGTGTCATCTGTGTTCCATTTTACTCATAGTATGAGGAACTGGTTGAGGGATTCAAGACTTATCACAAGGAGTGTGAACAACTGAGGAACTCCGGGTTTTCTACAGCTGAGATTCGACGGGTAAGATTACGAGTTACTCTGTTTCACTTCTTGTCTCTCTTCTTGTGGTCTAATTATTCCGCTTTTCATATTTTATTTGAGTAGTTTTCCAAGCTTGGTAACATGGTGATATACTTTTCTTCTGCAGGATATAGCGGCAATGGAAGAAGAGAAGGATCAGCTGATTAAGCGAGTGGAGCGTCTAAGGAAGCGAGTACGGAGGCATTGTCTATTTAGACAAGCAGGCTTATGTTTTACAGAAGAACATTTCTGTTTAAAAAAATTGTATTATATTCTCTCAGCTAGACTGGTGTTTCTCAGCCCTGGTCCTGGAGGCACCATGTCCTGCTAGTTTTTGTGAATTCCTGTTTTAACACACTTCCCTTCAACTCTAAAAGTACTTTTTAATGAGCTAATAAGTTGGATTAGATGGGTTGGGAGCAGAGAAAGCACTAAAATGTCTGGGACAGGGTTGAAAATACTAAACTAGATAACTACTATTTTCTACACTGTGCCCTGATATATAGGTTGGAATCCCGTTTCCAATTAATTAATTTTGTAGTTATTGGTAGATAAATGGCCTCTGAATGTAACAGGTTGGCAGTACAGTGGCATACCTGCCTGTGATTACAAAATTCAGAATGTGAAACAGGATTCAGTGATCAAATTCAGAGACTTCTGCACCTGTTCATTTTAGAACTGCCTTTTTGTAGTGGTGTTCAGAAACAGCAGAGAGTCTATGTGTAATATAGTGCAATAAAAATGTTCCCTTATCTCCCATAATGCAGTATTGTGGGGTTTTGCATATGTATAAGATGATTTGTGACTGCAGTCTGACAAGCATTTAACTGTAATGTCCTTCCCCAGTCACAAAGTCTCGTCCCTCATGTTGTTTTCTATGTAGTGCTCCTGATTTTAGAGCACAGGCTTATCCTTATGTGCAATTTTGTCCACAAGGTGGAGTCTGTGTCCAACCATCAACGCATGCTAGAGCTGGCCAGACAGCTTCGGGTGGAAAAGGAGAGAGAGGAGTCTTTGGCTCATCAGAAACAGGAACAGAAGAATCAGGTACCACTGGGGACCATTTTATTTGTTTAAACTGCCTAAAATCCTTGATGACTGTGTTATATTATCAGTATTAAAATGTGAATTATCTTAATCTCATATGAGAAAAAGAAGCAGTTTCCAATTAAGTACAAGTTTTTTCAGTGAACATGCTTTCAGTTTCTCAAAGAAATCTGAAGCCATATATTCTTTACTTCTTGTTAACAGAAGTAGTTTTTTTTTTTTTACTTCCCATAACAAAGTTCTTACAATTACAAATTTAGTATCATCGTCAGACCATAAAACCTTAGAGCTGTTCTCTTACAGTAAAGGATGGACAGAAACACCTGTGGATGTTTTCAGATCAGAGACCAGAGTCAGGCTTGTCTCCTCTCTCCTCTCATAGGTGTTATGGTGACTGTTGTTGGTTTGGTGGTGTTTGTTTCAGTTTTTTCGTCTATATCTTTCCATATCTTTAATCATTTCCCCTTCCCTATGTAGGTGGATTATTGTATGTCTAATCTGCTCAGAAATATCTCCTAAAAAATGAAAAACTTGTACTTAATGACCTAATTGACTGGTGATTAAATACGTGAAGAGTGATCTCTAATTTTGGAATAGTATATCAGTCCTGTTTTTATTTTAAAATGTGATGCACACAGTGTGTTTCCTTGTGTGTTCCAGCTCTTCCAGGCTGAACAGAGGCTGCAGAGGTGTCAGATCCAGCTGAAAGACTTGCGACAGGCGGCAGCAGATGCCAAGCCTGAAAGTGAGTGGCCATTGAAAAACGTCCTTGTCCTGTCACCAAGGCCTGGCAGAGGGTCAAGGTCATGTAGACGCCATCTGCACTGACCGCAGACTAAACTGCTGCTTTTTAAGCCATGTGAAGGGCAGCTGTACTTTTATCTTTTAGATGAGGTTCAGTATACAGTTGGCTAATATAAGCCTCATCTTTTTGCGCACAGCAGTTTTTTTCCTTTGACCAAACCATAGTGTTAATGGAGAGTTTCCATTTAAATTCTTTGCAAGCCTAGACTTTTGACTCCAGGAATTTAACAGAGACCACAAAAAGATAATTTATTATATGCCTACAGAATTATAAAGGCATGATTTTCTTAGTTTTCAGGAAGTGTATTTTCACTAAAGCAGGCAGCAGTATTGTTTTTGCCTGCATACATTGTACGTGTTGTGGGAGTTTACTGTTGTAAACATAGCATATTATCCTCAGGCCTGGTGAAGAGACTGGAGGAGGAGATCAAGTTCAACTCCTACATGGTTTCGGACAAGCTGCCCAAAGAGCTTGAGCGAATGCGGCGCAAGGTGCACTACCTGCAGAAGGTGGCTTCTGAGCCAGCCATGGGTCATGCGGAGCTGGCAGAGCTGGAGGATAAGGTCACTGGAACATGTTGATGAGTCTTCTGTGCGACATCTGCTTTATTTGAGCTTTAGTTTGGCATCTTAACATAACACCCACTTGAGCTTTAATACAGATCCCATCATAACACCTACTGTTTACACCTACATGCTTATAAAAATCTTTCAGAGGGGCTATATTATATAGCAATGTAGTTTCATAAGGATAATTGAGCACTTTTATTATTAATTAAAGCGGTTTCTTTTTTTTAAACCTATATATCTGTCATTTTTCTGCATAGTATTTTTCATATATTTGATTTATCCTGAGACATTTGATTGGCATCTTAATTCCAATGTTTTTCTCTATTCCCGCTGAGCAGATTAAACAGATCAGTCAGATGAACCAAGTGATGGAGAAGAAGGTGGTTAGGAGTGACCCCATGGAAGATAATCTTACTCTGTACAGGCAGCAGGTAAGACAGTAACAGTCTGTCCCTTCCTACAACTAAATTAATTGAAAGCTACCAAGTGTGTTACATATGTCAGATGTACCTAAAACGGCACATAATTATTACGTCCCTTCATTCTGCACATCAAAAATTATGCTTCTGCTGTACGAGATGTTACCTTGAACATAAAAGAATGATTGATGTCTCTGAGCATGATCAGCATTTGTTTCATGTTCAATGGCCAGATGTTTATCATTGCATAATATTAGTTTGATGTTATTATCAGCCAAGGTGTTTCTTTTTGATTTAATTCATTACTATGCTCAACAGTATTCGAAAGTCAGAGACCACCTTCTTGTTTGTTAAATTTGATTAAAAAAAGTAGGAAAATATATTTAACAGAAATTACATAACAAAAGTAAAAGCATTCCGCTTCAAGTGTAATATCAAATCTATCAGTACTGAATTTTCTGCACCCTACTGCCCACTTCTGTTCTTCCAATCTTAGGATGGCTGTTTTCAGACTCTTTTGTTTTTGTTGTGCATTTTACTTCCAGTGTAAAAGCACACAGTGCCTTTAATATTATGCTTATAAATATAAAAGTATGAAAAAGTAATTTATTTATTGATTGTTGGTTAGGAAGATTTTATGCAACAAGTAGCAATCACAGAGAATAATATATTTTGTTCATATGTATACATTTGAAGAGGATGTTTTCACTGGGTGCATGTTAGATTACAAAAAAAGTATAGTAATTCAGTAAAAGAATTGTCTCTTTTTCTCACCCATAAACATTGTACATGCAGTAAAAGATAATCCATTTGCAAAAGGAAGTGGTGAAAATGGAAAGAAAATTACTTAAATAAACAGGAGATTCCAAAACTGTAGTTAAAAAAATAAAGGCCAATAAAACACCAAATCAAGTCACCTGAGATCATTTGGATTGTGAGATTCAGAAAATGCAACCAACATCTACAGCTGAAGTGTGGAGGCATAGAAAAATATTCCTGCAGAAAGCAAGTTCAGAAAATGCATCAAGTTAAATGGAAGTTTTTTTAAAGGCAAACAGTATGCATTAACATTTTAAGGCTAATTGCCTGCTAAATGTGGTTTCTGCTTTTTTTCAAGACACTGATAACCGACATGTCCTATTCTGGCTGAATGTTTTAGCTGAAAAGTAAAACAAATGACTTTTGAACACTTCTGTACAGTGGGAATAGATTAGGTGTAATAAATTGTTAATTTTTTGCCTGTCTGTCATCTGTGTCTAATGGAAGAGGTTTAATGATCTCTCTTGGATTGCTTTGATACTTTCAGAATGGTAAGCCACATAGTGACCACAAGTACTAAAGCCTGTGATGTTTGCTAGGCATCCATTATAACTCGTAAGAAGGAGGCAAAGGCTGAGGAGCTGCAGGAGGCTCGAGAAGAGCTGGCAGGTGTGACGAGGGAGCTAAGTGCTAAGAGCAACCAGGTTCGCGGACAGGGAGGAGTTGAGATCATCCGAGTAGACGAGGTACAGTATTACCCAACTACACGCAGTAGATCTACACTGAACCACTCAGAACAAATGACTTTTACTAAGGCTGTCATAATTGTTGTAAATAAATTTTTTTTATTACTTTTGTGTAATGTTAATGTAAGACTTGTACTGGTTTCTCTTGTGTGTAATAAATGGAAGTTATTAGTGTGTGTAATAGATAGAAGTTATTAGAATTAATAGCTCTGTAGAACGTGCATGCAAAAAAAGTTACATACACACTAAAGAGAAAGAAAAAAGAAAAAGCATAATAGATCCCCTTTAAGCAGTGCTTAATGGCTTAGACAATCCTCTCATGTGTGGTTTGTGTTTGCTCAGTTTTTTTAAAGCTCATAATTACTCAATTCATTATCAACATAATAGTTAGATTACACTTCTTTAAGAAAATATATAATTAATAGTGACAGTGCTCATCAAAACTGACCTTTACAAGAATATAATATGGATAGTAAGAATCTAATTCATAAAAACAATCTCTTAGATTAAGAGCACGTATGTATGTGTGTGTAAGATGCAAAGTATATTATGAAAAGGCTTACTGTAACAGTACCAAGTACTTGCCAACAGATTACTGGTATTTGCTGTTTGACACTAACCCTCCTTACTGAACTAAGGCATCACTGCAGTGTGTGTCACTGAGGTGGGCGGGAGGTGGGAGGGGTGGTGGAGGCTGCAGGTCATCCTAAAGGTCAGCATGGTGTTAATACCCATCTCCACCTTAGTGTACTATCTGTGGTTGGTCTGTCTGTCTGTCTGTCTGTCTGTCTGGGTGGTTTATGAGCAGATGTTCCATTCCAGGTTGCCCTGTACAGATAGGTTGCCGGGCAAAGGAGATAGAGAGGCACGCTTGCTGAAATAGCCCCCATCAACTCCTCCTCCTCCTCCACCTACCTCCTGTGATTCTATCAACCCCATTTGATAACGCTCACTTCTGTCCATAACTCAGGAATAGAGAGGTATGAGTGAAGAGTAGAAGGGGGAGAGAAGCAGAGCTTCATTAGTTAAGAGAAAATATAAAAAGGAGAGCAAAATGGTCAAACAACGGCAAAGGGGAACCAAAAGGAAGAAATAAGAACGAGCATTTACATGTGAGAAGGATGTTTAGATATGAGCTGCTGAGATGGAGTACGCCCATGTATGGTCATGTTCTGGCACAGCACTGATTTAATAATGGACTAAGACAGCGAGAGAGTGGCTCAAGAGGTTCATAGATGTTGTAACCAAACCTGCATTTAATTTAATAGATACACGTAAATAGAGCAAAGCCTTTTAAACAGCAGCTGGTCCATATCCTGAAACAAGTGTGAATGTGTCTGATCTCCTCTCGGAGCCTCTGGTCTGTGTTTCTGCTCACTCACTTGTAATGGTTCCCAAAAGATAAAGCGCTGTACTCTTCCTCACTCGACTGACTTTTCAATTAGCCTCTTACAGAGTTTGACTTTAATCTGTAGCTAAAAAAAGCCAGCTGCAATGCTTTGTTCATACAGATTTGTTTGCATTTAACTTTACTTTGAATTACAATGAGTTCATTTTTTATTTCTGTACTTCTGTAGAGACATTTCCCCAGTTTTTCATGATTTCTGCAGTTGTCGAATAGATCGTCTAAATTCTAAAGTAATCCGGTGTGGTTTGATGGGAAATGGTGCCCTGTATAGAAACACACCCACTCATATTGCTTCATAGTTGTGGAATAGGAATCAGGCGTTGCAATGTCTGCAACACAAATATAGCTGTTTAATTACTATCCAAACCTCCAGTAACGCAAACGTGTCTTTAGGTTTATATATGTAATTTTGACAATGATAATTCTTTTGGGACCAAATTGCCTTATAGTACCTTTTAACTCTCTGTCATGAATGGACTGGAAAGTATGTTTTAGACATACAGTTTATTTCACAACAATACTAAAGTAACAGCTCAGGCATTAGGCAATGTATTAGGAGCTATTTGTGTTTGTCTATTTGGTCTATATATATATATATATATATATATATATATATATATATATTATTTATTTATTTATTTATTTATTTTTTTTAAATAGCAATTCTGACTCAAAGGTCCTCTAACACAAAGCATTTCAAATCAGATTATTTTGAATGACTTTGTGTACATCTTGCATCTTATTAAAATATGCAGAAATCTGGTTAAAAAAAAAAAGGAGGAGGTTTAGATGCCCCCTTCTAAGCTAATATGGTTCACAAACCTACTGGCAGAGCACACATCAATTACCAATCATAGTGGCATGTTGCAGACTCCACAGGGATGTTTCTGTTGTCTTCTGTCTGCCCCGGTTCACAATGTCACCCGTGCTTATTTTCTGTTCCCCTTTGCATGTAGTCAAGGTAAATGATACTTCTACTTTTCCCCCATGCATTTTTTGTTCCTTTTTATTGTGACAATTACCAGTGCCTGTGGTGAGTAATTTAGCTCCTGTCACTTGATGGTCATTTGTAACAAGAGAAAACAAGAGAACGCTACCAAGCACTATTGTACCCCTAATCCTCCCAACCTTGTCTGCCCTTGACATCCCAAAATACACAACGCGTAAACTCTGACACACAAGCTCTGCGTGCCCCGAGTGACATACGGCACATTGTGTGATTTTCTGAGGTTGCTTTCTACATTTATAGCTCCTGGCAGTAGTGGCAGCGGGGCGGTCCGAGCGATGGCTTTCTGCACAGGCTGCCAGATGAAGAGGGTTTTTGTGCCCCTGGCCACATGCCTTCAGGGTCAGGTTTCTTTTGTTTGCAGACTGAGGAGATGTCCCTAGGGCACCCTGCTCCCCTGCCAGATCCTTTTAATACCTCCCACAACCTGAATCACAACTATCAGTCTTATTTCTCCTGAAGCCTTCACCATTATGCTTGCTATGTTCCACATTAGACCACCAGGCTCAGGGGACCCTATGGTGAACCCTTTTACCTCTGACCTTCCCAAAGTGACATCTCTAAGGAGAGAATCAAGAGTCTAGAACACAAAACAGTCATCCCGTCCATATACAAGTGTAGAAAGAAACAACCTGTATCATGTCTGCAATGTGATATACAAGAGTCACTAAGCAGACAGCACAGAATGAAAGCACTGTTAACATTGACAGCACGTCATTAAGCAGGACACTACAGTATTCTTAGTTACATCAGAATAAATACAAACTAGACTCAGATCCCAACAATATATGTTATTTATATGTTATTCAAAAATCTATTTTGCAAGTTATTCTTACACTTTACCATGTTATTGTTAAACTGTGATTGTGTTTTGTATTCCAATTTACCAGTGCAGCCTAAATTGCTGTCATGTATCGTTGCTGTCTAAGAAAAAACAAAAAAAATCTCCAAAATGGCAACTTTACAGGAGAGGGTAAAACCCTCATTTCATTTTAATTCAAAGTAAATGGAACCTGACATTTTGGGCCATTTCTGTTGGTTTATTAATAATTAAGTTTTACACAATGTAAATGGCAGCTGCTGTGTTCAAATTATGCATAGCAACGAAAGCAACAATATAAAGAGAGGTTCTTGCAAAACATTGATATGTAAGTCAGGATATACAACAACAACAGTAAAACATTTTAAAATGTGAGAAGTGCAAAAGAGAACAGGCTGATTGAATAAATGAAATGAAGTTTAGAAATTGTGTATGAACCTAACAGAAGCACAGCATAGTACTGTGAGCAATCAGTCCTGTTTTGATCATTTCATCTCAGTGTGGTTAGAACAGATGCAGACTCTCCACTAGAGGCTCCATATGTGTAAGATCAGTGTTTATTTCTCCTGAAATGCACCTTCCGTCTCTCTTTGTCGTCCTCACTATTGTTATGGTGCAGCACCTCCTGCAGATGCAGTTGCCCAAACTGGGATGACAGATGAGTTTTAATTATTTATGTAATCCTAAACTCCGTTCCTTCCTAGCTTTTGGTTTGTTGTGGATATTAGATGTCTTATGTCTCAATGTGTCATTCACAGTTCAAACGGTATGTTGCCAAGATGCGAGGCAAGAACATCACGTATAAGAAGAAGCGGCAGGAGATTGCAGAGCTGAAGGCTGAGTTTGGCATTCTGCAGCGGACGGAAGAGATCTTACGCCAGCGCCACATTTCAGAGCAACAGCAGCTGGTAACCACACAGCTCTCCCCTCTGCCAAACATACTTGCCTATCCTCACAGCATCTCCAAGTCATTGTTAACTCATCATGTTCAGTTTCTCATTTTAAAATGAGTTCTTTCAGACTGCTCAGCACCGTCATTCTTGGCAAGCCTTTCCTGTCCACCTTCTCTTCTCCCTTTCTATGTCTTATCCTGTACCAGCCTAGTAAACTCAGTACCCTGTGTATTATCTCTGACAAGTGGACATGGAAAACCCTATTGTATTGTGGCTTTAAGCAATTCATTTAATAAAAACGTAAAATGTGTATCATTTTTACCCTCACCCCAAATGTAGTTTTTGTTATGACAGAGGCCAATGTAGCTAACAAGTAACAGATACATGTGAAATGATGATTGGCATGCCTATCAGTCAATCACAGTCATGTTTACACATTCCTTTCTACATCAATCAATGAAAACATTTTGACAGCACTCTGCAGAACAAACCACAGTGTGTGACAGTAAAGTGTGGTTGCTAACACTGTATTTTACTGTACTCTAATTAGCACACAATTTTACAGACCAAAACATTTTATTCTACTCTTTTTGACACGCTGTGACCCTTTTGTCCCACTTTTCTGTCCTCCTCAGTGGAAGCATGTTCTGTTCTTAAACCTGTCCCGCTCAGCCATGCCTCATTCAAATTTCGGACTGCGTTTAACAGTGAAGTTACAGCACCTTCCTGGAAATGACTTCACACCTCTGAACCCTCCCAGCCCCGGACTTGCTGATAGCCCATTTGACGCAGGAGGCCTGAGCCGGAGCTATTTGTGAGCGCGGCATTTGCTCCCTGGCTGCGTGAGAGGCTGTTCTTTCACGAGCAGGGGAATTTTGCAGCGGGTCGTGCAGGCCTAGTCCTTTCCTCCTACTGGCAGCTGTTACTATACTCCTCCCTCCATCCCACTGCACTTACCAACCGCTGGCATACCAGCCATCAATTTGAACAACCCTCCACCATCACACACACAGTTACTATTAAACGTGCAGTCACATCTATGTCTTTATTCATTCATTCATGAGCTGCTCAATCAGTGACTCTCACATCCACACACATGCACATAATCTTTCTGCTTAGAGTTCAAGGGGCGTAGGGGTATCAGCAGGTACTGGTGCTAGAGGCTTTCAATTATTTGTTTAAACCCAACAATTTAGATATAATTTTACACAATTAATCTAGTTTGAACAGTATTTATTTATTTGGCTACAGTTGGATTTGGATAGTTTTTGTCATTTTTTTTTGTTAAGTTTGGATGCAATTTTTGCATTTGAATTTTGCACCACATATTTGCCATGCTGCAGTTGGCTTTCGACTTAATTTTGCTGGTTTATAGTCAGATATGTCGAACAAGAGCTTAGTTGGCTGTAGTCGTTTTTTTTTTTTTGTAGATTTGTTGGTTGAAGATTGGTTTGGACAGTTTTGTTGGCTGTAGAAGGGTTAAGACGGAGTTTTGTTGGCTGCAGTCGTGTTTAGACAGTTTTGTTGGCTGCAGTTGGGTTTGGACAGTTTTGTTGGCTGAAAAAGGTTAAGACAGAGTTTTGTTGGCTGCAGATGGGTTAAAACAGAAATTTGTCAGGCTCCAGTCGGGCTTTCAACAGAACTTTGATGAACTACAGTTAGGTCTGTACAGAATTTTGAACTACAGTTGAATTCGGATTCTAAATTGATTTAATGGACTGTAGTTGGGTTTAGTTCCAAAGTTCAAGTCAGTTAAAACTGCAGAGTAACTGAGTTCCAGTAGCAGGCTAGAGATGGAGCAGGCTAGGACACAATTCCACAAACACTGATGGTTTTCCCAAGACTGCTAGGCTCTGACTAATGCTTTTATACTGGATCTTTTAGTAATGTTGACACCACAGGTTGTCTGATGTTGGCTCTTTAGCTTATAACATAAAGTGTATCTTTCAGTATCAGTACAGTGTGTGAAGTCCTCTTTCTGTGCCTGGACAAAGTGCTTTGCACTCTGATGCAGAGGTGAGCCCTGACTGTGTGTGTGGACATGAGCCATCAGAAAGCGCTTAATGTGACACCAGCAATGTAGGACACACTACAAGGCTCTCTGGATTACCAGACTTTCACAGCATCATTTGTTTTCTGTCATGTATGCCTAAAAGTGTATGTTCAACTGCTATATTAAATACCTTTCTCTCCCTCTGCTTTGATATAAATGTATGCTTACAATGGAGGTGAGACTTTCAAATAAAGCCTCTATCTGTGTGTATCTCTATCTCTTAAGTGATTTTAGAAGCAGCTTTTTGTTAAGAAAGAATGACCATGTTATCCTATTTTCAGCAAACTCTGGAGGCTCAGAGGGGCATCTCAGGCTTCAGTGAGACCCAGGAAGAACTAGAGAGAGTTTCGGCCATCAAGAGTGAGCTGGACGAGCTGAAAGGACGCACATTGGACGACATGTCTGAAATGGTGAGCAGATGACAAGAGAAGCACATAAGAAGTCATAATAATGTCCCAGATGTAATGTCCCATTTATAGACAATGTAATGTACAAAAATCAGAGACAACTGTTAATTTATTTCCAGTAGGGAAGTGATGCATTATACCAGTTGATTGCCATAGATCTGATCAATTAAAAGCAATGTGTGGTTATTGTCTTAGAATAAGCAGAGCTGTTAGCCAGTGGAGACATATGCTGCCTGTATATTTTATAACAGTAATGACAAAAAGTCAATGACAGAGGAGGAGGTGAGAAAGGATGCTTAGTAAAAAAAAACAAAAAAAGTACAAAAAGGATAAATCGTGTTCTTCTTATCATTCCTGATGTCCAATCAAAACAGCCAGTAAAAGTTATGAATTTTATGAGATTTTTAGGTATAGAAAATTTTAAGCTAACTTTAAGCTGTGTATAATAATTCAAATAGCTCACCTAATATATCCAGTGGTTTCTGTGCAAAATTACACTTTTATGTATATTTTATGTTATCCATCCCTCTGGATAGAATGCCTTGTTGGAGCATACATTTGCAAGTCAGCTGTTGTCTCAGGTGCACGCGATGCACCTAATCAAGGGCTTCATTTGTTCCATTAACTATGCTCGAGATAAAACACATACCTGGGGTTAGCAGTATTTCTGGAGGAGGAATAATGAAGCTTACACTAATAAGAACATCCTGCCTACAGTAAAGCAGTGGCTCTGTGATGCTCTGGGGCAGCTTTGCTTCTTCTGGTACTAGACACCTTTAGTGTGTAGAGGGCAAGATGGATTCAATCAGGTATCAGAAAATCCTAAAAGAAAACTAAACACTTTTTTGTGAGGAAGCTGAAGCTTAGGCATTTTTGGACCTAATGACAGGACAGTCAATTCTAACATACCACCAGGGTGTGGTTTTAGAAGTAGTCCTGAAACACACGCCTGACTTGAACCCCATAGAAAATCTTTGGTTGGATTTGAAGAAGGCAGTTGCAGAGACTCACAAACACAAGAAAATGTGTAAATTGGAGGCTGTTGCCCGTGAGGAATGTGCTAAGAATCCTCAGGATCACTGCCTAAAGCTGGTGCCTGACTATGCATCACATTTGGAGCAGGTCTTAACAGCAAAAGGGTTGCTCTACCAGGCTGTGAAGGGAATGAATAACCCTGAGACTGCTGTGGTCAATAAAAGCGTCTTCTTTTGTGGTGAACTTGGATGGAGAGAGGGGGACACTTGTTTTAATGGTTGTGTCAAGCTAACAGCTAAATGTTTGTACATTTTAACTAATAAATAGGAAATTAATAGAAATTATAAGTGTTATATATGAATATGTAATACAGAACTTTTTTATATGTAATAAGAACATTATTTGACTAAACCATCCTCCTTTCAAGACAAGTTACCCTTGTTATTACCCCTACATATTAAATGATCTACTCTGCATATTAAGCCACATAGAAGTACACAGCACAATGTAAAAATACAAATGCTGATACCACTTGTAGGACAATAATATGTGACCTCTGTCATTCCTGGATCTGTCCCGTTGGTACATTTGTGGATACAAACAATTCTGGATCAGAGAAAAAAATTCCTTACCAAGCTTCAAAATGCACAAACGATCATTAGGCCAGTTTCAGAATTGTTGCATATATTTGCAATGATAGCCTGGATGTGTTTTTTTTGATAAAGAAGACTAAAATGAGGGACTCTGCCAATATGGGACCAGCTTGTGTAATCTAGCCATAACTTTATGTTGTAGAATGGTGCTGTGTTCTTCACTTTCTGATTTTTTTTCCCCAGGTGAAGAAACTGAATTCAGCAATTGCAGAGAAGAAGTCAGCTCTGTCTCCATTAATAAAGGAGCTGAGGCCCCTCAGGCAGCAGTGCCAGGTATACAAACATCTTACATAATTGGTAAAATAATATAATGATAATCCTGATGTTTTTTTAGAAATACAATACCTCACTATCAGAAATAAATGCTATTTTAGTTTCTTGTTTTTAGCCTACATTTGAAACAAACAATTTTTGCAAAACCAAATTGCAAATATTTAGAAAAGCCGCTGCAAAATCAAGTATTTTGACCTATAACAATCACAACTGTGAGACCCTTATTCCTATTGTGTCCTCTCTTTGTGTCTGAAACAGGAACTTGCTGAAGAGTATGAGGGGAAAAAAGCCCAGTATGACACTTGTGCTGCCGGTCTGGAAAGCAACAGATCCAAACTCGAGCAGGTACGGTGGCTTGGGATGAGCGCATACTGAACATGACCATCATGGGTGCCAGCTTGGGTTAAATGTGGACTCATACAGCAAGAATCATGCATGAATATGTGTAAAATATATTTTTACACACATTTTTACACTTCCCTCAACCTTATAAGCAGGTCATCCACAAGTATATGATTTGCCCATAACGATAATTAATAGTACCATAATTCAGCAAAATAATTTTTTATATAAACTCTACCTCTGTGTGGTGTCTTGCATTTTGATTTTGTTTGTGTTGCCAGAACTTTTACATTGAATGAAACAAAACACAGTAAAATACAGTTAAAAAGAAATACAGTGGAAAAAAAAGAAGTTGGTCCACCAGGCTTGATATGGTATTGGTCAAGCGCAGGTCAGAATGCACCAAAAGAAAGGATGGAAAGGAAGTTTACTTTTAACCCTCCAGAATGTGAAACCCACCCAAAATTTGTCAAAAAAAATTACAGCATATTTACTGAAAGAATCTAACAGAACTAAATAAACTCAAATTACTGTCCATGCAGGAGCAGTGTTTGCCACACTGCCGTATGAGCCATGCTGCTGCTTCTTTTATCTATGTGGGTCCTTGGGTTCTCAGGTAATTAGGACCTGGATGATAGGATGGTTTGTTTTAATTTTTAATAAAAAAAAAACCAAGATGGATCACAAACAAAAGAGAAATACACAAATCTGTAAATCCTGAAATATAGGGAAAGAACCCCTGAGTGAAAGATTAAGCAGCTTAAAGTCCTGACTGCTAAAATCCGTTTTCCTACTGCTGTTTTTGCATTGATTAGTGGAGTTTCACTATGAGACTTTTTGGGGCAATACTTTTTTTAATGTTATCTTCCTTGTTATGAGCTGGTTTTGCCTAAATAATTGACACTCCCTTTCGTGTGTTTTCTAAACCAATGTTCCTCAGCCTGGAGGAACACTGTCCTGCACCTTTATAGTAGCTCCAACACACCCACTGCAACGCCAAAAAGGTTTATTAACAAGCTGAGTTGAATCTGCCGTGTTGAGAGCAGGGAAAGCACAAAAATGTCCAGGACAGGGCGCCTCCACGACCAGGGCTTTTCTAATCTTTTGTTTAAAGAGAATGGTCAAACTTGCTGTGTTATTCTGTTATTATTTTTAACAAAGCAATTGTCATTTTACTTTCTTTACTATTCAAAATCACAAGTTAACCTACACGTCTTTTGGGTTTTATATGTAGGGTGTTGAAGGAAAAGTAGTAGCAAATCTGAATAAATATGCTTTCTTTGGGGGCTGTTTTACCTTGCACGACCCTGTTTGCATGTCTCTGCCATAAATGGATTTTTTTTAGAAGAAGCATAGCCACATCTTCTATTGAACATAAAACAATGTCTAAGAGCAACGTATCAGTAACAATTTAATGTAATAACTTTCTGCAAGATAAGTTGTAGAGGCACTGTGACACTTCAGACGTCTGATGCCCACATACAGATGAACAAAGCTTGACCACTGAGCTCACTGCATGTGTTCATATGGTCTAGGAGGTGAGAACCCTGCGAGAGGAGACAGCTCAGGAGGAAAACCGTTATCACTACATCAACTGCATGAGAGAGGTAAGAGCTATCTGCTTGACTGTAGAGAAAAGCACAGCTGTCCCTTACATTGTACTGTCTTCATGTTCTACTGTCTCCCTCCTCTTGCCGCCACCCTTTCACAGGTCATTGAAATTCAAATGCAGCGGGCGGCAGACGAGATGAAGGTCTACGTGTCCTCTGATCCACAAACAAGGAAAAAGTCAATCAGGTAAGGCTACAGCTGCCACACCCTTGGCTACAGCGTTGGCTACATCTTTCACACTTATAGTCATATGTTAATTGTTTGAGGGTGAATACAAAGCAGTTCTCCTGTATGTGAACAGTAAACTCTCCTGTTTTTTGTAAAACAATGGTGTAAATCAAATATTTGTATTTTTCTTATAAACCTTATGCCAAATGTAGTTTATTAGCAGCAAAGACTTGCTTAGGAGCAAATTTAGTAAGATAATATATATTTTTTTGACAGAAAGAGCACAAAAAGAATATGAAGCAAACATTAACACCCATCGTTCTGCCTTGCTAATTTGCATAATCTTTCTCAACAGATAACTCTCTGACATTGCTTATGCCACTAGTGCAGTGCTATTAATTAATAATAAAAAAAAACATGCCATCTCTGCTTGTTAAGTTACAGCACGCAACACCATAAATATGCATGGAAAGCAAATCTTAATTAGTCTTTTCAAATAGATAAATGTTTTATTTATATATATATATATATATATATATATATATATATATATATATATATATATATATATATATATATATATATATATGGAAAACATTTATCTATTTGAAAAGACTAATTAAGATTTCATGATTTTGATCCAATCCATTTTATCCAATTATCAAAATACATGCTAACGCACCTGAACCGAGCAAAGAACTGAATACAGGTGTGCGCTGAGGGCTGGGTTAGAGCAACAATGTTGAGTGTCTGGTGGTGCATGAAGACAGGGTTGGAGGTGTGGGGGTCGTGGCTGTGATTACTGGTTTCGAGGTTATTTTTATATATATATATATATATATACATACTGTTCATGAATCAGGAACTGTTAGAAAAATGCTGTTTTAAAAGTATTCTCTTTTCAGGGAGCAGTACATGAAGAACATAGCAGAACAGGAATCTTTGGGCAAGGTAAGGACTTGAGCTGTCTAAGCTGTCAGTCAAGCTTGTGTAACCTAATGCTGTGCTGGGAAATAGCCTGGTTCCTCTCTCAGTGTTCTGTACTTAGGACAGGTTGATGGAGGCGACAGCCAGGGCTTGGCCTCTGTTATTTTTCTGCCAAGGGTTTTGGAGCATGCTGTACTGTCATGCTACACAATGCTTCAGTTACGTCAAAGTATGTGAAATACACAGCAGTGATATCCCACGTTATCATTGGAATATACGCAGTTGAACCCTCTGATAGGACAACTACAAATGTTGCTGAACTGTGCAAGTGCACTATAATTATGATTATGGTTTTTGATATAGTTTGTTTTTACTATCGAAAAAATACAACAAGACTTTATATATAATACTGACATTCAAACCCCAAATCCCCTACTTACCAACAGGGCTGTGATATAAATCCACACTTTGTACACAATTTCTTATTTTTGTGAGTGAGCTATGAGTAAGAAGTAAGCCTTTAATGTCTATGCATCATGGAGGACATAAGAGGGTTAAACAGCTGCAAAACTTCAGCTTAAAAAAACGGGCACATGACACTTCATGGGTAAACAAATAATAATGGGAGAGAAAAGTGAAGTACCGAGTTGTTAACACTGTTATTATTGGCTCATGTCAAGCCTGTATTTAAAAGTGTCTCAGAGGCCATTCAGAAGCCAGCTGACATTGGTCTTGTTTTTCCTTTGTACTCTTACAGAAGCTCAGAGATCAACAAAAGCAGGTGAAGGAGAGCCACGGGCCCAACATGAGGCAGGTGCGCATGTGGAAGGATCTGGAGCAGCTTCTGGAGTGTAAGAAGCAGTGTTACCTGCGGGCCCAGAGCCAGGCCTCCGTTGGTCAGGTGATCCAGGACAGCGGGGAGGACCGCCTGGTTCTTTGATGGAGCTGCTGAGTGCTCCAGCATTTCGATGCTCAAGTCCTGCTTTTAGCAGATTTATTGAGGGAAAATATCTTAAGATTTTTTTGGTGGAGCAATGTATGTACAGTGTCTATAGAGACAGTATGCTCCACAAACCATTTCAAAAGAGCATCTTAGTCTATTTTTAGCCATAAACCTCTGTATGCATCAGACTTACTTTTGAGACAGAGCAGAAAGTCCTTTTTAGGGCATAATTGACTCGAGTTAGAAGAGATTTTCTCGTAGAGATAAGCAGCAGTGCCCTGAATTTTGTGGAGAGAGAGAACACATGTTCTTCGAAGTGCTTCATTGATAAGAGGTTTGAAAATCTTTCAAACAAGCCCTCAGTCTCCCATTTTGACACGTCTTCAAGAATAGAGCTTCAGTCCATGTGTCCGAAGATAACAGTGAACAAAGTGTTACACTTTGGACGCGCCTGCACCCAGTTATTTTGGGAAGCAACAGTCATGACCTTGGGCAGAAGAGCTGCCCAATTTAGGAATTCGGCTGGCCCTTCTTTTGTTTCCGTCACTGAGGGGCAGAGGTAATCAACAGAGCAACATCTACAACTCCTCCCCTACCTGTTAGTGCACATGAGTGATCTTCTATCTTAGGGGCACTTAGATCGGGTTGGAGTTACATTGCTGTGAATAGGCAGTGAGCACTAGGCAGCAAACATAAAACTGGGTATATTTAAAATGTATCTATGTCACATCTAGATAATTTTTTGTGAAAATAAAGCATATATTTCTCAGCAGGTGTACTAGCAGACCGTTGTTATTTCAACCCAATTTGATGTTAGCGCTCTGACCGCTACTGGCAATTTAACCAATGGTTTTGCAGCGTCAGCGCATATCTTTCTTTGATCTCTGTATTTCACTAAGACCAAATAAAATAACTCCTCCAACTTTGTAGACTCTGCCATTAGAGTTCAGTGTAACAAGGCTATTTTTAACATGGTGGTTGCCTTTGTGCTTGCAATACCAGCCATAGGATTTTCCATTGTTTGAAAATTTAATTCGCAGTTCATACATGCTTCATGTATGAACTGCCCTGGTGCCGAGGCACTGGTGCTTCGTTTATGCTAAATATTGGTTCATACACAAAATGCATGCACCAATATTTAGCATAAACAAGGCACCAGGGCAAAGTCTAAAGGTGACAGTGTCTTTAAAATTAATGACAGATGTGAAACGCCTTCCTACATGAATGTGCAGCAGCAATTTGGCTTATAATGTGAATGTAAACAATAAATATGTTTTATAAGATAATCCACTTGCATAAGGAAGGGGGAGAACATAGGAAAATAAGTTTTAAAATCAGGGTTAAAAGACTTACACAGTTTAAAAAATGACTTACCATGCAAGAACTAGTAGGCCACCATTCAGTTCCATAAACAGTACTCCTGCTACACATCTGAAAACATCCGTGTGTGTTTCTGTCTATCCTTTGACTGTGAGAAGACAACTCATCGTTATGAGTTCGGAAGGATGTGTGGGACTGACCACCCCAGAGTTGTCCAGACCTCAACATAACTGAATATGTTAAGCAGAAAATGCAACCAACTTCTTAGACTGAACTTTAAAGGAGTGGCTTTTCGGAAAACAACTGAAAGTGAGTCACTTGTAAAGAATAGAAGCTGTAATAAATAAGTTGGTAATAAAGAGTGGACTTACTAAATACCAAACAAATTTAATATTATGTTGTTGTTGTTAATATTAGCTGTTAAAACTTTAGTGTAATTAACTGTTAGGTTTATATGTTCCCTGCGTTTTTCTTAATGTTGATGTAAAATTGTAGTACTGTTTTGACTGGAAAAATAAACAAATGTATATATTCCAGTATTCCAGTATACGTTTAAGTCAGCCAAAGCTAAGTTTTTGTGGTACACGCTGAAAGTGCCGTCTGGCATGGCTACCTTTACAACATTTTTAAAACATCATCATCATCATCTTGTTATTCACCATTATTTGCCCTCTGTCAGCACAATTTACATGGATAGGCAATCTGTGAGCATTGTGGGCATTGCAAATGTAAATTTTCTTTTTCCCTAGTTTGTCTATGCAAACTGTCTCTAAGTAAACACTGTATACAGACATGAATATGAGAACTGACTGACTCTTAGCAACATTAAACTATTTGTGATATTAGTGAAATAACTAGAGCTTGCAGTAATGAGGTAACAGGACACATGTAGGTCCATACTGATAGTGGGCACCAGCTGCTTGTATGTAGTCTCTAGGAAAAGGTCTTAACAATACAGTGGAGGCTTTGCCCTCTACATGTGCTTTCCATACCAGCCTGTCCTTTTCACACATTTGTATTGCTCCTACTGCGTGTAATCCATTGGCATGTCACCCTCACCCCCAGCCATTTATATCTACAACCGCTAAGTTCTCGTCTGTTCCTGCATCTACTCATTCTGAGACACATTGACTGATCCACTGATGAGAAACAGAACAGAATAGACCTCAGTTTCATAGTGCTGCTCCTGCCTATCTGTATGTTTTTGTGACAGCTGTAGATAAGCATTATCTTTTTTTTCTTCCTTTTTTGAAGCCTTTATCAGTTCCTCCCCCTGCGAGATATCTTCCTGGATACATGACCACTATATCTGTGGAGACTGGTGAACTGTCTTTGGGAATTCCTGTCATGTCTTGTTACAGCACCCTATCTAAGCTAAGGCAGCCACTAAATATTCAACAATCTGATATGGTGTGAAAATACTGGTCCGGTTTTACAGAACAATACTTGCTGTGTAACTGTAGTAACTGGAGCCTTTTCACGGTGTTTCACTCCTGACATTACATATAGGCCAAGACTAGGACACATGTCCAGGAAGTCCCCCACCCCGATTCCCCCATTTTTGTGAATTGAAACTTTCACACTACGCATATAACCCACGCCTCACAAGCACAAATATAAAATATAAAAGACTTTCATAACTCTTTAGCTATATTTACTTTAAAATAAACACTAAATAATGCAAACTTAAAGGAGAATTTCATTAAATTGTTCAAGATTGCTTTCAGAGTGGTTGGATGTAAAATTATTGGTTTGTAGAGAAAGATGTACTGACTCTTACCGATCACTTTACAGTGGTGGTAATAGGAACCATAGGTAACGATGTCTATAATTCAAAGATGCCCTTTTTTCGTTACTAATCCAAAACCACCTTTGTGCCTACATGTGCCATCTGAATATTTATATAACGTTTGTGATGGTAAAATAATTATCAGTCTGAGTAAACAAAACCATTTTCCTTTGAGACCTGTTTGTTTTAAAACACCCTTCATGTATCCCTGGGCTATGGGTGGATTAGATGAAAAATGAATAAATGAAACATATGAAAATATGTTTTTGACCAAACAGTATCATGAAATAATGCCTCAAGCTTTAGCTAGAATATATTTAATCATTTCATGTCAAAGTCTTTGCTTCTATCACCACCTCTATGAACAATTTTGACTGCAAGTTTCCCTAGTACAGAGCATTTCACACAAAGTCACTCTGAATAATTTAGTTGACATGTTAACTTTTTAATTATGCAGAGTGAAACATTGGTGTGGAGCTCCCCCTTTAAGACACTAACCATTTTGGCCAATGGACTATGTTATGTTTAAGGCCAAACACGATGCACATTTCATTTTTCTGTGAGGTGTAAACTGAGTCAAACTTGTAATTGATCAACAAATAATTATTCCAGATGTTCCAGATGTATTGAATGTTGGCCATTCAGAGGGATTTTATGTTCGATGTAATGTAAAGGAATTTAGCAACTTGGAGCCCAGACCAGTGAGCCTATATGCATCTTCAGACTTTTATATGTAAAGTTCTGTGGGTGCCTCATCAGGTGTGAAACTGCTTCATGTAACAGGTTTAAAAGTCCTTTAAAACTTAATTGTCTGGTTCCTGTAACCATCATTGTGAATGGTTCTGACGTAAAGGGGACCTCTTTTTACGTATTCTGCATAATTAAAAGGCTGAGAAAGAAAAAGGGGCCATTCACAGAGGTTTGATGTGAAATGCTCTATGCTAGAGAAACTTGCTGAGTCAGAATTGTTCACAGTGTTGGTGATAGGAACCAGACGTCTGAAGAGGTTAACGGCTCTGAATCTCACAGAAAGCTGATACATTAATTGGTTAGATATACACTGGCTGATATCTAAAACCGTTTCTCATAATAATTTAATTATAATGTTTTTGCTTTAACTTTTTTTGACCCCATCTGTGGCAGAGTGGTACATGCAAGGTGTTGTAAGGCTTAGGCCATGAGAAAAACTTTTTCTGTGTTTTCACTATTTTACCCTCATCAACCTCGTATATATAAATATGTATGTATAGTATATGTATAAATAGAAAACTCATAAGGAGGACACGTGTATGTGCATTAGTTTTAGGTAGTAAATAAACTGTGTGTATTTGTGTTGTAGACATTGGTTAGTTCTCATCACCACTTTAAATAAATAACCCAAGGATTTAAGAAAAATGGGCCCCTTAAACTTTAAGGGCCCCATTTTAAATTTTCATTCTTTTTAATACATAGAAATAAATAATAGTTGCTGAATCTTTCAGGTGTTTTATGTGTTCACATGACGTGAGACACGACGTAGGGAGGATAGCCGGTTTGCACCGCAGCACCTAACTTTTCGAGCCTTTCGAGCTCGAGCCTGTTCCCGGGCGCTGATTGGCTCTTCCCAAAATTCCGCCGGCTGTCCAATGAACGCGCTAGGCTTGCTCTGCGCGCCGAGCGGGGGCGGCAGTGAGGCATCCGCGATAAAACGAGAGTAAAGCGCCGACTCAGGGTGCCACTGGACGCGGGGAAGGAGAGCGAGGCTCACCGGCACAGTTCCTGGCGAGAAAAGCTCAGGGTTCCTACCGAGGTGTGTGTGATGTGCTGAGCCAGGACGAGCTGCGGCTCCGTGGGAAATACGAAGACACCGGGAGGGAGAACCAGTTCGTTTTTTCCAGCCGCATGTTCAGTGGAGAGAGAGGGAGAGGGGAGAGAGTCCTGTAAGGAAAGCGCGTTCTTCATCCCCAAACAAGTTTCTGTCCCCCATGTTTGCCTTTCTTCGCCTGCCGGACGCTGCGTTCGTGTGAATGTGCCTACTGCCAGCTGAGACAGGCGCTGTGTTTTGAGCCGCTGTGCCGAGAAAGCACCAGTCCGTCTTTCTGACTTCCTCACTCATCTCCTCATCTCCTCATTCCCTCAGTCACTCCCTCCCTCCCTCAGTCAGTCAGCTGCGGCTGAGACGCACCGAGCGGCAGTATGGAGAACGCACACACCAAGAGTGTGGAGGAAGTTTACAGCTATTTCAGCGTGAACGAGAGCACGGGACTGGGGCTAGACCAAGTGAAAAAGCAGAGGGAGAAATGGGGGCCAAACGGTACGTGTTTTGTTTTTCTTGGTACGAGAGCTTTCAGGTAACATTCGGCTTCGTAAGAACAAATCGGCGCTCGTTTCCTCGTCTGTACCTGCCGGCGTGGATTGCGCAAGTGCTGACGTCATCACACACGTCCTCGTGATATTCCTTGCCTTTTTTTTATGAATGTGCAGGGGGCGTTTGAGGAAGACGGATGAGGGTGAAGGCAAGGTCATCGGCATCCTTCCTTTCACTTTTCCCTTACCTTAGATCAGCAGTGTTTAATTCATGCACAGCCCTACGCATTTTCGTAATTAACAGGTGTGTGTGCTTCCTAGACTGTGCTGGACCCTCCAGGATGGGAAACTGAATGCCCTTGTTTGTACTTTGTCTTTATCCCTGGAAAATTCCCATACCAGGTTAAGGTGATCTGTGTTCTAAAGAAATACAGCTGTATGGTAAAGCTGGCCTAATAGTGATGCTTTTGTCTGCATTGCATTTATTTCACCAACTGTCCTCATGGTCCACCATCCAGGGTTTCTCAACCACTGGTCCACAAAGCACCCTTTGGTGGTTCTAGTGCTGATGCTGAGGAGGGGGAAGGGGGTCCATAGTAAGCCTTTGACAAAAAAGTTGGTGAAAAAATGTAAATGTCCTATAAATAAACAAATTGCCAGTTTTTAGTGTATTTACTGTATTTTTGCCTCTGGAAGCAATTATCCCTCACACACTCCAACACTGAAGCTACTACACCCTTAATGATTCTTCAAGGGATCCTTATCAAACACCATGTGCCTCATTCACAAACCATTCTTAAGACAAATTTTCTTCTTTGAACCCACATGAACCCACAATATTTCATGAGGATTTTGATATTCAGCAATGATTTCTCATGTAGGGTTTGTTCATGCAGACTTTTATCAAAAACAGATTTAAAAATGGAGGGTTCTAACCTTAAACATGTTCAAATGGATGCATGGTGAAAATGTAGTTTAGGTTAGTTGCAGAGTGTGTTGAATATGGTTCTGTATAATAGCTCTTTGAAAGGGGGTCTGGTGTCTGTATGATGCCAGACCCATGTGAAATTCTCCTCTGAGTTTAGAGCCTTTCAGTTCTATATTAACGCTACCCATCTCTTCTCAGGGGAAGAAGCACAAAAGCCTGATTAGAAACCATCAGTAGGGTCTTTCTATTGTGCACACAGAGAGTACCTGCTCTGCTGCACAGAGCCCTCTAATGTAGCTCTGTTTCTGAAGTGTGGTTAAAAGCATGGTTGATGTAGCCGGAACTCTGAATCCGGGCTCTGTTTAATGTCAGTAAAGCAACTTTTTTTCCGTTTAAGTGTTTGCAGCATAATCTTAACTGACCTTCTCTTTTGTTCTTTGCCCTCTTGACCAACAATTGTTTATGTGCAGAGTTGCCCGCTGAAGAAGGTAATTTTCTTTTTCATTTATTTATTTACTTTTATGGTACAGTTTCACCATTACTGTTTTGATGGACTGTATTGATGGATTCTGACCTCATCCTCGTCTCTTCTCAGGAAAATCTATATGGGAGTTGGTCATTGAGCAATTTGAAGATTTACTTGTGCGGATTCTTCTATTGGCAGCTTGTATATCCTTTGTAAGTATAATTGACATTCTGGGAATATTAGTGTCATTAGATAAATACAGCTGTTTGAGGTCACTAGTTTGGCATTGTTTTTAACAGAGCAGTTGTTTGCAAGGTTTAAACCTGTAACGCTAATTAGCTGTGTGCTCTGCTTGTAATAGCAGGGTGGGGGAATTTATATGAGGCTTCTCCTTTCCTGTTGCTGCTTTGAGTGCATGTGGAGGTGCAGATGGCTTGTTAGCATTTCGTGTCGTTACCATGTCTTGGGTTACTCACAGATCAGAAGGTTAAACGACTGAGAAAGCTGCGCTCCTTGGGAATGGTGACAACAGTGCTTGTTTGGATCGAGTGTCTGTCACTATCCACCAAACAAGACGTTCCAACTGTGCACTGCTCTCTCAGACCGATGTGTTAATACTCCTTCCATTTGCCTTGGAGTGGTTCTGGAAGAAATGGTCTATCCCAGTTTCTAGAGCTGATGGTGGCCACAGATTGAAGGTTATATTATGTTTAACCCACCCAGAGGGAATAGTTCCACAGTCTGTACAAGCCAAACAACATTTATATTTTTCAGTAGCTTTTAATGTTTATATTCATAGTGGATATACGCTGATATTCGCCGGTGAGCCTGCATATAAGTCTTTGCTGTTTGCTTGACTGTGGCGTTGTATGCAGAAGTTTGGGTGCCCTGGTCAAATGACGTGTATATCTCTAGTGGGGTAAATTACTGTAAATTATGATGATAAAGGGTTTTTTCTTGGACCTAGAAGTCACATGATGGATTTTCAATTTCTTTTGCCAGTGAGCATGCTGTGTGGCCTTTGCTCAGCTAGTCCTGAGCTTGGTGCTTGGCTAAGCCGCTAAGTCCAGTGTGCATGCACTGTGGTGAGCTCTCAACCACATGGCTGTGAAGACTGTTCTGGCCATCAGGGCCAGGGAAAAGTATGCTGGCCAGCTGCCTGCTGCCCAGCTGAGAGATAGTAAGGTGTTGGGCTCTGTCTTTGACAGCTCCTGCTGAATAGAATAGGGGAGAGGGCATTGCTGCAGGCCAAATTTGGTTTCTGACCTTCAGTGGGATATTGCTTGTTCCAGCAGCTGGGCTAACTGGCTAACAGCAGGAAGCTAAGGCCTGCGGCTGTTACCGCTAGCCTTCCAAGCAATAGGGTGCTTAAACTCACGGCTGGTGCTACCAGGTAGCATGTGAGGGGCATCATGTGGAACATGGCTTCCACTGATCCGCACTGGGATGTTAACTTTGGCTGTGATTTGACTTCTTTGAAGGGCAGTTATACCCAGAAAATATATTTTATAGAAAGGATGCACATTATGGCAGAAATGTAGACTACAGCATTTAGAACAATACAGCATATGATGAATATATAATATTAAATATTTTAAACCATTAGAAAACATTTAGAAAATCAGTCTTTAAAACATTCCCAACTTTTTGTATTAGTGCAGTGGATTTGCCACCTGCAGGCAATGTTGTCGTCGTTGTCCGTTTTTGTTATTTGAAAACACCAACGGTCTTTTACATTGTGTGTCATGTTGATGGGACCAGTAGAAAAGCTTGAAAAGTCCTTGGAATAGTTTTACATTAATTTCAGTTAAAAGTTGTTTGTTCTTCTCCTGAAAATGTACCATTTTGCAAATGCAAGGATTTTGTCTGACTACAATATGTCTTCATAAGCAGGCCAAGCATTTGACATGGTAATGAAAGTCAAGAGTAGATATGGACCAGAGGTCTTCAGATCCGGAACCCCAAATCCAGTTTCCAGTCCTGGACTTTGTAATTGCTGGTAGTTAACTGAACTGTTGATGTAACTGATTAAACATCCAGTATCTTACTCATCAGCAATTACAAAATCCAGGACCAGAAACTGGTTTCAAAGTCTGGACTTAGAGACCTCTGATGCAGACGATAACATCAGGACAGTGCAGTGAAGAAACACAGGCTGCAGTGGCATCTTTCAGATGTGTGGTAGCACTTCCAGGATTTTCATGGTGCTTTCTGTGGAATTGCTGACTAACTCGGTCACGCTCTGTTGAGCACCTTACAGCCTCAGTGAGGGATCTCTGCTATTGGTAGTTGCATGTGTCTAAAGCTGCAGCCTTCCAGCTTCCAGACAGCGGAAGCCTTACACCACAGCAACCAGAGGACTGTTTGCTGTGATGGTGCTGTTTCAGCAGTTATTAATCCATGCTTGTTTTTAAGTTTTAAAACATGCAGGGACTCTTTTGCATTGCATGAGCTTCACGCTGACACGTCTATGGCAGTATGCAAATTGTGATGTGACTTCACGGTATGGCTTGGGAACACCCAGTGTTTTAGTTTAGAGAGATTATATTGTGAGGTTGAGTATTGGACAGCGTGCAAAGGTGACGTGAATTGTGGGAGATCAAACGAGGCATGATGTTCGGTGCCAGACGGATAGGGATGTCCATATTCACAGTTGTGCGGCCGTTTAACATTTCCCAATTCACAGTGTCACATGTGTACCGAAATTACATCATAGGTGGCATTACAACACACAGTGGACGGCACAGTGGCCACCCATGAGGTTGAGGCACTTAAGGTTCATGACCGGTGACATCTGGCTAGAATTCCCAGTGTGAACAGACAAGCAACATATAAATCACATTACTGTGTAATGCAGGAGGCCCCCCACAGGTCAGTGCAGTGTTCCTTAGCTAGTGTTCGAAACCCTACAATCAGCCCACAACAGCGGACACAGCACCTCCCCTACCCTTGTTTGCTTACTGGACCCTAGAGGACTGGCAACATTTGACATTGTACGATGAGTCACTGTGTCAATTGTTTTGGGCTGATTGTAGGGTTTGTGTGTGGCGCAGACCCCATGAAGCCATGGACCCCAGCTGTCATCAAAGCTGGTAGTGTAACCATACTTGTCTGGAGGGTATTCTCATGGCATGAGTGGCACGTCATTGGCCAGTGGCCACTACGTTTGACTGTTCGGTGACTATTTGCAGCCCGCCATTGACTTCGTTTACCGTCATAATGATGGGATATTCCAGCAGGATAATGCACCGTGCCATTAGGCCCAAGTTGTCCAGCTTTGGTTCCGGAAGCATTCTGGAGAGTTTCCACTAGTGGTGCGACCATGTTTGCCCATCATAAATGCCAATCAAGCATTTATGGGATGTGGAGGGGAGATGCTGCACCTACTAATACCACAGAAAATCGGGCAGCTTTGGGCATGCCTCAGTATCCCTCCAGACATCTTCTGTCCTTTTTTGGAACCTGTGCCATGTTGAGATGTTGCACTTGCTGGGCTACAGGGGATCCTATACAATACTAGTTGATGTACCATGACTGTTGGCATGTCTGTGCCTATAGTCACAAACCCCACATTCATGTAACTTACATACTTGGCTGTTTCAAAAGTCAGACTGGGGTTTTGAGGCCCTAGATTGTACCTGGCCCAGAATTACAGGTTGTGACGGTGATGGAGTCGGTGGTAAATAGTGCTGTAACATGTCTCTACAAGAGGCCTAAATTAGTTTTCCCTCCAACGGCCAATCAAGTGTTTCATGTCAAGATGACTCATGTCTTTTATTTGTTTTGTTTTTTTTATTTTAGGTTTTAGCCTGGTTTGAAGAGGGAGAAGAGACAATCACAGCCTTTGTGGAGCCTTTCGTAATCTTGCTTATTCTTATAGCCAATGCTGTTGTAGGTGTGTGGCAGGTAAGTGTTCATTGTGGCGGATATTTAGCTTTTACAGTTACATACACTGTTCTTTTGGTTTTGTATTAAAGAGGCTACTTGGATCAGAATGCTGAGTTGTGTTTTATTTTTTTTTATTTTTTTTATTTATTTTTTTTTCTCATGAATAATCAAAACCTTCCTAACCTCTGTGTGGAAGAGATTCTCTAAACAGGCTGAAGTCTTAAAGACAATGTAAAATCGTAAAGAAATTTGGAACCCTTGGGGAGAACTCGTGATCTAATGATCTAAGTGGCTACATTGTGTCTATGACAGGAGCGTAATGCTGAGAATGCCATTGAGGCTCTTAAGGAGTATGAGCCTGAGATGGGGAAAGTGTACCGGCAGGACAGGAAAACTGTGCAGAGGATCAAAGCTAAAGACATTGTGCCTGGAGACATCGTGGAGGTGGCTGGTAAGTGGAGAACATGAGCTGTACATGAATATAAATGATATTCGCATCACGTTATGCAATGCTCACATGTGTTGCTATGTCATGTCAGATGGACTGTGTGAATAAGTGACGGTATCTGTGTCACTTCAGAGTGCTGTAATCATAATTGAATGGCCTGCTGGTAAATGGTTGTCTCTGCAATGCCTTTGATTAGCAACGGTGTGTGTGTTCCAATATGGCTGTGGATTAAGCATTATTTTAAACCAAAATAATGTATGTTTATTAAATTACATAAATTCATTGATCCATCCTGGCACTCACTGATTGACTGTGATCTCACAGCACACAGTAAAGCATTCAGTGATTCAGCAAAGTGCCAGGGTCTGCCATACTAGTATTGTGAAATGTAATGTTGTGATAATATATAACAAGCGGTATGTTGTGCAGCCAGACTATAAATGTGTGCATGTTGGGACAGTGCTATAATACTTAATCCTGCTGTGCCGGCTCCACACGTACACATTACTGCTCCGTATCAGAGCTGTTTTCCGTCCAGTGAGCCCTCAGCCTCCCTGTTCTGCCACATACACGCTCTGCTGATGCTGCTCACACACCCTTCTTGCAGCTCTCAGCACTGTCAGCAGCTCTCCTCATGTGCAGAAATGCAGAAGAGCTCAGAATAATGCAGGAATGAAAGGAGGATTAGGACTTTGATGTATTTAGAGTGTGCCGCTTCTGTTAGTTTGGATTCTAGGAAAGTTCCAGAGATATTTTTGAAATCCACCTTCGAAAGGGGAGTGCGTGTGCATGTGCGTGAGCGCATGTGTGCATGTGTACCCTACAAAACCAGGCTCATGCAAGTCTCGGGTAAAGGGAGCCTTGGAAATTAAGTGTGTAGTTGATTGTTCAGAGATTATAGAATGTTTGTGTTGGTGATGCTGAGGGTGGATTCTCCCTCCATGGGCTGCTGGGAGACATGGTTTTTGAAGAGCTCATTAGCTTCATCTCACCCCCCCCCCCCCCCTTTGGTAGCATAGTGGTAGATTGTATTTTTAGTAGGTACAGGCTGTTGAGATTATGGAATGCTTTATTTATAGCTTGTAGTTACAATAGTGAAGATGACAGGTGTCGAACCTGACCCCCCTAACCACCCCCTGCCTTTGCAGTATTGCAGTGTGTGACGTGAGGTATGGTCCAGACGGACAACAGTGTCACCTTGGAAAAGGTCACTGACAGTCTGGAGTCGTTTTTGCATGCTGTAATTAAAGCGTAACTAAGGGTTAACGCCTGTAGGTCTGTGGATGGGCAGTATGTTTGGATTGGATGTGCATGTTGTGTTTTTTTTTTTTTTGCTTAAACTTCACTGTATGTTTACATAAGCAATCCCACGTGACTTTGCTGAGATAGCATGTCCAGTGAAGAATTGGAAACCAGTGTTTTAGGCTTCAAAGAAAAGAAGATCTTCTTCTAGTCTTATATGCAGGTTTATTTACACCTGTATATTTGTCCTGCAGTTAAACTCGCAAAACCTTTGTTCTTATTTGGGAAAAGATTGGAGATGGCTCAACACCACTTTTTGTTTTTTCCATTACCAATGGTGATTTTTGGAGCATTGTATACGTTATATTAAAATTATTATTCATTTGTCTTTAAAACGTATTAGTAGTAGTGCAATATTACATGAGGAGGTGTGATGTTATCACTGCTGTTGTAGGCACAATGCTGCATTATACCACAAATGCTGCAGTTTGTCCTTTTTTTATTGTAGGTGTTTAAGAGATTTAGAAATGATGAAAATGCTGATATAATATAAATGGTTATGTTCACTCAGTGACGTAAAAATAGTTCTGCAGCTGCTAAATAATATATTGCTCGTCACCCAAACGTTTTACACTGGGAACGAGACCCTAGACGTAACGTTTCCATCACACATTGAAATGCAGTAGCTGATGTCCAGCAGTCTACTAATTTTTCTCTACTATTAATTTCTCCTAATCTATTTTGTCTATTGGGCTTGTCTGAAATATTTGTTGAGGTGGAACATCAGTGTGGAATGGAGCTTGTTATTGCCAGTAAACTGTTTTGCGATTGCTAATTTTTTTTTGGTTGTTGCTAGGTTGCAGCTGAATTAGGCAGAGTAATACATATAGATTCGAGGATGGTGCCATCAGGACACATTGGTACTTGTAGAATGCTGCTCAGTCAATTACGTAGCCAGAATGTAACAACGATGGTTTAGTAAACTGTTAAATGACATGAGCACCTAAGATTAGTATTTTAAGGAAGGTCATCATCCCTAAACTATTCAGAATCTCTACTAATTCACAGCTAACCTCACATCACACAGTGTGGAGAGGACATTTTTTGGTTCATTATTCTTAATCTGACACCCATAAATGTTGATTATACATTATAGCCGTCTCTATACCTGATGGTAGTTATAGGTTTTGGGGGATATTCTTTTCATCCACTTCCCTTTTGGTCTTGGCCCCCAGTCCTCTCTGTTTTGAGCATGCTCAACATGAGCAATTTGCACTGTAAATACTAATGTAATAGTGATTTAATAACAAACTGACAAACAATTATTTAGCATGATGAACTCAAACAGAGAGGCACCTGGACTTTTTGGCTGTATCCGGGGAAGATTTCATAACCTGACATCTGTGCTTTTTCACTCCATGCGTGTGCTGGGAGCATGACGCAGGCAGTGGCACAGCACACAGTCTGCAAAGGACTGAGGGACTGCAACTGACTTGGCTGTGAACAGAATTACAAACACAGCCAATTCTGTCCTGACTGACTGTCAACTCCTGTGTGTGTGTGTGTGTGTGTGTGTGTGTGTGTGTGTGTGTGTGTGTGTGTGTGTGTGTGTGTGTGTGTGTGTGTGTGTGTGTGTGTGTGTTAGCTGAATAAGTACATGTTTGCTTCTGGAAATTAGAAAGATACTGTTCCTACTCACCTGTACTGATGATGTCCATATGACATTCACAATTCTGTTCATTCTTACTAGATTAATTACTTTCACAGACAAGGTGAAGGTGACTGAGCTATTCTGTTCAACGCCTTCAGTTCAATTACATCTTTAATTCAGACCCTATTACACAATATACTGTGTAAACAGGAACTTAGAAATGATTATTATTACATATGTTAATGCAGTCGTGACTTATAGTGATGTCTAACTGGGATACCAGTTCCTGTCCAGCTCAGTTTCAAGAGCAGTTATCTGCTTCTGTAGACCTGATCCGACCCATCTGGTATTTCAGGGAAGTATTTAAATCCATTAGGTTTTTGGGCAAGGAAAATGGTTTGAAACTCTATAGGACTCTGGGTCTCCTGGGCTGTGGATCCCCAGGACTCTACCTGAGAACACCTACTCAAAGATGACCTTAGATCAAAGGTCATCCATTCAAGGGTTGCAGTTCAGCAGAGTTTTGTGTTTTTCCATTGCTTTAGGTATTATATGTGCCTGCTTTATTCAATCAGGAGTTATAAGCAGATACATCACTAAACTTTGCTGGAGTAAAATTTTTGACCCTTTTTTAAAGACAGGTGTAATTTTATTTATTTATTTTTATTATTTTTTCTTTTTGCTTACTGACTTTGTCTTGTACTGCAGAGTGTTTATATCATAGAAGTGTTATAAGCGTTTGATTCATGCCTTGTTAACTGAGCTGTGAACAAGAGAACCACCCCATTTAGATCAAACATGGTGGGCAGCTTGCGATTAAACTACCGGGAGCTCTGCTCCTATTGTTGGTTCCCAAAGAGATGACCTTATAGGGAATAGCTCATGAAGTCCCACCTCTTGCCCACCCACTGCCCTGGGGGCAGCAAGTGAGTCCCTCCCCATCCCCTTGCCAACCATGTGGACTCCGGGATTCCAAACACCCTGCACTGGCATGCAGGATTCTGCTGGACCTGGCAACCATCTCCTGTCACTGAGGAGACTTGTGGGCCATAGTGGGGTTCTGCCAGGTGTCTGATGCACCCGTGCTGTCAGCAAGGAGCCGCAAATGGCTGTGCTGGAATGAGTGTGAGCAGGGAGGGCCCCTTATTAATGACATGAATGGAACAGGTGTCTAGCGGATGCCTCATTGTTAGTTGTTGGGTTGTGGGTTTTTTTTTTATTTGGTTATAATAAAGCTTGTTGTAACTTTAATTCAGATAGTGCAGTACTTATCCAAGGTTTGGGGAGATGTGCTCTTTCTAACTATTTTCAATTAGCAAGCGAGTTTGTGGATTTGGAGTTAATGTATTAGATAGAAATCTGTTCTCGTCTGCCAAAGCTGTAAAACTGAAGGAATAACTTAAATGCATCCTTGGGAATAATGCCAAACCACACCCCTTTGATTCCTTTGTTGTGGTGTCTGAACTCATTAGCACTCGCTAGAATGTCAAATTCATTATGTAGGCAGAACTTGGTGGGACTTTAACTTTCATTTTAGAGTATTTTGGGCTCTCCTTATTCAAAGAGAAAGGAGCTCGGTCTTGTATGGATGGAAATAACTGCTCAGCACTATTACAAAGAATGTATCCAGATTTACAAGTGACTTTCCTCTAAGGACTTTGTTTAAAACCCAACATTTATCCAAATTTTTAAAGAAGACAATTTGGCTTTGCGGTCAATGGGGATTGCGGTACCATGGGCAGGTTTCAGATTTTAACATGTTAAAAATAATTCACAATTAATTGCGTAACATTGTGGAATTAAACATAATTATTTGCATTTATCTGTTTTAGATTTTGTTATAGCTATATGAGCAGGCAAAACATGTATGTCTGTATACTTGTTCTCAATGCTACGCTGTTGTATGTTAACTGCGTTTCGTAATGATCAAACTGGTTAGTTAACCACTGTATGTTACTCTGTTTTTCAATCAAACTTCAGTTATTTTTCTTTTTTTACCCTGATAGTGGCTGTGATACTGAAGTATGATCATGATTACTGAATGTTGTTCAGCTGTCAGAATTAGAGTGAAAGAAGTGAACGCGCATTTGACCATATCTCATTGTTTTACCTTTTGAACGTTTTTCAGTTTTTGAAAGTAAATTGTGTGCTGTGAGTATAAAGGGCTGGAGACCACTGGTCTAAATTTTTTAACAAAGATGAAACTTCCAGATACTCAACAAGGAAATGAAAGCCATGCATACAAAATGTTTGAGTATTCTGATGATTCTGGCCGGTCAGTACTACCAAATCTGTGACTATAGTCTCTTACACTCATTTTTAACGTGTTAACGTTGAAAGTCGTACTTTCAGTATATTGGCCTCATCTTGCTTGTTCTGGTATGTTATACTCCACTGCTGTAGTGTTTAGGATGCTGTAGTATAGTTTTATGTAGGGAAATAGATGGACTACTAGATGTTATCTTGGCTAACGCTGTGCACTTGACCTTGACCTCTAGCCTCTAGAGGTGTGGGTGTGTGTGTATGTATGTATGTATGTAACATACATACATACATACATACATACACACACACACACACACCTCTAGAGGCTAGAGGTCAAGGTCAAGTGCACAGCGTTAGCCAAGATAACATCTAGTAGTCCATCTATTTCCCTACATAAAACTATACTACAGCATCCTAAACACTACAGCAGTGGAGTATAACATACCAGAACAAGCAAGATGAGGCCAATATACTGAAAGTACGACTTTCAACGTTAACACGTTAAAAATGAGTGTAAGAGACTATAGTCACAGATTTGGTAGTACTGACCGGCCAGAATCATCAGAATACTCAAACATTTTGTATGCATGGCTTTCATTTCCTTGTTGAGTATCTGGAAGTTTCATCTTTGTTAAAAAATTTAGACCAGTGGTCTCCAGCCCTTTATACTCACAGCACACAATTTACTTTCAAAAACTGAAAAACGTTCAAAAGGTAAAACAATGAGATATGGTCAAATGCGCGTTCACTTCTTTCACTCTAATTCTGACAGCTGAACAACATTCAGTAATCATGATCATACTTCAGTATCACAGCCACTATCAGGGTAAAAAAAGAAAAATAACTGAAGTTTGATTGAAAAACAGAGTAACATACAGTGGTTAACTAACCAGTTTGATCATTACGAAACGCAGTTTTAACATACAACAGCGTAGTCATTGAGGAACAAGTATACAGACATACATGTTTTGCCTGCTCATATAGGCTATAATCAAAATCTAAAACAGATAAATGCAAAATAATTATGTTTTAATTCCACAATTGGGTTTACGCAATTAATTGTGAATTATTTTTAACATGTTAAAATCTGAAACCTGCCCATGGTACCGCAATCCCCATTGACCGCAAAGCCAAATTGTCTTCTTTAAAAATTTGGATAAATGTTGGGTTTTAAACAAAGTCCTTAGAGGAAAGTCACTTGTAAATCTGGATACATTCTTTGTAATAGTGCTGAGCAGTTTATTTCCATCCATCAAGACCGAGCTCCCTTTCTCTTTGATAAGGAGAGCCCAAAATACTCTAAAAATGAAAAGTTAAGGTCCCCACCAAGTTTCTGCCTACATAATGAATTTTGACATTCTAGCGAGTGCTAATGAGTTCAGACACCACAACAAAGGAATCAAAGGGGTGTGGTTTGGCATTATTCCCAAGGATGCATTTAAGTTATTCCTTCAGTTTTACAGCTTTGGCAGACGAGATAAGATTTCTATCTAATACATTAACTCCAAATCCACAAACTCGCTTGCTAATTGAAAATAGTTAGAAAAAGCACATCTCTCCAAACCTTGGATAAGTACTGCACTATCTGAATTAAAGTTACAACAAGCTTTATTATAACCAAATAAAAAAAAAACCCACAACCCAACAACTAACAATGAGGCATCCCGCTAGACACCTGTTCCATTCATGTC